>CM040627.1:24556348-24641282 GCA_022817965.1 Solanum lycopersicoides | reverse complement strand
CCGAAACTCGAAACCCTAAATCCAAAAAAACAACCCTAAGTCCAAAATATGAAAGCAAAACATTAAACACTAAATCATAGATTTTAAGCCTCAAATCCTAAATACAAACCTAAAACCTAAAAACAACACCGAACCTACCCCTAACGGAAACCCTAACCCTAAACCATTAAACCAAAACCCAAGCCCAAAATAACAAAAAAAAATTAAACACTATACCATATATTGTAAACCAAAAATCCTAAACCCCAAAACCTAAAACCTAAAAAAAAAAACACTAACCAACCATATCACTTACATGAACTAACCCTAACTATATCCTTAACCTAACCTAAAGCTTAAAACCCTAAACCCAAAAACAAAATAAAACACTAACATTAACACTAAACATAAATATTATAACAAATCATTACACCAAAACTGTAAAATCTAAAAAACTAAACCTAACCCTAACCCTACCATTAACCTAAACCAAGCCAAAATACCAAAACCAATTAACACTAACAATTGGTAGTGTATCTCAAAGCCTTAACCCTAAACCCAAAACTAAAAAAACCAAAACCCTAACCCTAAACTAAAACCCTAAGACCAAAATACCAAAACCCAAACATTAAATACTAAAGCATAGATTTTAAACCTGGAAATGCTAAACCTGAACAATAAGACCTAAAAAAACCAAAACCCTAACCCTAACCCTAAATCCTAAAACCTAAACCTTAAGTCAAAACAAAAGTCCAAAAAAAACTAAGTCCAAAATACCAAAACCAAAAATTAACAACTAAACCATTGATATTAACCTTGAATCCTAAACCCTAAACCCCAAACCTAAAAAAAAAAAAAATCTAACCTTAACCTAACCCTAACCCTAACCTTAATCCTAACCCTAACCTAACCCTAAACCATTAACCCAAAATCCAAAGCAAAAATACCAAAAGACAAACATTAAACATTAAACCATAGATTTTAAACCAGAAAACCTAAAATGTAAAAAAAAAAATAAACCCTTACCCTAACCCTATCTCTAAAACAAACCCTAACCCTAATCCTATCCTTAACCCTAACCCTAAACTTAAACCTAAACCCAAAGCATAAAATACCAAAACCCTAACATTAAACACTAAACCATAGATATTACAACTCAAACCCCAAACTATAAAATTTCAAAAACAACGTAAACCGAACCCTAACCCTAACATTAACCTAACCCTAACCCTACCATTAACCTAAACAAAGCCAAAAATACCGAAACCCAAACATTAAACACTAAACCAATGATAGTAAACCTCAAAGCTTAACCCTACACTAAAACCTAAAAAAACAAAACCCTAACCCTAAACCCTAAACCTGAAACCCTAAGCCCAAAATACAAAACCCAAACATTAAATCTAAACCGTAGATTTTAAACCTTAAATGCTAAACCCTGATAAATAAGACCTAAAAATACCAAAACATAACCCTAAACCTAACCTTAACCCTAAATCTTAAACCCTAAACCTTAAGTCCAAAAAAAGTCAAAAAAAAAAGCTAAGTCCAAAATACCAAAACCAAAAAATTAACAACTAAACCATTGATATTAAACTTGAAATCCTAACCCTAAACCCAAAACCTAAAAAAAAAAACCCTAACCCTAACCTAACCCTAAACCATTAACCCGAAATCCAAAGCCCAAAATACCAAAACCCAACATTGAACACTAAACCATAGATTTTAAAGCAAAAATCCTAAACCAGAAAACCTAAAACGTAAAAAACCTAAACCTTACCTTAAACCTATCTCTAAAACAAACCCTAAACCTAACCTATCCTTAACCCTAACCTAAACCTTAAACCCTAAACCCAAAGCTTAAAATACCAAAACCTAACTTTAAACACTAAACCATAGATATTACAACTCAAATTCTAACCCTAAACTATAAAATCTAAAAAAACCTAAAACCTAACCTAACCCTAACCCTACCATTAACCTAAACCTAAAGTCAAAATACCAAAACCAAATATTAAACAGTAAACCATTGATAGTAAACCTCAAACCCTTAACCCTAAATCGAAAAAACTAAAAAAAACTTAAACCTAACCCTAACCCTAACCCTAAGCAATAAACCTGAAACCCTATGCCCAAAATACTAAGACCAAAAAATTAAATATTATACCATACATTTTAAACCTCAAATGCAAAACCCTGAATCATGAAATCTAAAAATATAAACACCCTAACCTTTATCCTAACACTAAAAACTAAATCCTAAGTCCAAAATACGAAAACCCATACATTAAACACTAAACGATAGATTTTAAACCTCAAATCCAAAACAAGAAACTCGAAAACCTACAAAAAGCTACACTCTAACCCAAACCCTAACACTAACCTTACCCCTAACCATAAACCCTAAACCTTAAACCCTAAACCATTAACCCTAAACCCTAAACCTTAAACCATAGATTTTAAACCTCAAATCCTAAAATACAAACCATTAAACCTTACAAAAAACCTAAACCCTAACCCTAACCCGGACCCTAACCTTAACCCTAACCCTAACCCTAAACCATTAACCCAAAACCCCAAGCCTAAAATATCCAAACCCAAACATTAAACACTAAATCATAGATTTTAAACCAAAAATCATTAACCCCAAACCCTTAACCCTAAAGAAAGCTTAACGATATCCCTAACAGGAACCCTAACCTTAATTATATCCTTAACCCTAACCTTAAATCATAAACCCTAAACCCAAACCGCAAAATATAAAAATCCTAACATTAAACACTAAACCATAGGTATTACAACTCAAATCCTTAACCCCAAACCCTACAACATAAAAAATAACATAACCCCTAACCCTAACCCTAACCCTACCATAAGTCCTAACCCACAAGCCCAAAAATATGAAAATCAAACATTAAACACTAAACCATTAATATTAAAGATCAAATCCTAAACCCTAAACTCAAAAACCTAAAATAACCCAAAACCCAAAACCCTAACCCTAACACTAATCCTAACCTTAACCCTAACTCTAACCTTAAGCCATAAACCTGAAACCCTAAGCCCAAAATACTTTGGGTAACAATGCTAGCACTAGTAACCAACGAAATCTCCAAAGATAAAAAATAAGTCGAGTAAGCAAAAGAGAGATGCAGAGAAAATGAGACAAATCAAACAACAAGAGAGTACTCAAAGGGAGGAACATGAAAAGAATGAAAAAGGATGTAAAAAATTCATAATTGTCAATGATGTTCACACATTGAATATTACACCCTTACAGACTCAATATCGGACCCCGCCTCCCAAAGTTCCTTTTGATAAGATCTTCCAAGCAAATACTATTCCCACTATTGATGAATATGCCCAAGACAATTTTTAAGATGATATCGATATAGACAATCAATCTTTACAAGACACTTATGATGATAATGAGAATAGTGAGCTTCTAATTAAAACGTTTAGTCCCAATAATGATCAGAGCCTTCAAGAAGATATCCAACAGGTGGCTGAAAGTCAAGGTCTGTCTCCAAGGGGCTACAATATGACAAATTCAAGTTCAATAAACAAGACATCAACACTGTCACTTCAGGTAGACCAAACTCAAGGCTCTTCACATCCAGATCATCCTAGTGATTAATACAATCATATGGAAGTGAGGGGAATCAACACACAAGGAGTTCTGGAAAGATTAAAAATTCATAAGAAAATGCATCACCTCTCTATTATTGCTATCTTATAACCATTCTCACATAAGGATCAAATCCAAAGATTCAAAAACCAATTATCCATGGACAATTTTTTTAGTAATTGTAATGGCAATTTTTGGATGTTTTAGAACTTAGACATAGATTGTGATATCTTTGAAGAGGATGAACAACAAATTACATGTAAACTTGGTCACAATAAGCTTTAAAATCATTTCATCATAACATTTGTGTATGCTAAATGTTAAGAATAGCTCAGAAGGCATTTTTGGGATAGGATGCTTCATCAGTCCACTTTTAACAGTAAACCCTGGTGCTCAATAGGGGATTTCAATGTGATTACTTCCACTGAGGAAAAACAGGGAGGTGTACCTTACAACATGAGGAAAAGTTTTGATTTTATTGCTGTTATTAGGCTTGTGGTCTAATAGGCTTGGGCTTTAGCGGAAAAAATTACATGGTCCAACAAAAGGGACATTCATCAAAGAATTTGGAAAAGTCTTGACTGGGCCATGGTAAATGATAAATGGTTAGAGAAGATGCCCCAAACGACATTCAGTCACCTATCTTCTGTGGGGTCATGCCCACTCCTTATGGAGATGATTACCAAAGAAGAGATTAAAACTAAATACTTCAAATTTCTTAACTGTTGGGTGGATCATCCAAATTTTTTGGAGATCATCAAAGCATGTTAGGAAAGGGAATTAGAGGGTACTAGTATGTGGAAATTCCACCAGAAATTGAAAAGACTCTCTAACACCTTAAGTTATTGGTCCAAAAGGGAATTTGGTGACATTTTCCTTAAGGTAAAAGAATATGAGGAGAAGGTCAAGAATGCTGAGGAAAACCTTATTCAGAATCACAGTAGCACCAACAGGGTTGTTCTCTATGAGCTTAATGTATAATACATTAGATACATGAAGTTGAATGATTCTATCATGAAATAAAAAACACAATTAAAGTGGTTCAATTATGGGGATGCTAACACTAAATACTTTCACTCCCTTATAAGGGGAAGGAGAAGAAGGTTATCCATTCACAGAATTCTCATAAATGATGGGGATTGGTTACAAGGAGAGGATAACATTGCTAATGCTGCTTGTGACTATTTTCAGGAACTGTTCTCTGGTGAGGATGAAAAAATTAATAAAGAAACCTTATAGTGCATTCCCAAAATGGTTCAACATGATGAAAATGAGAGACTAATTACCCTCCCTTCCATGGAAGAGCTTAAAGAGGTAGTGTTTTCTATGAACCCTACTTCTTCAGAAGGTCATGATGGCATGAATGGGTACTTTTTCTAGAAGACATGGCATATTATCAAAGAGGATTTATTTGACGTAATTCAAGCCTTTTCAGTGGCCAAATGATACCTAAATATTTCTCTCATTCTTGCGTTGTTCTTCTTCGTAAAGTAACTAATCCTACTAAACATAGTGAGTTTAGGCCTATTAGCTTAAGCAATTTTACTAGTAAAATCATTTCTAAGCTAATTAGTTCTAGACTTGGTCCCATCCTTCCTACTTTTATTTCTACTAACCAATTTGGGTTTGTCAAAGGTAGAAACATTTTAGAGAATATTATGCTAGCACAGGAAATTATTCATCAAACCAAGCACCCTAACATTTGGAGTAATATAATCATGAAGCTTGACATGGCCAAGGCCTATGATAGAGTTTCATGGTCTTACACTTGTCTGGTTATAGGAAAGATGGGGTTTGCTGAGGTATTCATTGACATGGTATGGAGGATCATGGCCAACAATTGGTACTCTATTATTACCAATGTTAAGAGATATGGTTTCTTCCATTCCACTAGAGGACTCAAGCAAGGTGACCCCTTATCTCCTGCCCTAGAGGTACTATCAAGATCTCTCAACAGACTCTACAATCACAAACATTATCATGGGTTCTACATTGAAAGAAATGGGCCTCAAGTGAATCATCTGAGTTTTGGAGAAGATAATATTATTTTTAGTTCAGGAAGACTCAGGACTCTTAAGATGATTATGAAAACCTTGAACTCATATGAAGACACTTCGGGACAGCTTATTAACAAAGATAAAAGTCACTTCATGGTTCATTCCAATGCCTTTAACAACACTAAGGAAAGGATCAAAAGGATCAGTGGGTTCAAGCAGAAAGAGGGGCCTATCACTTACCTGGGATGCCCATTATTTGTGGGTAGATCTAGGATTATCTATTTTTCAGATCTTATTAACAAAGTTCTTTGCAGGATCACAAGGTGGCAAACAAAGCTTTTGAGTTATGGAGGTAGGGAAATCATGGTAAAACATGTGTTGCAAGCCTTACCTATTCACCTATTGTGTGCAAACACCCCCTAGCACTGAACTTAAACAAATTCAAAGCCATATGGCAGATTTCTTTTGGGGGTGGAGACAAGAGAAGAAAAAATACCATTGGGCTTCCTGGAAGAATCTTAGCTTCCCATATGAGGAAGGAGGTATTGGTATGAAAAATGTTAAAGATGTATGCATGGCATTCCAACACAAACAGTGGTGGGTCTTTAGGTCAAAATATACCTTATAGGAAGACTTCCTGAAGGCTAAGTATTGTCAAAGGTCTAACCCTATTTGTAAGAAATGGAATACAATGGATTTATTAACCTGGAAGCATTTGATTCATAACAGACAGAAAGTAGAGCAACATATTCAATGGAAGCTCAACTATGGAAATTGTTCCTTTTGGTGGGATTATTGGTTTGGGGTGGGACCTCCAGCTAATCTTTCTTATAATAGTCAAAGGTTCAATTATACCACAATAGAAGATTTCTGGCAAGATGGACAATGGAACTGGAACATGATGATCCAACAAGCACCTGCCAATCAACCATCCAATATTTTAGCCACTGAAATTCCTCTACTACAAGGCCTCCCAGATACAGCAACTTGGAAGCTCAACACTGATGGAAGCTTCAGCTGCTCAACTGCATGGAATGAAATAAGTGAAAAGAGGAAAAAGCCTACTTTCAACTCTTATATATGGCATAAGAATGTTCCTTTTAAAGCTTCTTTTATATCATGGAGAACCTTGACAGGGAAACTCCCCACTAATGAAAAACTAACAACCTTTGGCATTGATCCTACACACTGCTTTGTATTTTTAACAGGACAAGGATGGACACAATAGAGAACACCTTCAACAATGGCCCTTTTGCTGTAAATGTGTGGAGAAATTTGCAGATGCAGCTCGTGTCAAGACTCATCACAGATCACTAACATGGAGGCAAGCAAGTATGCCATTTACAAGGACAACTACAGAATCATGACAACTCACTACACCTACATCAAATGGCCTTCTTGATGGAAAGAGTTGATCCAGCTAGGGGAGAAGTGTTTCCATGATACCAAAATGACATTGGTAAAATGGAGAAAACCACCTGCACTATGGGTTAAAATCAATACAGATGGGAGTGCATTAGGAAATCCAGGCAAGATAGGAGCAGGTGGGGTCATAAAATATCAAGAAGGGGAATCGTCCTTAGCTTTTGATACACCATTCGAAGAAGGCACTAACAACCAAGCAGAACTGGAAGCAGCTATTTTTGGAATGTTTTGGGCTTTAGAAATTGGTTGCAGGAAAATCATCCTCGAAGTGGACTCACAATTACTGGTCAATTGGATAAGGCAGCAAACCACTCCTCATTGGAGTGTCTCACTACTTGTCAATAGACTCCAGAACCTAATCAACCAAACACAAGAGTTCATTTGCAAACACACATTCAGAGAAGCAAATTGGGTAGCAGACTTCCTATCCAAACACAGCCACAACATCACAGCGCCACAAATATACATAAACAACTAGAAACTACCTAAACAAGCCAGAGCATTTTATTTTCTAGTCAAGCTGGAGATGATCAATTTCAGAAAAAGGATTATTAAAAAGATTAAAGAGCCTCCTTAGATTGTATTCAGCACCTTTTCAACTTAGCTATAGTTAAAAATTATAGCTACTTTGAATAGGTTAGAATAGGATAGATTAAGTTTTTTGCCAGTTGTAAAGGGAGAGTCTCCCTTGTTTACTTTCCTAGAATCTTTGTATTGAGAGAAGTCCTCTACATAGGTGCTTAGATTTTGGGTAATCTTTTTTGTAAGGGGATGAGTCAACTCCTTTTGGAAGTAGACTCTGAACCACCTTAAGATAGGAGGTAAGGTTTATGTCCCTCCCCATATATTTTGATTTTGATTTATAATAAGGCCTGGGGGTGATGCTCAGCCCCTACCCCTCCAAGGGTAATTAAAATAAAATAAAAAATATCCAAAATACAAAAAAACAAACATTAAATACTAAATCATAGATTTTAGACCTCAAATACTAAACCTTGAATCATAAAACCTAAAAGAACAACCTACACCCTAACCGTAATCCTAACCCTAACCCTTACCATAAACTCTAAGCCCTAAACCCTAAGTCCAAAAAAAATGCTAAGTCCAAAATACGAAAACCCAAACATTAAACATTAAACCATAGATTTTAAACTTCAAATCCGAAACCACAAACCCTAAACTCTTAAACAACCTAAACCCTAATCCAAACCCAAACCCAAACCCTAACACTAAACTTAACCCTAACCATAACCCTAAACCATTAACCCGAAACCCCAAGCCCAAAATACACAAACCAAAACATTAAACAAAAACCATAGATTTTAAACAAAAAATCGTAAACCCTAACCCTAACCCTATCCCTAACACGAACCCTAACCCTAACTCTATCCTTAACCCTAACCCTAAACCCTAAACCCTAAACCCAAAGCCCAAAATATTAAAACCCTAACATTAAAAACTAAACCATAGATATTACAACTCAAATCCATAACCCCAAACCCTAATACCTAAAAAACAACCTAAACCCTAACCCTTACCCTATCATTTATCCTAACCCTTACCCTACAATAAACCCTACACCCCAAGTCCAAAATACTAAAATCCAACATAAAACACTAAATCATTGATATCAAATTTAAGTGCTAAACCCTAAACCTAAAAACTTTAAAAAAAAACAAAAAAAACTAAGCCCTAAAAAATAAACATAAAACCCTAAGCCCAAAACACCAAAACACAAACATTAAATACTAAATTATAGATTTTATACATCAATGCTAATCCCTAAACCAATAAACCTAAAAGAACAACCTACACCTTAAACCTAATCCTAACCCTAACCCTAACCCTAAACCCTAAACCTTAAACCCTAAGTAAAAAAAACGTCCAAATAAAATCAGTCCCAAATAAGAAAACTCAAACAGTAAACACTGAACCATAGATTTTAAACCTCAAATCCTAAACCACAAACCCAAAAACATAAAAAAAAACTATACCCTAACACTAACCATATCCCTAACACGAACCCTAACCCTATACCATAAACCCTAAACCCATAGCCCAAAATACCAAAACCCTAACATTAAACACTAAACCATTGATATTACAACTCGAATCCTTAACCTAAACCCAAACATTAACACTAACCCTACCCCTACTATAAACCCTAAACCCCAAGACTAAAATACAAAAACCAAAACATTAAACACTAAGCCATTGATATTAAACCTCAAATTCTAAACTCTAAACTCAAAAACAAAAAAAAAAATCCTAACGCTAACCCTAACCCTAACCCTAACCATAAACCCGAAACCTTATGCCCAAAATACCAAAACCCAAATATTAAGTACTAAACCATATATTTTAAACCCCAAATCCTAAACCCCAAATCCGAATACCTCAAATAAACTGAAACGGTAACCCTAACCCTAACCCTAACCCTAAACCATTAGCCCGAAACCCCAATCCCAAACACAAAAACAAAAACATTAAATTCTAAACAATAGCTTTAAACAAAAAATCTTAAATCCAGAATCCTAAAACTTTAAAAAATTAAATAAACTTTAATCCTAACAGAAACCCTAACCCTAACCCTATCCTTTACCCTAACCCTAAACCCTAAACCTTAAACTCAAATCCTAAAATACCAAAACCCTAACATTAAAGACTAAACCATAGATATTACAACTAAAATTATTAACCACAAACCCTAAAACCTGAAAAAAAACTAAACCCTTACCCTAACTTTATCATTAAACTAATCCTAACCCTACCATAAACCCCAAACCCAAGACCAAAATACTAAAACCAAAACATTAAACCCCAAGCCATTGATATTAAACCTCAAATCCTAAACACAAAACATAAAAAAAATCAAAACCCTAACCCTAACCCTAACCATAACATTAACCCTAACTCTAACCCTTAACCATAAACCTGAAAACTTAAGCCGAAAATACCAAAACACAAACATTAAATACTAAACCATAGATTTTATACCTCAAATTATAAACCCTGAACAATAAACCTAAAGAAAACTACACCTTAACCCTAATATAACCCTAACCCTAACCCTAAACCCTAAACCCTAAGTCCAAAAAAAAAAGCTAAGTCCAAAATATGAAAACCCAATAATTAAAGACTAAACATAGATTTTAAACCTAAAATCCTAAACCACAAACTCTAAAACCAAAAAAAAAACTACACCCTATCCTAACCCTAACCCAAACCCTAACCCTAACCTTAACCCTAACCCTAAAAATATACCATTGACCCAAAATCCCAAGCCAAATAGAAAACCAAACATTAAACACTAAACCATATTTTTTAAACCATAAATCCTAAACCCAAACCTAAAACCTAAAAAAACTAAACCCGAACCATAACCTATTCCTAACACCAGCCCTAACCTAACCTATTCTTAACCCTAATCCTAAACCCAAAGCCCTAAATACCAAAACCCAAACATTAAACACTATCGGCTTCCCAAACTCCCAAAATTTCTCTCTCTAACATCTCTCTAAAAACACTCACTCTATAGGAAATTATCAACGACTAGCTCTAACGGCTAGTTTAGCCGGAAAGGTATGGTGCGTGAGCTGCCGGTGGCTCCCCTCAGACCGCCAGACTTGTACCAATAGGGGCACCTAAAGACTATGAACACATTGAACCAAGAATCATCCTCTAATTCATCACACAACTCTGGGGAATCGCGGATTAAAGAAGCGATGAACAGTGCGAGTTCCAAGAGGGAAATAGAAGGGAATCACAAAATTAGTTCCCCATAATTCCTCAGGTTGAATCAGGAATACAATGATACTGTCACAACCCAAAAGTATACCCTAGAAGATAGGATATAAATCTTGGATTGTAACCGGCGTCGTCGACCTCTCGGAGGTCTAAGACAAGCCTCTCATATCATTCATTGCATTGGCATAGTAAATTTAGCGGAAAATTTAAAACTTTTCATAGCACATCATATGCTAGAAACATCACATCGTATATATATAAAACATAAGACATAATACAGATTTAGACTATAAGTCTCTTTGCCATCTTAGACTCAATAACTTTAGAATACATTAAGGACAAAGCCCTTAAGACATAATACAAAGCTATACAATATTTAAAGACTTTACATTAAGTACACATTAGGACATCCTTGAACTTAAGGATTCCTTTCCTTGAGCTTGGGAAATCTCCTACAAGCTCCTCGATCATAGACCTTCTTTAAGCATTCCAATACCTACACTTTGTGTAAAAAGTAAAGAAGTATGGAATTAGTACAAGAATGTACTAAGTATGGCAACCATGCAAAAACATGCATTTAAAAGGGACATTTCCTTTAAAATCATACTTCATGCCATTTTGAGTAAATCATCATAAAACTTTTATCAATAGCATCCACATACTTCATAGCAACACAATTCAAGGCTAAACATTTTAGAAAAGCACATATAGAATTTAAGTACAAATAGAGGTCACTTTACAGTGAGATCATCCCTCTTGGCACCTAACTCTTTCTTTCAATTCATTAGCCTCCTAAGTAATCCTTTAGGGATACTTGGTGCAATGCATCGCCTTAGGAACATAAGAGAATAACATACATAGCATCTACACAAGACAACACATGCCATCATAGAAGTATAGTACCATATAATCATAGTCAAACCAAGACTACCATATCATACATAAAGGACACATACCTAATCATAAGTATTAAGGTACCTACCTAAGACTTCCTAAGGAGTCACTTGTGCAATGTATAGATGGGTTCATTACTTCCACCTATCCTAAGTAACTTACCTTAAGTCCTCCTAGTTAGGATCCTATTCAATTACTTCAATTGTCCATTTTACTTTAGGGAAACCATAGCCTTAACCGACACTAAGACCATGGGTGCAAATCATGGAATTTGGTGTTGTAGAGCCTTACACCAAAGGAAGGTGTTCCTACCTAGCCAAGGTAGAACATTAACATATATGCTAGCATATCAAGTAATTACTTTGCTAGATCCTATGTGGCAAGCATAGTTTATGGAACTAAGAGATAGGTATTCCCTCTATATACCATTTGGTAATGGGGCCTCACCTCATGAGATAACATGAGTCAACACTTCATGTAAGTACATAGGTGAGTATTCCTCTAAGGGAAGTCAACACCATATGTAGGTCCATAGGTGATTATTCCTCTAAGGGAAGTCAACACTCTATAAGGGACAAATGGTGAATATTCCTCTAAGGGAAGTCAACACCTCTCAATGTCAAGTTCACTCGGTGCTAAGCTAAGTTCCCTTTATTGAAAAGCCTTTATTACAATTTGTTTATAAAACACAGTCTTAGGATATTCATCATTCATATGCTTATAGCATATTCAAGCACCTATCTAGTTTGGAGTATTCTTGGGCTCCTAGTTGGACCTCTTCTCCTACTAGATCATCCATGTGTGTGAGTGTATATATAGATGTGAGCAAACCTTTCACATAACACATCAAGTCACACATGTTCATATATCAATGCATAAGTCTATAGGCATAACTATATGAGCAATCCTTTCATATAAACCTACTAAGACACTATACACATTCATACTTCATCATATCATATTCATAACATGTTCATATAATCATCCTTCATATGCATAAGAACCAAACCTAGGAACTATCCTATCAAGATATACATGTGCAATGCATAGACAAGGTCCCATACCCTTGTCCATACTAGTACACCTATCAAGTCATCCTAGTAAGGGAATACAAATCATACATTCATAAGCATCACCTTGATATGCATAGTAGTAGACATTAGTGAATATGAGAACTACCTTTCATTTAGACCCAATGACTCATACTACTTGTAATATACATGTAAGTGAGAGTGTGTGTACATTTACCAACATGATCACATAATGCCCATCAATAACATCTTAAGTCAGCCACACTATTAGACCACATAATACTTCAAGCACATAGCACACAACACATAATAGCATAGGAGAATGACAATATATACCATGAAATCAAGACTCCTAACTTTAGCTATTTATACTTCCATATAAGGGGTACATGGGTAGAGGTTATTAACCACTTTAACACATTAATGGCAGCGCCTATACATAACCTAACATAATTATACACATGCTCATACAATAGCCACACACCTAATTCACAACTAGAATAGGAAAGTAGGCATAAGCTTCTCATAGTATCATCTTAAGCACACGTTCATAAGTTCATCGAGTAAGGGACACAAGTCTACCTATATATCACCATAACATCATTAATATACTCCACATAGACTCATAAAGTCAAGTAGGAATAACCAAGACTTAACCTAACACTATTCTCATAATGTCAAGTCAAAGTCTAACATGATAACTTAAGGTAACATAACTAGAAGAATACCTGCATGACCATATAACTTCAAGTAGTTGCCAATAAGGCCATGCTCATAACATTGCATAAAGTAACGCCAACAAGGCCACATCAATTGCAAGTAAAACACATAACACCGCCACCATAAGTGGACCATACCAATCACAATAGAATCAGAGTATAATTAATATCAAATTAAGGGAAACGGGCACCATACCTTCATCCCCATATCCACACCTCAATTCAATGCCAAATCAACCAATTCAACATCACAAGGCCCTTACCCATGGCCATGAACAACAATTCAAAGCAATAACCATAAAACTCATGAATCTACATTGATTCAATCTAGGTTTAACGATCTAAGATCATATTTATATCAATTGAATACAATTCTTACATCAATAGAAAAACCATAAGAAACTACATAACAATTCCTCAATATAAGCTTTATATCAAGTAACCCAAAATGTAGTCAAAACTAGGGTTCATCAATTCACATGGGTTCATAGGTAAATTAAGTTGAAATCATCAATACAATATCAATTAGATCATATTTCAATGTTTAGAAACCATTTATTCAAGAACCCATGGTACAAATCCCGAAATAGGAGAAATCTCTTTAGAAAGCTTTGAAAACATCTTTGAAAGTTGGGCTCCTTGATGAAACGAGTTTCAAGGATCAAAAGCCATACCTCAAGGATGATAATACTTCACTTTGATGAAGAATTTCCACTCAAAAATGCCACACTAAGCTGTTCCTCAATTTGGACTCCAATGGAGTATTTTGGGGTTTCTAAGGGACTTTGGGGGTTTTGTTTTGGGAGAATGAATTTCCCCAAGTGTTAAACACTTAAATACCCATTTAAAATACCCAAATATCCCTTAATAAACCGTCCACACTCTTATTTGGGAGTGGGGTGAATTTACCAATTCACCCCGGACTTGGCAGAAAAATCTGCGCAGGAGACAGGGCCATGACGACCTGCCTGTGACGGGCGTCACGGGTGCAACGGTCCGTCATGGACCTCCATTTCAAGCTACAGTGGCTTGACAAGTGTTACCCCTACACCATTGTACAAGGCCCCCATGACGGAACCTTTGTGACGGGGCGTCACAGCCATGACTGGCCGTCGACAGCTCCGTCACCAAGGCTGTCTGGGACAGTCTGCCATCAGGTTTTTTGGGTCCTTCCTCAAGGACCCTTTGATGGTACTTGGGGTTAATTCCCCGGAATTTTCCAATATAATTATGACCATATATGAGTTTAACACCTCTCACATAAATTTCATCCAAAATGAACACGTAAAACTCGACGAAACTCACCTAGACGTACAAGGTCGACTCAAGGCACATCTTTCGAATGGCTTGGACGTTCTTGATCGTTTGACCTCCAAACTTCACGAAACTTTAACCACTGACTATACATGCTAAAATAAATCTATTAAGAACCTTAAAACACCATGTAACACACATAAACACATAGAACCACATTAGAGACATTTAGGTGATTTAGTCGTCCAACGTCTTAGTCGCCCCTTGACGTTCGACTTCCAAATCACTTCAAACTTTGAACACTGCCTATATATAACATAATAAGGCATTTTAGGACCTTATAACATTTAGACAAACATGTTAGGATCTAGACACCTTATCTCATTTTTGAGGTCTTACAATATCCCCCACTTGGGAACATTCGTCCTCGAATGACACTTAGGACAATTTAATCACAACAAGGACTTCTATGCATCATAGAGAAGTTCATATATGATATAACACCATCAAATAGGAGTTAATGCACCAATCTTTAAAAGGAACACAACTTTACTCCCTTTAGCACTCAATGCACACAAGCAAGCAAAACTTAGATTCACTCACCCTTAATGCATTAAATCAAGAGGCTCTTTTCTTGTTCATAGGAGGAACATCCTTCTCCTAATCATAACATTATCATTACGCCTTAATTCAATAAAATAAAATCTTGAAAAACTACTCATAGGCAGATCATAACTCACACTCAAAGTTAATTAAGCACTCGTACTTCAATGCACAAAAACTTGAGTTAGTTAAATCATAAAAGATCTTCATTAGTTATACCTAGTACTATGAAGGTCATACTCAACCATACCATACTTAATGGGGTACATGGAGGAATATCTTCCTCCTCAACACATTTACATGCATCAAGAGTTCACACCTTAACAAAGTACAAGATCAATTTCCTTAAAAATGAGAAATATCTACTTTCAAGACAAGACATGCATACATTAATCTTCCTAGTGATACCTAAATGGCAAGTCACACCAAGTACATCACAACAAAATAGGAAGTCGTTACCCAATTTCTTTTCTTAAGATAATACTCACCCTTATAGTAAGCCTTATTTTTGAAAAATAACACAAATTTTAGGCACATACATGGACACTTAGCTAAACATGCATTCACCTTTCAAGAATGAGCCTACAAAATTTGCATTACAAATCATCAAATCACTAAATTTTTTAAGAAAGTCAACATATTCCATTGTAAAAGAGACTCAATTCCTATTACAAGGCTAAACAATTTAACCTACAAGTGACTATCACCAACTTCCTTGTCTTACCTCATGAAGTCAACTTCACAATTAGCACATAAAAATGCAAGTCAATCAAGGGAAAACATGGATTCTTATCAACATTTCTTTTCATGCTCTTTGGAAAATTCACCATGTCTCTAAGATGATGTCAATCAATTCATACCAATCATATAAGGATCATGCCATTCACACTTTATGCAAGACTATTTTCATGAACAAGCATACTAAGAATTCATAATTCCCAATTCAAGTAAGAATAGAAGGACAATGTAGATAATTTCTACACTTCTCACTACTCAAACACCATACCCCACTTAGGGTAAACCCAATTAAGAGCAACTTAACCCAACATGTAGAGGATCTCAAATACAAAACCTTCATATTTATCACTTAGAGTGATTACTACTTTAGAGGAAATTTTCATAAACTCAATTTAGCAACACTAAGGCATTCTAAACCTTATCATGAGATCACAAGCCTTTACATTCAAATCCTATATCAACATGTATAGAGGAGACTACTACACTTATGTCAACTAATACCATCACTATATAGTCAACAAGATTAACATCATGTATAAAGAATCGTATCATGCACATCTTTATGATCAATAGACAATTACTATAATATCATACTATTTAATTCACATAAGGTCTTCCTATAACGCAATAGACACTAAGGTCATACATCATTAGTAAAAACAACAAGGAAGTTCATAATACGACAAGAAGTTAAGAAATAACTCTACGACTCATCATGTCATAAGATTCTCATCCTTTCAATTTAAATAGCAAAAAAAACAAATATCATTTTCTACATTCCTTATCATGTTCATATTCATAAATTCTACACACTTTTCAACAACATCCAATCAAAAGGGCAAATTAGTAAGTTCTCCAAACATGATACAATAAGTTGCCTAGTCTTTATAACGAGCATGCTTCCAAATACCCAAAAGTGTAACATTTAGACATTTGATGGAACACGTATGGAATTATAAGAAATAAAGCTTTACCAACTCATTCTTCATAAGCATGCATACTATATTTACAACTTAAGTCTCCACAAAAGACTCCAATTTATACTAGCAACTCACCAAGTACCATTTATATACAAAGGAAAACAATGCACACTTTTAATCACATACTCATAGGATAGCATACTCCATAGTAGTATTAAACAATCCAAGTTCAAATCCAAATATTTGGCTACTATCATACAAAATCATATAGGAATACACGATTTAAGAGAAATCACTTTAACCACCATAACTTCTAGCATGCTTTAACTATATCATGGCATACCTTATTCGACATAACATGCTATTTCACATAGATTTCATATATTGCCATAATTGGCATCACATCATTAATATAAGAGATATTTCATATAAAGCAAGGTAAGATGACCAATCATAATCCTCATAGAGTTAACAGGTGCAATGATCAAGTAAATCTCCATAACTTCACTAAACCAAGTAACCCAAACAAGAACTACAATTAGCATCATACTCCACTTATCTATAACCTTCATGCATGGATAACTCCATATCTTTAGCACACTAGGCTATTTACATGTTTATAAGCATAGAGATCATCTCATAAGGATATTCACATTTATCATCATACACATACATAGTATTAACCTCTTAAGGTCTCCATCAAGGAAAACTAGTGCAAGACATAGGTAGAGTGCCATACCCCTACCTAAGTCTAGTTAACCCTTCAAGTCGCCTTAGTTAGTATATACATCATCAAATAAGGCCAAGTGTCACCTTCACACATACTCATTCAAACCATAAAACAAAGATAAGCACTTCAAACTCACCTTTTCTCCCTCAAGCATAGAGCAACTCTTATCCAGGCAATCATATCTAAAAGACCACCGGACAAGAAAACATAAGAGAGAGATCTTATAGAATATAGTTCTATGGCACGATATGAGATTGATGAAGAAGGGAAACTCTATCGTCCTATAGCCTCTCGTACCATTAAATGTGTCGCGACTCACCACCAATGATACGAGACTCTACTAGACGTGGCAATATGAGACTTTTTAGAACCTAAAACCGCTTCATAAACCTCATGCTCTGATACCAAGTTTGTCACAACCCAAAAGTATACCCTAGAAGATAGGATACAATCTTGGATTGTAACCGGCGTCGTCGACCTCTCGGAGGTCTAAGACAAGCCTCTCATATCATTCATTGCATTGGCATAGTAAATTTAGCGGAAAATTTAAAACTTTTCATAGCACATCATATGCTAGAAACATCACATCGTATATATATAAAACATAAGACATAATACAATTTAACTCTAAGTCTCTTTGCCATCTTAGACTCAATAACTTTAGAATACATTAAGGACAAAGCCCTTAAGACATAATACAAAGCTATACAATATTTAAAGACTTTACATTAAGTACACATTAGGACATCCTTGAACTTAAGGATTCCTTTCCTTGAGCTTGGGAAATCACCTACCAAGCTCCTCGATCATAGACCTTCTTTAAGCATTCCAATACCTACACTTTGTGTAAAAAGTAAAGAAGTATGGAATTAGTACAAGAATGTACTAAGTATGGCAACCATGCAAAAACATGCATTTAAAAGGGACATTTCCTTTAAAATCATACTTCATGCCATTTTGAGTAAATCATCATAAAACCTTTTATCAATATCATCCACGTACTTCATAGCAACACATTCAAAGGCCAATCATCATAGAAAGCACATATAGAATAAGTACACATAAGGTCACTTTACATGAACTCACCCTTCTTAGCATTTAACTCTTTCTTTCAATTCATTAATCTCCTAAGTAATCCTTTAGGGATACTTGGTGCAATGCATCACCTTAGGAACACAAGAGAATACATACATAGCATTACACAAGACAACACATGCCATCATAAAAGTATAGTACAATATAATCATAGTCAAACCAAGACTACAATATCATACATAAAGGACACATACATAATCATAAGTATTAAGGTACCTACCTAAGACTTCCTAAGGAGTCACTTGTGCAATGTATAGATGGGTTCATTACTTCCACCTATCCTAAGTAACTTACCTTAAGTCCTCCTAGTTAGGATCCTATTCAATTACTTCAATTGTCCATTTTACTTTAGGGAAACCATAGCCTTAACCGACACTAAGACCATGGGTGCAAATCATGGAATTTGGTGTTGTAGAGCCTTACACCAAAGGAAGGTGTTCCTACCTAGCCAAGGTAGAACATTAACATATATGCTAGCATATCAAGTAAATTTACTTTGCTAGATCCTATGTGGCAAGCATAGTTTATGGAACTAAGAGATAGGTATTCCCTCTATATACCATTTGGTAATGGGGCCTCACCTCATGAGAAACATGAGTCAACACTTCATGTAAGTACATAGGTGAGTATTCCTCTAAGGGAAGTCGACACCATATGTAGGTCCATAGGTGATTATTCCTCTAAGGGAAGTCAACACTCTATAAGGGACAAATGGTGAATATTCCTCTAAGGGAAGTCAACACCTCTCAATGTCAAGTTCACTCGGTGCTAAGCTAAGTTCCCTTTATTGAAAAGCCTTTATTACATTTGTTTATAAAACATAGTCTTAGGATATTCATCATTCATATGCTTATAGCATATTCAAGCACCTTTCTAGTTTTGGAGTATTCTTGGGCCCTCCTAGTTAGACCTCTTCTCACTAACTAGATCATCCATGTGTGTGAGTGTATATATAGATGTGAGCAAACCTTTCACATAACACATCAAGTCACACATGTTCATATATCAATGCATAAGTCTATAGGCATAACTATATGAGCAATCCTTTCATATAAACCTACTAAGACACTATACACATTCATACTTCATCATATCATATTCATAACATGTTCATATAATCATCCTTCATATGCATAAGAACCAAACCTAGGAACTATCCTATCAAGATATACATGTGCAATGCATAGACAAGGTCCCATACCCTTGTCCATACTAGTACACCTATCAAGTCATCCTAGTAAGGAATACAAATCATACATTCATAAGCATCACCTTGATATGCATAGTAGTAGACACTAGTGAATATGAGAACTACCTTTCATTTAGACCCAATGACTCATACTACTTGTAATATGCATGTAAGTGAGAGTGTGTGTACATTTACCAACATGATCACATAATGGCCATCAATAACATCTTAAGTCAGCCACACTATTAGACCACATTATACTTCAAGCACATAGCACACAACACATAATAGCATAGGAGACATGACAATATATACCATGAAATCAAGACTCCTAACTTTAGCTATTTATACTTCCATATAAGGGGTACATGGGTAGAGGTTATTAACCACTTTAACACATTAATGGCAGCACCTATACAATACCCTAACATAATTATACACATGCTCATACAATAGCCACACCACCTAATTCACAACTAGAATAGGAAAGTAGGCATAAGCTTCTCATAGTATCATCTTAAGCACACGTTCATAAGTTCATCGAGTAAGGGACACAAGTCTACCTATATATCACCATAACATCATTAATATACTCCACATAGACTCATAAAGTCAAGTAGGAATAACCAAGACTTAACCTAACACTATTCTCATAATGTCAAGTCAAAGTCTAACATGATAACTTAAGGTAACATAACTAGAAGAATACCTACATGACCATATAACTTCAAGTAGTTGCCAATAAGGCCATGCTCATAACATTGCATAAAGTAACGCCGACAAGGCCACATCAATTGCAAGTAAAACACATAACACCGCCACCATAAGTGGACCATACCAATCACAATAGAATCAGAGTATAATTAATATCAAATTAAGGGAAACGGGCAGCATACCTTCATCCCCATATCCACACCTCAATTCAATGCCAAATCAACCAATTCAACATCACAAGGCCCTTACCCATGGCCATGAACAACAATTCAAAGCAATAACCATAAAACTCATGAATCTACATTGATTCAATCTAGGTTTAACGATCTAAGATCATATTTATATCAATTGAATACAATTCTTACATCAATAGAAAAACCATAAGAAACTACATAACAATTCCTCAATATAAGCTTAATATCAAGTAACCCAAAAAGTAGTCAAAACTAGGGTTCATCAATTCACATGGGTTCATAGGTAAATTAAGTTGAAATCATCAATACAATATCAATTAGATCATATTTCAATGTTTAGAAACCATTTATGCAAGAACCCATGGTACAAATCCCGAAATAGGACAAATCTCTTTAGAACGCTTTGAAAACATCTTTGAAAGTTGGGCTCCTTGATGAAACGAGTTTCAAGGATCAAAAGCCATACCTCAAGGATGATAATACTTCACTTTGATGAAGAATTTCCACTCAAAAATGCCACACTAAGCTGTTCTTCAATTTGGACTCCAATGGAGTGTTTTGGGGTTTCTAATGGACTTTGGGGGTTTTGTTTTGGGAGAATGAATTTCCCCAAGTGTTAAACACTTAAATACCATTTAAAATACCCAAATATCACTTAATAAGCCGTCCACACTCTTATTTGTGAGTGGGGTGAATTTACCAATTCACCCCGGACTTGGCAGAAAAATCTGCGCAGGAGACAGGGCCATGACGACCTGCCTGTGACGGGGCGTCACGGGTGCAACGGTCCGTCATGGACCTCCATTTCAAGCTACAGTGGCTTGCCAAGTGTTTTCCCTACACCATTGTACAAGGCCCCCATGAAGGAACCTTTGTGACGGGGCGTCACAGCCATGACTGGCCGTCGACAGCTCCGTCGCCAAGGCTGTCTGGGACAGTCTGCCATCAGGTTTTTTGGGTCCTTCCTCAAGGACCCTTTGATGGTCCTTGGGGTTAATTCCCCGGACTTTTCCAATATAATTATGACCATATATGAGTTTAACACCTCTCACATAAATTTCATCAAAAACGAACACGTAAAACTCGACGAAACTCACCTAGACGTACAAGGTCGACTCAAGGCACATCTTTCGAATGGCTTGGACGTTCTTGATCGTTTGACCTCCAAACTTCACAAAACTTTAACCACTGACTATACATGCTAAAATAAATCTACTAAGAACCTTAAAACACCATGTAACACACATAAACACATAGAACCACATTAGAGACATTTAGGTGATTTAGTCGTCAAACGTCTTAGTCGCCCCTTGACGTTCGACTTCCAAATCACTTCAAACTTTGCACACTGCCTATATATAACATAATAAGGCATTTTAGGACCTTATAACATTTAGATAAACATGTTAGGCTCTAGACACCTTATCTCATTTTTGAGGTCTTACAGATACAAGGAATGATTCTACTACTCAACAACTACATCATTCTCCAAATTAAGGGAATTCCACCGTGCCACCTAAGAAATCTAAACAAGCGACTTCAGGGAAAATAGCATATAAGTCTCATAAGAATCGATCTCAAAATCGAGAAACTTCCCCAATGAATCGAAATGAGTTACCTACCGGGGTTTACTTTCCTGTAGATGAATTTCATCTTACAGGAATTTCAAGTGGAATCAACGGCAAGGTCGTTGATAGTAGGAACTCTGCTGACCAAGGCAACATGCAAAAGAAAATGGATAGCGGCGAGGCTACTGGAGATAGTTTTACTCATCATAATGTTCATCGCAATGATATATCTAATCGTTCACCTAATGACACAATCAAATAGAACCATCTAAGCGAAATGAGAAGGACCTACATCTCAAAATAACAACAGGGGGAGACGGGACCATGGAAGCAAGTCTGACTTTCAGGGGTCAACAAAACAAACCTGGAGCAGCAATAAAGGATGTCATTGATGTCGAAAGATCATCCCACTTCTCATTTGGATTGAATATCGAGGAAAGGGATAGACACGAGAATGAACAAGCCAACACAGGTCTACACTCTAAAGATATGGAGGAAGCTGCACGTAATCAAAGGCAAGGAAAGAAACATCGAATGACCAAACAGAGGATGATCATCAGTCAGGTAAGTATACTAAACACCACTCTAGCTCTACTCATGTTAACAATAACAGTCGTGTTGGCCATGTGCATGAAAATGCCATGGGAAAAATAGTTGTGATGTATAATGAACAGGTGCAAAGGGAACGTGACAACAATGTGATGAACCAAAAGGACCAAAACCAAAGAAATGAGGTGGGAAAATTTGGACATATACAGAAAAAGGATCAGGGGAAGAATAGTGAGCAAACAAACTATCATAGAGATTTTCCTAAAATCTTTAGCAACTTTGGTTAAAGAGTACCACAGAGCCAAAATACTAACAAACTGTTCCCAATTCCAAAACTACTGATTCCACTAATCCAAAGAGTCTCCCAGTAAATACTCAAGAACAGGTCCATGAACCAACACCCTACAAAGTTGTCAAAACTTTGGCTGCTATGATCACACACATTCATGCTGCCCAAAGTCCTATAGTGGTGCTGAGAACAACCCCTAGTCAAACCACTAAACAAGGCCATCCATCTGTGATCTTTGACATTCATGACTACATGCACACTCTCACTGTGGATTGTAAATACACTCTAGTTGCGAAGTTTAGTACAACTATGCCTAAGGTCGAACTAATAAGGAAAAGCTTCATCCAACAGACTGAACTGAGTGGGGTGTGTGTGTATACAATGCACATTATAATGCTAAACATGTGTTAATTGATCTAAAAAATGGATTAGATTACAACACTGAATGGACTGAACAAAGAATGACCAATGAAGGCAAACTTATGAGGATACAGGCTTGGACACCATTTTTTACTCTAGAAGAGGAAACACCTATAGTTCCTATATGTATTCTTTTAACTGGCTTGACTTGGCATTGTTTCAAGAAACCATTCCTCACCCCTTTGTTGGAATCAGTTGGTAAAGTCTTATATTTGGATACAACCACTATTAAAAGATCAAGGGCAGGAAGGCCAAGGTGAAGATGCAAATTGATTTGACTAAACCTAGACCTAGACATATATGGGTTGGGTTGCATGATGATGATGACACCATAGGTATATGGCAACCATTGGAGTATGAAAATATCACTCCCTATTGTGAATACTGCAGGCACTAGGGACACTACATATATGAATGCAAATCCAAAATGAGAGATGAGGAATACATACACATAAATGAAAAAGAAAATGAGAAGAAAAAGAAAAAGAAAGAAAAGCCAAGCCAAGAGGAATAGGAAAGCAGACAAGACAAAACAAGTGCAATTAGAGTTCAGCAATAAAAACACAATACTAAAAATAATAAGCAAAAGCAACCAGCACAGCAACAGGAGGAAGATTGGCAAAATCAAAGAAAGAAAAATCAAAGACAACAGCAGAATGCACATCAGAGGAAAGCATGGAAACCAACCTCCAGAACAACACAGACATCAAAAGAAAGTCAAAAGACAGGCATACCTATTCACTCAAAATACAATGTTTTTACAATCCTGTAAATGTAGGAAAAACTTACTACAACAAGAGAGGAAGCTAATAACATGGATCACATACCTCAAGGAATACAAAAAAGTCTGCAAAAGAAAGCAATATAGAACAACATGGAAGGGAAAAACAAAAGGAAGATACCAACAGGAATTCAGGTATCATAGCTATAAAACTAACTCTCACAATGTTTATATGGTTGAGCATATGACTGGTGAAGTTTTTGGAGGGAATGATAGGGGATGTCAGGAGAACCCTACTAACCTGCGGGAAGGGGTAACCAAAGGGGGGTCATTGCCTCAGGCTTTGCTTGAAGGGGTGCACATTGACCATAATATAGACCTTAGAGGTCCAACTAGTCCAAAAATCCAGCAACAACAATCTAAGCAAAAAAAAAGGTCAGCAACACCAATCCAAACAAGCAAAAAAGCAACAAGAAGGAAATGCAAAAAATAGGGAAAATTAACACAAAGAAGCAGGTCACACAGGTAAACAAAATACACATGCTATGGCAAATGAAAAGGGCAATAATCCTAGTACAAGCATAGAGTAAAACACTCCCAAGAGTAAAAATAAGCCCAATAAACAGAGAAGAGATGCTGCTAAAAGAAAGATGAGCAAAATACAGGAAAATGAGGAACAATAGAAACAAGAGAGGGAGAAGTAATCATGCAAACAATTTATTATGGTAAATGAAGATCAGGGCTTGCCTATTACTCCTTTACAAACAATGTATATGACTCCTCCACCCACAGAACCTCCAGACAAGGGACAAAAAATATACCAAACCAACACTGTCCAACTTATTGATGAATATGAAGAAGAAAATTCTGAGGATGAGTGTGATGACAACCAACCATTGCATGATCAAGAGGATGATGATGAGACTAGTGAAGCCTTGATTAGAGCCTTCAGTTGACCTAATGATCAGAAACTTGATGATGAGATACAACAAGTAACTCAGACTCAAGGTCTATCTCCAAGAGGGTTCCAATATGACAAGTTTCATTTCAAAAACCAAGACATCAAAATTGTCACTACCGGCAGACTAAATAATAGATTATTTTCCTCAAGATCATCTCAATGATTAATACAATTATCTGGAATGTAAGAGGGATCAATACTCAAGGTGTTGTGGAAAGACTTAAAATACTAAAGAAAATGCATCAGCTCTCAATTATAGGAATTATGGAACCTTTTGCAGACAATGGTAATGCCCGGGAAATTATGACTAAATTAGCCATGGATAATGTGGCTAGTAATTGCAATAGTAAGATTTTGATATTCTGGAATAGTGACATTGAGTATTGCATTATGGATGAAGATGAGAAACAAATTACATAAACTTAAACATAATGAGTTACCTAATGAATTCCTCATTACCTTTGTCTATGAAAAGTGTAAAGATCATCTTAGAAGACCACTGTGGGATAAGATGATCCAGCAGTCTGATGAGAAGGGCACACCTTGGTGTGCAATAGGTGACTTCAATGTTATTAATGGTATAAAAGAAAAATTGTGGGGGGGGGGGACCCTATAATATGAGGAAAAGTATGGAGCTCATTGGTGTCATTGAAACTTGTGGTCTAATGGACATAGACTTGAGTGGCAAGAAATTTACTAGGTCAAATAAAAGAGTTATCAGTCAAAGAATCTGGAAAAGGTTTGAAAGAGGCCTGATTAATGACTATTGGATAAACATAATGCCCCAAACCACCAATACTCACCTTTCATCCACATGTTTGGGTCACTGTACTTTATTAATGGAAATGAATTCAATTGAGGCAGATTACATCAAGTACTTTAAATTTCTCAATTGTTGGGTTTATAGACCTCATTTCATTGACACTGTGAAAGCATGATGGGAAAGAGATGCTGATGGTGAAAATATGTGGATGTTTCACCAGAAGATGAAAAGATTATCTAAGATTCTTAGTGATTGATCTAGAAATGAATTTGGGGATATCTTCTGCAAAGTAAAGGAGTATGAGGAGAGAGTGAAAAAGGCTGAGGAGAATCGTATCCAAACTCCCAATGAATCGAACCGGGTTGATCTCCATGTGCTCAATGCTAACTATATTAGATTTCTAAAGTTAGAGGATTCCATTATGAACCAAAACACTCAAATGAATTGGTTTAAAGAGGGTGAGAGTAACTCAAAGTATTTTCATTCCTTGATAAGGGGAAGGAGAAGGAAGTTGTTTATTCACAAAATTCATAGTGAGGATGGGGAATGGCTATAGTGTGATGAAAATATTTCTAAGGCAGCTTGTGACTACTTTCAGCAGATTTTTTCAAGAGAAGATAAGTTCATCAATGAAACTCCCCTAGAATGCATTCCAAGAATGGTCAATGAAGAACAGAATTAAAAACTCACTGTAATGCCAACTATGGAAGAACTGAAAGAGGTGGTATTCTCTATGAACCCTACTTCAGCAATTGGCCCTGATGGCATGAATGGTTTATTCTTCAGAAATGTTGGAATATCATCAATCAAGATATTATGGGAGTTATTCAGGCCTTCTTAGTGGAAAAATGATCCTTAAGTACTTCTCCCACGCTTGCATGGTTTTACTCCCCAAGGTGAATAATCCCAGCAAAATGAATGAGTTCAGGCCTATCAGTCTTAGCAATTTGATTAGCAAGATCCTCTCCAAGCTAATGATCTACAGACTCAGTCCTATTCTCCCTAACCTCATTTATCTCAATCAATCTGGCTTTGTCAAAGATAGAAGCATTTATGAGAACAACATGTTAGCTCAAGAGATCGTCCACCAAATAAAAAAATATGAAGTGGGGAGTAATGTGATTATTAAATTTGATATGGCAAAGGCTAATGATTGTGTCTCTTGGTCCTATATTTGTCTAGTACTAAATAAAATGGGATTTCATGAAATACTCATTGATATGGTTTGGAGAGTTATGGCCAACAATTGGTATTCTATTATTATTAATAGAAAGAGATATGGCTTCTTTCATTCCACTAGGGGCTCAAACAGGGTGACACCCTCTCCCCTGCCCTATTTATTTTAGGTGCAGAAGTGCTTTCAAGATCTCTTAATAGGTTGCACAATCATCCTGACTATCATGGGTTGTATATGGAAGTGAGAGGACCTCAAGTGAACCACTTGAGTTTTGGTGATGACACCATACTGTTTACATAAGGGAGGGCCAAAACTCTTAGGCTCATCATGCAAACACTCAGAACCTATGAAGAATTTTCAGGCCATATGATTAATAGTGATAAAAGTCACTTCATGCTAAATTCTAATGCATTCACTAGTACAAAAGACAGAATTAAGAAAATCAAAGGTTTCAGGCATAAGTGGGGTCCCATAAAATATCTAGGATGCCCTCTCTTTAATGGTAGACATAGGATTATTTATTTTCCTTACCTTGTTAACAAAGTGGTTTGCAGGATTAAAGGTTGGCATACAAAGCAACTCAGTTATGGTGGTAGGGCAGTCCTGGTCAAACATGTACTCCAAGCCCTCCCCATTCATCTATTATTTGCAGTAACCCCCCCCCCCCTTACTATAATTAAGAAGGTCCAAATGATGATGGCTTACTTTTTTGGGATGGATGAGTGAAAAGAAAAAGTATCACTAGTCATCATGGAAAAATTTAAGCTTCCTTATGAGAAATTTAAGTTTTCCTTATGAGAAATTTAAGCTTTCCTTATGAGGGAGGGTGGGCATGAAAATCGCACAAATGTAGCATGACATTCCAATACAAACAATGGGACATCCGAGCCAAACACACCTTATGGGGGGAATTTCTGTGAGTGTATAGTATTGCCAAATGTCCAACCCATTGTGTATGAAATGGGAGACAATGTGGACTCCTTGATCTGGAAAAGCATGATACAAATAGAGACAAGGTAGAAACATCACATCATGGAAAATCAACTCAGGACACTGCTACTCTTGGTGGATAATTACCTGGCGGTTGTGAGTCACTTCCGACTCCTCTCCCATAACAGAAAGAGATTCATAATAGCACAAGTAGCAAGAATTCATTTGGAAGCATGGCGCGAATGGAACAGAAACAAAAACTATGCAACATGCTTCTGAGTGTCATTGTTCAAACTTTAGCTAACACAATGCCTTTGCACATCTAACAACTAACAGACCAGGCATCTTTGGAAGGTCACACCTCAACATGGAAATTCAGTTGCTCTTACTGCCTAGAGTATGAGAAATTTCGGTAGATAAATCAGATCTTTCTTTTATTCTCTTGAGGATTTATGAGCATAAAAAAAATCCCTTATCTGATATGTCATTCCGTTTACTGTTTTTTGATGGTAAGTCCGCGCTAAGGGTTATTGAACCTCTCCTATCTCTACAGATCATGAGAAACTATGAGGTGTAATTCAACTGGCATTGAACCTGTTAAATGTTCTATTAGGCATATGGTTACTAGGTAGATACCAATCACATTTCTCGCGGGCCTAAGAATTGAAACATGATTTAGGCGAACAATGGGAATTTGCAACAGATGTATGGAAGAGTTTTTGGTAGAAGTAGCTGGAATCAAGATAGTACCAAAAAACCTTATCAGCTACAAACAGACCCTATCATAAATAAAGTGGTGAGAACAAGGAATCCGAAAATCAAGACAGTGGACTGCACATAAAAACTTAGTTGTTATAAGAGTCGACCACCTATCATCATCTCTGGAACCAGGTGGAAACAACAGATGTCGCCCTAGCAAAACATGGGGCAAACCCTATAATAAAATAGTGATGGATAAGAGGCAATAATCGACCATCCAATCGTGGAGCCCCAGTTTTATGCGACATAGATGAACCATCATCCTAACTATTCTCCACAATTAAAAAAGGCCTGCCCTGACATGTAGGAACCCCTAATCCATCTTGGAGGAAAGAGGTGTCCATGCCACGTGAAGAGTAAAACCATATCAAGAATTAAACAATGGACAAAGAGGACCCACAAAATAGTGAGTGCTAAAATAAGCCATGATGCGCTGCTAGTTCATCACAGGCAATAATAATTCTGGTGCAGGGGGTCGTTGAGCGTGGATGAGGACCAAACATGAAGGTTATGGTAGGTACCCTTTGCCATCACTTTTGGGAGTGAAGGCACAACAATAGTTGAGATCCAACGCAAAGCCACCTTTAATTTGCTTAGACAAATGGGAGCTGTCAGGTGGAAAATGGGGATACAGCTGCAGAAATATGACTGTTTTGCGATGGTACGATTCTCAACTCTGATCTGAGAAACTCGACCTTGACGAAAAATAAAGTAATGGAGGGAAGCATGCCAGTGTGCAGTGAGGACCTCTATTGTCCCATTGAGTCTCTATCGTCATAACATAAGGATCTCAGACTTACAAGTGTATTGGCCAAACATTAAGAAAGAAAGAACCTAGGTGGCTAGAACCTACATTAATCAAAATAATTAAGTCACATATCTAGAAGCTACTCGGCCTCTTTCAAAACTCACTTAGGCCAAATATACCACTTCTACGGTACCCAAAGTAAGTCAAGTTTACCACAATACACTAAAAATGAAAGCCGTGAAGTACTGTGGTGCACTAGACCTTAAATGCCCAATGTAGTAGCGACAAAGCAAATTACGAACCACATTTAGTTACCCAAGATTTACCGAGCAGACGCGCACAAATGCCTGCATATACATACCAACAGAAGTGCGACCTCCCTTAAGAGTGAGGCCCAAGTGATCTTCCCTTTTCGAATGGCCTATCCTCTATCAACATTCCAAACCCTTATAAGTAGCCCTATTTTTGAAAAGAGTATTCTAGGAAGTAGAGTTGCTTTTCGTGGTTAATCGTTTTTGAAAATGTAAAGGGAGAGTCCAGATCCTTAGCTTGTTCTTATCTGATAGTCTCTTCCAGATTCTTTGTATTTAGAGGAGTCCTCGGTTCTAAGGTGTTTAGTCGCTAAATGCTTTAATATTTATCTTCCCGGGGAAAGAGTTAATCTTCCTTTTTGCGAAATGACTATGAACCACCCTTAATATCAGAGGGTTACGGATTGTATGGTCCCACGCTACACTTGTACTTGGCATTTTGCTATTAATAATAAGGCCTGGTGTGTTTCTCCCCCCTACTCCCTCCAAGGCGTATTTCAAACCATATAAAAAAACATACTACACACTAAACCGTATATATTACAAACTCAAATCCGTTAAATACCAAACCATGAAAACTAAAAAAAGTAGATCCTAACTTGAACATCTCCCTATAACCTATACTCCCTAAAATTAACCCTAACCTAACCCTACCATCACATCCCTAAAACCAAAGCCAAGAATAACAAAAAACCAAAGAATTAAACATTGAAATCTATTGATATTAAAACTTAAACCTCCTGATAAACCCCTAAAACGCAACGACATCCTAAAAATGAAACAAAACCTAACTCCATAAACCGCTAACCGTAAGCTTAACCCTAACCCTAACCTAACACCTAAACCCATTGACCCTAAGCCAAGATGATACCAAACCCAACCATAAATACTACATTATCATTTTAAACTCTCCAAAAAAGTGCAAAAACGCCTGAACCATAACACCTATAAAAAAACTACACCCTAACGCTAAACCCTAAACCCTACCCGCCATAAAACCCTTAGTCCAAAGACAAATGTCCAAAAAAAAAACTGAAGTATTCCAAAAATACGATAAACCCAAACATTAAAAACATTACACCATAGAATTTTACACTCAAAGTGCCTAAACCAGCAACCTAAAGATCTTAACAAAAAATACCTCCAAACCCTAATGCTAACCCAAACGCCTAACTTAACCCTAACCCTAACCCGAAACCATTAACCCGAAACCCCAAGCCAAAATACCAAAAACCAAACATTAAAACTAAACCATATATTTAAACAAAAATCCTAAACTTTGAAACCTTGAAACCTTAAAAAACCAAACCCTAACCCTAACCCTATCCTTAACACGAACCCTAAAACTAAACCTATCCTAACTCCATACCCAAAATCCTAAAAAACAACCTTTAAAAATGCCTTAATAATCTCCAGACACCCCTAACAGACCGCCTAAACCCTCAATATAAACCCTAAACCCTCCAAGTCTTAAATATACCTTACTGGGAAACAGCAAATATCCGGTGAATATAAAGACTCACATTATTATACCAATAGAAAGGCTCCCAAGTCTCTACTCCAAACCTAAAACAAAAAAAAAATTGTAACCTCTTAACCACCAACCATTCCTAACCATTAAAGACCTAAACCGCTCAACCTAATCCTCAAAAATACAAAAAGGCATCACAAAAGTAATGAGTGACTGACCAACTAGATGTCACTATAGCAATGGTAAAAACCCCTTGAACACCAAAAACCTAAGTGAAAAAACCAAAACTCTAACCCTAAACCACAAACCCGAAACCCGTAAGCACCAAAGTACAAGAAACTCCTATAGCATTAAGTCATTAAACACATAACTTTAAACCTGAAGAATTTCGTCAAACCCCTAACCCATGAAGACCTAAAAAACCATAACCCGTAACCCTAAAACCCTATCCCTAACCGAAACCCTAACCCTAAACCCTCCAAACCCTAAAACCCTAAACCTTAAACCCTAAAACCTAAGGCCCCAATCGCTTTACCGTAAAGTTTCCCAATTTTTTTCGTGACTCTATATTTATCCCTCTCTGCACCGCGACTCTGCGCCGCACAGGATGTGGTAACTACACCTAACCATGCCCTCAAACGCTCCCACGCGATACAACACCTCAAATAGAGCGCGTGGGAGCGCAGGCCGTGGACCGCGTTCCAGCGGCTTACCGGTACTCAGCCCTAACAGGGGGCCTGATAAGGGTACAAAAGCAAGTACCAAGGAATCACCCTCTAATCCATGTATAACGTATGGGAATTCACAAATCCAAACGGAGAGAGCCAAGAACCAAGTGCAATCCCGGCGAGTGAGAAGGATGAATCGTTTTGCCCCAGTATGATTAATTGAATCCAGATTATAATTGGAGTACAAGCCGATGATTCTACGTAGACAAGGAGTTCTACAACAGTATTCAAGAATTCACGAAATCCTGATACCTGCCAAAAAAATAGTGAACAGACAATTTAGCTAGAAAATCGGCGGATAGGTGTGCACTGCGAGTGAGTTTTTGAATTCTTAAAAATTTCTGTGAATCCTTCCCAGGTGAATCGAGGAGTTGTGCATATTACACACAATTCTGGGGTTTAATCCCCACTGGGGAAGAGGTCCATCGTATGGCCTACAAACAAGTTTCAAGTGAAATGGGGGCCAAGTCGCCGATATCAAGGAAACTCTGTGGTACCCAAAAAAGACGATCCACTCGCAAGGAAAACTGATATCTAGAAGCCGTAGCGGGAGCTGTTCTTACTGATCCGATGTCCTATCCACTAACATCACTAATTGTTTTAGCTCAAGGAACATGAATCAAACTGAAAATTATGAGCAATATGAAATGGAGAAATTCACAAAGGAGAAACAGAGGGAGATGAGGCCATGGAAGCAAGTCTAGTCCGCAACGATCAACAATACAATGCAGTACATGTAGCAAAGGAAGTTATTGATGTGGAAAGCTCATAACATTTCTCATTTGTATTCAAGCCTACTGATAAAGCTAAGTATAAGGTCGAACAATCAACCATAAGTATGGATTCTAAAGGTATTGAGGAGGCTGTAAGTGATCAAAGGACGGGCCATCAACATATATCCAATGAGAAAACTGGGGAGGAATATCAGTCTGGTAAGTATACTAAATGCAATTCTAGTTATAATAAAATTAGCAATAGTGTAAGTGTTGGCCATGTGCATGATAATGCCACGAGAAAAATACCTGCTATGTATAGTGAACAGATACAGAGGAGGATTCCCAACAGTTTTGTGAATCAAAGAGACCAAAATCAAAGAAATGAGGTTGGAAAGTAGGGACAAATTCAACAGAAGAATTTGGGGAAGAATAGTGACCAAAATAACTACCATAGAGACTTTACAAAAATCTCTAGCAATTTTGATAAAAAAAAACACCAACTGTCCAAGCTAAAACCCAAAATGCTCCTAATTCCAAACCAAATGAATCCACCAATCCTAAGGATCCTCAAGCAAACACTGAAGAACATGTCCCTAAACCTTCCCCCTATACAGTAGTCCAAACTTTGGATGCTAGATTAATACATATCCATGCTGCTCAGAATCCTACCATTGTGTTGAGAAACACGACAAGACAAACCACTAAACAGGTTCAACCAGCTTTGATTTTTGATATGCATGATTACATGCACACTCTTACCGTGGATTGTAAATACACTCAAGTAGGAAAGTTTAGTACAACTATGCCTAAGGTTGAGCTCATCAGAAAAAGTTTCATCCAACTACAGAATGATAAACATGTTTTCATTGACCTACAAAATGAAATGGATTACAGTATAGTTTGGACACAACAAAGAATGACTATTGAGGGTAAACTTATGATGATACAAGATTGGACACCTTTCTTTACTCCGGAAGAGGAAACACCTATAGTTCCTGTATGGATCTTTCTAACAGCCCTACCTTGGCATTACTTTAAAAAACCTTTCCTCACCCCTTTATTGGGAATAGTAGGAAAGGTCTTATACTTGGATACAACATCTATTAAAAGATCTAGGGAAGGAATGGCCAAGGTAAATATGCAAATAGACTTGACAAATCCTAGGCCTAGACATATGTGAATATGGTTGAATGATGATGATGATACCATAGGCATATGGTAACTTGTTGGATATGAAAATATTCCTCCATACTGTGAGTATTGTACACACCAAGGCCACTATATAGAAGAATGCAAATCCGAAATGAGGGAAGAGGAATATACACAGAGAAAGGAGAAGGAAAATGAGAAGAAAAATAAAAACAAAGAAAACCATAAAAAAAAGAACAGGAAAACAGACATGGCAAAGCAAAAGAGGTTAGAGAGAAACAACAACAACAAAATAAGGAAAGTAAAAAAAAAAAAAAGCACAACAAAAGGAGGAAGAGTGGAAAACTCAAAGAAAGAAAATCAGAGACAACAAGAGGAAGCAGCTCAAAAGACAGCATGGAGACCTACCTCAAGTACAACTTAGGCAACAAGAGAACATCAGCAGCTGAAAGTCCAACTGACAGGTATGTCTATTAATTAACAACATAATATTTTTACTAATTTAGATATGCAGGAAGAACATACTACAACAAGAGAGGAAGAAAACAACATGTAACATATAGCACAAGAAACAGAAAACAGGTATGCACAAGGAAGCTGTAAATAACAACAAGGAATATCAAACCAAAATGAAGACAAAAACAGGAACTCCAATAAATTGTATATGACTGATCATATGATAGGTGAATCCGAATGAGGGAAAAATGGGGGATGTCAGGAGAGCCCTACTAACTTGAAGGAAGGGGTAACAAAAGGGAGGAATTTGCCTCATGCTTTGCATGAGGGGGCTAACACACACCAAAACCCTGACCTTAGAGACTATGTTAACACCAAAAATCATCAACAATCTGGGAAACAACAGCTGGCTCAAACACCACAACAGACAGAGGCAAGCAAACAGGGTAACAATCTAGGAAACAGGGAAAAATAGAATAGGGAAACAGGTAATAATGAGAAACAAAGCAACGGTTCCATGGGTAAAGAGTTGGGCAGTTATGCTAGCACTAGCAAACCTGAAAATACCCCCAAAAGAAAAAATAAACCAAGCAAGCAAACAAGAGATGCAACTAAGAGAAGGTTAAGTAAGAAACAAGAAGGTGAATATGAAACGAAGCAAGAAATGGAGGAGGAACCATGCACCAAATTTATAATGGTAAATGACCATCAAGGGCTGGACATACCTCCCTTACAAGCTCAATATATGACACCACCTTCAAAGAATCGTTCGGAAAAAGGACAACAATACTTTCAAGTTAATACTGCACCCCTTATAGATGTGTATGAAGTGGAATGTTCTGAAGATGAGTTTGACAGAGATAATTAGTGTTTACATGACCGTGATGATGATGTGACTAGTAAAGCTGATATAAGATCTTTAGGTCCACAAAATGATCAGGACCTTGAGGATGAGATTCAACAGGTAACTCATAATCAAGGTTTATCTCCAAGAGGGTTTCTACATTATAGTTTTCACTTGAAGATTCAAGATGTTAACACTGTCACTGCTGCCAGACCAAATACCAGACTATTCTCTTTCAGATAATCTCAATGACTAGTACAATCACATGGAATATGAGGGGAATCAACACACAAGGAATTTTGGAAAGATTAAAATTGCTTAGAAAAATGCGTCAACTGTATATCATTGCAATTCTGGAACCCTTTGCAGAAAAGGTTAATGTGATGAATTTCAAAGTTCAATTAGCAATGAATAATGTTGTGATTAATTGTAATGGCAAAATTTGGTTATTTTGGAATGGTGACATTGATTGTACTGTTACTGATGAAGATGAACGACAAATTACTTGTGAGATTAAACATAATGAGTTACAAAATCAATTCACTGTTACTTTTGTCTATGCCAAATGTAAAGACCATCTCAGAAGACCTCTTTGGCATAAAATGTTTCAAAAGGCTGCTGGGATTGATAAGCCTTGGTGTTCTGTGGGGGATTATAATGTCATAACTTCTATTGATGAGAAGTTGGGAGGGTACCTTACAACATAAGAAAGAGTATGGAGTTCATAGCTATCATTGAGGCTTGTGGTCTCATGTATATTGGCTTTAGTGGTCAAAAGCTTACTTGGTCAAACAAAAGAGGTATCAATCACAGAATCTGGAAAAGGTTAGACAGGGCTCTTATTAATGATACTAGGTTAGATCTGATGCCCAAAACCACCATTACCCATTTATCCTCTATTGGCTCAGATCACTGCCCCTTGTTAATGGAAATGGTCTCAAAAGAGGATGAACACATCAAACACTTCAGATTTCTCAATTGTTGGGTAGACAACCCCTAGTTCCTAGATATTGTGAAAACTTGTTGGGACAGGGAGGCAGAGGGAAACAATATGTGGATGTTTCATCATAAGCTGAAAAGACTGTTTGACACTCTTACTTCATGGTCCAAGAGAGAATTTGGGGACATGTTCTTAAAGGTTAGGGATTATGAGGAAAATGTTAGAAATGCTGGAGAAAATAATATTAGAACAACAGTGAAGTCAACAGTGAGGCACTCCATGAGCTCAATGCTAATTATATTAGATACCTGAGATTGGAAGACTCCATTATGAACCAAAAAATTCAATTGTAATTATTCAAGGAGGGTGACACTAACGCAAAGTTCTTCCATTCTCTGATAAGGGGAAGGAGGAGAAACTGTTTATTCATAGAATTAATGATAATGGAGAATGGTTGCTGGGAGATGAGAATATTTGTAAGGCTTCTTGTGAATATTTTTAGAATATGTTTACTGGAGAACAAAAGAGTATTAATGAAGGAACTTTAGATTGTATCTCAAGAATGGTTAATCAAGCACATAATGACAGTCTCACCAACATACCTAATATGGAAGAATTGAAAGAAATAATTTTCTCCATGAACCCCATGTCTACAGCAGGGCCTCATGGTATGAATGGTTATTTTTTAGAAAAATGTTGGCACATCTTCATGCATGATCTAATGGGGGAGATTGAGGTATTTTTTAGTGGCCAAATGATTCCTAAGTATTTCCCATTCTTGCATTGTGTTACTACACAAAGTTAATAATCCAAGCAAAATGAATGAGTTTAGGCCCATCACCCTTAGCAATTTCACTAGCAAAATCAATTCCAAAATTTTGAGCTACAGATTGAGCCCTATTCTTCCTAATTTGATTTTTCTCAACCAATCTGGATTTGTGAAGGGTAGAAGTATATCTAAGAATATTATGCTTGCTCAGGAGATTATCCATCAAATAAAAAATCCTAATATTAGGAGTAATGTCATTATGAAATTGGACATGGCAAAGGCTTATGATGGAGTCTCTTGGTCCTACATCTGTCTGGTATTAGGGAGAATGGGCTTTGATGAGTTTTTTACTAACATGGTGTGGAGAAATACGACAAATAATTGGTACTCTATCATTATTAATGGGAAGAGATATGGGATTTTCCATTCCACTAGAGGCCTCAAGCAAGGTGACCCACTGTCCCCCGCCCTATTTAGTTTAGGTGCGGAGGTGCTTTCAAGATCTTTGAATAGGCTTAAAAACCATATTGATTATCATGGTTTCTTCATGGATGTAAGAGGACCACAAGTTAACCATTTGATCTTTGTAGATGACACCATTTTGTTCACTTAAGAGCCAAAACATTACAGCTCATCATGCAAACTCTCAAGAATTATGAGGAAACTTCTGGCCAATTGATTAATTGTGATAAAAGTCACTTCATGATTCTTTCTAGTGCTTTTAAAAGTACAAGGGATATAATTAAAAGAATCACATGCTTCAACAAAAAATAGGGACCTCTAACTTACCTAGGATGCCCTCTTTTTGTAGGTAGGCTTATTATATATTTTTCTGACCTTGTTAATAAAGTAATTTGCACGATTACAGGGTGGCATACAAAACAACTAAGCTTTGTGGGTGGGCTATATTAATCAAACATGTGTTGCAAGCTCTACCCATTCACCTACTCTAAGTAGTAACTCCACCTTCCACTGTACTCAAACAAATCCAAATGCTTATGGCTGATTTTTTCTGGGGATGAAGGAGTGAAAAGAGAAAGTACCATTGGGCCTCATGGAATAAACTTCCATTTGAAGAAGGGGGTGGGTATGAGAAATCTTACAGATGTTTCTATGTCTTTTGAATATAAACATTGTTGGATCTTTAGTACTAAATACAACTTGTGGGGATATATCCTAAAAGCAAAGTATTGCCAAAGATCCAATCCCATGTGCAAGAAGTGGGATGCTGGGGAGTCTTTGATTTGGAAACATATGATACATAACAGGAACAAGGTGGAGCAACATATTCAATGGAAACTTAATTCAGGCAGCTGTTCCTTTTGGTGAGATAATTGGTTAGGTATGGGTCCTTTTGCTTAGTTCACTCCAAGCAGTAACAGGTTCAACAATTGCACAATTGCAGAATTATGGAGGGAAGGGCAATGGAATTACAATATGCTAATTCATCAAGCACCCCCATGTAAACTTTCCAGCGTTTTAGCAACAACAATTCCTGCCCAACAACAATTCCCAGATCAGTCATTCTGGAAACTCAATACCAATGGAAAATTTAGTTGTTCTTCTGCCTGGAATGAAATATGGGAAAAAAGACCAAAATCTCATTTCAATTCTCTCATTTGTCATAAGAACATTCCTTTCAAAGCTTCTTTTTTGTTATGGAGAGCCTTAAGAGGAAAACTCCCTACTTATGAAAAACTAACTAGTTTTGGCATTGAGCCAACAAACTGTTTTTGTTGTTGTTACAGGATGGGAAAAGATACTATAGAGCATACTTTCAATACTGGAGCATTTGCCGCACACGTTTGGAGAAGTTTTGCAGAAATGACTGGAGTCAAGATAAACAACAACTCCCTGCAACATCTCATTATGCAATGGTGGACAATTAAACACAAAAATGAAGCTGACAAACTTCTATTGCAGGCTACTCCTATTCTAATACGCTGGAACCTTTGGAAAAATAGATGTGCTAGCAAATATGGAGGCAAAACTTCCAACACTAGCAGGGTAAGGTATGCTGTCTATAAAGAAAATTATATGTTGATGTCTGTTGATTTTCCACAGATTAAATGGCCTGCTACATGGAAAGAAATGTTTCTGTTAGGGGAAAGATGTGTGCATTATATCAAGGTTAACATGGTAACTTGGACAAGACTACCAGACAAATGGATCAAAATCAACATAGTTGGAAGTGCTCTTGGCAATCCGGGCAAGATTGGAGCAGGTGGCATCTTGAGGGACCAAACAGGAAGTTTATTGATGGCTTTTGCAACTCCTCTTGGATATGGCACCAATAATAAAGCTTAAATTGATACAGCTATATTTTTTATGACTTGGGCATTGGAATTAGGCTAACAGGAAAATCATTATATAGGTTGACTCACAATTAACAGTGAACTGGATAATGCAAAAATTAGTCCCTCAATGGTGTGTAAGTACATTGATTGAAAGACTCCAAGCACTCATCGCACAAACAGAGAATTTCAAATGTTTACATACCTTCAGAGAAGCAAACTGGGTAGCTTATTCCTTATCTAAACATAGCCACAAGATAACTAGCCCACAACTGTACTACAACAACCAAATTCTACCTAAGGAAGCAAGGGACTATTATAAACTACACACATTGGGAATGCCAAGTTTTAGAAGAAAAAAGACCAGGAATATCAAAGAACCTCCTTAAACTGTGTTTCTCCTTTTCACATTAGCTATGGTTTAAAATTATAACTTCTTTGAATAGGATAGGTTGTCTTTTTTGTGCTTTATAATGTAAAGGGAGAGTCTCCGTTTTTATTTTCCTAGATACGTTGTATCGAGAGGAGTCCTCTCTTTTAGGTGCTTAGTTTCTTGGTTACATTTTTTGTAAGGGGAAGAGTCAACTTTCTTTAGAGAGTAAACTCTGAACCACCATAGGTCCGGTGGTATGATTTATGCTGCCCCTCCATGTACTTTTGCTTTTATGAATAATAAGGTCTAGGGGTGCTGCTCAGCCCCTACCCCTCCGAGGGTAATTAAACTATAAAAAAAAAACTAAATCCAAAATAAAACCTATGTCCAAAATACGAAAATCCAAACATTAAACACTAAACCATATATTTTAAACCTCAAATCCTAAACCACAAACCCTAAAACCTAAAAAAAACTACACCTTAACCCTAACCCAAACCCGAATCCTAACCCTAACCACAAATCATTAACTTGAAACCCCAAGCCCAAAATACAAAAACCAAAACATTAAACACTAAAACATACATTTGAAACTACAAATCCTAAACTACAAACCCTAATACCTCTAAAAAACCAAAACCGTAACCCTAACACTACCCTAACCTTAAGCATAACCATAACCCTAAATCATTAACCCAAAACCCCAAGACCAAAGCACAAAAACGTAACTATTAAACACTAAATCATAGAATTTAAATTAAAAATCCAAAACCCCAAAACCTAAAATCTATAAAATAACTAAACCCTAACCCTAACCCTAACCATATCCCCAATCCTAACCCTAAACCCTAAACACTAAACTCAAAGCCAAACATACAAAAACCCTAACATTAAACACTAAACCATAGATATTACAACTAAAATGATTAACCCCAAAACCTAAAACCTAAATAACAACCTAAACCCTAACCCTAACATTAAAACTAACCCTAACCCTCCATAAACCCCAAACCCGAAGCACAAAATACCTAAACCGAAAGACTAAACACTAAGCCATTGATATTAAACCTCAAATCCTAATGTCTAAACCCAAAACCCGAAAAAAAAAAACTAACCTAACATTAACCCTAACCCTAACCATAAACCATAAACCGGAAACCCTAAGCCAAAAATACAAAAACGCATACATTAAATACTAAACCATAGATTTTAAACCTCAAATGTTAAACACTGAACCATAAAACCTAAAAAAACCTACACCCTAACCCTAATCATAACCCTAACCCTAACCCTAAACCCTAAACCCTAAGTCCAAAAAAAATGCTAAGTCCAAAATACGAAAACCCAATAATTAAACACTAAATCAATTATTTTAAACCTCAAATCCTAAACCACAAATTCTAAAACCTAAAAAACAACTAAAACCTAACCCTAACCCTAACCCTAAACCATTGACCCGAAACCCCAAGCCTAAAATACAAAAACCCAAACATTAAACACTAAACCATATTTTTGAAACAAAAAATTCTAAACCCCAAAACCTAAAAACTACAAAAAAAACCTAAACCCTATCTATAACCCTAACCCTAACACCAACCCAGACCCTAACCCTATTCTTAAACCTAACCATAAACCCTAAACCCTAAACCCAAAGCCCAAAATATGAAAAACCTAACATTAAATACTAAACACTTGATATTACAACTCAAATCCTTAATCCAAACCCTAAAACCTAAAAAAAAAAACTTAACCATAATCCTAACCCTAACCCTACAAAAACCATAAACCCCAAGCCCAAAATACAAAAACCAAAACATTAAACATTTAACCATTGAAATTAAACTTCAAATCCTAAATCCTAAACCCAAAAACCTAAAAAAAAAAAACTAACTGTAACTGTAAACCTAACCTTAACCCTAACCCTAACCATAAACCATAAACCCAAAACCTTAAGTCCAAAATACCAAAGCCCAAACATTAAATATTAAACCTTAGATTTTAAAACTCAAATGCTAAACCCTGAACTATTACACCTAAAAAAATATACACCCTAACCCTAATACTAACCCTAACCCTAAACCCTAAGTCCTTAGTCCAAAAAAAAAGTCCAAAACAAAACTATCCATGAAAGAAAAATCCGATGTCCAATATACGAAAATACAAACATTAAACACTGAACTATTGATTTTAAACCTCAAATCCTAAGCCACGAACCCTAAAATCTAAAAAAAAAACTAAACCCTAACACTAACCCAAACCCTAACCCTAAACTTAACTGTAACCCTAACCCTAACCATTAACCCGAATCCCCAAGCTCAAAATACCAAAATAAAACATTATAAACTAAACCATAGATTTTAAACCAAAAATCCTAAACTTTAAAACCTAAACCCTAAAAAAAAACTAAACCCTAAACCTAAACATATCCTTAACACGAACCCTAGCCCTAAACCTATCCTTAACCCCAAACCCTAAAGCTTTAAAAACAACCTAAACCCTAAACCTAACCCTAAGATTAACCCTAACCCTAACCCTACCATTAACCCTAAACCCCAAGCCCAAAATATCAAAACACAAATATTAAACACTAAACCATTGATATTAAACCACAAATCCTAAACCCTAGATCCAAAAACCTAAAAAAAAAAAAAACTATCCCTAACCGTAACCTTAACCTTAACCTTAACCCTATTCATAACCCTAAACTCGAAACTCGAAACCCTAAGACCAAAATACAAAAACCCAAACATTAAATACTAAACCATAGATTTTAAACCTCAAATACTAAACCCTAAAACCCAAAACCTAAAAAAAAAACTAACCCTAACCCTAACCCTAATCCTAAACCACAAACCCAAAACCAAAACCCAAAATACGAGTTCTCTCTCTAACTTATCTCTCTAAACAATACACTCCCTAACGTTACACTCAACATACGCGCCTAAAAGCTAGTTCTGTTAGGCCAAACATGGCGTGTGAGTCGCAAGGCCATCGGACCAGCCCCAGAAGCGGCGCTTGGAGGAAAGAAACCTAATCTCACCCGAATACCCCTCTAATTCATCGCATAACTCTGAAAAAGAGAAATCTGAAGGCACGATGAACAGTGAGCTATATCGAAGGGAAGAAGAGGGGAACAAAAAAAATATTTCCTCAGACTCAATCAGGTGGAATCAAGATTACAATGGTGAAGGGAATGATTCTAGTCAGGTTAAGCTATAACATAATCAATTTTCAAGGAATCTTGACTAACCAATCGAAAGAAATGAAGGAGGAAGTTCTGGGAACATCGCGAATAAAGCTCAAGAGGGTAAAAATCTAAATTGATCATCTTCCCAAATGAGTCGCGAGGATACACCTACTGTGGTTTACTCACAAGGGGAAGATGTTCATCTCACAGTACTATCAAGCAAAATGGAACCAAAATCACCGGTAACAAGAACTCAGGTGGTCAAAATGATAGTCGAATGAACAGTGTTACTGGCGAAGAAAATGAGATGAATGATACTGGGCATGGAATAGCTTACACTAACATCTCTACTGGCATAGCTCATGGAGGTAATCAGGTGGATAATGGTAAACAGGTGAACAAGGAGAAGAACATTAATGAAGAAACAGTACGAGAGGAGTCTGTGGATGCAAGCCTAGCTTCTAAGCTTCCACACAACAATGCCCTATTTTGTGAACAGGATATTATTGAAGTGGAGAGTTCAGCAAACTCTTCATTTGCTTTTAATCCTAATGTTGCAGGTGTTCAAGGACATGGCCAGCAACAAACCTTGAAGGATCAAGCAGGGGAGGCAAATCAAGAAGGTAACCTTACTAACCACAACTATAATCTCAGTCATATTAGTAAGAATGTTAATAATGGCCATGAGCATGAAAATACCATGGGAAAGTCAGCTGGTATGAATAGTGTTTAGGATAAAGGGGAGACAGGCACCAAAAATGTGTACCATAAGGAAAATGGTTGCTGTGAGAAAGACCGTATTCATGAAACTTAGAGGATAGAACTAGTAGTCAAGGTAAGGGGCAGATGGTTAAGAGTGATAAGCAACAATTGGAGCAAAACAAAAATAATGAGGAAAGAAATAAGGAGCTAAAGGAGCAGGATGGTCTGCAGGATAATAATAGACAAAACCTCTACCATAGATAGTTTCCTAAGATTTCTAGTAACTTTGAGAAAAGAATACAAATATTCAAAATGCCAATCAAAATGTTCCCAACTTCAATACCAACTCTGCTAACAACAATAAGGGTATTCTTGCTACCAAACAGGACCAGGTTCAGGAACCTTCCCCTTATACTGTATTTCAAACTTTGGCAGCAAGGCTGAGACATATACATGATGCACAAGCCCCGACTGTGGTGTTGAAAACTACTCCCAGAAAAACTACCAAGCAGGGGCAACCTGTTGTAATCTTTGATATGTATGATTATATGCATACACTGACTGTGGATTGTAAGTATACTATAGTAGGGAAGTTTAGTACTGCAATGCCTAAAGTGGAGCTTATCACGAAGAGATTTATAAAACAAACTCAATTAAGTGGGGGGTCAACATAGCACACTACAATGCAAAACATGTGCTTATTGATTTACAAAATGAGTTAGATTATAACACAGTTTGGACTCAGCAAAGAATGACAATTGAAGTAAAATTGATGAGGATACAACCGTGAACACCTTTTTTAACACCAGAGGAGGAAACTCCAATTTTGCCTGTCTAGATTTTACTACCAGGATTACCATGGCACTGCTATAAAAAACCTTTCCTTACCCCCTTGTTGGAATCTGTGGGCAAGGTTTATATGTAGATACTACTTCTATTAAAAGGTCAAGGGGTGGAATGGGAAAAGTTAAGATGCAAATAGATTTGACTAAGCCTAGACCTAGACATATTTGGATAGGACTGCATCCTGAGGATTACACCATTGGAGTCTGGCAGCCAGTGGAGTATGAGAATGTTCCCCCATACTGTGAGTACTGTAGACATCAGGGATATGACATTGAAAAATGCAAACCCAAAATGAGGGATGAGGAGTATAGACAAAGAAAGGAAAAAGAAAGTGCGAAGAAAAATAAGAACAAGGATACTGTCAAAATAAAAGATCAGGAAGACAGACAGAACAAAATCAAGGAGAATAGAGAACACCAACAACAACAAAACAAAGACAATAACAGGCAGAAGCAAACAGAACAGCAAAAAGAGGAGGAATGGCAAACTCAAAGAAGGAAAAACACAAGGCAACAGGAACATGCAGCTCCAAAGACAATGTGGAAACCTACTTCTACAAATCAGAAAACAAAAGACAACCAGTAGACAGGTATAACTACTAACTCTCAACAATTCTCTGTTACTAATCTGGAAGTGCAGGAAGAACACAATACACAGGGAGAGGAAAGAGGCATCAATGATCAAAGTGAGGCAGAAGTAACACACAAGGAAATAAGGGAAAACACTGCAGGTAAGCAAAACATGCCAAGGCAACAGGAAGGCAAAAACAAAAATGCAGACCCCACATATATCATAGCTGTATAACCCAACTCTATTAATGATTATGAAACTGAATGTTTATCTAGAGAAGTTGATGGAGAGATGGATGTGTTATGTCAGAAGAGCCTAAATAACATGTAGGAAGGGGTTACCAAAGGGGGGAATTTGCCTTATGTTTTGCATGAGGGGGTACACATTGACAACAATAGAGACTCTAGAGACTCAGCCAGTCCTAAAAGCAAGCAGCAACAGTCGAAACAAAAGAACCCTCAACAACAATCTCCCAAACAGCAGCAAGACAAAGATATTGTTAGCAAGGAAAACCAACATAGGGATAGGGATCACACATGGAAATAGAAGTTAGTCTCAAAGACAAAGGAAAAGGACACCACTACAAGTACGGGTATAATGGAAAATACTCCTAAGAGTAAAAATAAACCAAGTAAACAGAAAAGGGATGCTGCCAAAAGAAGTATGAATAAAGAACAGGAGAATGAGGGTAATAATCAACAAGAAAGAGGGGAGGAATCAGAACCCCCAGATAAGCAATAGCAAGAAAGTCAACTTAACACTGTTCCTGATATTGATGAATATGAGGTATGTAATTCTGAGGATTAGGTGAATGGAGATAATAAATCTATAAATGATCAAGAAGATGATGATGAGACAAGTGAGGCTCTAATTAGATCCTTTAGCCCTCAGAGTGATCAATCTATTGAGGATGAAATCCAACAAACTACTCAGACTCAAGGACTATCACCAAGGGGACTACAACATAGCAGATTTCATTTCAAAAATCAAGATATTACAACTGTCACTACAAGCAGACCAAACACTAGGTTATTTTCCTTAAGAACATCCCAATGATTAGTACAATTATATGGAATGTGAGAGGAATTAACACTCAATGTGTTGTGGAAAGACTCAGAAATCTTAGGAAAATGCACCACCTTTCTATCATTGCAATTTGGAACCCTTTTAATATAGTATAAATTTCAAAACTTCAAAATTCAACTATCTATGGAAAATGCAGTTGCCAATTGCAATGTCAATATTTGGGTTTTCTAGAATGAGGATGTTGAAGGTGCGATCAGAGATGAGGATGAACAACAAATCACATGTGATTTCAAGCATAATGAAGTTCTAAATAAGTTCACAATCACCTTCATCTATGCCAAATGTAAGGATCATCTCAGAAGGCCTCTATGGGACAAATTGATTCAAGAGGACCATGGTAATGATAATCCATGGTGCACTGTTGGTGATTTTAATGTTATCACAACAAGTGAAGAAAAAATTGGAGGGGTTCCATATAACATGAAGATGAGATTTGAATTCATTTCTGTAATTGAAGCCTGTGGACTTATAGATTTAGGCCTCAATGGACAGAGATTCACTTGGTGTAATCAGAGAGCCATTGCCCAAAGAATCTGGAAAAGGTTGGACAAGGATTTAGTGAATGACAATATGCTTGAATCCATACCTCAAACTACCATCACTCACCTTCCTTCTACAGGCTTAGATCACTGCCCACTTCTCATGGAACTGACTGCAAAAGTCAAGGAATATACCCAAGTATTTTAAATTCTGAAACTGCTGGGTAGATAATCCTAGTTTTATGAAGACAGTGGAAGCATGTTGGGAAAAGGAATTGGAAGGTAATGTGATGTGGAAGTTTCATCACAAACTCAAAAGACTGGCCAATACTTTGAGCAAATGGTCGAAACAGGAATTTGTAGATATATTTTCATAGGTCAAGGAATATGAGGAAAGTGTAAGAATGGCTGAAGAAAACATTATCATGAATCCAACAGAAGGAAACAGAGCTATCCTCCATGAACTCAATGCCAAGTATATTAGGTTTTTAAAGCTTGAGGATTCAATCATGAAGCAAAAAACTCAGCTTCAATGGTTCAGAGAAGGTGATACGCACTCCAAATACTTTCATTCCTTGGTAAGAGGAAGAAGAAGAAGGCTCTTTATTCATAGAATCATTAGTGAAGATAGAGAGTGGTTGCAAGGAGATGATACCATTGGGCATGCAGCATGTGACCACTTCTAGAAAAGAAAATCTTCACTGGTGAGGAAAAAATTATCAAGGAGAATATGTTAGAATGCCTTCCAAGAATGGTAAGTCAGGATAAAAATGGAAAGCTCATTAATATGCAAACAATGGAAGAGTTGAAAGAGGTGGTTTTTTCAATGAGTCCCACATCTGTTGTTGGTCTAGATGTAATGAATGGCACTTTTTTCCAAAAATGTTTGCACATCATCAAGCGTGACCTTCTTGGAGTCATTATTACCTTCTTTAGTGGTCAAATGATACCCAAATACTTCTCCCACTCCTGTATTATTTTGTTGCCGAAGGTGAGTAACCTTAACAAGCTGACAGAATATAGACCTATAAGTCTAAGAAACTTCACCAGTACGATCTTTTCCAAAATTGGTGAGTAACAAACTAAGTTCTATGCTGCCAAGCTTGCTCTCTCTCAACCTATCAAGATTTGTTAAAGGGAGGAATATTTCTCAGAATATTATGCTAGCACAAGAAATTATACATCATATTAGGAAACCTATCATTGGAAGTAATGTCATTATTAAATTGGATATGGCAAAAGCCTATGATAGAGTTTCCTGGGCCTATATTTGTCTAGTATTAAGGAAGATGGGTTTTGATGAAAAGTTCATTGAAATGGTGTGGAGGATTATGTCTAATAACTTGTATTCTATAATCATTAATGGTAAGAGATATGGCTTCTTCCACTCTACAAGAGGGCTCAAACAAGGAGACCCTTTATCACCTGCCCTATTTATTTTAGGTGCAGAGGTATTGTCAAGAACTCTTAACCAACTCAACAACAATCCTGAATTTCATGGTTTCTATATGGAAAAGAAGGGACCAATGGTGAACCACTTAAGTTTTGCTGATGATATCATTTTGTTCTCTTCATGAAGGGCCAAAACTCTGAAGATCATTATGCAAACCTTGAAAGATTATGAAGACATCTCTGGTCAAATGGTTAATGGATACAAATGCCAATTCATGTTCCATCCTAATGCATTTGACACCACAAGGGACATTATCAATAAATAACAGGATTCAGACAGAAGTAGGGACCTATAACCTATCTGGGATGCCCAATCTATGTGGGTAGACCCAGAATTATCTATTTTAGTGACCTGGTTAATAAATTTATTTGCAGTATCATAGGATGGCAGGCTAAGCAACTAAGCTATTATAACGCCCCAATATGAACTAAGGTGAACTAGAGCCTCATGGTTGTTTCTTGAGTTGATTTTAAGTTAAAATGAGTTATTTTAGATTCCTTAGGAAGTGTTGAAGTTTGGTTAAGTTTGGAGGTCAATCGACCAAGAACGTCCATGACGTTTGGATGGTATGCCTTAGAATGTACTTGTGTGTCTTGGTGTGTTTGGATGAGTTTTACGTGTTCATTTTACTTGAAACTTGCACTGGATGTTCCTAAGACCTATACAACTTAGTTTAGGTGTTTAACTTCCGGGCACGACCCACCTAGGACCCACAAGGGGCCCTAGATGAAGCGCCCAAGACTTGGGCAAAATCTGCCAAAAAGCAGTGTCCATCGACGACCCTAAGAACAGTCCGTTGGTCCCTCAACGGTACGTCGACCTAGGGCGTGAATTGGACCAGTGATTTCAGTTGTCCATTCTCCATTTGGATCTAAGTATCCACCAACGATACCCTACCAACGGTCCGTTGGTGAAGGTCTCGTATGTGAGGCCTGCCAAGTCTGTTAAGTGGCTGCCAACTTGGGGTGTTTTATGTAATACACCCCAAATCTTTTAAGACCCTAGGTGGATAATTTTAGTGTTTTTAGGTTATATTAAATTAGTTTTAAGACATAGACCTATACAAGACCCCTCACTTCAAAAATTCAAACTCTCTCTCTCTAAAGACAAACTCTCTCAAGACTCCATTGAAAGCTAGAGGTCAAGGAAGGATAGGAGGGCTGGTTGGACGTGTCTCTTCATAAAAAACTCTTGGATTTGTCTTGCTTAGTGAGGTATGGTATCCATTCTTGAATATCTTTTCATTCAAGAAGCCAACTTCCAAAAAGGTTTTCAAAAGGGTCTCTAAACTCAAACTTCTTCTAACTTTGATTTCTAGTATAAGTCTTCTTGTATTTAAGTTCTAATGGTTTAAATGTATTTATATTTGTTTGAATTGATGATTTTGATGCTAAAACTCCATGAAACTCTTGGTTATGCATACTTCAACTTTTGGCTTGAAATGTGTTATGTGAGCATGATTTGAGTAGTGTATGAACTTGGGTCTTCTTGTATTAGTCATGTTGGTATAGTTACTGCCGTAAGGGACTTAATATGGTGAAATATTTATAAATTTCTTATGGTTGATGATGGTTTGATTTGTTGATGAGTTGCTCTCATTATATAGTTCTTATTATGAATTGCTATTTGAGTGGTATGGTCCACCTTATGGGTGGCGGTGCTAATTGATCAACTTCATGTTATTTAGTATGTTTTGAATATTTAATCTTGAAGGTCTAATATGTGAAATGAAGAGATATTGGAAATGGGTCTTGTATTGTGTTTAGTGTAGCTTGAATTGCATGTTTGACCTAGTTTATGTCTAAATGAAGTATATGATAATGAGAAGCATGTAGAGTGTGTAACTTAGTGAATCAAGGTTAAAGTATGTGTAGAACTTGATGAGAATGAAATGATGCTTATATGCAAGGTGTGCACATGTACTCACACATACACTTTAAAGAATGTATTATGCCAAGTTGAGTAAAAAGGGGAATCTTGAGGTGGACACACTTCGTGAGTTGAGATGTAGTGTCTAGTAGCAACCTCTCCATTCCTAGTGAGCTTTCTAAGATAGACTATTATGTTGAGAAATCCTTGGGGAGTTATGCCTAGCACCGAGAGGATATGAAGGGGAGGTGGATTACACTTCGTGAGTTGAGATATTGTAATCCAAAGTACCTCTTTAGATGAGTACTCCTCGTTAGTATAGAGTGAGTTACTTAGTAACAATATCCTTCTCCCTTAACTATGTGCCCGCATAAGTGTAGCTATTGGAAAAGCCATGTAAACGCTAAGAAGCATGACCTTACACTAGGCATGTAAGGATCCCTCATCCGATAGGGGTTAATATCGGGATTCCATGTCTATCTCTCATGGTCTTTGTCGGTTAAGCTAACTCCCACAAAAGAATTGATTTGAAACTAGTTAACTTGTATATTGTTGATATTGTGTATGTACGTCGTGAAGTGCTCGATCCACATTAGTTACCTAGTAGGAGCACTAAGTGAGAGTAGTAGTATGGGATGTTATTCTCACATTGCACTTGGTGTGACCTATACCTACTATGGGAGAGGAGTACTTTCATGAAATCCGTGTGAATGAGTACTATGGTGTGGTGTTATGGATGAATATTGTGGAGTACTTGAGTAAATGGAATCCATTAGGAGCACTAAGTGGGAGTGGTAGTATGGGATGCTACTCTCACATTGCACTTTGTGTGACCTATATTTCCATGAGTGTTTTGCATATGTTAGCCAACGGTGTGGATTTAATTTCCAACGAAGTAAGCCTAAGATTTGGTGGTTTTAAGGGTCGCTTTGGTGTGCTTTGAAGGGAGGTGTAATGAAGATCCCTCCTTGGCTCACCTTACGGAGTCTTAGGATAACCTTGGGTTAGGGCAATTTCAAAGGAAAAAGAGTTCATATGACTTGGACCGTGCGATTCACTGTAAGGTCTTCATTGTAAAAATTCAAAATGTTCACTGTAATACATTATTCAATTTTACTGTACGTTTAGTAAGTTCACTGTAATGTTCCTTTTAGTTTACTGTATGTTTTAGTAAAGTTACTATAAGGTGTTCTTTTGGTTCAAAATTATGTGAGTCCTTCCTTAAGTGTTAAATGATGATTCTTGTGTTGATTTGTTTCTAAATTCATGAATATTATATTTAAATTGCATGAAAAGTTATTTTACTAAAATGTCCCTTTTCGTAAGTTTTTGCATATGCCATACTTAGTACATTGTTGTACTAACCCCATACTTTTATATATCCGATGAGTATTGGTTGGAATCCTTTTGGAGGATCGGAGTTGAAGCTTGGAAATTCTATCTCTCAAGAATTGGGTATGTCCCCATATATTCAAAAACATAGTTTTGTGTTTCTTAGTTTCATTATTAAGACTTAAATTAGTATTTTCTTTTTATTGTAAAGGGGTCGTGTCCCTAAGATTCTAAGTTGTGTCTTTAAGTTGGCTTGTGACGATAAGAGTTCCCAGTATTTCTGAAATGATTTCTTTTATTATTATTATCGTGAAAAGTTTTAATTCAGCACTGTAACAACCCTAAAAGAAATGACTATGCTATGTAATGTATAATGTATCTAGAATGCCTAGATTAGATTGGGTTCACACGAATTAATGCGCGTAGAACCAGACCTCTGAACCCTTGCTACAGCCAAGCCAACTAACTTGGGGAGTTAGTTGATCTTGAAAAGGTTGGGTCCAACCATGTACGGATCTTGAATACGAAGATTTACTCAAATGAGTCTTTACCAGTCTTAAAAAGGGAAAATCATAGTTTTGGAGGGTCTAGAGGTAAAATGGTCTTTTTCCAGGCTAAGGGTAGTATCGTAATTACCCTAAATATATAATTAATTATTTAATTAATAAGTTTGAGGGGCAATATGGGGAGAGAGGGCCGAAAATGGGCTCTTGAAGTGAATCTTGCTCCACCCGGGTTCGAACCTAGGTGGAAGCAATGAATTAAAGTTGTTGTTATTTAAGTTGATAAATTAATGTAATTAATTAATATTTATTATTTATTATCTGATTAAATTAAAAGGGAACTCAGATTTTTAGTATTTAATAAAAACCTTATTTGACTAAGTCCTAAACTAGACTCCTAAGCCTAAGGTAACTCTCTCCTCTCACGTCTATCTCACTTTCACGTTCAATCTCTCTTCTTTTTCACGATTCTCTCTGCCAAAAACTTCAAAAACAGTAGGTAAACCAAAGTTCTTCACACTTGAAGAACTCACAACAAAAATATAAGAAAACAAACGAAATCAATCACGTAGGCAAAGAGAAGTTTGTCGTCGAGTTGGTGTTTACATTGAGGGGATTTGGACGTGATATTTGGAGAAGTCTTTGGGAAGCAAGTCGAGGTTTGAACGTCACAAAGGTATAGGTTCTCTTCTCTCTTGGTCCCTTTCCCAATAGACCCCTAAGGTTCTGACGAAATAATTCCGAAAACTAGGGTTGTTCCCCGTTGCATGTCCCTGTCACTAGCTCCCATTGAATCATAGGTTAGTTATGTTTGCTGGTAGAAAACTAGGGACGAAACGTGTTTTCGTGATTATTATGTGTTTATATGTATGCTCGGAATTATGTGACTTATGTTGATGTTTTTCTGAAATTATGTGTACGTGTGTGCAATGTGAACCGTAACTATGTGCCTCGGGTTAAGGCTCTAAAATGTGATGTTGTGGTTGTATTTCATGTACAAATGTTTATGTAAATCTTGATTTTCATATGAGTTGAAGTGTGGCTGATTTGAGTGATAATCTCTTGGCTAAACGAATCCATGAAAAATGCACCTAAGAACGTATTAAATGATCTACGAATTACCCTATGAATTGACGTGTAAATGTTGATGAAAGTATGCTGAAAAATCAAAAGAAAATTTCTAGATTTAAATCAGGAATTTCGGTCAAGTTAAGGGGTTTCAAAATGTTCAGAAAAATTAATCAAAACAAGTGGGTCGTGGAGGATTGAACCCGTTACCTCACCATGTTAAAAACCATGAAAATAAAGAAGTAAAAATGAATGTGGTGAAGGGGATTCGAACCATGGTCTTGGCTGGAAAATAAGATATGAAAAATAAGAAATGAGAGGAGTGGAATTCGAACCCACAACCTCTCAGACAGCTTAAGGAAAAATGTAAAGAAAAGAAATGTGAGGTGTGGGAATCGAACCCACGACCTCTAGGCAGTAAAGGAGAAAGGAAAAACTGAAAAGAAAAGGAATGTGAGGCGTGGGAATCGAACCCACGACCTCTTAGGCAGATTTAAGGAGAATTAAAAATGGAAATAACCGAAATGTGAGGCGTGGGAATTGAACCCACGACCTCTAGGCAGTAGAGGAGAATTACAAGAAAAATAAAGTGAGGCTGTGGGGGTTTGATCCCACAACCTCATGGTCAATGCGAAATAGTCAAGGAGAAATAACTAAAAAAATAAAAGGGGTTGTGGGGGTTCGAACCCACAATCCCTCGGCCAAGGGAGAGAGAGTTTAAAGAAAAGAAATTAAAAGAAAATGAGGTTGTGAGGGTTCGATCACACATCCTCTCAATCCCATTGAGCAAAAAATGAAGAGAAAAACTAAGGGAAAAATAAAATGAAGGTGTTGGGGCTCGATCTTGGGTCCCCAAGCCGTGTGGACCAAAATAAAATAAATGGAAAATGTAAGTGTTGTCCAAGGGATTCGAAATCGGGTTCCCTTGACAAAACTCCGTATTGATACATAAGTCATACGTGAATTAAATGTTCAAGAATAATGCCGCCTACTTAGATCGAAATTGAGATCTTAGCATACATACAAGATGCATAGGTCTTGTACCACATAATCTTAGAAAGATATGAATCACTTAAACTAACTATGAATGAAGCGTCATGGCTTGTATGTATAGACCCATAAGTCTAGCATACGTTTAAAAATAAGTGAACCTAAGATGTATGTAATGAAATGATGTAACCCTAGAAGGGTTAAGTATGAGTGTAAAACACACTAAATGTCCAAGTTCATTGGCATATGATGAAATGAATATTATGTAATGAAATGATGAAACCCTAGAAGGGTTAAGTAAGAGTGTGAAACATAAATGGCCAAGTGCATTGGCATATGATGAAATGAACATTCACGTAAAAAGAGGTGAGTAATTATGAAGAGAAAATGTGCTAATGTTAATGAATGTGGTGACAACATGATAAGAGGCTAATGTGAAATATGGGATCAATCTCAAAAGAGCCTAAGTAAATGTTACCACAACGTACTCACCTATGAGAGTGTAAAGTTCATGAAGAGACCAGTCTCTATAAACACTCTAATGAAAGTATTTAGAATAATGTATACTTAATACTAATGATGAGATGAGAAATCATCTATTGAGCTATGATGTCCTCATACTAGAAGCCAGCTTCCATGCGTATGAGTTGAATGAAATGGAACTTTCTGAGCACCGATAGACTAGCTATGAGCGGTGATGCCTCATTTCGGGAAGGGCGGAGGTTCACGTAACTCTCATGAGATGCGACTGTCCGGCATGCCGGGTATGGATCTCATTATATCTCCTAGTCTTCGAACATATATTGCCAATATAGGGATCTGGCGGGGTTCAATTCCCATGTACGCTAGCATGTTTTGGGTCACTTTGGCCGGTGATTCCACCTTTTTTCGGTGTGGGGGAGACACTGGATTTCATGATGCTCACATGATCTATGTTGGTTAAAGTTAAAGTTCCCAATTAATGAATGAGGCCATCCTCAAATGATGCACATAATGAAATGAACGATACCAAAGGTGTTAGGATAGGATAATCAAGAGGTGAGCTAGACTCAAGTAATGATACTATGTTATTCTTGATCATTGTATAGCAAACCCGATGAGAGTTTTAAACTACATCCTAGGTATAGCTGGTGTTTACACTAGCTTATGAATGAATGAAATGAAGTACGTAAGAATGAATGAAGCAGACTCTGTGTTTGCTAAAGAAGACTCCCTAGTTGAGGTCCCATATGTTGAGCCCTCATTTTGGGAAGTCATAATGTCAAGTCCATGATTCCAAGGTCTCATGACATATGGATGAATGATATGAAAGATTTTATGTGCTATATGCAATATGATATGTGCTATGTGTAAGATGTTATGTGCTGTGTGCAATATGATAAGTATGATGATGCATGTTACTCTCATGGCATGACTTTCCTAATCCAAATTTGGAAAGCTCATTAACTTTCCTAATCCAAATTTGGGAAGCTCACTGACTTTCCTAATCCAAATTTGGAAAGCTCACTAACTTTCCTAATCCCAATTTGGCAAGTCCACTGACTTGACTTTCCATAATCATGTTGTTTGGAAAGTGCTATTCTTATTCATGCATGTCCTTGGTGTGTGCTTGCATACACCCATACTTAGTACAAGTGTGTACTAATTCCACAAAATTCTATATTTTTAGGTGCAGGCACACGTGGACGCTAAAGCTTACAGGTTGACGTTGCAGCTATCCGGACGTGGAGCTTTCATCCGGACTTGGTATGCCATCATGCTTTTGAGGATGTCTGCCGTTACTATCTAGCTTATATGTAGGCTTTAGCTAGTGGAGTATGTTCCACTAGTGTTTCTTTTCATTTTTATTTCAGACATTGTATTGGTGCCATTTTGACAATTATACATTTAATGCAGTATTGAACTATTTCTTTCAGTTGGTAATCTTAATGTTAGATGGTTGATGGTGAATATTATGAATGTAATTAGAATGACCTTTATGCATAATAAGAAACAAAAAGGTTTAAATTTTTTCGCTAAAATTAACCTAGATGAAGTAAGAATGACGTAAGTAGGCTTGTCTGCGACCTCTGAGAGGTCAACGACGCCGGTCTCATCTGGGGTATAGACTCCGATCGTGACAAGCACTACTTTTCATGATTTATGTTATGAATGCTAGTTAGAGGGCTTGTACGAGACCCCAAAGGGTCAAGTATGCCCGGTCACGATTCGAAGGTTTTCCCTAACTTCTAACGGATGCTTTCGGGTCGTGACAGACATGGTATCAGAGCATAAGGTTTTGGTAAATAGTTTAAGGTCTAAAAGTCTCACAAGCCACATATAGTAGTATCTTGTTTATTGGTGTGAGACACATCCATGGACAAGAGGCTAAAGGATGCTAGAAGTTTCACTTTCTTCTGTATTCTAATATCGTGCCTTAGAGTTGAGTATATAAGGTGTCTTTTCTCAACCTCTTATTTTTGTGTTTTTAGGACATGAATACGGAGATATCGACCACTAGAAGGGAGGACGGAGGTGTACCAAATGAGAGAGTCCTTCCTCGTGTTGACCAAGTTCCTATTGTTGGCTTAGAGGAGGAAAAAGAGGAGGTTCCTCTTGAAGAACCTGAAGTGACTCCGGAACCTGAAGGGCCTCAAGTGCCTCCTATGCCTCAAGCTCCTTTTGTTGAGGGTGATATAACTAATGCGGAGTTGAGGGCTGCCCTAATGAACTGACCCAACTCATGACGGCTCAAGCTCAAGTCGTCAACAATCACCATGTGGGCCAAGCTAACCAAGGAGATAGGCCACAACCAAATTCTAGTACTCTCGCTTCTAGGATTCGGGATTTCATGAGGATGAACCCTCCTACCTTTCATGGCACTAAGGTGGATGAAGATCCACAAGGATTCATAGATGAGGTTTTCAAGGTGGTAGATGATATGGGTGTGACCCCTAGGGAGAAATAGGAATTGGCCTCTTACCAACTTAAGGTTGTTGCTCAAGTGTGGTATGAGCAATGGAGGGGTAAGAGACCCTTAGAAACAGGTTCGGTTGATTGGGAGGAATTCAAAGAGGCTTTCCTAGATAGATTCTTTCCTTTAGAGTGGAGGGAGAAGAAGATGGTCGAATTCATGAACCTTCGTCAAGGGGGAATGAGTGTGAAAGAGTACTCTCTCAAATTCACCCAACTCTCTAAGTATGCCCCAACCATGGTAGCCAACCCTAGGGCTAGGATGAACAAGTTTGTGATGGGCGTGTCTAGCTTGGTGGAAAAAGAGTGTCGTATGGCAATGCTTCTTAATGACATGGATATCTCTAGGCTCATGGTTTATGCGCAAAAAATTGAGGAGTCCAAAATTAGGGAGATAAGGAAAGAGGGTAAGAGACCTTGGTCGGATGATTCTAGTCACCAAAGGCCTAAGAAGAGGTTTTATCCCCAAGATTCTTCCATGGGAAACAAGGATAGGGATCCAAATCAACATTCTCAAGGTGGTGGTCATTCCTATGAAAAGGCTAGGTGCCCTACTTGTGGCAAGCAACATGGGGGTAAGTGTCTTGCCGGAACGGATGGTTGTTTTGCATGTGTTAATAAGGGCCACAAGATGAGGGACTTCCCAAACCTTAAATCAAGGGGGATAGATGTCAATCAAGCTTCCCTAGATCCTAATGCTCCCAAGAATAATCCTTCCTATGGGATGGGGGCTAGAAAGGATAATTAATACGGATTGATGGTTTTGGTAAGTCATAACTCTTTGTTATTGTTGCTTTTGTTTTATGAAATGAGTTTATATGGTTTTATAGTTCATATCATTATGTCATCTTGATGAACTGCTTAAAGAATGAATTTTCAAAAAAAAATTGGTAGCTTGGCAGTGAACAGAGTGAACTTCACTGTAGAATTTTGATCTTTTGAAGAAAATTGCTTTGTATTGAATTTTAATTTCAATGAGTGTAAAAGTATTGTATATGAGCATGTTTAATGTTGGATAAGGTAGTTCCTCCATAAAAGAAGTTTAAGGTTGAGTTTTGACTTTGTGAAGTTTGGCAAAAGTTGCCTATGTTGCTAAGTGTTGAAAGTGTGAAATGATGTTCCTTGATAGTTGATGCTCTGATTGTTGATGTTTTGATCATGATCTCAGTGTATTATATGATGCTAAGTGAGTCCTTGTTGTTCTTAAAATTTAAGTGTCATTCGAGTACGAATGTTATTCCAAGTAGGGGAGAATATAACGCCCCAAAATGAACTAAGGTGAACTAGAGCCTCATGGTTGTTTCTTGAGTTCATTTTAAGTTATACTGAGTTAGTTTAGTGTCCTTAGGCAGTGTGTGAAGTTTGGTTAAGTTTGGAGTTCAATCGACCAAGAACGTCCATGACGTTTTGATGGTATGCCTTAGAATGTACTTGTTTGTCTTGGTGTGTTTGGATGAGTTTTACGTGTTCGTTTTACTTGAAACTTGCATTAGATGCTCCTAAAACCTAGACGAATTATTTTAGGGGTTTAACGTCCAGGTACGACCCCACCTAGGACCCACAAGGGACCCTAGATGAAAGGCCCAAGACATGGGCAAAATCTGCCAAAAAGCAGTGGCCATCGACGACCCTAAAGACGGTCCGTTGGTCCCTCAACGATACATCGACCTAGGGCATCAATTGGACCAGTGATTTCAGTTGGCCATGCTCCATTTCGAGCTAAGTATCCACCAGCGATACACTACCAACGGTCCGTTGGATCACAGACGGTCCGTTGGTGAAGGTCTCGTCTGTGAGGCCTGCCAAGTCTGTTAAGTGGCTGCCAACTTGGCGTGTTTTATGTAAATACACCCCAAGTCTTTTAAGACCCTAGGTGGATAATTTTAGTGTTTTTAGGTTATATTAAATTAGTTTTAAACCCTATACCTAGACAAGACCCCTCACTTCAAAAATTCAAACTCTCTCTCTCTAAAGACAAACTCTCTCAAGACTCCATTGAAAGCTAGAAGTCAAGGAAGGATAGGAGGGATGGTTGGACGTGTATATTCATCAAAAACTCTTGGATTTGGCTTGCTTAGTGAGGTACGGTATCCATTCTAGAATATCTTTTCATTCAAGAAGCCAACTTCCGAAAAGGTTTTCAAAAGGGTTTCTAAGCTCAAACTTCTTCTAACTTTGATTTCTAGTGTGGGTTTTCTTGTATTTAAGTTCTAATGGTTTAAATGTATTTATATTGATTTGAATTGATTATTTTGATGTTAAAACTCCATAAAAATCTTGTTTATGCATACTTCAACTTTTGGCTTGAAAATGGGTTATGTGAGCAGGATTTGAGTAGGGTATGAACTTGGGTCTTCTTGTATTTGTCATGTTGGTGTAGCTACTGCCCTAAGGGACTTAATATGGTGAAATATTTATAAATTGCTTATGGGTGATGTTGGTTTATTCGTTGATGAGTTGCTCTCATTGTAAAGTTCTTATTATGAATTGCTATTTGAGTGGTATGGTCCACCTTATGGGTGGCGGTGCTAATTGATGAACTTGATGTTATTTAGTATGTTTTTAATATGTAATCTTGAAGGTCTAATATGTGAAATGTAGAGATATTGGAAATGGGTCTTGTATTGTGTTTGGTGTAGCTTGAATTAAATGTTTGACCTAGTTTATGTCTAAATGAAGTATATGATTATGAGAAGCATGTAGAAAGTGTAACTTGATGAATCAAGGTTAAAGTATGTGTAGAACTTGATGACAATGAAATGATTCTTATATGCAAGGTGTGCACATGTACACACACACACACTTTAAAGAATGTATTATGCCAAGTTGAGTAAAAAGGGGAATCTTGAGGTGGAACACTTCGTGAGTTGAGATGTAGTGTCTAGTAGCAACCTCTCCATTCCTAGTGAGCTTTCTAAGATAGACTATTATGTTGATAAATCCATGGGGAGTTATTCCTAGCACCGAGAGGATATGAAGGGGAGGTGGATTACACTTCGTGAGTTGAGATGTTGTAATCCAAAGTACCTCTTGAGATGAGTACTCCTCGTTAGTAGAGAGTGAGTTACTTAGTAACAATCTCCTTATCCCTTAACTATGTGCCCGCATAGGTGTAGCTATTGGAAAAGCCATGTAAACGCTAAGAAGCATGACCTTACACTAGGCAAGTAAGGATCCCTCATCCGATAGGGGTTAATATCGGGATTCCATGTCTAGCTCTCATGGTCTTTGTCGGTTAAGCTAACTCCCACAAAAGAATTGATTTGAAACTAGTTAACTTGTATATTGTTGATATTGTGTATGTATGTCGTGAAGTGCTCGATCCACATTAGTTACCTAGTAGGAGCACTAAGTGGGAGTAGTAGTATGGAATGCTATTCTCACATTGCACTTGGTGTGACCTATACCTACTATGGGAGAAGAGTACTTTCATGAAATCCGTGTGAATGAGTACTATGGTGTGGTGTTATGGATGATTATTGTGGAGTACTTGAGTAAATGGAATCCATTAGGAGCACTAAGTGGGAGTGGTAGTATGGGATGCTACTCTCACATTGCACTTAGTGTGACCTATATTTCCATGAGTGTCTTGCATATGTTAGCCAAGGGCGTGGATTTGATTTCCAACGAAGTAAGCCTAAGATTTGGTGGTTTTAAGGGTCGCTTTGGTGTGCTTTGAAGGAAGGTGTAATGAAGATCCCTTCTTGGCTCACCTTAGGGAGTCTTAGGATAACCTTGGGTTAGGGCAACTTCAAAGGAAAAAGAGTTCATATGACTTGGACCGTGCTATTCACTGTAAGGTCTTCATTGTAAGAACTCAAAATGTTAACTGTAATACTTCATTCAATTTTACTGTAAGTTTAGTAAGTTCACTGTAATGTTCCTTTTAGTTTACTGTAAGTTTTAGTAAAGTTACTGTAAGGTGTTCTTTTGGTTCAAAATTATGTGAGTCCTTCCTTAAGTGTTAAATGACGATTCTTATGTTGGCTTGTTTCTAAATTCATGAATATTATATTTAAATTGCATGAAAAGTTATTTTACTAAAATGTCCCTTTTCGTATGTTTTTGCATATGCCATACTTAGTACATTGTTGTACTAACCCCATACTTTTATATACCTCATGAGTATAGGTTGGAAGCCTTTTGGAGGATCGGAGTTGAAGCTTGGGAATTCTATCTCTCAAGAATTGGGTATGTCCTCATATATTCGAGGACATAGTTTTGTGTTTCTTAGTTTCATTATTAAGACTTAAATTTATTTCCTTTTATTGTAAAGGGGCTGACGATTCTAAGTTGTGTCGTTAAGTTGGCTTGTGACGATAAGATTACCAGTATTTATGAAATGACTTATTTTATTATTATTATCGTGAAAAGTTTTAATATTGCACTACTTTTCATGCATTATGTTATGAATGCTAGTTAGAGGGCTTGTACGAGACCCCAAACGGTCAAGTACGCCCGGTCACAATTCGAAGGTTTTCTCTAACTTCTAAGGGGTGCTTTCGGGTCGTGACAGACTTGGTATCAGAGCATAAGGTTTTGGGAAATAGTTTAAGGTCTAAAAGTCTCACAAGCCACATCTAGTAGTATCTTGGTCATTGGTGTGAGTCGCGACACATCCATGGACAAGAGGCTATAGGATACTAGAAGTTTCACTTTCTTCTGTATTCTAATATTGTGCCTTAGAGTTGAGTTTATAAGGTGTCTTTTCTCAACCTCTTCTTTATGTGTTTTTAGGACATGAATACGAGTAGATCGACCGCTATAAGGGAGGACGGAGGTGTACCAAATGAGAGAGGCCTTCCCTGTGTTGACCAAGTTCCTATTGTTGGCTTAGGGGAAGAAAAAGAGGAGGTTCCTCTTCAAGAACCTCAAGTGCTTCCGGAACCTTAAGGGCCTCAAGTGCCTCCTATGCCTCAAGCTCCTTTTGTTGAGGGTGATATGACTAATGCGGAGTTGAGGGCTGCACTAATGAACTTGACCTAACTCATTACGGCTCAAGCTCAAGTCGTCAACAATCACCTTGTGGGCCAAGATAACCAAGGAGATGGGCCACAACTAAATTCTAGTACTCCTGCTTCTAGGATTCGGGATTTCATGAGGATGAACCCTCCTACCTTTCATGGCACTAAGGTGGATGAAGATCCACAAGGCTTCACAGATGAGGTTTTCAAGGTGGTAGATGTTATGGGTGTGACCCCTAGGGATAAAGCGGAATTGGCCGCTTACCAACTTAAGGATGTTGCTCAAGTGTGGTATGAGCAATGGAGGGTGAGAGACCCTTAGAAAGAGGTCCGGTTGATTGGGAGGAATTCAAAGAGGCTTTCCTAGATAGATTCTTTCCTTTAGAGTGGAGGGAGAAGAAGATGGTTGAATTCATGAACCTTCGTCAAGGGGGAATGAGTGTGCAAGAGTACTCTCTCAAATTCACCCAACTCTCTAAGTATGCCCCAACCATGGTAGCCAACCCTAGGGCTAGGATGAACAAGTTTGTGATGGGCGTGTCTAGCTTGGTGGAAAAAGAGTGTCGTACGGCAATGCTTCTTAATGACATGGATATCTCTAGGCTCATGGTTTATGCGCAACAAATTGAGGAGTCCAAAATTAGGGAGATAAGGCAAGAGGGTAAGAGACCTAGGTCGGATGATTCTAGTCACCAAAGGCCTAAGAAGAGGTTTTATCCACAAGATTCTTCCATGGGAAACAAGGATAGGGCTCCAAATCGACATTCTCAAGGTGGTGGTCATTCCTATGAAAGGGCTAGGTGCCCTACTTGTGGCAAGCAACATGGGGGTAAGTGTCTTGCTGGAACGGATGGTTATTTTGCACGTGGTAATAAGGGCCACAAGATGATGGACTGCCCAAACCTTAAATCAAGGGGCAGAGATGTCAATCAAGCTTCCCTAGAACCTAATGCTCCCAAGAAGAATCCTTCCTATGGGATGGGGGCTAGAAAGGATAATTAATACGGATTGATGGTTTTGGTAAGTCATAACTCTTTGTTATTGTTGCTTTTGTTTTATGAAATGAGTTTATATGGTTTTATAGTTCATATCATTATGTCATCTTGATGAACTGCTTAAAGAATGAATTTTCAAAAAAAAATTGGTAGCTTAGCAGTGAACACAGTGAACTTCACTGTAGAATTTTTATCTTTTATAGAAAATTGTTTGGTCTTGAATTTTAGTTTCAATGTGTGTAAAAGTACTGTATATGAGCATGTTTAATGTTGGAGAAGGTAGTTCCTCCATAAAAGAAGTTTAAGGTTGAGTTTTGACTTTGTGAAGTTTGGCAAAAATTGCCTATGTTGCTAAGTGTTGAAAGTGTGAAATGATGTTCCTTGCTAGTTGATGCTTTGATTATTGATGTTTTGATCATGATCTAAGTGTATTATATGATGCTAAGTGAGTCCTTCTTGTTCTTAAAATTTAAGTGTCATTCGAGGACGAATGTTATTCCAAGTGGGGGAGAATATAATGCCCCGAAATGAACTAAGGTGAACTAGAGCCTCATGGTTGTTTCTTGAGTTGATTTTAAGTTAAACTGAGTTAGTTTAGTCCTTATGCAGCGTGTGAAGTTTGGTTAAGTTTGGAGTTCAATTGACCAAGAACGTCCATGACGTTTTGATGGTATGCCTTAGAATGTACTTGTGTGTCTTGGTGTGTTTGGATTAGTTTTACGTGTTCGTTTTAGTTGAAACTTGTATTGGATGTTCCTAAGACCAAGAATACTTAGTTTAGGGGTTTAAAGTCCGGGAATGACCCTACCTAGGACCCACAAGGGGCCCTAGATGAAGGGCCCAAGACTTGGGCAAAATCTGCCAAAATGCAGTGTCCATCGACGACCCTAAGGACGGTCCGTTGGTCCCTCAACGGTACGTCGACCTAGGCGTCGATTGGAACAGTGAGTTCAGTTGGCCATGCTCCATTTGGAGCTAAGTATCCACCAACGAGACCCTACCAACGGTCCGTTGGCTCAGACGGTCCGTTGGTGAAGGTCTCGTCTGTGAGGCCTGCCAAGTCTGTTAAGTGGCTGCCAACTTGGGGTGTTTTATGTAAATACACCCAAGTCTTTTAAGACCCTAGGTGGATAATTTTAGTGTTTTTAGGTTATATTAAATTAGTTTTAAACCCTAGACCTAGACAAGACCCCTCACTTCAAATTCAAACTCTCTCTCTAAAGACAAACTCTCTCAAGACTCCATTGAAAGCTAGAGGTCAAGGAAGGATAGGAGGGCTGGTTGGACGTGTTCTTCATCAAAATCTTGGATTTCTTCTTAGTGAGGTATGGTATCCATTCTTGAATATCTTTTCATTCAAGAAGCCAACTTCCAAAAGGTTTTCAAAAGGGTTTCTAAACTCAAACTTCTTCTAACTTTGATTTCTAGTATGGGTCTTCTTGTATTTAAGTTCTAATGGTTTAAATGTATTTATCTTGGTTTGAATTGATGATTTTGATGTTAAAACTCCATGAAACTCTTGTTTATGCATACTTCAACTTTTGGCTTGAAAATGGGTTATGTGAGCATGATTTGAGTAGGGTATGAACTTGGGTCTTCTTGTATTTGTCATGTTGGTGTAGCTACTGCCCTAAGGGCTTAATATGGTGAAATATTGATAAATTGCTTATGGGTGATGATGGTTTGATTTGTTGATGAGTTGCTCTCATTGTATAGTTCTTATTATGAATTGCTATTTGAGTGGTATGGTCCACCTTATGGGTGGCGGTGCTAATTGATGAACTTGATGTTATTTAGTATGTTTTGAATATGTAATCTTGAAGGTCTAATATGTGAAATGAAGATATTGGAAATGGGTCTTGTATTGTGTTTGGTGTAGCTTGAATTGCATGTTTGACTAGTTTATGTCTAAATGAAGTATATGATTATGAGAAGCATGTAGAGTGTGTAACTTGATGAATCAAGGTTAAAGTATGTGTAGAACTTGATGAGAATGAAATGATGCTTATATGCAAGCTGTGCACATGTACACACACACACTTTAAAGAATGTATTATGCCAAATTGAGTAAAAAGGGGAATCTTGAGGTGGCCACACTTCGTGAGTTGAGATGTAGTGTCTAGTAGCAACCTCTCCATTCCTAGTGAGCTTTCTAAGATAGACTATTGTGTTAAGAAATCTGTGGGGAGTTATGCCTAGCACCGAGAGGATATGAAGGGGAGGTGGATTACACTTCGTGAGTTGAGATATTGAAATCCAAAGTACCTCTTGAGATGAGTACTCCTCGTTAGTAGAGAGTGAGTTACTTAGTAACAATCTCCTTATCCCTTAACTATGTGCCCGCATAGGTGTAGCTATTGGAAAAGCCATGTAAACGCTAAGAAGCATGACCTTACACTAGGCAAGTAAGGATCCCTCATCCTATAGGGGTTAATATCTAGATTCCATGTCTAGCTCTCATGGTCTTTGTCGGTTAAGCTAACTCCCACAAAAGAATTGATTTGAAACTAGTTAACTTGTATATTGTTGATATTGTGTATGTATGTCGTGAAGTGCTCGATCCACATTAGTTACCTAGTAGGAGCACTAAGTGGGAGTAGTAGTATGGGATACTATTCTCACATTGCACTTTCTGTGACCTATACCTACTATGGGAGAAGAGTACTTTCATGAAATCCGTGTGAATGAGTACTATGGTGTGGCGTTATGGATGATTATTGTGGCATAGTTGAGTAAATGGAATCCATTAGGAGCACTAAGTGGGAGTGGTAGTATGGATGCTACTCTCACATTGCACTTAGTGTGACCTATATTTCCATGAGTGTTTTGCATATGTTAGCCAAGGCGTGGATTTGATTTCCAACGAAGTAAGCCTAAGATTTGGTTGTTTTAAGGGTCAGCGGGTGTGCTTTGGAAGGGAGGTGTAATGAGATCCCTCCTTGGCCTCACCCTTAGGGAGTCTTAGGATAACTGGGTTAGGGATAACTTCAACGGAAAAAGAGTTTCATATGACTTGTACCAGTGCAACCATTGTAAGGGTCTTCATTGTTAAACGGAATTTAAAATGTTCACTGTAATATTTATTCAATTTTACTGTAAGTTTTAGTTAAGTTCACTGTAATGTTCCTTTTAGTTTTACTGTAAGTTTAGTAAAGTTACTGTATAGGTGTTCTTTTTGGTTCAAGATTATGTAGTTCCTTCCTTAAGATTAAATGACTATTCTTCATGTTGGTTGGTTTCCTAATTCATGAATATTATATTTTAAATTGCAAATGAAAAGTATTTTTACTAAAATGTCCCTTTTCGATGTTTTTTTGCATGATGCCATACTTAGTAATTTTTCGTACTAACCCCATACTTTTTATATACGCTCATGAGTATAGGTTGGAAGCCTTTTTGGCGGATCGAGATTGAAGCTTGGGAATTCTATCTCTTCAAGATTGGGTATGTCCTCATATATTCGGGACATAGTGTTTTGTGTTTTCTTAAGTTTCATTATTAAGACTTAAATTAAGTATTTCTCCTTTTTTTGACAAGGGGCCGTGTCCTAAATTCTAAGGTTGTGGTCTTTAAGTTGGCTTGTTGAGATAACGATTTCCCAGTATTTATGAAATGACTTCTTTTATTATTATTATCGTGAAAAGTTTTAATTCTGCCACTAACTTTTCATGCTGTTAATTGGGGTTAAAATGGGGAATGCTAGGTTTTAGAGGGCTTGTACGAGACTCAAGGGTCAAGTACGCCCGTCAAGATTTCAAAGTTTCCCTAACTTCTAAGGGTGCTTTTCGGGTCTTGACATTCTATGGAGGCAGAGCAATCCTAATTAAACATGTTTTGCAATCACTACCCATTCACATTCTATCAGCAACAACAACACCTACTACAATTCTTAAACAGATCCAAATGCTCATGGCCAACTTCTTTGGGGAGGAGGAATGACAACAACAAGATATCACTGGCCCATGGAAAAATTGAGTTTTCCATATGATGAAGAGGGGAGTAATGAGGAATATATCAAGATGTTTGTATGGTTTTCAATACAAACAATGGTGGAGCTTTAGGACAAACACACCTTTGTGGGGAATTCATGGACAAGCAATATATTGCCAAAGATCAAATCCAAATTGCAAAAAAGGGACACAGAGATCAATTGCTTGGAAACACATGCTGCAAATAAGGGACAGGTGGAAAACACATACAGTGGAAGCTTAATTCGAGGCATCTGCTCATTTTGGTGGGATAATGGCTAGGTACTGGCCACCTAGCTCAATTCTACACCAATACTAACAGTTCAATAATAGTATAGTGAAGATTTTTGGTGTAATGGCAGGTGGAATTGGAACAAGCTATGCAACAAGCACCTAGCTTCCAAGTAGCAAGCATACTTCTGTAGATCTGCCCACTCAACTACCCTCCAGATGAAGCAAGTATGGAACTCTCAACATAATGGGAAATTCACACGCTCGTATAGCATGGAATGAAATCAGAGAGAAAAACCCAAAACTCTTCTCAATTCATTTCTTTGGCATAAGAGCTTCCTTCAAAATGTCATTCCTAGTTTGGAAGAACTTTGAAAGGAAAACTCCCCACCAATGAAAAAACTTAATATTTTTGGTAAAGAACAGTCTAATTGTTTTTGTTGTTCTAACAGGCAAGAAGGGACACAATTGAGCATATTTTAACAAGGGGCATTTTGCAATTTATGTCTGGAAAAGCTTGGCCAGCAATAGCTGGAATTACTCCAAACCAAATCTCCTGCAACCATATTTCATAGCGTGGTGGAACACAAAACAGCAAAAATGGGGCAACACAAATTACTCTTACAGGCCACAACCTATCATAATTTGCTGGAACTTGTGGAAGACAGGTGTGCAAGCAGATATGGAGGAAGAACTTCCAACATAAGTAGAGCTAAACAAATGCCTATACATGGATAACTTATAGGATACTGACGTAACCTTTCCCTCAAATCAAGTGGCCTGCAACATGGAAAGGTCTGTTTCAAATAGGGGAAACCTGTATTCATGAAACTAAAGTAAGAGATGATAGCATGGCAAAGACCTCCAGATCAATGGATTAAAGTTAATACGGATGGAAGTAAATTGACAACCCGGGCAGGATTGGAGTAGGGGGTATCATCAGGGATCAACAAGGCAACATGTGATGGCATTTGCTGCCCCACTAGGTGTTGGTACAAATAATCACCTGAAATAGGGGTTGCTATTTTTGGCCTAACTTGGGGAATAGAGATGGTTAACTGAGAAATATTACTAGATGTAGACTCCACTTCTAGGTAGAATGGCTGGCACATAAGGCAAACATCCAATGGAACATAACAACAAGGTGGAAAAGCTCAACACCTTCACACAAATTCAAGAATTCAAATGTCACACATTTTACAGGAACCAATTTTGTGGAAGATTCACTATAAATTTAGCCACAAAATAGCTACTTACAAAAAAAGAAAATGACCAGTAAGATGTTACCACATAAGCAAGGGATACTACCAACAAGATGAGCAAGGAATGCCAAGCTTCAGAAGGAATAAAACCAAAAATATCAAGGAACCTCTTAGACAGTGATGTTAATCTTTTCAACTTAGCTATAAGTTAAAAATGTATAGCTTCTTTGAATAGTATTAAGAATGGTTGTCTTTATTATTTTTGAAAATGTAGAGGGAGAGTCTCCCTTATTTACGATTCCTAGATACTATGTATTGAGAGGAGTCCTCTTCTTCTAGGTGTTTAGTAATTTTGTGTCACCTTTTTTGTAAGGGGAAGAGTTGGCTTAATTTTTGGAAAGGTGACTCTAACCACCATAGATCGTAGGTTAGTTTACGTCCCCTCCTTGTACTTATATTTTTTATTAATGTTAACCGCATTGGGGTGTTGCTTAGCCCTTACCCCCCCCCCCAAGGGTAATTAAAAATAAATAATACAAAAATCCAATCATTAAATACTAAACCATAGATTTTTAACCTCAAATGCTAAACGCTGAACCATAAAATCTAAAAAAAAAACTACACCCTAACCCTAAACCCTATACCCTAAACCCTAAACCCGAAGTCCAAAAAAATAGTTCAAAGAAAAAACACCAAGTCCAAAATATTGAAACCCAAACATTAAAAACTTAACCATAGATTTTAAACCTCAAAACCTAAACCACAAACCCTAAAACCTAAAAACAACCTAAACCCTAACCCTAACCCTAACCCTAACCCAAACCATAACCCTAACCTTAACTCTAACCCTAACCATAAACTATTAACCCAAAAACCCAAGCCCAAAATACCAAAACCCAAACATTAAACACTAAACAATAGATTTTAAAACAAAAATCCTAAGCCTAAAAAAAACCTAAACTCTAACCCTAATACTATCTCTAACACGAACCCTAACCCTAGCCCTAAACCCTAAACCGTAAACCCATATCCTAAAATACCAAAATCCTAACATTAAACACTAAACCAAAGATATTACAACTCAATTCCTTGACCGAAAACCCTAAAACCTAAAAACAACCTAAACCCTAACCCTAACCTTAATAATATCCCTAACACTAACCCTACCATACACCCTAAACCCCAAGCCAAAAATGCCAAAACCCAAACATTAAACACTAAACCATTGTTATTAAACCTCAAATCCTAAACCCTAAAACCAAAAACCTTTTAAAAAAACCTAACCCTAACCCTAATTCTAAACTTAACCCTAAACCTTAAACCCAAATCCCTTAGCCCAAAATAACAAAACCAAACATTAAATCCTAAATATTGGATTTTAAGCCTCAAAAAGTAAACACCGAATTATAAAATGTAAAAAAAACTACACACTACCCCTAACCCTAACCCTAAAACCTAAACCATAAATCCTAAATTCCTAAACTCTAAGTCCAAAAAGAAGTCCAAAAAAAAACCATAAGTCCGAACTACGAAAACCAAACATTAAACACTAAACCATAGATTTTAAACCTCAAATCCTAAACCACAAACCCAAAACCCTAAAAAATTTAAACCATAACCATAAGCCTAACCCATACCCTAACCCTAATCCTAAACCATTAACCCAAAACCCCAAGCCTAAAATACCACCAAAACCCAAGCCAAATTAGTTCTCTCTCTAGCTTATCTCACTAAACCAAACACTCCCTAACGTTACACTCAACAGACGCGCCTAACGGCTAGTTCTGTCAGGCCAAACATGGCGTGCAAGCCGCCGGCGGTAAATCTCAGGCCGCCGGACCAGCACCAGAAGGGGCGCTTGGAGGAAAGGAACCTAACCCTGCCCGAATCCCCCTCTAATTCATCGCATAACTCTGTGAAACCGAAATCTCAAGGCGCGATGAACTGTGAGCTATCTCGAAAGGAAGAAGAGGTGAACAACAAAAATATTTCCTCAGACTCAATCAGGTGGAATCAAGATTACAATGGTGAAGGGAATGATTCTAGTCAGGTTAAGATACAACATAATCATTTTTCAAGGAATCCTGACGAACCAATTGAAAGAAACGAAGAAGGAAGTTCTGGGAACATCGCGAATAAAGCTCAAGAAGATAAAAAGCTAAATCGATCATCTTCCCAACTGAGACGCGAGGATACACCTACTAGGGTTTACTCACAAGGGGAAGATGTTCATCTCACCGCAATATCAATCGAAATGGAACCCAAAATCACCGGTAACAAGAACGCAGGTGGTCAAAATAGTAGTCGAAAGAACAATGTTACTGGCAAAGCAAATGAGATGAATGATACTGGGAAGGGAATAGCTTACACTAACACCTCTACTGGCATAGCTCATGGAGGTAATAAGATGGAAAATGGTAAACAGGTGAACAGGGAGAAGAACATTAATGAAGAAACAGTACGAGAGGAGACTCTAGAAGCAAGCCTAGCTTCTAAGCTTCCATACAACAAGGCCCTATTTCGTAACATGATATTATTGAAGTGGAGAGTTCATCAAACTCTTCATTGGCTTTTAATCCTAATGCTGCAGGTGTTCAAGGACATGGCCAGCAACAAACCTTCAAGGAGCAAGCAGGGGAGGCAAATCAAGAAGGTAACCATACTAACTACAACTATAATCTCAGTCATATTAGTAAGAATGATAATAATGGCCATGAGCATGAAAATGCCATGGGAAAGTCTGCTGGTATGAATAGTGTTCAAGATAAGGGGGAGACAGGCACCAAAAAAGTGTACCATCAGAAAAATGGTTGCTGTGAGCAAGACCTTATTCAAGGAAACTTAGAGGATAAAACTAGTAGTCAAGGTAAGGGGCAGATGGTTAAGAGTGATAAGCAACAATGGGAGCAAAACAAAAATAATGAGGAAAGAAATCAGGAGCTGAAACAACAGGATAATAATAGGCAAAACTTCTACCATAGAGAGTATCCTAAGATTTCTAGTAACTTTGAGAAAAGAGGTACTAGTAGTCAAAATGCCAATAAAAAATGTTCCCAACTTCAATACCAACTCTGCTAACAACAATAAGGGTATTCCTGCTACCAAACAGGACCAGGTTCAGGAACCTGCCCCTTATACTGTAGTTCCAACTTTGGCAGCAAGGCTGAAACATATACATGCTGCACAAGCCCCGACTGTGGTGTTGAAAACTACTCCAAGACAAACTACCAAGCAGGGGCAACCTGCTGGAATCTTTGATATGTATGATTATATGCATACACTGACTGTGGATTGTAATTATACTCTATAGGGAAGTTTAGTACTACCATGCCTAAAGTGGAGCTTATCAGGAAGAGTTTTATATAACAAACTCAATTAAGTGGGGGAGTCAACATAGCACCCTACAATGCAAAACATGTGTTTATTGATTTACAAAATGATTTAGATTATAATACAGTTTGGACTCAGCAAAGGATGACAATTGAAGGACAATTGATGAGGATACAAGCGTGGACACCTTTTTTTACACCAGAGGAGGAAACTCCAATTGTGCCTGTCTGGATTTTGCTACCAGGATTACCATGGCACTGTTATAAAAAACCTTTCCTCACCCCCTAGTTGGAATCTATGGGCAAGGTTTTATATCTAGATCCTGCTTCTATTGAAAGGTCAAGGGCTGGAATGGGCAAAGTTAAGATGTAAATAGATTTGACTAAGCCTAGACCTAGACATGTTTGGATAGGACTACATCATGAGGATGATACCATTGGAGTCTGGCAGCCAGTGGAGTATGAGAATGTTCCCCCATATTGTGAGTATTGTAGACATCAGGTACATGACATTGAGAAATGCAAATCCAAAATAAGGGATGAGGAGTATAGACAAAGACAGGAAAAAGAAAGTGAGAAGAAAAACAAGAACAAGGATACCATCAAAACAAAAGATTAGGAAGACAGACAGAACAAAATCAAGGAGAATAGAGAACAACAACAACAACAAAACAAAGACAATAACATGCAGAAGCAAACAGAACAACAAAAAGAGGAGGAATGGCAAACTCAAAGAAGGAAAAACACAAGGCAACAAGAACATACAGCTCCAAAGACAATGTGGAAACCTACTTCTACAAATCAGAAAACAAAAGACAACCAGAAGACAGGTATAAATACTAACTCTCAACAATTCTCTTTTACTAATCTGGAAGTGCAGGAAGAACACAATATACAGGAAGAGGAAAGAGGCATCAAGGATCAAAGGGAGGCAGAAGTAACGGAAATAAAGGAAAACTCTGCAGGTAAGCAAAACATGCCAAGGCAACAGGAAGGCAAAAACACAAATGCAGACCCCACATGTATCATAGCTGTAAAACCCAACTCTATTAATGATTATGATATTGAATGTTTATCTGGAGAAGTTGATGGAGGGATGGATGGGGGATGTCAGGAGAGCCTAAATAACATGTGAAGGGGTGACCAAAGGGGGGAATTTGCCTCATGTTTTGCATGAGGGGGGTACACATTGACCACAATAGAGACTCTAGAGCCTCAGCCAGTCCTAAAAGCAAGCAGCAGCAGTCGAAACAAAAGCAACCTCAACAACAATCTCCCAAACAGCAGCAAGACAAAGATACTGTCAGCAAGGAAAACCAACATATGGATAGGGATCAAACAAGGAAATAGAAGTCAGTCTCAAAGACAAAGGAAAGGGACACCACTCCAAGCACAGGTATACTGGAAAATACTCCTAAGAGTAAAAATAAACCAAGTAAACAAAAAAGGGAAGCTTAAAAAAGAAGGATAAATAAAGAACAGGAGAATGAGGGTAATAAGCAACAGGAAAGAGGGGAGGAATCAGAACCCCAAGTAAGCAACAACAAGAATGTCAACTTAACACTGTTCTTTATATTGATGAATATAAGGTATGTAATTCTGAGGATGAGGTGGATGGAGATAATAAATCCATAAATGATCAAAAAGATGATGATGAGACAAGTGAGGCTCTAATTAGAGCTTTTAGTCCTCAGAATGATCAATCTATTGAGGATGAAATTCAACAAGCTACTCAGACTCAAGGACTATCACCAAGGGGACTACAACATAGCAGATCTCATTTCAAAAATCAAGATATTACAACTGTCACTACAGGCAGACCAAACACTAGGTTATTTTCATCAAGAACATCCCAATGATTAGTACAATTATATGGAATGTGAGAGGAAATAACACTCAAGGTGTTGTGAAAAGACTCAGAAATCTAAGGAAAATGCACCACCTTTATATCATTGCAATTCTGGAACCCTTTTCAGATAGTATGAATATTAAAAACTTCAAAATTCAACTATCTATGGAAAATGCAGTTGCCAATGCAATGGCAAAATTTGGAATTTATGGAATGAGGATATTGAAGGTGCCATCAGAGATGAGGATGAACAACAAATCACATGTGATTTCAAGCATAATGAAATTCCAAATAAGTTCACAATCACCTTCATCTATGCCAAATGTAAGGATCATCTCAGAAGACCTCTATGGGAAAAATTGATTCAACAGGACAATGGTAATGATAATCCATGGTGCACTGTTGGTAATTTTAATATTATCACAACAAGGGAAGAAAAAATGGGAGGGGTGCCATATAACATGAAGAATAGCTTTGAATTCATTTATGTAATTGAAGCCTGTGGACTTATAGATTTAGGCTTCAATGGACAGAGATTCACTTGGTGTAATTAGAGAGGCATTGCCCAAAGAATATGGAAAAGGTTGGACAGGGCTTTAGTAAATGACAGTTGGCTTGAATCCATGCCTCAAACGACCATCACCCACCTTCCTTCTACAGGCTCAGACCACTGCCCTCTTCTCATGGAACTTACTGCAAAAGACAAGGAATATACCAAGTATTTTAAATTCTTAAAGTGCTGGGTAGATAATCCTAGTTTTATGAAGACAGTGGAAGCATGTCGGGAAAAGGAATTGGAAGGTAATGTGATGTGGAAGTTTCATCACAAACTCAAAAGACTGGCCAATACTTTGAGAAAATGGTCGAAAAAGGAATTTTGATATATATTTTCACAGGTCAAGGAATATGAGGAAAGGTAAGAATGGCTGAAGAAAACATTATCATGAATCCAACAAAAGGAAACAGAGCTATCCTCCATGAACTCAATGCCAAGTATATTAAATTCTTAAAGCTTGAGGATTAAATCATGAAGCAAAAAATTCAGCTTCAATGGTTCAGAGAAGGTGATACGAACTCCAAATACTTTCATTCCTTGGTAAGAGGAAGAAGAAGAAGGCTCTTTATTCATAAAATCATTAGTGAAGATAGAGAGTGGTTGCAAGGAGATGATACCATTGGGCATGCAGCCTGTGACCACTTCTAGAAAATCTTCACTGGTTAGGACAAAATTATCAAGGAGAATATGTTAGAATGCATTCCAAGAATGGTAAGTCAGGATCAAAATGAAAAGCTCATTAATATGCCAACAATGGAAGAGTTGAAAGAGGTGGTTTTTTCAATGAGTCCCACATCTGCTGCTGGTCCAGATGGAATGAATGGCACTTTTTTCCAAAAATGTTGGCACATCATCAAGCATGACCTTCTTGGAGTCATTATTGCCTTCTTCAGTGGTCAAATGATACCCAAATACTTCTCCCGCTCCTGTATTGTTTTGTTGCCTAAGGTGAGTAACCCTAACAAGCTGACAGAATATAGACCTATAAGTCTAAGCAACCTCACCAGCAAGATCTTTTCCAAATTGGTTAGTAACAGACTAAGTTCTATGCTGCCAAGCTTGATCTCCCTCAACCAATCAGGCTTTGTTAAAGGGAGGAATATTTCTGAGAATATTATGTTAGCACAAGAAATTATACATCATATTAGGAAACCTATCATTAGAAGTAATGTCATTATTAAATTGGATATGGAAAAAGCCTATGATAGAGTTTCCTGGGCCTATATTTGTCTAGTATTAAGGAAGATGGGTTTCGATGAAAAGTTCATTGACATGGTTGGAGGATTATGGCTAATAACTGGTATTCTATAATCATTAATGGTAAGAGATACGGCTTCTTCCACTCCACAAGAGGTCTCAAACAAGGCCCTTTATCACCTGCCCTATTTATTTTAGGTGCAGAGGTATTGTCAAGAACTCTCAACCAACTCAACAACAATCCTTATTTTCATGGTTTCTATATTGAAAAGAAGGGACCAATGGTGAACCACTTAAGTTTTGCTGATGATATCATTTTGTTCTCTTCACGAAGGGCCAAAACTCTGAAGCTCATTATGCAAACCTTGAAAGATTATGAAGACATCTCTGGTCAAATGGTTAATGGAGGAAAATGCCAATTCATGGTCCATCCTAATGCATTTGACACACACAAGGGATAGAATCAAAAGAATAACAGGATTCAGACAGAAGCAGGGACCTATAAACTATCTGGGATGCCCAATCTATGTGGGTAGACCTAGAATTATCTATTTCACTGACCTGGTTAATAAAGTTATTTGCAGGATCACAGGATGGCAGACTAAGCAGCTAAGCTATGGAGCCATAGCAATCCTAATTAAACATGTTTTGCAATCACTACCCATTCACATTCTATCAGCAACAACAACACCTACTACAATTCTTAAACAGATCCAAATGCTCATGGCCAACTTCTTTTGGGGAAGGAGGAATGACAGCAACAAATATCATTGGGCCTCATGGAAAAATATGAGCTTTCCATATGATGAAGGAGGGGTAGGAATGAGGAATATTCAAGATGTTTGTATGGATTTTCAATACAAACAATGGTGGAGCTTTAGGACCAAACACACTTTGTGGGGGGAATTCATGAAAGAAAGATATTGCCAAAGATCAAATCCAAATTGCAAAAAGGGGACACAGGAGATTCAATTGCTTGGAAACACATGCTGCAAATAACAGACAGGATGGACAAACACATACAGTGGAAGCTTAATTCAGGCTCCTGCTCATTTTGGTGGGATAATTGGCTAGGTACTGGCCACCTAGCTCAATTCTCCACCAATACTAACAGGTTCAATAATAGTATAGGGCAGATTTTTGGTGTAATGGAAGGTGGAATTGGAACAAGCTAATGCAACAAGCACCTAGCTGCCAAGTAGCAGGCATACTCTCTAGAGAGCCGCCCACTCAACTGCACCTCCCAGATCAAGCAATATGGACACTCAACAATGATGGGAAATTCACATGCTCATCATCATGGAATGAAATCAGGGAGAAAAAACCAAAAACTCTTCTCAACTCATTTCTTTGGCATAAGAGCATTCCTTTCAAAATGTCATTCCTAGTTTGGAGAACATTGAAAGGAGAACTCCCCACCAATGAAAAATTTAATATTTTTGGTAAAGAACAGTGTAATTGTTTTTTTTGTTCTAACAGGCAAGGAAGGGACACAATTGATCACATATTTAACAAGGGGCATTTTGCAACTTATGTCTGGAAAAGCTTGGCAGCAATAGCTGGAATTACTCCAAACCAAAGCTCCCTGCAACATCTTCTCATACAGTGGTGGAACACAAAACACAAAAATGGGGCACAGAAATTACTCTTACAGGCCACACCTATCATAATTTGCTGGAACTTATGGAGGAACAGGTGTGCAAGCATATATGGAGGAAAAACTCCCAACATGAGTAGAGTCAAACATGCCATTTACATGGATACTTACAGGATACTCACAGTAACCTTTCCTCAAATCAAGTGTCCTGCAACATGGAAAGGTCTTTTCAAATAGGGGAAACCTGTATTCATGAAACTAAAGTAAAGATGATAGCATGGAAAAGACCTCGAGATCAATGGATTAAAGTCAATACAGATAGAAGTGCAATTGACAACCCGGGCAGGATTGGAGCAGGGGGTATCATCAAGGATCAACAAGGCAAGATGGTGATGGCATTTGCTTCCCCACTAGGTGTTGGTACAAATAATAAAGCTGAAATAGGGGTTGCTATTTTTGGCCTAACTTGGGGAATAGAGATGGGTTACAGGAGAATATTACTAGAGGTAGACTCCCAACTTCTAGTAGAATGGCTGGAACATAAGGCAAACATCCAATGGAGCATAACAACACAGGTGGAAAAGCTCCAACACCTCATCAACCAAGTTCAAGAATTCAAATGTCAACATATTTACAGGGAAGCCAATTTTGTGGCAGATTCGCTATCAAAATTTAGCCACAAAATAGGTACTTACCAAAAAAAATTCGACAGTAAGATGTTACCAGCAGAAGCAAGGACATACTACCAACAAGATGAGCAAGGAATGCCAAGCTTCAGAAGGAAGAAAACCAAAAAGAACAAGGAACCTCCTTAGACAGTGGTGTTAATCTTTTCAACTTAGCTATAATTAAAAATGTATAGCTTCTTTGAATAGATTAGAATAGGTTGTCTTTATTATTTTTTGAAAATGTAAAGGGATAGTCTCCCTTATTTACGATTCCTAGATACTATGTATTGAGAGAAGTCCTCTCTTCTAGGTGTTTAGTATTTTGGTTTCACCTTTTTTGTAAGGGGAAGAGTTGACTTACCTTTTGGGAAAGTTGACTCTTAACCACCATAGGATCGGAGGTTAGGTTTATGTCCCCCTCCTTGTACTTATCTTTTATTGTTAATGTTAAGGCCTGGGGGTGTTGCTTAGCCCCTTATCCCCCCCCCCAAGGGTAATTAAAAAAAAAATTTAAAAAAAATACCAAAACTGTAACATTAAACACTAAACCATAGATTTTATACTAAAAATCCTAAACCCCGAAACCTAAAACCTAAAAAAATCCTAAACCCTAACCCTAACCCTATCCCTAACATGAACCCTAACACTAACCATATCCTTAACCCCCTAAACCCTAAACCCTAAACCCAAAGCCCAAAATAAAACTCTAACATTAAACACTGAACCATACATCTTACAACTCAAATCCTTAAACCCAAACCCTAAAACCTAAAAAATAACCTAACCCTAACCCTAACCCTAACATTAACCCTAACCCTAACCCTACCATAAACCCTAAATCCCAAATAAAAAAACAAAACCCAAACATTAAACACTAAACCATTTATATTAAACCTCAAATCCTAAACGCTAAACCCAAAAAATTAAAAAAAAAACCTAACCCTAACCCTAACCCTAACCCTAATTCTAACAATAACCCTAACCCTAACCCTAAACCTTAAACTCAAAACCCTTAGCCCAAAATAACAAAACCAAACATTAAATAATAAACCATGGGTTTTAAGCCTCGAATGCTAAACACTGAATCATAAAACGTAAAAAAACCTACACACTACCCCTAACCCTAACCCTAAACCCTAAACCCTAAATCCTAAACTCTTAAACTCTAAGTCAAAAAAAAAGTCCAAAATACGAAAAAAAATATTAAACACTAAACCATAGATTTTAAACCTCAAATCCTAAACCATAAACCCTAAATCCTAAAAATCTAACCCTAACCTTAACCCTAACCCATACCCTAACCCTAACCCTAATTCTAAACCAATAACCCAAAACCCCAAGCCCAAAATATCAAAACCAAAACATTAAACACTAAACCATAGATTTATACCAAAAATCCTAAACCCCGAAACCTAAAACCTAAAAAAATCCCTAAACCCAAACCCTAACCCTATCCCTAACATGAACCTAACCCTAACCATATCCTTAAAGCCTAACCTAAACCCTAAACCTAAACTCAAATCCTTAACCCAAACCCTAAAACCTAAAAAACAACATAACCTCTAACCCTAACCCTAACCCTAACATTAACCCTAACCCTACCCTATCATAAACCCTAAACCCAAAATCCAAAATCCAAAAACCCAAAATTAAACACTAAACCATTTATATTAAACCTCAAATCCTAAACGCTAAACCCAAAAACCTAAAAAAAAAAAACTAAACCCTAACCCTAACCCTAACCTTAACCTTAACACTAACAATAACCAATTAACCCAAAACCCCAAGCATAGATACCAAAACCCAAACATTAAACACTAAACAATAGATTTTAAACCAAAAATCCTAAACCCAAAATCTAAAAGCATAAAATAAAACTAAACCCTAACACTATCCCTATCACTATCCCTAAAAGGAACCCTAACCCTATCCTTTACCCTAGACCTAAACACAAAGCCCAAAATACCAAACCCTAACATTAAACACTAAACCATATATATTACAACACAAATTCTCAACCACAAACCCTAAATACTAAAAAACAACCTAAATCCTAACCCTACCCCTTACATTAACCCTAACCCTAACCCAACCATAAATCGTAAACCCCAAGCCCAAATTACCAAAATCCAAACATTAAACACTAAGCCATTGATATTAAACCTCAAATCCTAACCCTAAACACAAAAACCTTAAAAAAAAAAAAACTAACCCTAACCCTAACCTTAACCCTAACCCTAACCCTAACCATAAACCATAAACCCAAAACCTTAAGCCCAAAATGCCAAAACCAAAACATTAAACACTAAACCATAGATTTTAAACCTCAAATGCTAAATGTTGAACCATAAAACCTAAAAATATCCTACAGCCTAACCCTAATCCTAACTCTAAACCTAACCCTAAACCCTAAACCCTAACTCCAAAAAAGATGTCAAGAAAAACCTCTAACCCAATCCCTAACACAACCCTAACCGTAACTCTATCCTAAACCCTAACCCTAAACCCTAAGCCCAAAATAAGAAAACCCTAACATTAAACACTAAACCATAGATATTACAACTTAAATCCTAAAACAAAAAAAAACTAAACCCTAACCATAACCCTAACATAACCCTAACCCTAACCTTTACCTTTACCTTAACACTAACCCTAAGCAATTAACCCAAAACCCTAAGCCCAAAATACCAAAACCCAAACATTAAACACCAAACAATAGATTTTAAACAGAAAATCCTAAACCTTTAAACCTACAAACCTAAAAACAAAAACCTATTCCTATCAATATCCCTAACAGGAACCCTAACCCTATCCTTAACCCTAAACCTAATCCTAAACCATAAACCCTACACCAGAGCCCAAAATACCAAAACCCTAACATTAAATACTAAACCATAGATATTACAATTCAAATCCTCAACACCAAACCCAAAAACCTAAAAAACAACCTAAATCCTACCCTACCCCTTACATTAACCCTAACCCTAACCCTACCATAAACCCTAAACCCCAAGCCCAAATTACCAAAACCAAAACATTAAACACTAAACCATAGATTTTAAATCTCAAATCCTAAACCTTAAACCCAAAAACCTAAAAAAACCAAAACCCTAACCCTAACACTAACCCTAAACTTAACCCTAACCCTAACACTAAACCATTAACCGTAAACCCTAATCGCAAAATACCAAATCCCAAACATTAAATACTAAACCATAGATTTCAAACCTCAAATGCTAAATGATGAACCATAAAATCTAAAAAAAGCTACACCCTAACCCTGACCCTATCTCTAACACAAACCTAACCTTAAACCCTAAACCCTAAACCCAAAGCTTAAAATACAAAAATCCTAACATTAAACACTTAACCAAAGATATTACAACTCAAATCCTTGACCCCAAACCATAAAACCTAAAATACAAACTAAACCCTAATCCTAACCCTAACATTATCCCTAACACTAACTCTACCATAAACCCTAAACCCTAAACCTCAAATCCTAAACCCTAAACCCAAAAACCTAAAAAAACAAAACCCTAACCGTAACCCTAATTTTAACCTTAACCCTGATCCTAACCCAAAACCTTAAACCAAAATCCCTAAGCCCAAATTAACAAAACCCATACATTAAATACTAAACCATATATTTTAAGCCTTAAATGCTAAACACTGAATCATAAAACCTAAAAAACCTACATACTAACCCTAACCCTAACCCTAAACCCTAAACCCTAAATCCTAAACCCTTAAACTCTAAGTCCAAAAAAAACCATAAGTCCAAACTACGAAAACCAAACATTAAACATTACACCATAGATTTTAAACCTCAAATCCTAAAGCACAAACCTTAAACCCTAAAAAAATCTAAACCCATACCCTAACCCTAAGCCTAAAAAATTAAACCATAGATTTTATACCAAAAATCCTAAACCCAGAACTGAAAATCTCAAATAATCCCTAACCCCTAACTCTAACCCTATCCCTAACATGAACGCTAACCCTAAACATATCCTTAACCCTAACCCGAAACCCAATGCCCAAAATATGAAAAACCTAACATTAAACACTGAACCATAGATATTAATGCTCAAATCCTTAACCCCAAACCCTAAAACCTAAAAAATAACCTAACCCCTAACTTAAACCTAACATTAGCCCTAACCCTAACCCTACCATAAACCCTAAACCCCAAGCCCAAGATACAAAAACCCAAACATTAAATACTAAACCATTTATATTAAACCTCAAATCTTAAATGCTAAACCCAAAAACCTAAAAAAACCAAAACACTAACCCTAACCCGAACTCTAACCCTAACCCTAACCTTATCCTTAACACTAACCCTAAAAAATTAATCCAAAACCCCAATCCCAAAATATCAAAACACAAACACTAAACACTAAACAATAGATTTTAAACCAAAAAACCTAAACCCTAACACCTAAAAACATAAAAAAAACTAAACCCTAACCCTATCCCTTTCCCTATAAGGAACCCTAACCCTATCCTTAACCCTAACTCTAAACCCTAAACCAAAACCCAAAGCTCAAAATACCAAAACCCTAACATTAAACACTAAACCATAGATATTACAACTCAAATCCTCAAGCCCAAACCCTAAAACCTAAAAAACAATGTAAATCCTAACCCTACCCCATACATTAACCCTAACCCTAACCCTACCATAAACTCTAAATCCCAAGCCCAAAACTACAAAAATACAAACATTAAACACTAAACCATTGATATTAAGCCTCAAATCCTAAACCCTAAAACCAAAAACCTAAAAAAAAATAAAAAAATAACCCTAACCCCAACCATAATCCCAAAACACTAAGACCAAAATACGAAAACCCAAATATTAAATACTAAACCATAGATTTTAAACCTCAAATGATAAATGTTGAACCATAAAACCTAAAAAAAAAACTACACCCTAACCCTAATCATAACCCTAATCGTAACCCTAACGCTAAACCCTAAACCTTAAACCCTAAGTCCAAAGAAGAAGTCCAAAAAAATCGAACCCTATCCTTAACACAAGCCTAACCCTATCCTTAACCCTATCCCTATATTCTAAACCCTAAACCGAAAGCCCAAAATACGAAAACCCTAACATTAAATAATAAATCATAGTTATTATAACTCAAATCCTTAAACCCAAACCCTAAAACCAAAAAAAAAACAAAACCCTAACCCTAGCCCTAATTTTAATCCTAACCCTAACTCTACCATAAACCCCAAATCCCAAACCCCAAATACCCAAACCCAAACATTAAACACTAAACCATTGATATTAAATCTCAAAAACTAAACCATAAACCCAAAAACCTAAAAAAAAAAAAAATCTAACCCTAACCCTGACCCTAACCTTAACCATAAACCTAACCCGAAGCCATAAACTAGAAACCTAAGACCAAAATACCAAAACCCAAATATTAAATACTAAACCATAGATTTTAAACCTCAAATGCTAAACGCTGAACAACAAAATCTACAAAAAAAAACTACACTCTAACCCTAACCCTAACCCTAAATCCTAAACCCTAAACCCTAAACCCTAACCTTAACACTAACCCTAACCCTAACCCTAACCCTAACCTTAACCTTAACTATAAACCTAAACTATTAACCTTAAATCCCAAGCCCAAAATACCAAAACCCAAACATTAAATACTAAACCATAGATTTTAAACCAAAAATCCTAAACCCTAAAACCTAAAATCATTAAAAAATCATAAACCCTAACCCTATTCCTATACCTAACAGGAACCTCAACCCTATCCTTAACCCTAACCCTAAACCCTAAACCCTAAACCCAAAACCTAAACAAAAACAATACCCTAACCCTAACCCTATCCCTAACACGAACCCTAACCCTAACCCTAAACCCGAAACCCATATCCTAAAATACCAAAATCCTAACATTAAACACTAAACAAAAGATATTACAACTCAAATCCTTGACCACAAACCTAAAAACCTAAAAAACAACCTAAACCCTAACCCTAACACTAACATTATCCCTAACCCTAACCCTACCATAAGCCCTAAACCCCAAGACGAAAATACCAAAACCCAAACATTAAACACTAAACTATTGATATTAAACCTCAAATTCTAAACCCTAAACCCAAAAACATAAAAAAAACTAGCCCTAACCCTAACCCTAAACCTTAAACCAAAAACCCTTAGTCCAAAATAATAAAACCCAAATATTAAATACTAAACCATATATTTAAGCCTCAAATGCTAAACACTTAATAAACAAAAAACAAACCTACATACTAACCCTAACCCTAACCCTAAACCCTAAACCCTAAATCCTAAACCCTTAAACTCTAAGTCCAAAAAAAAAGTCCTAAAAAAGCCATAAGTCACAACTACGAAAAACAAACATTAAACACTAAACCATAAATTTTAAACCTCATATCCTAAAGTACAAACCCTAAACCCTAAAAAAATCTAAACCCATACCCTAACCCTAAGCCTAAAAAAATAAATCGAAACCCCAAGCCCAAAATACAAAAACCGAAACATTAAAGATTAAACCATAGAGTTTATACAAAAAATCCTAAACCCCTGAACCTAAAATCTGAGATAATCCCTAACCCCCTAAACCTAACCCTATCCCTAACATGAACACTAACCCTAAACAATTAACCCAAAACCCCAATCCCAAAATACCAAAACACAACCATTAAACACTAAACAATAGATTTTAAACCAAAAAACAAAAACCCTAAGACGTAAAAACATAAAAAAACCTAAACCCTAACCCTATCCCTAGCCCTAACAGGAACCCTAACCCTATCCTTAACCATAACATTAAACCAAAAACCAAAAACCCAAAGCTCAAAATACCAAAACCCTAAAATTAAACACTAAACCATAGATATTACAACACAAATCCTCAAGCCCAAACCCTAAAAGCTAAAAAACAATGAAAATCCTAACCCTATCCCTTACATTAACCCTAACTCTAACACTACCATAAACTCTAAATCACAAGCCCAAACTACAAAAATCTAAACATTAAACACTAAAACATTGATATGAAACCTCAAATCCTAAACCCTAAAAAAAAAATCATAACCCTAACCCTAACCCTAACCTTAACCTCAACCCTAACCCTAACCCTAACCCCAACCATAATCCCAAAACCCCAAGACCAAAATACCAAAACCCAAAATTAAATACTAAACCATAGATTTTAAACCTCAAATGATAAACGTTGAACCATAAAACTTAAAAAAAACCTACATCCTAACCCTAATCATAACCCTAACTGTAACCCTAAAGCTAAACCCTAAACCCTAAACCCTAAATCCTAAGTCCAAAAAAGAAGTCCAAAAAAATCGAACCATATCCCTAACACAACCCTAACCCTATCCTTAACCCTATCCCTAAACCCTAAACCCTAAACACAAAGCCCAAAATACGAAAACCCTAACATTAAACAATAAACCATAGATATTACAACTCAAATCCTTACCCCCAAACCCTAAAACCAAAAAAAAATCCTAACCCTAACCCTAACCCTAA
>CM040627.1:24503129-24556224 GCA_022817965.1 Solanum lycopersicoides | reverse complement strand
AGACCCATGGTAGCTAAGCAATGGAATCCGGAGTCAACCCTACTCCGATAAAGGGTGTTCTACTTGCCAATGGGGACACATCCAAGGAATATCAATTAGAGCCTAGTGGGAGTGGTAGTATGGGATGCTACTCTCACATTGCACTTATTGTGACCTAAGAGTCTATTGGACGAGAGTACTTATGTGAAAATAATATACTTGAGTTGGTTCACTATAAGGTTTGATGTGTTCACTATAAAGTATGTCCTTAATTAAAGTTATGGAAATTCTTTTTAAATGCTTAATGATTCTTCTTATGTGTTTTGTTCTTAAGTTCGTGAATGTTTAGTTAAATTGCATGAAAGCTTATTTTACTAAATAATTCCCTTTGTACATGTTTTTGCATATGCATACTTAGTACATTGTTTTACTAACCCCATACTTTTTGTATACCTTATGAGTATAGGATGGAAGCCTTTTGGAAGATCGGAGTTGAAGCTTGGGAATTCTATCTCTCAAGAATTTTGTATGTCCTCATATATTCGATGACATAGTGTATGTTTCTTAGTTTCATATTAATACTTATTTGTATTTCTTTTTATTGTAAAAGCCTGTGTCCCTATGATTCTAAGTTGTGTCTTTAAGTTGGCATGTGATGACTAGATTTCCTAGTATTTATGAAAAGATTTTTTATTATTATTATCTGAAAATTTTAATTCCGCACTAATTTTCATACTTTATGTTATGAACGATAGTTGAAGGTCTTGTACGAGACCCCAAAGGGTCAAGTACGCCCGTCCAAGAATATTCGACAGTTAGCCCTCTTCTAGGGGGTACTTTCGGGTCAATGACAACCTTATCACATATAGCATATATTTCAAGTAAAAACTAAGAACAATGTTACTTGAAGAAACAATATGGATAGAGAAATATATAAACAACAACTGATAGATAAAATAGATGTTAGTGAGTGAGTCCCTAAGTCTTCTCCAAGACATTATTGAATGTCCATTTATGTGTTGAATGTCTCTTAATAGACTAATAAAGATAATGACTTAATTTGAAAGTATGTTAATGACTAAGTATTAACTAGAGTAGTTTAAAGGTTGCTTAGTTAAGTGTGAAGGGGGCATTGGAATGGTCACTTCATTTCTTACCTAGGGAGGTCATAAGAATGACTCTTGATAGGGAAAGTAACTTGAACTAAGTAACATTATCTAAACTTAGGTCGTCTTAAGTATTATTTAGGTAATCTTGTAGAGGGTGTATGGGTGTTCTCTTCTTGCATTACTAAGTAAGTCTTCTGGATAACCTTTGGGAAGAGAATATTATATATATGTATATGCTATTATGTGAAGTGAGAATGATCTTATCTTAGGTAGTCTAAAGGATATTTCGATGTGTGTGAAGGGATTGTATGGGCGGTCGCTTCACAACTCACTCAAGTAAACCTTAGAATCATATATGGTAGAAGATTCATGTTTATGTGTTTGGTGAATTGTAAGTGTATTTATCTCATTAAAGATAGTTTTAAGGATCATTTAGGTGTGCTGAGAGAGTGTGTATGGGAGGTGTCTCCTTTTCTTACTTAAGTGAGTCTTAGGATAGCTTTTAGTGAGAAGGTTGCATGCTAAATGGGTTGACTGTAATGTTGGGTTTAGTTCACTGTAAAGTGAATTGGTTCCCCGTAATATTTCAGAAGGTTGATAAAATTCTTATGTGATATCTTATATGTTTCTATGGTTTCATATGTTGTTCTTATGCTTATGATATGATGTTTTAATAAAAAAGAGCATGTTTCTAATAAATGTCCATTTTCATGATTTTATGCATTAACCATACTTAGTACAAGTGTTTGTACTAATTCCATACATTTTTATATCTGAATGTGTATGTTGAAGGTGATAAGAGTCTTGAAGGAAAGATTGAAATCTAGTTATCATTCAAGCAAAGTTGAAGTATGTCCTTACTTGACTCGAGGGCAAATCGTCTTTAGATTTCTTTTAATTCAAAGTATTGTAATAGACTAAGTATTTCTATATTCGTATTGTATGGGCCGTGTGTCTAAGATTGACATATGTTGAGACTTAGTGTTTTCTATTGTTTTAATATGAAAGATATTTTAAGATTTTTTCGTGTGAAAAGTTTTAATTCCGCACTACTTTTCATACATGTATGCAATGAATGATGTCAAAGGGCTTGTACAAGACCTATGAGAGGTCAAGTACGGCGGTCTCACTCTGAGAGTGTCATATCATCTAGTTTGTACTCTAGGGGTGTTACAAGCTTTCGTATTAGAGCATAGGTTATGAAAGTGGTCTGAAGAATCAAAAAGTCCGATAAAGCCACGTCTAGTAGAGTCTTGATTATCGGTGTGAGTCGCGACACATCTATGAGAGATAGGCTACAGGACGAAAGAGTTTCACTTTCTTCATCAATCTTATGTCATGTGTATAGAGTTGAGGTTGTAAGTGTCTATTCCTAATCTATTCTCTTTTGCTTATAGGAAGATGAATACTAGAAGGATGGCCGCTAGAAGGTTGGAAGAAGGAAGGGTTGATGAGGAAGTTCCTCCTCAAGTTGAACAAGTTGAGCAAGTTCTTGAAGGTGCTCAAATTCCTCCACAAGGTGTTAAAGTCCTTATTGGAGGTCAAGGTAATGAGGTTCCAGTGGTTACCCCGAAAATGACTAATGGGGAGATTAGAGAGGCTTTACTTACTTTAGCTCAAGCCTTGACTACCCATGTGAATAGGGGTATTGAACCTAAAGTGCATGTTGTGGAGAAAACTATGACATCTAGATTGAGAGATTTTGTGAATGAATCCTCTTATATTTCTTGGCTCTAAGGTGGGAGAGGATCCCCAAGAGTTTCTAGATGGTGTGTACAAGGTGTTGAGTGCCAAGGGGTGACTTCTAGGGAGAAGGCGGAGTTGGCTTCATACAAATTGAGGAAGGTTGCGCGAGTGTGGTACACTCAATGGAAATATAATAGGCAGGTTGAGTCGGGTCCTATAGAGTGGGAAGAGTTTAAGGAGTCTTATTAGGAAAGTACTTTCCTGTGAGCAGAGGGACGTGATGGTTGAGGAGTTTATTAATCTCAAGCAAATCAATATGAGTGTTGATGAGTATTCCTTGAAGTTCAATATTGTCTAGGTATGATCCATACTTGGTGTCTAACCCTAAAAATTAGATGAGTAGGTTTGTGACCGGTGTTGCCGACCTTGTGAATGAAGAGTGTCGTACGACCATTCTCCATGGTGACATCAATTTATCTAGACTCATGGTGTATGCTCAATGCATTGAGGATTCCAAGCTTAGTAGGATTTCTAGAAACTTGAAGAGGAGTGGACAAAGTGATCAAAACCAACCTAGGTTCAAGAAGATAGCTCCAATGCAAGATGAACCTAGAGATCCTATGGTCAAACTATAGAAGGGTAGGGGTTCTCAAGGTGGTAAGCCTACTTGTGCTAATGTGGGAAGAAGCATTATGGGCAATGCCTAATGGGTACCGGAGATGCTATGGTTGTGGTAAGGATGGAATTTTTGGTTACAAGAACAAGAAAACCCGGGCGTTTGTATAAGGCTTCAAATGAAAATACTACTAGTAAAATTGTATGACTACTGTCTAGTTTCATTTTTTTATTGAGATTAATTATATGTTTCATAAGATTTTGTTTGTTGGATATGTTTTTGTAGGCTAAAATGGAGGCAGTTGAAAACCAAATTAGCATAAATGGTGAGTATGTTAATGCATTTTCAAGCGTCATGGGTCTGAACATCCAGGACGTCTAAGACTATATGGAGCAGGAGTTACAAAGACTACTTTAAAATGAATGCTGGCAATTCGGAATCAACTTTCAATGCAACAACTGATGGAATATAGCAAATGCAAGAAAGGATGAAGCAAATTGAGAAACAAATGGATGAACAAAAGAAAACTATGCGACAAGAAGTTATTGCAGATGTAATAGCACAACTTAAGTATGCGGGATTAATTTATCCTAACATACTGGCAGCATTGTCCACTCCTTCACCAAGAGAATCTACTTTTGTTCAATGGGCTGAGCAAGGTTATTGTCGCTTACTCTATGTTTTGTATGTTGACGATTAAGGTGGAAGGTGTTTCTTATCCGTATATGTTTTTATTTGTTTTTGCTACTTGTTCTGTTCCTTAGTTGTTTTCAGCATGGCTTCTTTAGTATTGCATTTGTTTTGCATACTTGATTTTTGATATGCTTACTCGAGTTGAAGGTGTATTTAAAATGGTCTCTCTACCTATAAAAGTTAGGTGTAATGTTGTGTACACACCACCCTAGATCCTTAAACCCCACTTGTTGTGTAATGGATTACATTGGTTATGTTGATTTTTTATTGTTGTTACCCTGTAGGATTAGAATGGAAAAGTTTTGGAGTTATAAACAACAACAATTATTGTTACTGTGCTATCAATTCAAGCAAGTTGGGGAAAAGTTATAAGAGTTATGAACTTGTCAATTTTTGGTGTAAGGCAGAGGATCTTTGTAGAAGGAACGTTAAGGTTGGCTTCTCGAGATGGTGTTCAAGAATGCTTGTTTTCTGATAGCTTAATGTCTGTATTTTGCAAGTCCATGTTTATATTTGCTTGATTAAAAAAGGGCATGTTTCCATTTGTTAGATTCAGGAGTTTTCTGGTACTTGTTGCTTCTATAAGTTGTGTTGAGTGAATGATGCATGTTGTCCAACAAAAATCATTGCAACTTGATGTGGTATGGTTTCTTGTTTCTTGTTTCTTCTTATTGTACACGTCTTTTTGTCTCCCTTTTATATTTTCCCTTCTTATCTAATGCTGCTCCTTTTTGTTGGGGTTCTGGCTTATTGGTCTAATTCTATGACAGAAGTTATGAGATAGCTGCATGGATATAAGAATCAGTATATTTTAACATGATAGTGTTGATTTTGTCTACCGAGTTTCAAATTGTGCAACAACAGATCTTTGAGAATTTTCAATTGTCAAAAAAGTAGAACTCCTTGGTTATATTAGTTATAAGTCAGTTTATATCCTATGTAATGGAATATACTTTATCGAACTGCAAAAGGATCTTGTTTTTAAAAATTTATGAAAATTGTATATGAACTCTAGTAAACACCATCTTATAAGATAGCAGCAAGGTACGAGTCGAGCTGGTCGAACATTTGAAAAGTACACCATTAAGACTCCTTATCTCCATATAAGATACTTTTTTTTACAATTGATCCATACATCATTCATGACTCCTTAGACCCAAAAACTATTGCATCTTTTGTTGGAAATTCAAAATTGAAAAGTTTGTTTCATTTTTATCTGTAGCAGCTGGTGTTTTTGGAGCACTGCTTGGCTCAGGCAGATTACATGATCACGGCATGTTTTCATCATGTCAATGAGTGGGTCTGAATTATGCTTGCAAGATTGAGAAAGATATGGGGCATTAGTAAATTGTACTTCTTAAGGACAAACGATTTTGACTTAACTTATATTTCATCACAAGGACTAAGGATTAGTATGACTACAACCAGGAAAACTATTTAGGAATAGTTAATCTACTGAATTACTTGTGGATATTAGAAACTTGGAGCTAAGGAGTCTGAATGGTGACGTGTTTCGTATTTCTTTTAATTCTTTGTGCTCTAGTTTGGTAACAAAATAGAGAGAACTAACTAAAGGTAGTTGTTCAGCTTGGAAGGAATGTATGGTATTCTTTGCAAATTCTCCAACTGGGATGAGATACAAGGATTCATTTTGGGATTATAGATTTACAATTTCCCGGTTGAATCATCTTTAGATTAGTCTATAATCCAAATAGTTCAATGTTATTTGAGTTTATTGAGTTTATATATGTATGTCTTATAGAGAGAGTAAAAAAATTGTAATATATATGACTACCATGGATCAATTAAGCTTTTGCGGAAAAAATGCTATATTATTTATATATTTTTTAATTGTATTTAGGTGATGAAATCGATGAAGGTGATGAAAGCAGTAGCGAATAATTGACATATGAGTTTAATTATTGATGTTCTAGAAATCTTATGTTTTTGAGATAGGAAATTGTGTGGTGCATCACCTTTTTTTAATGCAAAAGAGTTGTATATTTTTCTTTTATTGATATTAGAATCACGAATACTGAATTCTAATTTTGGTAATGAACATTTATTCTCGTGAAAAATCTCGAAGTTGATATTGTGAACTAAGTTGTTTATGGTTTTATTAGGTTATAATGGATAGATTAAGATGTATTTCAACTTCAACATGATAATTGTTGATGGCATGGTCTAAATTGTAGAACATTATCCTTAACCCTTAATCCTAGGTTTGATCTTCATATGAATTAGGTTGTGATTAGTTCAATTGATTTGGTTATATTTAAATTGCTATTAGATTATGTTGTTACACTGATCATGAACAAACTAAGGTTATTTGTAGTCTTCCATGCTAGTTCTTGGGTAGTGATCTAGGTTAAGATGAATTGACCTAATCTTGAACTTTGATATAGTATTCAATTGTGATGTAGTGAATCTTCTAGCCTTGTGATCCTATTGGTTATTGAATTATGGTGACTTTATGACCTAAATGAGTTGAACTAAGGGTTAGTGATTCTTCTAGCCTTGTGATCCTATTTGTTATTGAATTATGGTGACTTTATGACCTAAATGAGTTGCACTAAGGGTTGATGCTAAGACCTTGATGATTAATTATGAAGAAGACTTGGTAAGTCTTATGATCCCTATTCTTTGTTTCACTTTGTGGTTAATTATGATTATGCCATGATGCTATGATGAAGTATGCTTTATATCAATTTTGATAGGGTGGTATGATGATGAGTTGAAATGTCTTGATTATGATTGTGAGGTTGAATAAGATGTGAATGTCATAAGGATGGTGATGTTTACCAATGTATCCTAATATGAAGTACTATGAAATGTGTTAACCTCACTTATATGAATTGTGATGAAAGGACTAAACTCATGCAATTTCTTTTGAGCTTTGATGCTGATGATTATACATGCCATGATGCTATGATGAAGTATGCTTTATATCAAGTTTGATAAGGTTGTATGATGATGAATTGAAATGTCTTGACTATGATTGTGAGGTTGAATGAAATGTGAATGTCATAAGGATGGTGATGTTTACTAATGTATCTGAATATTAAGTACTTTGAAATGTGTTAACCTCACTTATATGAATTGTGATAAAAGGACTAAACTCATGCAATTCCTTTTGAGCTATGATGATGATGATTATACAAGGGCAATGCCTTTGGGGTCTCGTACAAGACCTTCAACTATCGTTCATAACATAAAGTATGAAAATTAGTGCGGAATTAAAATTTTCACGATAATAATAATAAAATAAGTCTTTTCATAAATACTAGGAAATCTAGTCATCACATGCCAACTTAAAGACACAACTTAGAATCATAGGGACACGACCTTTTACAATAAAAAGGAAATACAAATTAAGTATTAATAATGAAACTAAGAAACATACACTATGTCATCGAATATATGAGGACATACAAAATTCTTGAGAGATAGAATTCCCAAGCTTCAACTCCGATCTTCCAAAAGGCTTCCATCCTATACTCATAAGGTATACAAAAGTATGGGGTTAGGAAAACAATGTACTAAGTATGGCATATGCAAAAACATGTACAAAGGGAATTATTTAGTAAAATAAGCTTTCATGCCAATTTAACTAAACATTCATGAACTTAAGAACAAAACAACATAAGAAGAATCATTAAGCATTTAAAGAAGAATTTCCATAACTTTAAATTAAGGACATACTTTATAGTGAACACATCAAACCTTATAGTGAACCAACTCAAGTATATTATTTCACATAAGTACTCTCGTCCAATAGAACTCTTAGGTCACAATAAGTGCAATGTGAGAGTAGCATCCCATACTACCACTCCCACTAGTGCTCCTAATTGATATTCCTTGGATGTGTCCCCATTGGCAAGTAGAACACCCTTTATCGGAGTAGGGTTGACTCCGGATTCCATGCTTAGCTACCATGGTCTATGTTACTTGAAGAAACAATATGGATAGAGAAATATATAAACAACAACTGATAGATAAAATAGATGTTAGTGAGTGAGTCCCTAAGTCTTCTCCAAGACCATTACTTGAATGTCATTATGTGTTGAATGTCTCTTAATAACTAATAAAGATAATGACTTAATTTTGAAAGTATGTTAATGACTAAGTACTTAACTAGAGTAGTTTAAAGGTTGCTTAGTTAAGGTGTGAAGGGGGCATTGGAATGGTCACTTCATTTCTTACCTAGGGAGGTCATAAGAATGACTCTTGATAGGGAAAGTAACTTGAACTAAGTAGACATTATCTAAACTTAGGTCGTCTTAAGTATTATTTAGGTAATCTTGGAGAGGGTGTATGGGTGTTCTCTTCTTGCATTACCTAAGTAAGTCTTCTGGATAACCTTTGGGAAGAGAATATTATATATATGTATATGCTATTATGTGAAGTGAGAATGATCTTATCTTAGGTAGTCTAAAGGATATCTTCGATGTGTGTGAAGGGATTGTATGGGCGGTCGCTTCACAACTCACTCAAGTAAACCTTAGAATCATATATGGTAGGAAGATCTCATGTTTATGTGTTTGGTGAATTGTAAGTGTATTTATCTCATTAAAGATAGTTTTAAGGATCATTTAGGTGTGCTGAGAGAGTGTGTATGGGAGGTGTCTCCTTTTCTTACTTAAGTGAGTCTTAGGATAGCTTTTAGTGAGAAGGTTGCATGCTAAATGGGTTGACTGTAATGTTGGGTTTAGTTCACTGTAAAGTGAATTGGTTCCCCGTAATATTTCAGAAGGTTTGATAAAATTCTTATGTGATATCTTATATGTTTCTATGGTTTCATATGTTGTTCTTATGCTTATGATATGATGTTTTAATAAAAAAGAGCATGTTTCTAATAAATGTCCATTTTCATGATTTTATGCATTAAACCATACTTAGTACAAGTGTTTGTACTAATTCCATACATTTTTATATCTGAATGTGTATGTTGAAGGTGATAAGAGTCTTGAAGGAAAGATTGAAATCTAGTTATCATTCAAGCAAAGTTGAAGTATGTCCTTACTTGACTCGAGGGCAAATCGTCTTTAGATTTCTTTTAATTCAAAGTATTGTAATAGACTAAGTATTTCTATATTCGTATTGTATGGGCCGTGTCCCAAGTATTCTTGAGTCTAAGATTGACATATGTTGAGACTTAGTGTTTTCTATTGTTTTAATATGAAAGATATTTTAAGATTTTTTCGTGTGAAAAGTTTTAATTCCGCACTACTTTTCATACATGTATGCAACGAATGATGTCAAAGGGCTTGTACAAGACCTATGAGAGGTCAAGTACGGCGGTCTCACTCTGAGAGTGTCATATCATCTAGTTTGTACTCTAGGGGTGTTACAAGCTTTCGTATTAGAGCATAGGTTATGAAAGTGGTCTGAAGAATCAAAAAGTCCGATAAAGCCACGTCTAGTAGAGTCTTGATTATTGGTGTGAGTCGCGACACATCTATGAGAGATAGGCTACAGGACGAAAGAGTTTCACTTTCTTCATCAATCTTATGTCATGTCTATAGAGTTGAGGTTGTAAGTGTCTATTCTAATCTATTCTCTTTTGCTTATAGGAAGATGAATACTAGAAGGATGGCCGCTAGAAGGTTGGAAGAAGGAAGGGTTGATGAGGAAGTTCCTCCTCAAGTTGAACAAGTTGAGCAAGTTCTTGAAGGTGCTCAAATTCCTCCACAAGGTGTTAAAGTCCTTATTGGAGGTCAAGGTAATGAGGTTCCAGTGGTTACCCCGAAAATGACTAATGGGGAGATTAGAGAGGCTTTACTTACTTTAGCTCAAGCCTTGACTACCCATGTGAATAGGGGTATTGAACCTAAAGTGCATGTTGTGGAGAAAACTATGACATCTAGATTGAGAGATTTTGTGAATGAATCCTCCTATATTTCTTGGCTCTAAGGTGGGAGAGGATCCCCAAGAGTTTCTAGATGGTGTGTACAAGGTGTTGAGTGCCAAGGGGTGACTTCTAGGGAGAAGGCGGAGTTGGCTTCATACAAATTGAGGAAGGTTGCGCGAGTGTGGTACACTCAATGGAAATATAATAGGCAGGTTGAGTCGGGTCCTATAGAGTGGGAAGAGTTTAAGGAGTCTTTATTAGGAAAGTACTTTCCCTGTGAGCAGAGGGACGTGATGGTTGAGGAGTTTATTAATCTCAAGCAAATCAATATGAGTGTTGATGAGTATTCCTTGAAGTTCAATATTGTCTAGGTATGATCCATACTTGGTGTCTAACCCTAAAAATTAGATGAGTAGGTTTGTGACCGGTGTTGCCGACCTTGTGAATGAAGAGTGTCGTACGACCATTCTCCATGGTGACATCAATTTATCTAGACTCATGGTGTATGCTCAATGCATTGAGGATTCCAAGCTTATTAGGATTTCTAGAAACTTGAAGAGGAGTGGACAAAGTGATCAAAACCAACCTAGGTTCAAGAAGATAGCTCCAATGCAAGATGAACCTAGAGATCCTAAGGTCAAACTAGAGAAGGGTAGGGGTTCTCAAGGTGGTAAGCCTACTTGTGCTACATGTGGGAAGAAGCATTATGGGCAATGCCTAATGGGTACCGTGTTAAGATCTAAGAGTACTCTAACTTCTTGAGGGTACCGTCGGGTCGTAACAAACTTGGTCTTAGAGCATAAGGTTTTCTGTTTTAACCTTAGGTTTCAATGTCTCATATTGCCACGTCTAGTAGAGTCTCGTTTCATTGGTTGTGAGTCGCGACACATCAAATGATACGGGAGGCTATAGGACAATAGAGTTTTCCTTCTTTACTATTCTCATGCCGTGCCATAGAGCTTAACGCTATAAGATCCCTCACTTATATTTCTTTGTCCGACAGTCTTTTAAATGTGATTGCTTGGAAGAAATGATTTCTCAATGCTTGAGGGAGAAAAGGTGAGTGTTTGATACCTACCTTGGTTTTATGGTTTGGTGAGTATATGTTAAGGTGAAATTTTGTACATATTGATGTGGTGGCATTTATGTCTATAGATGGTTGATGAGGAATTAAATGTTATGTTGAGAAGATTTATGATAAGGTATGGTTATAGATTGTCAATAGTTGTCATGGTTGAATGAATTTCCCCTTGAAATGATAGCATGTCTTATGACTATGTAGGATGGTAGCATGATGTTATGAGATAGGCTTGAAAAGTCTTGGCGAATGTGGTATATAGTGAGAAATATGAATGTTGCCTTGATATATGTGAAATGCTTCATAGTTGTCCATTTGTGGATTAGAATCTTTTGTATTGGCTTGCTCCTAAGGAGGGGAGAAAGTGTGTTGATCCTTGTAAGGTGATTGTGAAATGTGCTAGTTAATGGTAGAAACCTTATGACTAGTTAATGGTTCCCTTTTTAAACCTATTATAAGAGTGGTAAAAAGGGGAAAAGTAATTTTATTCCATAAGTGGGAAGTATGCTTACCCTAAGGTTACTTAGGGGGATGTATGGCTAGTACCCCTTAGCTCTTCAAAAGAAGGAGAGAATTGAGGTTGACCTACTTTGGAGTGGTTAGTTGTATTTTAAGCTTTAATTTGAGTATGGTCAATTAAGGAAGTTCTTATATTGTACCTAGGCATGGTTGGTTGGAAAGTTCCACCATAAATGATGACCCTTGTAGGTTTGTCTTTACTTGCATTGACCTTGGTATTTAAGGGCATGAGGTGATTAGGCTTAACCCAAGTGGGGGATAATGTGAATACATGGTATGATTGTTAGGGTCCTTGATGCCCATATGATGAGTTCCCTTGAACTTCTGTAGGTTGATAATCACTTTGTAGTGATGGTAAGAAGGGTGTTCATGAGCTTAGATCCCAAGAGTGGAATAATGTGCTTAGTCATTAAGGTTGGTAAGCTATGATTCTCCTAGAGTTGAGATGAGTTTCTCTTAAATTAGTTTATGCTAAGTGGGGGAGAATGATTTGAGTAGTAAGGTTTTAGATATCTCTATCGTTTCCTTCTATTCTTACTCAATTTTGATACAAAAGTGTTCCTATGTAGTTTTTTCATGATAGAAGTCTTGCATAAGGTGATAAGTTGCATGTTCTCCATATGTAGTACATGTCTTAAATGACACTATGTTATGCATATTATGAAAGGTAATTATTGCATGAAAGGAAATTTTTATAAATTGCATGCTTTTCATGTTATTATGCATCCTTATGTGATAAATGTACAATTAGAGTTCATGAGATAACTTAATGATCATGCTTGATGTGACTCATATTGTGTGGTGATTTTGCCTCACAATGAGAAATTGAGTCTCCTTTAAATGAGATAAGATGAGTCTCTTTGAAAAAAATTGTGACTTTTTGAGAACTGGGAAGTGTTATTATAGGCTCACTCTCGAGAGGTGATAATTTGTCTAGCCTATGTTTATTGGTGTGCCTATAAATTGTGATAAATTTCCCTAAATGATGCATGCTTATGAAATCTAGTTATGTGCTAGAAATAGAAACTTGTAAATTTACTTCCTAATGTGTTGATGTGCTTTGTGTGACCTACCATGTTGATTTCATAAGGAAGGAAGTTAAGCATCATGTGGTTTGGAGTAAAGAAATCCTCCTTAATATGAATTAACCTTTATGCATTTCTTTTACGTTAAATCTATGATGCCATGTGTGTATGTTGTGACCAGGAGAAGGTATTTCCTCCTTGAACAAAAACTAAGCATTGTAATGTCATATATGACTTTGATGGTATTATGTCTAGACTATAAGATTGTATTTAATCTACCTTATTCATGATTATTGTGCAACTAAATGAAGTGTTGAAGTTTTCTCATGAGTTGAACTGTGGATTATTCCTAAGTGTGCAATTGGAATCCATAGTATGTTTAAATTTGTGATGAAATAATGAACATGCCTACGGTTGGAGAAGGTAGTTCCTTCAAATGGCAATGAATACAAAAAAGTACGTATGCATGGAATGAATTATAGAAGTTTTCCATGCTTGATTATGTTGCCATGATAGCATGCTAGAATGAAGTTTGTGTTCCTTGTAATGTAGTGCATTGACTTTTAGGTGATAGCATGTTGAAGTGTTGTAATATTCTATGGAAGTCATGGAGTCCTTGAAAGTGTTTAAAGTGTTTTAGTGTCATTCGAGGACGAATGATGTTCTAAGTTGGGGAGTATTGACACGCCCTCAAAATGAACTAAGGTAGCTACAGCATCACATGAGCCTAAAAAGGATAATAATATATTTGTTAAGTGTTTTATAGTATTCATACTTGAATTGAAGTTATTTGAAGGTTAAAGGTTCAATAACGTCCAAGAGGTTCGAAAGTTAGCCTTTTAGACGTACTATTGAGTCCTTGTATGTTTGGCATGATTTCATGTGTTGTTTCGAGTTAAGGAGAAGTGTAGTTGACCCAAGTACCTTAATAGACATTTTGAGAGTCAAAACATCCGGGTATGACTCCCCGGGGACCACTCGAAGGGACCCCAAGGAGGACCCAAACCTTGGACAAGAGGCTGCCCAATGCAGCGAGCAGGTCCAAGAAATGGACCTTGCCCTCGCGACGCGCTCCTAGCACGCACCGCACTGCCTACAATTTTATTTGGGGTATAATGGAGAGGCTGCTCCGCGACGCGCAGCCCACTCCCTGATTCGGTTGTATCGTTTCTAAGTCAATTTGGGCATGTCTAAGAGCCCCAATTCGTGTGAGGGTGGTTTGGTAACTCGGAGGACGTTTTATTAACTATTTTTAGGACATTTCTAAGCCCTTTCCCAAGCATAAACCCCAACACCCATTAAGAAATCAAATTACCAAAGTTCTCTTCAGTTTCAAAAACCCCAAAACCCCATTGAAGACCAAGCTCAAGAACAATCTATGGAGTTGGATTCTTGGAGCTTTATTCTCAGAATTTCATGGGATTTTTAATATATAAGGTATGGTTATACTTCATCCAGAGATAACCATTCATAGATGGAGTCCTTTCAAATGTTTTCTAAACATGAATTCGAAGTAAAAAATCCTATTTTTCAAACTAGCCATAGGTTCATTCTCAAATTGTTTTCGAAAGCTTTCTAATGATGAATACATGTTTATCTACTTATTTTATGATGAATTTATATCCAATTTTATGAAGTATGATCCTCCTAATTTCTCAAATTAGCCTATGATGTGGGTCTTGTGATCTTGACTTGATATTTATAGAATTGTGATAAGATGTATTGAATTACTTGTTGCTATTTCTTTCTATATAAATTGAATATGAATTTTGGAGGAATTATCAAAGATGATCATTAGCTTGGAGATTTGGTAAGTTGACTTATTTCTTCTAATTCGCTTAGAATGTACATTGAATCATCTTGATTGGTATGGTCCACCTTTGGTGGGGGTGTTTACATTCTTGTACATTTTTATGTGTTATGATCATGGCCTTGAAGGAATTATATGCAATATAAATTGATATGATGTTATATGTGTATAGTCTTCTACAATACTTGCTTAATATAGGTATGGGGATGATGTTATATGTGTATGTGTGATGATCATGTTAGGTTTAGGTGTGGTCTATATGGTTAATTGTGATAAATATCCTTGTAGCATGACCCCAACCCATATGAACCCTATATGAATGTATGATCAAAGTACGCTAGGAGTGTTATACTTTATTGTTGAATATGTAATTGCCTCCTATGATATAATGTGATTGTGTGTAGTCTATAATCCTAATACTCTATATATGTGTACAACTTGAGACTTGAGACTTGAAGAATGTTGTACATGTGTTGTGGCCTTTAGAGGGTGGCTTCCTCAATACTATGTGATAGCAATTATGTGATCATGTTGACCAATGTACACACACAAACTTCATGCATATATATGAGTAGGATAGATCTATGATGATTAAGCAAAGGATAGTTCTCCTATGCATCATTACCTATTTCTATGCATGTAAAGTATATGATTTATGAAGTTATGAACATGTGTGCCTAAAGGTGTTTATGTGAAGGTAGAACTCACATATATGTACACACACAAATGTATGTATGTATATGATATGATTATGTGAAAGGACATTCTCACATAATGTAGGTTCTATGATGAATGTAGAATTCTCATCCTATATACCTTTGAGCTATATGATATATGAGGAAGTAAGTCCCTAAGGCCTATTCTTTATGAACTAATGTTATCTAAAGGCTTAATGATGTTTTAAAAAGGTAGTTATTTCTTAGCACCGAAAGGCCATGTAAATGAGATGGAGGTCTCACATTAGTAAGTCCGGCCTCCGACATGGGTTTTTTCACAACTAGTAGTGTGGATTCCCAAGGTATATGTTGTCTCATGAGATGGAAACCCCCACGTTAGTAAGTCAAGGTTTCAAGAAGCAATCTCCTTGTCCCTTAACTGTGTGCCCACATAGGACTCTAGCTTAGTGGATCCACGTAGATAGGCTATGTACGACTGGTTGCACCTTAGGCAAGTGTTAACCCACTCTTTTGGGTGTGGGAGTAGAACACCGGATTCCATGTAGCTCACATGGTCTATGTCGGTTATGGCTATGTCTCCCGAAGGTTAATAATTAACTAAGATAAGAATATGAACTCTATTCTAAATTCCTTGAGAAGTGTTCTTGGTATGGGAGGACTATGGACCATACCTATACATTTCACTAGATGACTTCAAGAAAGGATAGGATTGGATACCCTTATGATACTTATGTTATGTATGACTTGTATGAATGCATGTTAAGTGATCGTTTTATGTTAAGATATGAATTATGACTATGCATGTTAATTATTCTTGTGGCTTCTAAATGGGTTTACTTAGCATATGTGGGGGTATGGGACTCCATGTGTACATTGCACCAGTAAGCTTATGAGTGGGTTGTGAGGTTCGTTTACTTATTATATGAACTAAGTAATTCTATGGCTAAAGTGTATGAAATATGATGAGTCTTCTTATGATGTTATATGAAGTATGATGAGTTATGACTAAGGTTGTAGTAAAGGAAAGTGTCCTTATATGATGAGATGAAGTATGTAACCTTATCTCTAGTTTTAAGTGACTATGTTGTGACTTGTTGAGTATGTTATGCCTATTCTAGGGTGACTTCTTAGGTACACTTGGTGGAAGTAGTATTATGTGATGCTACCTACACAATGCACGAGTGTGACTTAGGAGTTGTCTTAGGTGATGGTCTTTATGTGAATTTAATGTATTTTATGTGGTTATGACTTCTGAATATATGGGGTTGTGTTTAAGAAGCATATTATGAAAGACTATTTAAAGGTGACCTGAAAGTGATACATTGTACTAAGTACACTTGAGGGTTACTTAAGAAAATAAGTAAAATAAAAGAGAGGGAATATATGATGTGTATTGAATATGCTTATAAGTATGATAGATGTCTTTATGTGCTATTATGAGTAGTACCCATGTCTATATTATATATGTGAACTATATTGAGCTTATATGTGCCTATGTTCATGAAGGATACTAAAAAGACATGTTGCATGATTTCAAATGAAATTTTGTCTTTAAATGCATGTTTTTGCATGGTTGTTATACTTAGTGTATATTTGTACTAATACAATTCTTCTTCATCTTTTTACACAAAGTGTAGGTGGTGATGGTTAGAGGATGTCTCCTAAGTGAATATCTTGGATAGATGTACGAAGTTCAAGTAAAGGAGTCCTTATGATTAAAAGGTTGCCTATGTCAAGATATTCTTAAAGTTAATTTAATAGCTTAGATATTATTTAATGTGTTTAAGGGACGTGTACCTATTCTATTCTATTGAGTTGTGTCTTAAGATGGCAAAGAGACATTAAAGTCTATTTATGTACTTATGATATTTTTATATGTATATTTACTAAGTAATTTTCTAGCATATGATATGCTATGAAAAGTTTTAAATTTTCCATTATTTTTATGAGTATGCAATGAAGGGACGTTAAGAGTCTTGTCTTAGACCTCTGAGAGGTCGAAGACTCCGTGTTAAGATCTAAGAGTATTCTAACTTCTAGGGGGTACCCTTGGGTCTTAACAACGAGCTTCACCAAAAAAAAAATTATCCAAGCGATTTTTGTTCGTAGTTGTTTTCCTCAACAAAAGCTTCGCTAAAATTTCTGGAATCTCTCTCTATTCTTAGTCGATCAGCAAATGCTTAGTATGTCACATCGCTTAAATAAAGTTTCTGGAAAATAGGGTTTTGTTCTTATTCTTTTTCATTTAGATTTTTTAATGAAGATTAATATATCTTTCCAAATTATTGGAGGGAAATATATTTTTTAGGAGTGAAATATATTTAGGGATAAAAATCTGAAATATTTTTCCTAAAATAACCGTTGCCAAAGAGATATCTACTCCAACAGTTCTAAAATTTGTAGCTATAGGTTTTCTATAGGGACAGTTATAGGGATGATGCAACAGTTTATTTTAAGAAATATTCTATTAGATTCAAGGATATTTGACCATGGTTATAACAGTTGTAAAATGTGAGCTATTGCTGCGATAGTATAACTGTTGCTACATTAGCGTTGCAGTAAGTCAAAATTTCTAGTAGTGTAGGAACGTGTTCTAATGTATGTGATTATGTTTATGTACTTATGCATGACATTGTAGTGTTGTCTACTTGTTGTGATGATATGCATGGTATGAGTCCTAATATGTCTATATGATGAGGTCTCTTCTTATGTGCATAATGTTAGTACTGGTGACTATATGATGAAGGTATTACTTGATGTGAATGAAGTGTTGATACTTCCTATGTTGTTGTATGAATTGAATCGTTAAGGCTTGTGGTTTCATTATAGGCTTACTAAGTATGTGTGAGGTTATGGGGCTTCACATGTACATTGCAATAGTAGAATTAGATTGGGGTTGTGAGTAAAGGTCTTATAGTGGACTATGTGAAGTGAAGTTAACATATGTGCAAAGTGACTATGGCTTATTGTAGTGTCATTAGGGTCTTGACTTAAATGTTTCTATGATGTACTATACTTCTATGAATGTATCAGTTGTGTTAGGAAGACTATATGTATGATTTCCTTGTGGTCTTAAGCTGATTCTTCAGTGTGGATAGTGTAATGGCACATTATCTGTACATTGCCCCAAGCCCTTGTGTACATTATCTAGAAGGTATGGCACTCTTGGAGTGCAACCGGCGTACTCGACCTCTCGGAGGTCTTATACAAGCCTTAAGTATCGTTCATCACATATACATAGTGAAATGTAGTGTAGAATTAATACTATTCACAAAACATTTCATAGTCTTTAAAAACTCTTCCATATAAAAATTGTAAGACTCCCAAAATGAGATAGGGTGTCTAGAGCCTAACATGTTTGTATTAATGTTTGAAGGTCCTAAATTGATTTATAATATTGCATTGAGTAAGTGTGTATTGTTTTAGGTGATTTGGAAGTCAAACATCGAGGGACGACCAGGACGTTCCACGACTAGTCACCTATGTGCCTAATATGTCTATACGTGGTTATATTGTATTAAATGATATTATGAAGTCTTAAAATGAGTTATAATGAATTTTAATAGTATTATATGAAGTTTCGTGCAGTTTGGAGGTCAAACGTCCAAGAACGTCCAAGACGTTAGAAAGTTAGCCCTTGAGACGTTCATGTGCGTCTTGATGGGGCCTTGCATGATTGGACGAATTACGTGTATTTGTTTTGGGTGAAACTTATGTGGAATGTGTACAACTTTTTAAGGGTTTTATTTACGTGGGAAACGTCCGGGTACGACTTCTAAAGAACCCCGCAAAAGGGCCCACAAGAAGGACCCAAAGCTGGTCGAGACACTGCCTTTGCAGTGTCAATCGACGGACCAAATGAGGTCCAGTTGGTTGACCAACGGCCCGTAGGTGAGGTCTCGTCGATTGATACTTATCTTGGTCAGGTCTAAACCCAAAAATTGGCCAAGGACCAATCGACGAAAGCCAAAGGACGGCCAGTCGATTGACCAATGACCAGTCAATTTGGTCCGTCAATGGTGGCCTGGTGCCACTGCCTGTGCACTGTTTCATTAAAGGGGTTAATGGAAAATTAACCCCAATTTCTAACCTGACCCCACAGGTTTATTTGGTGATTTTTGGGTGTATTTAAGTTACAAAAACGTGATCAACCCATTCCCAAACCAACTCACACAAATTGAACCTTTCCCTCCAATAATATTCTCCATAGAAACCACCATTGTTGGTGAAGCTCAAGAACTGCTTGGACCTTGGATTTCCATGGAGGAGTCATCATGTTTTAAAGGTTTTGATGAATAAAAAGGTATGGTGATCCTTCATATCTAGTTATCCTTCCATCTAGAGAGTTAATCTCAAAATTTCAAAAGAGATTTCATGATCAAAGTTCTTCTTCTTCAATCTAGCAATGGGTTCGTTCTAAAAACGTTTTAAATGATTAAATCATGATGAATTGATCTCAATGTATTGGTTTAAATGTGATTTTACTCCAATTTCATAATGAACCCATGCTCCTTCCATAAATCGATTTAGTCCTTGCATGGGATTTGTGATCTTGACTTGTTAGCGATTGAATTATGATTCTATTACGTTGAAGTGCTTATACCTACCGTTACTTACGTGAATTAATGTTGAATTTATGATGAAGGATCCATATGGATCAATGTATGAAGAATTCAACATGACTAGTATATGATCTATGTATTCACTATAAGGTTGGCTTTATGTCAATTGTTGTAAGATTTTGGATTACGTTGAGTTGCTTGTAGCTACACTTTTAGGTTATAGAATGATTTAATTATATATAGGAATATCGAATGATCAAAGTAAAGAATGATTGGCATGAATTGATCTAGTTCTTCTAATCTATCGATTGATAATACTATGTATGTGATGTTATCTATATTTTTAGATTATGTGAAGCATGATTTCTTTGAGTAATGATCTAATTAGATACTGCCTAACATGTAATATTTAAAATATTATTGATGATCAAGACCTTAGAGAATCAATAGTATTGGCTAATTCCTCTATATTCTAGCGAATTAATAAGCCTAATGCCTATGTTGGAAGCTTGATCTTGAAGTGCATTAAGCATCATTTTATTATGACTAAGTGTATCATTAGCTACTGCCTTTAATTGATATTATTTATGAAATATTATCTATAATCCATGTAAGTGAAATTGGTTGATGGTCTATGTCCTTTTACATTCTAGCATGTTAATGATATGTTGTAGTAGTTTGTAGCATAGCCTTTTAGTAGCTTATGCATGACTTTGTATATGATTATTATGTTTTAGCTACTTCCTATACTTCTAGTATTGATGAAATAGTAATATGTACCATGATTTCCAAAGTCTAAAGGATTGGTAAGAATTCCTCTATTCTTCTACTTCTCTATTTCTTTATAGTAATGTTGATGTAGCCTTGTATGGCATTGTGTGGTATGTATGGTGTTTACTTTATTGTCATTATAATGTGTTGCCCTGGACTTTAAGGCAAATTGATGATTATATGTATGAGTGGTTATGATGATCAACTTATCTGTAACTTGTGCCTAGTCTTCAACTTGAGTTGTGAATCTAGGTTATTTTACTATTGTTATAAGCATGTAAAGGGTTATGTAATATCATGTGTAGGTTCTGCATTAATGTGTTTAAATATTGATGACCCCTACCCATGTACCCCTATGTGAATGTGTGAATAGCTAATGTTAGGAGTATTAAAGTGTTCTATGAAGTTAACTTGTCTCCTATGCTATTGTGTGGTCTATGCTTGAAGAGTATTTTGGTATAAGAGGGTGGCTGCCTCAATGAGTTGTTGATGGCCATAATGTGATCATGTTGACCAATGTACACACACACTCACACATTATGCATGCTTACAATGTAGTGTGAATGTGCATAGTGTCTTAGTGGGTTTATATGAAAGTATTGCTTAAATTGTGATACCTTAGACTTATGCATTCATATATGAACATGTGTGACATTATGTGTTATGTGAAAGGTTTGTTCACATCTATGTATACACTCACACAAATGTATGGTGGTCTAGTGAGTAGAGGGGCTTTGACAGGGGTGCCCAAGAATACTCTAAACTAGATAGGTGCTTCAATATGCTATAATCATATAAAGAATGAATATCTTAAGCCTATGTTTTATGAAAATGAAATTAAAGGCTTTCAATAAAGGCAACTTACCTTAGCACCGAGTGAACTTGACATTGAGAGGTGTTGACTTTCCTTTGATGAAGATTCACCATTTGTCCCTTATAGATTGTTGACTTCCCTTAGAGGAATACTCACCTATGGACCCACATGAGGTGTTGACATCCCTTTGAGGAAGGGCTCACCATTTTTACTCATTAGATGAGGCCCCAATTGTCCAATGGCATGTAGAGGGAACTACCTATCTCTTAGTTCCATACACTTTTCTTGCCACATAGGATCTAGGTAAGTGAATTCACTTAGGATGCAGGATGTATGTTAGTGTTCTACCTTTGCTAGGTAGGAACACTTCCATTGGTGTAAGTATCTACAACACCAAATTCCATGATTAGCACCCATTGTCTTAGTGTAGGTTAAGTCTATAGTTTCCCTAAAGTAAAATGGACAATGGAAGTAAAGAACTAGGATCCTAACTAGGATGACTTAAGGGAGGTTACTTACTATAGATGGAAGTAATGAACAAATCTAGATATTGCACAAGTAGCTCCTTATGAAGTCCTAGGAAGGTGACCTAATGTATATGATTATGCTTATGTCTTTATGCATGATATTGTACAAGTTGTCTACTCGTTATGGAGATGTGCATGGTATGAATTTATACGATATGATCTATCATTATGTGCACTATGCTTGTCTAAATGACTATATGACGAAGGTCTTGTATTGACTTGAATAAAGTTGTCTTTACTTGTTATGAGGATGTATGAATTGTATATTAAGGTTTTTGGTCTCATGAAGAGTTCACTAAGTATGTGTGGGGTTATGGGGCTTCACATCTACATTGCACTAGTAGAATAAGATTGGGGTCATGAATGAGGTTTTATAATGATGAATATGAAAAGAAGTAAAATTAGGTGTAAGTTGATGTAGCTTACTGTAATGTCATATATCCTTGACTTGAATGTGTCTTGTAATGGGCTATACTTCTATGGTGATATGTGTTGGATTGTGTAAGTGTATGTATGTTTCCTTGTGTTCTTAAAGTGATGCATTGCACCAAGTATTACTAGAGGGTTACTTGGGAGGTTAATGAATAAAAGGGAAAATAGTTCACTATTAAGGGAAAACTAGTTCAGTGTAATGTGACTTGAAAATGTAATAAATTCTATATGTGATCCTATGAAATCTTTGGCCTTTTAATATGTTTATATGAAGTATGTGAATGATATAAATGCTATTGAATAAATGTTTTATGATGATTTACTCAAAATGGCATGAAGTATGATTTCAAGGAAAATGTCCCTTTTAAATGCATGTTTTTGCATGGTTGCCATACTTAGTACATTCTTGTGCTAACTCCTATTCTTCTCTACTTTTTACACAATTTGTAGGTTATGGATTCTGAAAGAATGTATTGAATGTTGAAGAGCTTGATAGATGATTCCCAAGCTCAATGAAAGGAATCCTTAAGTTCAAGGATCGCCTACTTATGTCTTTACTGTAAAGTCTTTCACTATTATATAGTTATGTAATGTGTCTTATGGGCCGTGTCCCTAATGTACTCTAATGTTGTTGAAGTCTAAGATGGCTAAGAGACTTAAGGTATAAATATGTATTATGACTTATGTTTTATTGATATATGAAGTAAAGTTTCTAGCATATGATGCGCTAACTTTATAATGTCAATGCGATGAATGAAAACTATGGGCTTGTATAAGACTTCCGAGAGGTCAAGTACGCCATGTTCCTTCTACGGGTGCTCCCCGGATGTGACAGAAATCATAGGAAATATTAAGTTTCATTTTATCAAATCTTAGACACAATAGTACTTGGGACACGGCCCATAAGAAATAGAAATATAGGATTAGTAAGTCTATTATAATACTTCAATAAGAACAATAAGGGTATGTTTCGTATGAAGGAAAATGTTTTCCATGGCAAATGTTTTCCTAGAAAATGCTTTCCTAGAAAACAAGTAGATTTTGGACTTATTTGTTGGTGAGTAGAAAATATTTTCTAGAAATGATATATAGTGTTTGATTTATGAATTTAAAATATTTTTTGAGAAGCATCTTTTATTTTTACTAGAGTAGAAAATAATTTATGAAATTGAAAATATTTTTTAGAAATAATTTTTTTTTGGGTGTGGGTGTGTGGGGAGGGTGGGTGTGTTTGAAATTGAAAATATTTTTAAAAATAAAATTATTTTTTGGGGGCTTGGGGGAGGGGGTGGGGGGCTGGGAGGGGGGTTGTAGGGGTTAGGTCAAAAAATAAAATTTTGAAGTTTAAAATAATTTTTAATTTTTTTTTTTGGGTGGGAGTGGTGGGGGGAGTACTGGGTGGGTGGAGTGGATTAGGGGGGTCAGGTAGCGGGTGAAGACAAAAAATTTAAAATTTAAAATATTTTAAAAATCGGTGTTTTTACCAAAAAAAAATGTAATTTGAAGTTGGGAAAAGTTTTGGAAAATGTTTTCCTTAATTTTTGAAGGGAAGTCATTTTCCTTAATTTTGAGGAAAATAAGTTGATTTGAAAAACATTTTCCAAGACTTTTGTCCCAACCAAACATGGGAAAATTGGAACACATTTTCCAGAAAATTTTTTCCTTCATACCAAACACACTCTAACACTCTAAAAGACATCTATGTCCTCGAGTCAAATGAGGACATACTTACACTTCACTTGAACAGTACTACGATCCAAGTCTTGCTTCCCAAATGCTCCTCACCTACCAACCACTATAGAGATAGATAAAAGCATGGAATTAGTAAAACCACATGTACTAAGTATAGCATAATGCATAAAAACTTGAAAATGGATATTTAATGAAAATATGCATCTTTTCATTTCAATATCATAATATAATCATAAGTACAACATTTAAAAACATAGAAACACATAAGAAATCACTAGACCAATTATCACATTTTTAAGAGACACATTACAGTGACCTCAACTCACTGTACAGTGAATTCCTTCATTGTTACAGTGAACTCAAGTCACTATACAGTGAATTCCTTCACTGTTACAGTGAAGTTGCTTACTTCTTCCTTAGAAATTTTATAGAATGTAATCATCCAACTAAAAGCTATCCTAAGACTCACTTAAGTCATACAAAGAGAGACCGCTCATACACCCTCTCTAAGCATGCCTAAATGATCCTCAAGACTACTCATATTGAGATTCATACACACTTACAATGAATCAAACACAAGAACATATAAGATATGGCATTCTCTTTACCAAGGCTATCAAAAGACTTACTTAAGTACTCCTAGAAGAGAACGCCCATACACCCTCTTCAAGGTGTCCTAAATAATCCTTAAGACTTCCTAAGTGTAGATAATGCCCATAGAATCAACCAAGTTCCGTAACTAGAGTCGTTCTCAAGACTTCCATAGATAATACATGAAGAGATCATCCCTTATTCCCTCTTCACACTTTAACTAAGGATCCTTAAGTCACTTTAGATTAGGTACTCATTCATTTACATACTTTCTAACATAAGTCATTATTTCATTAGTTCATTTAGACACATTCATCAAATAGAGGACATACAAGTAATGGTCTTGGAGAAGACCTATGGACTATCACTAACATCTTCAAAGACTATTTTGCAATATCTAGATAGCGTCTCATACCACCACCTAAACTTTATCACACTTCTCTAATGATAATAGGTATCCCACATGATCATAATAGGCAATAACCGACATAGACCATGGTAGCAAAATATGGAATCCAGAGTTCTATCCTACTCCGATGAGGTTGTTCTACTTGCCAATGGTAGAACTTGGACACGTCCCATGTAGGCACATGGTTAAGGAATATGAAGCGCTTTCTTTGTATTATAGCCTCATTCTTTAACTAGCACTACTTCCCTTCACATACTAACTCATTGCTAGCCTTTGTTCTCATAGAGTGATTCACATTTATGTTCATTCAAAGGGGTTTCATATCAAGTTCATAACCCAATTACATTTATCTTACAAAAGAGGTCCTCTAGGGGCTGCCTTACAATGGAGAGAAGAAGCCCATCATGACTACCCTAAGGATTGATATGATGACTTTTCAGACAATTAACCTTAATTCCATCATTCATTACAAGAAGAATACCATTACGACTTTCTACTTCAAGGTTCATAACCTTACCACTAGGTTCAAGGTTTCACATAAAGGACCCTCTTATCATCATTCAAGGTCTCACATATCATTCATTCATACAAGATTAAGAGCTTTAGCATCCTAAGTTAAGATATCACATATTCACTTTCATACATGTATCAAGTAAGGAACACAAGTCTACTTAAACAAGACACAACATACTTCATTTTAGCACATTTTGCATTTAATTCTAGAAGCACATAGGAAGAACCATTATCATCTTTAAGTCACCCTATACATTAATATATCATCATCAATATAACCATCATAAAATCATATAGTCAAGTGTGAACAATCATACATCAACTCTAAGACTACACACATGAACACATAGTCATAGTCTAACATGATTACCTAAATATCATCAATAGAACAAAACATACTCTAACATGACTTCACATGTAGGTAGATATGATCATACTTAAAATAATCAACTACACAACTCATCACATTACTTCAAGTAGTTGCCGACAAGGCCATGATCATCGTAATACTTAAAGAAACACCGACAAGGCCACATCAATCACATAACACCGCCACCATAAGTGGACCATAAAAATCACAACATAATTAAAGAGATATAATTCTTAAAATAAAGTCAAATAGGGCAGAGTACCACCAGTCCATTCTCTCCACTTCAATTAATGTTTAAATAATCTAATTCAATACAACAAAGCCCTTACCCATGGCCATGAACATCAATTCAATGCATAAATCATAATACTCAATGAATCTAAGTCAATTCAGTATGGATTTATTAATCTAAGACCAATTAGACATCAATTGAATTCAATTCTTACATCATTAGATAGCCCATAAGAAACTACACTAGAATTCATAAGCATTAAGACAATATCACTTAACTCATAAAGTAGTCAAAAACTAGGGTTCATCAATTACAGGAAAGAAGGGGAAGGTTAATCCAGAAAAGTAGATGCAAGAAAATCCCAACAATGGTGTTGTGACTTTGCAACAACCTACACAACCTCAAATAGCACACCTTCATTACATCATGTACAAGAAATAAGAGATCAAGGTTGTGAAAAGTGGCAAGTACAAAAAACAAAAGTTCATAAACAACCATAACAAGCTCCCAAGATTGATTGGCAAACTAGAGATATGCAGACAATTAACGTTCCTACTTCTAATGATTTTATTGAATTGGATAAGAAGGAAAAGGTTGCAAGTATTGTAGTTCAACTAAATAAAAGTAATTTTGCAACAAAGAATGATCATGCAACTCAGAAGTTACAACTCATATTCCATGCAGGCCATGCACAACTAACAATAAGTAAAAGTCAAAATTTAGCCGATGTATGAGGCCAAGCAGGACAAGCAGATCATGCAACCCATTCACAAATTAATTTAGGCAAAATGCAGATTGTTACAGATATAAAAATTATGATTTCACATCCTCGTCCATCATAGCACACCTATTATTTGTGAAACTAATAGAGCATGTGTATATGTGGAAGGTAGTGAAAGTCTGCAAATTCAAGAGAATGTGGAGAGTGTTTTGCAAGTGAAAAAAATACATGTAACAGGGTTGGTTGATAGTGATTGTACCAGTCAAACTCCTCTCCAACAACATGCTAATTATCAATCCCAGTTCACAAACAGTCTACTGCAGACAACAACAAAAGTCAAAAATATGGTATGGAGTCACAACAAGATGAAGACTCTTCTCAAAATAGTAACAATAAATCTGAGGCAAAGATTGAGTAAAATGAAGGGATAACATTAAGAAGAAACAACATAAGGAACATGCGAGAACTGCTCATCAAAACCAATAACAGACTATTGAGGTGGTAGATAAATATAGCTATATAGCTTCCGAGTATGAGTATGATGAAGATATTAGATTTTTGGGAAGCAATGAAGAAGAAGAGGAAGTTAAATCCACCTTTCATACTGAATATAAAGACGAAATACAAGATGTTAGGTACAAATAAGGGTTGTCACCAAGAGGAAGGAAAACAACAAGACATAATACAAGTTCCGGGAAATTTGGAAGGCCACTTACTAGATCTAGAAGTAGAGGTCTTTAAGCATATTGTAGTGTACATGTTTCGTAAGATTCAGGTTTCATTTGTAACATTCTCTTTATAATGACTATATCTTTAATGTAGCTCGTTAGATAGGTTCATTTACTTTCTATAGATTTTTCTTGTATAGGGAAGAGTCTCCCTTGTTTATGTATTCTTAGTAAATTATGTATTAAAGAGGAGTCCTCGATAGGTGCTTAGTTTCTTCTGAATACAACATGATGTAAAGGGTTAAATTGACTAACCTTAATAGGATTGGTCAATTCATAACCTAACATAGGATCGGAAGTAAGTTTTATGGTCCCCTCGATGTACTTTTGATTTTTAATAAATGATAAGGCCTGGGGGTGTTGCTAAGCCCCTGACCAACCACAAGGGTCGTTCTAATAAAAAAAAAAAATACCAAACAATAAACATTAAACACTGAACCATACATATTTAACCTCAATTCCTAAACCCTAAAACCTACAAAACCCTAAACCCCAACCCCAACCCTACCCTAATCTTAAACCCTTAACCTTAACCCTTAACCCTAAACCCCAAGTCCAAAATACAAAAACCCATATATTAAACACTGAACCATAGATATTAAACCTCAAATCCTAAAACCCAAACCCTAAAACTAAGAAAATCTAAACCCTAACCCTAAACCTAACCCTAAACCCTAAACCCCAAGCCAAAAATACTAAAATTTAAATATTAAACACTAAACCATAGATACTAACCTCAAGTTCTAAACCTTAACCCCTAAAAGCATATAAAACTAGAACCTCGCCATTACCCTAAACCAAACTCTAATTCCTCATCCCTAAACCAAAAATACGACAACCCTAAAATTAATCACTGAACCATCGATTTTAAATATCAAATCCTAAACCCCAAACCCTAAAACCTATAAAACCCTAAACCCTTACCCTAACCCTAACCCTAATTCATACCTTAACCCTAACCCTAACCCTAAATCTTAAACCCTAAACGCAACACCAAATATTAAATAATAAACCACAGATTTTAAACCTCAAAACCTAGACACTTAAGAACCCTAAACCGTGTCATTAACCCTATATAGTAAACCGTAAATGCAAAACCCAAAATACAAAAACCCAAACATTAAACACTAAATCATAGATATTAAAACTCAAATCCTAAAACCCTAACCCTAAAACCTAAAAAAATTGACCCTAACCCTAACCCTAACCCTAACCTTAAACGAAAAATGCTAAACCCCAGCCCAAAATACCAAAACCAAAACATTAAATACTAATCCATGGATATCAACCAACAAATACTAAGCACCAAACCCTATAACCTAAAAAAACTAAACGCTAACCCTAACCCTAACCTTAAACCCACAAACCCCAAGACCAAAATACAAAAACACAAACATTAAACACTAAAATATAGATATTGAACCATAAATCCTAAACCACAAAGCCTAAAACCTAAAAGAACACTTAACACTATACCATAACCCTGACTTTAACCCGAAACGCTAAACCCTAAACCTCAAGCCGAAAATACAAAAACCCAAACATTAAACACTAAATCATAGATATTAAATCTCAAATGCTAAATCCTAAACCGTCAAATCTAAAAAAAATAATATACCCTAACCATAAAACCTATGTCCAAAATATAATAACCCAAATATTAAACACGAAAGCATATATTTTAAACCTCAAATCCTAAACCAAAAAACCTAAAACAAAAAAAAAAGAACCCTAAACCCTAACCCTAACCCTAACCTTAACCCTAACCATAAACCATAAACCCAAAACTCCAAGCCTAAAATACCAAAACCCCAAAATTAAACAATAAACCATCGATTTTAAACTACAAATTCTATACCCCAAAACCTAAAACCTATAAAATTACCTAAACCCTAACCCTATCCCTAACCCTAACCCTAACCCTATAACTAAGCCTAACCCTAAATCCTAAACCCTAAAACCAAAGCCCAAAATACCAAAACACCAACATTAAACACTAAACCATATATATTACAACTCAAATCCTTAACCTTAAACCCTAAAACCTAAAATAAATCCTAAACCCTAACCCTAACCCTAACATTAACCATAACGTAATACTAAACCATAAACCCTAAAACCCAATCCCAAAATACAAAAGCCCACACATTAAACAGTAAACCGTAGATACTAAACCGCAAATCCTAAACTCCAAACCCTACAACGAAAAAAAATTGTAAACCCTAACTCTAACCCTAAATGCTAAATTCTAAACCCCAAGCAAAAATATTGAAACCCAGACATTAAACACTAAACCAAAGATATTAAACCTCAAATCCTAAACCCTAAACCCTAAACCCTAAAAGCTAAAAATAAACTAAACCTTCCCTAACCCTAACCTTTGAACTCTTAAACCCTAAACCCTAAACCCCAAGCCCAAAATTGCAAAACCCAAACATTAAAAACTAAACCATTGATATTAAACCTCAAATCCTAAACAAAAAACCATAAAACCTAAATAAAACCTAAACCCTAATGCTAAACCTTATCATAACCTTAACCCCAACACTAACCCTAAACCCTAAACCCGGAACCCCAAGCCAAGAATATCAAAAGTCAACATTAAATACTAAAAGTTAGATATGAGACCTCAAATGCTTAACCTTAAAACCATAAACTTAACAAAAAACCTACACCCTGACCCTAACCCTAAACCCTAAGTCCGAAAGACAAAAACTCAAATATTAAACACTAATACATAGATTTTAAACATCAAATCCTAAACCAAAAACCCTAAAACCTAAAAAACCCTAAACCCTGACCCTAAACATAACCCTAACTTTAACCCTAAACCATAAACCCAAAACCCCAAAGCAAAAATACCGAATCCCAAACATTAAACACTAAACCTTCGATATTAACCCTCAAATACTAAACCCCAAACCCTAAAACCTAAAAAACAAATTAAACCTTCCCTAACCTTAACCCTCACCCTTATACCCTTAAACCCTAAACCCTAAACCCTAAGCCCTAAGCCCAAAATAGCAAAACCCAAACATTAAACACTAAACCGTAGATATTTAGCCTCAAATCCTAAAGCCTAAACCCTAAAACTTAAAAAATCGATAACTCTTACCCTAAACCAAACCCTAACCCTAATCCTAACCCTAATCCTAACCTTAACCCTAACCATAACCTTAAACAAGAAACCCAAAATCCCAAGGCCTAAATACCAAAACGCAAACATTAAACACTAAACCATAGACTTAAACCCCAAATCCTAAATCCAAAACCTTAAGCCATAAAAAACCCTAACTAAAAGCATAACCCGAAACCTAACCCGAACCCGAACCCTAAACCCTAAACCCTAAAAACAAAGCCGAAAATAACAAAAACCTTACATTAAAAACTAAATCATAGATATTAAAACTCCAATCCTTAACCCCAAATCCTAATATCTAAAAAAATCCTAAACCCTAACCTTAACCATAACATTAACTCTAACTCAAACCCTAAACCACAAACCCAAAATATCAAAACCCAAATATTAGACACTAAACCATAGATATTAAACATGTCACGACCCGAAAGATCCCCCCAGAAGTTAGGGAGAACCCTTAGGTCATGACAGGGCGTACTTGACCCTTTGGTGGCTTGTACAAGCCCTTTAACTATCGTTAATTACATAAGACATGAAAAGTAGTGCGGAATTTAAAACTTTTCACGACATTTGATATAAAGAGGAAGTCTTTCATAAATACTTAGAGAATCTCATCGTCACAAGCCAAACTTAAAGACACGACATATTATCTTAGGGACACGGCCCTTTACATTAAAAAAATACATAATAAGTTTTAATAAGAAAACTAAGAAACATAGACTTTGTCCTCGAATATATGAGGACATACCAAATCTTGAGAGAGTATATTCCCCAAGCATCGCCTTCTAGAATTCTTCTTGCTTCCAAAGCTATACTTTTATAGTATAGAAAAGAATTTGGTTAGTACAAAACAGTGTACTAAGTATGGCATATGCAAAAACATGTAAAAAGGGACAATTTAGTAAGATAAGTTTTCGTGCCAAATAATTTAAAACATTCATGAATTTAGAAGAAAAACAACATAACAAACATCATTTAACACTTAAATAAGGATTTCCATAATTTTTACATAAAGAAGAATTTTACTGTAAACCTTCCAAATCTTACAGTAAACCATTTTGACTTTACAGTGAACCAAAATAACTCCAAAACAGTGTATTTCCAATGTATTGCCAAGAGGAAGTGAACTCATATCCGTAGGAGTTTCCCTAACCGAGGTTATCATAAGACTCTCCAAGTTAAGTCATGAAGGAAACGTCTGTACACCTCCTCCAATGCACACCTAGGAGATCCTTAAGACTACCCATCATAGGCTTACTCCACTCGGGAGAAAAAGTCACCACTCAATCACAAGACATTAGAAGAACACTCAAACAACACACCAAGACTTCTCTTTCGGAATGACTACTTAGTACAATGAGTAGATGGAGTCACATTCCACCACCTACCCTAAGTAGTACACTCTTTTAGAAGGCTTGGCACCAAGACTCCCCTTTTGGAAGGTCTACTTAGTGCAATGGATAGATAGCGTCCCATACCACCACCTACCCTAATTAGTATGTTCTTTTAGAAGACTTAGTTCATTCAAATTATATAAGATTCACCAAGACTACCCTTTCGGAATTTCTACCTAGTGCAATATATAAATAGTGTCTCATTCCACTACCTACCCTAAGTAGCACACTCTTTTAGAAGACTTAGCACATTCATTACTTTTGTGGGGGTTAGATTTGTCGACATACACCATGAGAACTAGACATGGAATCTCGATATTAACCCTTATCGTATGAGGGATCCTCACTTGCCTAGAGTAAGGTCATTCTCTTAGCTTTTACATGGCTTTTCCAATAGGTATACCTATGCGGGCGCATAGTTAAGGGATAAGGAGATTTCTACTAAATAACTCATTCTCTACTAACGAGGAGTACTCATCTCAAAGAGGTACATTGGAATACAACATCTAAACTCACGTAGTGTAACCACCCTTTCTTCATATCCTCTCTGTGCTAAAATAATTCCCCACGGATTCTCCACTTTTGATAATATAGGTTAAGGATAACTAGTGAACAGCACATCTCAACTAACGAAGGGTATTCATCATCTGCCTATCTTAGAAAGCTCTTAGGATGTAGTGAGGTTGATACTAAACACATCATCTCAACTCACGAAGAGTTTTCACCCCAAAACTCCCCTTTTTACTTAACTTAGCTTGATTCATTCATTCATTTAAGTTTGTGTGTAAATGTGAACACACCTTGCACATAAGCATCATTTCATTTACATTTCATTCTATACATGCTTATACTTTCATTCATCACATCACACACTTTAACATACTTCATATAATCATGTAATTCATTTAGGCATACTCTCTAGCCTACCTCACATAATAAGCTCCATATAGTACATTTATAAAGAATAGCATCATTATCATCTTACTTCACATAACATGCCTGCAAGGCCTCATTCACAATTCACAAGTCGCTTCACATTCACATTTATACCAAATAAACATCGCCACCAAAGGTGGACCATACCACTCAAGAGCATTTAATAATTAAGGCTAAACAAGATAAACCAATTACCCTTTAATCCAAGTTTTCATCACCTATAATAATTCCTTAAACAATTCATCATAATATTGCTCTTAGGGCAGTAGCTAAACAACAGTATCATGGACGTTGTTGGACGTTTGAACTCAAAACTTAACCAACATTAAACATTCTTATACACATAGTTTTCAAATTCATTGAAACTAAAATTCAAGACAAAACAATTTTCTTCAAAAATGAGAAACTTTACAGTGAGCATTCACTGTAACACTGTTATACATATCAAAATTTTAAAAATCTATTTTTTGAGCTATTCATCAATATGGTATGCTCATATGAAGTATAAAACCATATAAAATCATATCATAACATAAAAACAACAATCATAAAGAGTCAAGACTTACCGGGACCATCAACTCCGAATTAGTTATCCGCCCTAGCTCCCATCCCATAGGGAGGGTTCTTCTTTGAGCATTAGGATTTAGGGGAGATTGATTGATCTCTTGACATCTTGATTTGATGCTAGGGCTGTCCCTCATCTTGTGGAATTTGCAACCACAACTTAAAAAACCATCCGTTTTGGAAATACACTTACCCAAATGTTGCTTTCCATAAGTAGCACGCCTACCCCTTTTAAAAGTATGGCCACCACCTTGGGAATGTTGGTTTGAAGCCCTATCCATGTTTCCCATGGATAAATCTTGGTTATAGAACCTCTTCTTAGGTTTTTGGTGACTAGAATAATCCGACCTAGGCCTCTTACCCTCTTGCCTTATCTCCCTAATTTTGGACTCCTCAATTTGTTGTGCTTACACCATCAGCCTAGAAATATCCATGTCATTAAGAAGCATTGTTGTATCACACTCTTTCTCCACAAAGCTAGACACTCCCATCAAAAAATTGTTAATCCTAGCCCGAGGGTTGACTACCATGGTTGGGCCATACTTAGAGAGTTGGGTGAATTTGAGAAAGTACTCTTGCACACTCATTCCCCCTTGACGAAGGTTCATGAATTCAACCATCTTCTTCTCCCTCCACTCTAGTGGAAAGAACCTATCTAGGAAAGCCTATTTGAATTCCTCCCAATCAACCGGACCATCTCCTAACGGTCTTTTACCCCTCTATTGCTCAAACTACACTTGAGCCACATCCTTGAGTTGGTAAGCGGCTAACTCCACTTTCTCCCTAGGGGTCACACCTATAGCATCTACCACTTTGAAAACCTCATCTATGAAACCTTATGGATCTTCATCCACCATAGTTCCATGAAAAGTATGAGGGTTCATACTCATGAAATCCCGAATTCTAGAAGTGGGAGTACTAGCATTAGGTTGAGGTCCACCTCCTTCATTAGCTTGGGCAACAGAGTGATTATTGACGACTTGAGCTTGATCCGTCATGAGTTGGGTTAAGTTCATTAGGGCAGCCCTCAACTCCTTATTAGTCATATCTCCTTCAACAAAAGGATCTTGAGGCATAGGAGGCACTTGAGGATCTTGAGGTTCCGGAGGCACTTCACGTTCTTGAAGGGGAACCTCGTCATTCTCTCCCTCTAGGCTAACAATAGGAACTTTGTCAACACGGGAGGAATCATCTCATTCTCTACACCTCATTACTTCCTTCTAGCGGTTGATCTCCTTGTATTCATGTCATATAAACACAAAGAGAAAAGGTTGAGAAAATACATCTTATAGAACTCAGCTCTAAGACACGACATTAGAATAGATAAGAAAGTAAAACTTCTATCATTCTATAGCCTTTTGTCCATGGATGTGTCGCAACTCACACCAATGACCAATACTCTACTAGCTGTGGCTTGTGAGTCTTTTAGACCCTTAAATATTTCCAATAACCGTATGCTCTGATACCAAGTCTCTCACGACCCGAAAGTACACCCTAGAAGTTAGGGAGAACCCTTGGGTCATGACAAGGCGTACTTGACCCTTTGGGGTCTTGTACAAGCCCTTTAACTATCGTTCATTACATAAGATATGAAAAGTAGTGCGGAATTTAAAACATTACACAACATTTAATATAAAGAGGAAGTCTTTCATAAATACTTAGAGAATATCATCGTCACAAGAAAAACACGACATAATATCTTAGCGACACGATCCTTTACATTAAAAAAAATACATAATAAGTCTTAATAATAAATATAAGAAACATGGACTATGTCCTCGAATATATGAGGACATACCAAATCTTGAGAGAGTAGATTTCCCATGTTTTCCCTTGTAGACTTCTTCTTGCTTCCAAACCTCTACTTATAGAGTATGGAAACGTTTGGGGCTAGTACAAAACAATGTACCAAGTATGACATATGAAAAAACATGCTAGAAAGGACATTTTAGTAAGGTAATATTCCGTGCCAAATAATTTAAAACATTCATGAATTTAGAAGCAAAACAATATAAGAAACATGAAGTAACACTTAGAGAAGGATTTCCATAATTTTTACAAAAAGATGCATTTTACAGTAAACCTTCCAAATCTCACAGTAAACAATTTTGAATTTATATTGAACCAAAATAACTCCTAAACAGTGAACTTCCAAGGTATTGCCAAGAGGAAGTGAACTCATTTCCGTTGGAGTTTCACTAACCGAGGTTATCCTAAGACTCTCCAACATTTTATAATATAGGTTAAGGATAACCAGTGAACACCACATCTCAACTCATGAAGGGTATTCATCCTCCAACCTATCTTAGAAAGATAATAGGATTTAGTGAGGTTGCTACTAAACACTTTATCTCAACTCACGAAGAGTGTTCACCCCAAAACTCCCCTTTTTAATTAACTTAGCTTCATTCATTCATTTAAGTGTGTGTGTACATGTGAACACACCTTGCACATAAGCATAATTTCATTTACATTTTATTCTATACATGCTTAGAGTTTGATTCATCACATCACACACTTTAACATACTTCATATAATCATGTAATTCATTTAGGCATACTCTCTAGCCTACCTCACATAATAAGCTTCATATAGTACATTTATCAAGAATTGCATCATTATCATCTTAGTTCACATAACATGCCTTCAAAGCCTCATTCACAATTCACAAGTAGCTTCACATTCACATATATACCAAGTAAACATCGCCACCAAAGGTGGACCATACCACTCAAGAACATTTAATAATTAAGGCTAAAAAAGATGAACAACTTACCCTTTAATCTAAGCTTTCATCACCCATAGTAATTCCTTCAACAATTCATCATAATATAGCCCTTAGGAAGTAGCTAAACAACAATATCAATAAAAGGAAACCAAAGCTTAAAGACTACAATGATTTTCTACCAAACTCTAGGTTTTTTACTTCAAGATCATCCCAATGATTAGTACACTCATTTGGAATGTGAGGGGAATTAAAACACAAGGAGTTTTGGAAAGACTTAAGATTCTCAGGAAAATCCATCACTTATCTCTTATTGCTATCCTTGAACCTTTCTCAGTCAGTGTCCAACTTCAAAGTTTCAAAACTCAATTAGCCTTGGACAATGCAGCAAGATAACTATAATGGCAAAATTTGGTTGTTTTGGAATATGGATATCGATTGTGTGGTCTTGGGGGAGGATGAACAACAAATTACTTGTTTTTTTGGGCACAATGAGATACAAAGTCATTTTCTACCAATATTTGTGTACGCCAAATGAAAACATCAACTTAGAAGGCCACCATGGGACATAATGCTGTATCATTCTGTGAATAATAACAAAACTTAGAGTTCATTGCAGTGATTGAAGCTTGTGGTCTTGTTGTCATAGGCTTTAGTAGGTAGAAATTTACCTGGTCAAACAAAAAAGGATACATCACAAAGTTTGTAAAAGGTTGGACAGAGCTTTGGTTAATAATGAGTGGTTTGAGAAAATGCCTCAAACTACCATTACTCATCTACCTTCGGTGGGTCAGATCACTGTCCACTTCTTATGGAAATGATACCAACGAGGAAGTTCAAATTATATACTTTAAATTCCTTAACTACTAGGTTGAACATTCTAACTTTCGGGATATTGTCAAAGCCTATTGGTACAGGGAAGTTGAAGGGTAACTATATGTGGAAATACCATAAATTTTTAAAAGGTTGTCTAACACTTTAAGTTACTGATAATAAAAGGAATTTGGTGACATGTTCCTGAAGGTTAAGGAATATGAAGAGAAAGTCAAGATTGATGAACATAACCTTATTCAAAATTACAGTGACTATAGCAGGGCAGTGCTTCATGAACTTAATGTTGAATACGTCAAGTTCTGGAAATTGGAAGAATCCATCATGAAACATAAAACTCAACTACAATTGTTCAAGGAGGGTGATTCCAATACTAAATATTTTCACTCCTTGATAAGAGGAAGGAGAAGAAGATTGTTTATTCACAAACTTCTCAGAGAGGATGGGGAATTGATATAGGGGGATGAGAACATTGTTGAGGCTGCATGTGATCATTTTCAAAACATTTTTACTTGGGATAGTAAATACATAAATGAGGAGGCCCTGGACTGTATTCGTAGAATGGTCAGCCAAGAGTAGAGTGACAATTTAACTAATTACCTACTATGGATAATCTAAAAGATGTAGTATTCTCTATGAACCCTAACTATTCACAGGTCCAGATGGTATGAATGGATATTTCTTCCAAAAATGTTGGCATATAATCAAGCATCATCTATGTTGTGTGATACAAGCATTTTTCTGTGGACAAATGATTCCTAAGTACTTCTCTCGTTCTTGCATTGTCCATCTTCCCAAAGTATCTAATACAAACAAACTCAATAAGTTTAGGCCTATTAGATTAAGCAATTTCACAAGTAAGATCATCTCAAAGTTGATGAGTTCTAGACTTGGTCCTATTTTTCCTAGTATGGTTTCCCCTAACTAATCCGGATTTGTTAAAGGTAAAAGTATCTCAGAGAATATCATGTTAGCTCAGGAAATCATTCATTAAGTCAAGAAGCCAAATATTGGGAGCAATGTTATCATGAAACTAGACATGGCTAAAGACTACGACAGAGTTTCTTGATCCTACATACGTCTTGTTTTGAGAAGGATGAGTTTTGAGGAAGTGTTCATTGACATGGTGTGTAGGATTATGGCTAACAATTGGTATTCAATTATTGTCAATGGTAAGAGGTATGTCTTCTTTCATTCCAAAAGGGGCCTCAAACAAGGAGATCCTCTTTCTCCGGCCCTATTTATTTTAGGTGCGAAGGTTCTCTCAAAATCTCTTAACAGGTTAAACAATCATATCCATTATCATGGTTTCTTCATAGAAACAAGGGGGCTTCATGTGAACAATCTCATCTTTGCAGATGATATTATCATTTTACTTCTGGGAGACACAGAGCTCTTAAGCTCATCATGCAAACCTTGAACACTTCTAAGAAAACATAAGGACAGCTGATTAATAGGGACAAGATCCATTTCATGATTCATTCTAGTGCTTTTAACAACACAAGAGATAGAATCAAGAGTATTACAGGTTTCAAATAGAAGGAGGGCTCCATTTCTTACCTGGGATGCCCTTTATTTGTTGGCAGACCAAGGATTATTTACTTTTCTGATCTTATTAACAAAGTGCTTTGCAGCGTCACAAAATGGCAAACGAAATTATTAAGCTATGGAGATAGAGCAATATTGATCACCTTTATTTGTTGGCAGACCAAGGATTATTTACTTTTCTGATCTTATTAACAAAGTGCTTTGCAGCGTCACAAAATGGCAAACGAAATTATTAAGCTATGGAGATAGAGCAATATTGATCAAGCATGTCCTACAATCTTTACCTATCAATCTATTGTCAGTAGTCACTCCTCCTAGCACTACTATACATAAGCAAATACAAAGCATAATGGCTGATTTTTTCTGGGATTGGAGAAATGAGATGAAAATGTACCATTGGTCATCATGGAAAAAGCTAAGTTTCCCTTATGATGAAGGGGTTATCGGTATGAGAAATCTCAAGGATGTGTGTGTGGAATTCCAATACAAACAATGGTGGATATTTAGATCTAAACACACCTTATGGGGGGAGTTTTTGAAGGCTAAATATTGTCAAAGGTCTAGCCCCTAGTGTAAAAAGTTGGATACAGGTGAATCCTTAACTTGGAAATATCTGATCCATAACAGGAAAAAGGTGGAGCAGCACATCCAATGGAAACTACATTCTGGCACATGTTCCTTTTGGTGGGATAATTGGTTGGGGGTGGTACCTCTAGATTTATTCTCCACTAATAGCAATAGGATTAACACAACTACAATTTAAGAATTGTAGGAGGACGGACAGTGGAACTAGGACATGCTCATCCAGCAGGCTCCTCCAAATCAAATAGCCAACATCTTATCCACATAAATACAATTCTAACAAGATCTCCCAAACCAAGCAATCTAGAGCCTCAACAAGGATGGAAAATTTAGTTGCTCCTCTGCTTGGAATGAAATCAGGAAAAAAGGAAAAAATCTAAATTCAACTCCTACATTTTGAAAAACAGTATTCATTTTTAAACTTCATTTCTTTTATGGAGAACCTTAACAGGTAAAATTCCTAGTAATGAAAAATTAACCAGCTTTGGCATTGAGTCAACAACCTTCTTTTGTTGTTGTAATATGCCAGGTATGGACACTATAGAACACACCTTCAACAATGGGCCATTTTGTGTAGTTGTGTGGAAGAGCTTTGCAGAATTAGCTGGAGTCATTGTAGGCCACAGATCCCTGCCCCAACTTATCATGCAATGGTGGTTAGCTACTTAGAACAATAAAGCTCACATGCTACTACTACAAGCTACATCAATATTTATATGTTGGAACCTTTGGAAGAATAGGTGTGCTAAAAAACATGGAGGAAAACAATTCAACAACAACAAAGTCAAGTATGCAACATACAAAGATAATTCAAGGTTGATGACAACAACATTTCCCCAAATCAAATGGCCCTCAAAATGGAAAGATCCGATCCATCTAGGGGATATATGCATTCATGATATTAAAGTGACTATGGTCACTGGGAAAAATCCACCTCAAAAATGGTTTAAAATCAATACTGATGGGAGTGGAATGAACAATTTAGGTAAAATTGGAGCTGGAGGAACTATAAGGGATCAAACTGGTGAGATGTTATGGGTGTTTGCATCACCTTTGGGGGAAGGAACAAACAATCAGATAGAAATAAGGGCAACCATTTTTGGAGTAACTTTGTCCTTAGATAGGACACAGAAATATCATTTTGGAGGTTGAATCACAACTTTTGGTGAACTAGATCATGCAAAAAGCCATTCCCGATTGGCACATCAATGCACAAGTTATCAAACTTCAGGCTCTTATTAGACAAACACAAGAATTTAGATGCAGACACACATTTAGGGAAGCTAATGTTGTAGTTGATTCACTCTCCTAACACAGCGACAATATCACTAACCCTCAGGTATTCTTCAACAACCCGCAATTTCCTAAGAAAGTAAGCACTTACTATCAACTAGACATGCTGGAAATGCCATGTTTTATAAGATAAGATTAAGAATATCAAAGAACCTCCTTGACTGTATGGTCAACCTTTTAAATTAGGATATCCTTTGTAGTATAGCATCCTTTAATAGGTTATTTTTTTTTCAGGTTTTGAATTGTGAAGGGATAGTCTCCCTACTTTGCTTTTCCTAGAAGTCTTTGTATTGAGAGGAGTCCTCTGTTTAGGTGCTAAGTCTCTAGGTCTACCTTTTTGTAAGGGGAGGAGTTAAACTTCTTTTGGAAGGTTGACTACCAAACCACTATATGACCGGAGGTAAGGTTTATGCCGCCTTCCTTGTAATTTTGATTTTGTTAATGATTAGGCCTTGGGTTGTTGCTCAGCTCCATCCCCTCCAAGGGTAGTTCAACTAAAAAAACATTAAACACTAAATCAGAGATTTGAAAGATCAAATCCTAAACCTAAACCCAAAAACCTATAAAAATCACCAATCCTTACCCTAATCCTAATTCTAACTTTAACACTAACCCTAACCATAAACCATAAACACTAAACCTTAGATTTTAAACCTCAAATCCTTAACCCCAAAACCTAAAACCTTAAAAAACCCTAAACCCTATCTTTAACCCTAACCATAACTTAATCGTAACCCTAAATTGTAAACCCTAAATCCCAAACCCAAAATACAAAAATACATACATTAAACTCTAACCCATAGATATTACAACTCAAATCCTAAAACTCCAACATTACAACCTAAAAAACCCTATAACCTAACCCTAACCCTAACACTAAACAATAAATGGAAATCCCCAAGTCCAAAATACCAAAACCCAAACATTAAACACTAAAGCATAGATATTAACCCACAAATCCTAAGCCCAAACCCTAAAACCTAAAATAAATCTAACCCTAACCCTAACCCTAAACACTACACCCTAAATTCCAAGACTAAAATACCAAAACACATACATTAAACACTAAACAATAGATATTTAACCATAAATCCTAAACCCAAACCCGAAAACTTATAAAAAAAATCCTAATTCCAAACCCTAACCCTAACCCTATACCCTAAACCCTAAACCCCAAGCCCAAAATACAATAACCAAATATTAAAAACTAAACCATAGATACTAAACCCCAAATCCTAAACCCCAAACCCTAAAACCTAAAAAACCCTAAACCCTAAACCCTAAACCCTAAGCCCTAAGATCAAAATACCAGAACTCAAACATTAAACACTAAACATAGATATTAAACCTCAAATCCTAAACCCCAAATCCTAAAACCTAAATAAACAGCAAACACTACACCCTAACCCTAACATTAACCCAAACCTTACCCCTAAATCATAAAACCTAAACCCCAAGCCCAAAATACCAAAACTCAAACATTAAACACTAAACCATAGATATTGAAACCCAAATCCTAAACCAAAATCCTAAAACCTAAAAAAACCCTAAAACCCTAACCCTAAACCCTTAATTCTAAAGTCCAAGACAAAAATACCAAAACCCAAACATTAAACACTGAACCATAGATATTAAACCTCATATCCTAAATCCTAAAACTTAAAACCTAAAAAACTCTAAACCTTCTCTAACCCTTACCCTTAAACCCTAGATCCTAAATCAAAAAATACAAAAACCCTAACATTAAACACTAAACCATGGATATTACAACTCAAATCCTTAACCCCTGTCATGACCAGAGAGCACCCCCTAGACGTAACCGGCGTCGTTATCCTCGGAGAGGACTAAGCTAGCTTCTTAGTATTCGTCATTACATTTCACAGGTTAAAATGCGGAAAAATTAAAACTTTTACGTATTGATGTTTACATAGAGCTCTCGCATACTACACATATATACATATGGAGTTTATTTAGACTCCTCGCATAGGAAGCTTATATAGGCTTCTCGTTTAGGCAATATACATAACATATAAGAATTTAGTCTAATATATCATCTCACTTTAAACCATCTAGAAAGGAGTACAACATTCGGGCATAGACGATATTTCAGTACAACAAAAGCCACATATAGGCTTATACAATAATAATCTTCAAATGAAAGAAAAGGAAACTAAATGTCTTTAGGAAATAACAAAATCAAGTAGCTAGATAGTGGCATCAGCCTCGGAATGGTGAGGACCTACAAAACACATGGGAAATATCCAAGTAGTCTTTGATCGGCCTCGTAGAGACTCAATGGCCGGAACCTGCATATTGTAGAAACATAGAAATTGGGTTAGTACACAACTAGTATTAAGTATAGCTATATGCGCATATAACATTTGCAAGCATGCATGAAAGGGGCCATTACTTTAGAAAACATACTAAGTCATTTGCAAAGCCTTTAATGCACATATAAGAGAGAATATACAAGATAAGGATCACAATAACATAAGACATGTACATAACCAAAGATAACATCAACATAAAGCCATATCAACTCATCATGTTCATTAGTTTATATCAACGTAGTATACAAAATCCCTACAAACAATCCCATCCCAAGCCTACAAGTGCAATTCACATGTGAAGCCCCATAACCCCACATAATCAAGTAAAAAAGATATGAGATCATAAGTAATGCTTTGCTTCAAACGACATATCATCATAGATAGTCATCACTACATATAGAAATTTAGACCAATAGTATATTCATGAGCATAGTCAACATCATATAAGGGTGGTATCATGTAAATCAACATATCATAATACATAACATCATAATGCATAAGACCATCTCCTAGGACTCCCTTTAGTGTTTAATTGTGCAATGTCTAGGTAGAATCCCATATTCCTACCTATCCTAAGTAGACCCCTCATATTATCCTAGTCAATGTCCATCTTCATTTAGTCATTCATTTTACTTTCGAGCACAATTATCTTAATCGACATAGACCACATGAGCTAAATATTGAATCCGGTGTCATGAAACCCTACACCTAAAGAAGGTGGACTACTTACCAAGGCAGTTGCAAAACATGAACATAGCGTCTAGGTGGATCAACTATCTAGTATTCCTATGGGGGAAACATAGTTCAAGAACTATGACACATGCTTTACACCCTCTTTATGCACGATTGTATTGTAATCTCTATCTCATGAGAACCATTGGAACCTTCCATCCCACATTGGGAAGGGATGTAACACCTCTCATAACTAGTTCACTCGGTGCTAAGCTAAAGTCCCTTATTGAAATGTCTTTATTAATAAATCATAGCATAATGTAGGTCATAGGTAACTAATCCATTGTATATCATAATCATTAGCTCATTAGGAATTGCATGAGAACTTCCTTTCATAACAACCCTCATATATGTGAGATTAACATATAATAATCATCATGTCATAGTAAGGCACATAAGTGATTCACAATCAACCTTATATCATAATACCTTGATCATAATCTAATATTCACATAGTCAAGACATTTCAATTACATTCATCATACCATTACCTACTAAATCTAATCAAATGTACTACATCAATTGAACATCATCATCAAGTACTAGCCTTCACAATTGAAGTAAAGGATTCAAGATCATAAGGTCTTACCAATTCACCTTCATAAGCCTCCTTCAATGTTCTTACCACAACCAGCCATATTCGTCCATCAATAGGCTTAATATCAACATAAAATAATAATATATACAAGAATTATGTCAATTGTATCATCACTACCCAAATTAACTTCAATTCATAAGCTAGGGTTAGGGGGAATGGGTTCATCATAAACTATTCAAGAAATATATCCAATCCCAACAATACATTACCATAGGCAGTCCATGAATGAATTATAATAGATAAACCATGTCTATCAATCAACACATTCATGAATTTCCATCAATTTATAAGCAAGATCAAAGATTTGCGGACAATTGGGGAAAACGACATGATCCTCATGAAATTCCCATCATTTAGCATCAATTACTCAACAATCTACACTTAATTAGACATGAGTAATCACAATTAGTTATAATCAATCGTAAATTTCAAGTTTAGAAGAAAACCCATTTGTATAATAAAACCCTTGGAATTGGAAGATTTATAAATCAACTTTGAAAGGACCTGTTGGGGAAATAATGAAGAACCCATACCTTAGTGAAGCTTAATACATTAAATGAGAGTGAAATACTAGAGAAATTTTTCATCTTCTTCAAGTTTTTTTGTTCCTTCTATGGAGGTTGAATAGAGAGAAGTGAGAGCTTTTTGGTTTTGATTTGGGGATTTGATTTGAGTTAGTGAATGTGAGGTAAAAATTATTTAAAATCAATATATAGGACTCCCATGAAATACTCAAAATACCCCTCAATTAAGTTGAACTTTTAATGAAGTCAAACTTAAATTCAAAATTTCAGATTTGCGTGGAGGAACAAGTTCGCATCGCGGAGTTGCTCATGCAAGTTTTCCTAAATTAATTTTTTGAATCAGGCGATTCCTCTATGTGTTTGCATCGCAAACCAAGATTTTGGATCTTTGTAGACCAAGTACGCGACGAGGAGACATTCCACTTAACTACAATTGGCTGCTGCGTTATGCAACTTGCTTGGCAAAGGTTAGGGTTTCTTCGTGGAATCCTAGTGCGTTCCTTGGGTTGTCAGACATGGACGTTTTAACCATATACACATTTTTTTACATTGTTAAAGTCTTTTACAAGATTTATACTTAATATGACACTCCTAAACCTTCACATGACCTAAGGGCTCTTTACTTTGCAATAGCTTCCGAACGTCATGGATGTTTCTTGACATTTTAACTGTAACACTTCCTGACTAGTTTTAATACATTATGTTAGGCTTAGAAACAATGTTGTGAGGTTTAGTTAATTATGTGAGTCTGTAGATAAGGTCATATACTTTCGGAGTGTTACATTATCCCCCCCCCCGGGAACATTCGTCCCCGAATGACTCTAAAAATCGTTTTTAGGGAAAGAATAGACTCAATACTATCAGTACAACCAACAACTTGTATATAATGAGTCACAGCTCATAGGATTACTTCACAACTCCATTTAAAACATATCAAAAACATTACACATAGAAACTCAAGTCACAACTAATAAGAGCTCAACATATCATAAGACATCATGAGGAACTACCTTCTCAACATCCAAATGAGCTCAAAATTACATTTAAGAGTAACCATGATATTCTTCCCAAGACAACATCAAAAGACCAAAAATCTCAAGATAAAACATATATTTCACATTAGTGCAAGTTAACACAAAAGGCCTCTTTCATGAAAACTCATTTTGACATCAACTTTACCAAAATATGCATATACTTAGCAAAAAAATCCAAATTGATGTTATTCATTATGTGATTTTAAGAGGAACTACTAACCTCAAATAGGAAAAAGGTGAGGGTAGCGCTTCACAACCATAAGTTAGAAACTACGCAACGTGGTTGTGTTGAGTTATAGATCCTAAGTAATTTAACCTCATGCTCAGATACCAAGTTTGTCACGACTCGGATTCTGGAATTCGAATTGCAACCGGCGACGTTGACCTCTCAGAGGTCGCAGACAAGCCTCTTCTTGCATTAGTCACATTCATATGGTTAATTTTAGCAGAAAATTTAAAACTTTTTATATGTATGAAGTATACATAGACTTCATATAGTTGTTACATATTTTCATCATATACTAAGCTCAACATGAAGATGTCACGACTGGAATCTAGACCCCAGACGAGACCGGCGTCGTTGACCTCTCAGAGGTCGCAGACAAGCCTACTTACGTCATTCTTACTCTACATAGGTTAATTTTAGCGGAAAATTTGAAACTTTTTGTTTCTAAACATTGCTTACTAAACATTTCTAATGCATTCATAATTTGTTCAACATCAACCATCTAACATTAAAAGATAATCAAATGAAAGAAATAGTTCAATAAATCTCAATTGTATAATTGCCAAAATGGCACCAATACATAGTCTGAATAAAATAGGAAAGAAACTCTAGTGGAACATGCTCCACTAGCTCAACTCTAAAACTATGCTAGAACATAAAACAGTAGCATCCTCGAAAGCATGAGGACCTACCAACTCCGGATGAATGCTGGATGTCCGGATAACTGCAATGATGATCGTGCAGCTCTATCGTCCACCTGTGCCTGCACCTAAAATAGTAGAGTTTGTATGGGGTTAGTACACACTTGTACTAAGTATGGGTATATGCAAGCACACACCAAGGACATGCATGAGAAAGAATAGCTCTTTCCTAACAACATGATGTTTGGAAGTCAAGTCAGTGGACTTGCCAAATTGAGATTTGGGAAGTTTCCTAATTTGGATTAGGAAAGTAAATGGTCCTTCCAAATTTGGATTAGGAAAGTCAGTGAGCTTTCCAGTTTTGGAATAGGAAAGTTATGCCATGAGAATAACATACATCATCATACTTTTTCACATTTGCACGCAGCACATAACATTTACACATAGCACACATCATATAGCATACAATATATTTTTCATGTAGCACATAACTTCTTTCATATCATTCATTCATATTCCATGAGACCTTTGAATCATGGACTTGACATTAAGACATCCCAGAAATGAGGGCTCAACATATGGTACCTCAACTGGGGAGTCTTCATTAGCAAACACATAGTCTGCTTCATTCATTCATACGTACTTCATTTCATTTCGTTCATAGTCCAGTGTAATCACCGGTTATCCCTAGGATGTAGTTTAAGACTTTCATTAGGTTTGTTGTGCAATGACCAAGAATGACCTAATGTCATTACTTGAATCTAACTCACCTTTTGATTATTCTATCCTAACACCTTTGGTATTCATTCATTTCATTATGTGCATCATTTGAGGCTGGCCTCATTCATTCATTGGGAACTTTAACTTTAACCGACATAGATCATGTGAGCATCATGAAATCCAGTGTCTCCCCCACACCGAAAAGAGGAGGAATCACCGGCCAAAGTGATCCAATAACATGCTAGTGTACATGGGAATTTAACCCCGCCAGATCCCTATATTGGCAGTATAGGTTCGAAGACTAGGAGATATAAGGAGACCCATACCCGGCAAGCCGGACAGTCTCATCTCATGAGATTTACGTGAACCTCCGCCCTTCCCGAAAGAAGGCATCACCGCTCATAGCTAGTCTATCGGTGCTCAGTATAAAGTTCCGTTTCATTCATCTCATACGTCATGGAAGCTGACATCTAGTATGAGAACATCATAACTCATTGGATGATTTCTCATCTCATCATTCGTATTAAGTGTGTTAAGCTCAATACTCTCATTAGAGTGTTCATAGAGACTGGTCTCTTCATTATCTTACACTCTCATAGGTGAATACATATTGGTAACATTTACTTAGGCTCATTTGAGATTGCTCTCATCATTTACATTAGCCTCGTATCATGTTGTCACCACGTTCGTCATTATTAGCACCTTGGCTTTTCATAGTTATTCACCTCTTATTACGTGAATGTTCATTTCGTCTTATGCCAATGCACTTGGCCATTTAGTGTATCTTACACTCATACTTAACCTCTCTAGGGTTCATCATTTCATTTCATACATCTTAGGTTCACTTACTTTTGAACGTATGTTAGACATATGTGTCTATACATACAAGCCATGAGGCTTCATTCGTAGTCCATTATGTGACTCATACATTCCTAAGATTTCATAGTACAAGACTTATGTATCTTGTATATATACCAAGACTTTGATTTCGATCTAAGTAGGTGGCATTAATCTTGGATAATTTGTTCACGTATGACTTATGTATCAAACGGAAATTATGGCAAGGGACCCCAAGTCTTGAGTCAATTGGATATCGTTTATATTTTTAATTGATTTTATTCTAATATTCATAACATTATGATTCTAAGTTAAATCACAATATTAACATTGAAATATTAATCTTCTACTTGACCTTTCTCTTAAATTGGCCGATGGGTTGTGGGTTCGAGCCCCCACAACCCCATTTTCATTTTTCATTAACATATTACTCTCCCATCTCGCCTAAATCAAGAGGTTGTGGGATCAACCCCCCACAGCCTCTTTTATTTTACTCTTTAATTCGCCCAAGTAGGGAGGTTGTGGGTTCGAACCCCCACAGCCTCCTTACTTTTAATTAATTTTCGCTAGGGGCTGTGAGGTGGTGGGTTCGAACCCACACAGCCCCATACATATATTTTCAATATTTTCCTCTAAGTTGAGAGCATGGACAGTGAGGTCGTGGGATCGAACCCCCACGGCCTCACTTATTTTACTTTTATTTTTGCCTCCTCTATTCCCAAATCTTGAGGTCGTGGGTTCGAATCCCACGCCTCACACCCTTTTTTTATTTTTTTTATTTTATCTTCAGTTCTTCATGAGTTCTGACCGAGGGATGATGGGTTCGAATCCCACTCCCCTCATTAATTTTACTCATTCATTCCCTTGCTCACACCTAGGATCGAACCACCCAACCCTCACCCATTTCCGTGGTTTATTTCGCCCAAGGATGAGATCACGGGTTCAATTCCTAGTGACCTCATTCTTTTATTTTGTATTAAATTTTCAGATTCTTATGCATTAATATTTATTCTAAACTAACTTGTACAATGCTGGAAATTGTAGTCACTTTCTAACTCATAACATTAATGCATTACTTAGCACAGGGTTACATTCATGGATACGTTTTAACGTATTTTCAAGTGCATCATTCATAGAATCAAGTGGCTATGAGATTCTTATTCAAATCAGCCTCATTTCCTTTTTATGAACATCACGATCTTCATGAGTTTATGTACGTAAAATAACAACCACAACATTTACAAATTAAAGCAACAAGGCCGAAACTCTTGTCATGGTAACACACCTGCACACAATTTTACATAATTCTGAACACATACATGGGTTGTCATTTTAATAAATTAACGTACATCCAACACATTCATATCCATAACAAACATTACATAATCCTAAGTCTACCAGCATTCATACCAACCTACGAATTCGTTGGGAGCTAATGACAGGGACATGCAACGGGGAAAACAACCTTAGTTTTGAGCCGAATATTCTGAATCCTAGGGGTCTCTTGGGAAAGGGACCAAGAGTAAGAAGACCCATACCTGATTTTAACGTTGTTCAACACTTGAACTTGCTGCCCAGAACTTCTCCAAATTCACGTCCAGTCCCGAAACTCACACCTTACCCGACTAGTGTATTACATTTTTCTTAACGTTATCTAATTGCTTTCTCGTTTGTGTTTTGCGTGTAAATTCTTCAAGCGTGAAGAAATTTTGTTTTGTTTCTGATTTTTTTCTCAAGTTTGGCAGCCAGAAAAGAGAGTGTGAAGTGAGAGAGATTGACGTGAAAGAGAGGAGATGGGAGATAGTGTTCTCTTAGAACTAGGACTTGTTGGCAAGACTTAGTCAAATTAATTAATAATTAATAATTAATAAAAATCTGATTTTTATTTTTCATAAATCAGCTAATATTTATTATTTAATTAAATTAATTTATCAAATTAATTAAAAGCAAGTTAAATACTTGCTTCTAGTGGGGCTCGAAACCGAGTGACTCCCATTTGCGAAAATGGGTCACTTCGGGTTGCCCCACCATAAATTCTTTATTTTATTAACTTAATTAATTAAATAATTAATTTCTCAGGGTAATTACAATATTACCCTTGGCCTGGAAAAGACCATTTTACCCTTGGACCCTCAAAACTTAAAATTTCTTCTTTTGAGTCCGGTAAAAACTCTTTCGATTGAATCTTCGTTTTTGTGAGCCTCACATGGTTGGTTCCAACCTTTCCAAGCTCAATTAACTCCCCAAGTTAGTTGGCTTGGTCTTAGTAAGGGTTCTGAGGTCTGGTTCTACGCGTATCAATCCGTGTGGACCTTGGTCTAATTGCACGCATTCTTGAAAAACCTAAGTCTTGATCCTCTTCATTTTTTAGGGTTGTTATATTATCCCCCCCTTAGGAACATTCGTCCCCGAATGACACTACTACTTCACGTTGTAATGTCAGTCAGATCATGATAAAGGCACTATACACAGTCAATCAATAGCAACAACATACGGGGAAGTAAGGAAACATAGGTTTAAGAGTATAAAGTCTAACCTCAAGAGCTGAACAGATGAGGGTAGCGGGCCCTCATGTCGGCCTCAGCTTCCCACGTAGCACCCTCAACAAGATGATTTATCCACAATACCTTCACTGTGGCAATCTCCTTGTTCCTCAGCCGCTTGACCTGTCTGTCTAAGATTTCGACCGGTACCTAGTCATAAGACAAGTCTTCACCAACCCCCAAACCTTCCACAGGTAAGATTGATGCTGGATCACCTAGGCACTTCTTCAATATAGATACATGAAAGACTGGATGAACACAAGCTAATTCTGCAGGCAATGCCAACTCATAGGCCACCTCACCCACACGCTGTAGGATCTCATATGGCCCAACATACCTCGGACTCAGCTTCCCTTTCCTACCAAATCTCATCACCCCTTTCGTATGCGATATTTTCAAGTAAACCTGGTCACCAACATCAAACTCTAAGGGTCGCTTTCTGTTATCAGCATATGACTTCTGCCGACTGTACGCAGTAGTCAACCTGTCCCTAATCATTATGACCTTCTCTAAGGCCTCATGAATGATCTACGGCCCCAAAATAGATGACTCTCACACCTCGAACCACCCAACTGGAGATCTACACCTCCTACCATACAATGCCTCAAACGGTGCCATCCCAATGCTGGAGTGATAGCTATTATTATACGAGAACTCTATCAAAGGCAGATGGTCATCCTAGTTACCTCTGAAGTCAATCACACACGCCCTCAACATATCCTCCAATGTCTGTATGGTGCGCTCTGCCTGCCCATCTGTCTGAGGGTGAAAGGCAATGCTAAGCTTCACCTGCGTGCCCAAGCTCTTCTGGAAAGATCTCCAGAAATGAGAAGTAAACTGAGCTCCTTTGTCTGAAATAATAGACAAGGGAATCCCATGCCATGTCACAATCTCATCAATGTAGAGTCTCGCATAATCCTCGGCTCTGTAAGTAGACTTCACATAGGATAAAGTGGGAAGACTTGGTCAATCTGTCCACAATAACCCATATAGAGTCATGTTGCCTCCTAGTCCTTGGAAGCCCAACCACGAAGTCCTTATTAATGGCCTCCCATTTCCAAGTCGGAACCTCAATAATCTGCGACAGACCACCAGGCTTAAGATGCTCTACCTTAACCTGCTGACAATTAGGACACTTGGCCACATATTCTGCAATGTCCTTCTTCATGCCATCCCACCAATAAATCTGCTTGAGATCATGATACATCTTGGTGGAACCTAGATGTATAGAATATCTGGAACCATGGGCCTCTGCAACAATCCTGGTCCGCAAATCATCCACCTCTGGCACACACAGCCTGTCCTGGGACCTAAGTATGCCATTACCTCCCAAAGCAAAAGACTCATTCATCTTCATCAGCACTGAGTCCTTCAGCTCCATCAACACGGGATCTAGATGCTGACCCTGCTTGACTTCAACTACCAAGGATGATTCAGAACTAGGATGAACTGAAACATCCCCACTAGTGGAGTCAACCAAACTCACACCCAGTCTGGCCAGTCTGTGTACATCTTTTACCAGCTCCTTCTTCTCATCCTCAACGTGAGCTGTACTTCCCATGCTCATCCTGCTCAAAGCATCAGCTAGAACATTAGCCTTACCTGGATGGTAGTGCACATTCATGTCATAATCCTTCAACAGCTCCAACCATCTTCGCTGACGTAGATTCAACTCCCTCTGTGTGAACACGTACTGGAGACTCTTATGGTCTGTGAACACATCTACATGCACTTCATACAGATAATGCCTCCACAGCTTCAGTGCAAACACCACAGCTGCCAACTCCAGGTCATGAGTGGGATAATTCTTCTCATGAACCTTGAGTTGTCTAGATGCATAGGCTATCACCTTACCAACCTGCATAAGAACACAACCCAAACCAACCCTAGATGCATCACAATAAACAGTGTAATTCTCACCACACTTAGGCAAAGTAAGCACCGCTGAAGTGAGTCTGTCCTTGAGCTCCTGGAAACTCTTCTCACAAGTCTCCGTCCATTCAAACTTGCTTTCTTCTTAGTTCAAACTGTCAATGGGGCAGCAATGGAAGAAAAGCCCTCCACAAACCTGCGTAGTAACCAGCCAATCCCAAAAAGCTACGGATATCAGTAGGAGTAAGAGGCTTTGGCCAGTTCTTCACAGCCTCAGTCTTCCTGGATCCACCTCCACGCCCTGATCGCGACACAACATGACCCAGAAAGGTCACTGGATCTCAGCCAGAATTCACATTGCTGAATTTTGCATATAAACCTTGAAAAATGTTGTCTAATATCTTGCAAGGTATCCTCAAATGTGTTCATGCTCTTCCTGTCTTAGAGTAGAAGAATGTCATCAATGAATACTATGACGAAGAGTCAGGTATTCATGGAAGACGCTGTTCATGAGATCCAATTAAATGCAGCAGGTGCATCGTGTACAGACAAGAATGACCATGACTAAAAACTCTAGTACCATAGCGGGTAACGAAAGGGCTTGCGGTGGACGAGTGTGGT
>CM040627.1:24348425-24502558 GCA_022817965.1 Solanum lycopersicoides | reverse complement strand
TTAATGTCCAATTAACTTGCAATATCTAGTCAATAATCATCTGAAATAAATTGTTTCTTTAAAGCTCTTGTTGTAGGTTGTTCTTCTGCTCAATAATTGAGAAAATCCATCGCTGAAACTCATCCATCATCTTCTGCTCTTCTTAATTCCCTTGAGTTTGATATATCATAACTTGGTCTCTTGCATAGTAACTCCAAATAGCATTGCCATTTAAATAATTGTTAGCTAGTTCTTGTATAATTGTTGATATACCAATTATCCTTTTATTTGCATAAAATTTGGTATTTCTATCTTTGGTATTTCAGCTTGTTTTTCTATATCTTCTGGTATTATCATGTCCTTGGTCAAACCTATCTTTATAACTTGAATTGGTGACTTGATTTCTTCATATAATATTTCAGCTGGTGCTGTATAAAATTTAATATAAAATAAATTTCCTTTGGTAACTCTCTTGTATATAATGAATGCTTTGTATAATTCTGGTATTCCACTTATTTCTTCTCCATCATATGTGTATACGGTACTTAGTAATCCATAACTGTAACATGTTTTAACTAAGTTTGAGCTAGTTTTGGGTTGTGCAATCAATCTATTATATCCTTGTAGTTTTTGGGTTATATAATCTTCATTTGGATTTTTGGTTTGTGTGGATCTGGGGTTTAAATTTAAAAATGTTTGGATCTTATATATGTTTTCAATGTACGATTGGGTAATGTAATTGTATCTCTTTTTATCACTTTGTATACTAACTGCATATGTAGAAGTTTGTGGTTCTGTGGGTATTTGTTTTTGTGTATTTTGAATAAATGATTTTACAAATAGTTGGTTTAAGTTGGTATTTCGTGATTTCTCACCAACTCTTTTGCTTGTACCTGCAGTTGTATTTAAACAAACATTATGGGTTTTAGGGAGTTTCCCATCGTCTCCTTTTATCTCTGGAATTTTAATGGCTTCCGATCGACATAGCTCCGCATTTTTATAGTCATGCTGCTGACTTATATTAGCTTTAGACTTCAGGTTATCTTCATTAGTCTTTAGCTTTTGTATGTCATTGTCCATACTGTCCACTTTAGTACAAAGTGTAGTAATGGCTTTGAGTAGCTTTTCAATTGTATCTTCTTCTTTGTTCTCAGTCTGAGTAGCTTTGTCTTGATAAGTAGTCTGCAACAACATTCTTATTGGTCTTTATTACTTCAATTGTAAATGTAAAATTTAATATATTTAATACCAATCTTCTAATTTCTTTCGTTATTACCGAATCTTGTATTTTTCTGGTTAACCACCATTTTACTTGTGTATTATCTGTTCTTATAATAAATTTATTATATACAATATATGGCTCAAATGCTAATAAACATTTATATACTGAAAATAATTCTTTTCTATTTATTTTCCATTTTATTTTCGTATTTGTATATGTGCCTGAATAATATCTACAGTGATATTCTATATTGTTACAATTATATTTATATTTTAATACTGCTCCGTAACTTTTTTCACTTGCATCAGTTTCTACTATATAAATAAATTTTTTATCTTCATCCGGAAAATATAATTTTGGTAATGTTTTACATAATAGTTTTATCTTTTGTATTTGTGTTTGATCTTTATTATCGAAATGATATTCTACATCCTTTTTTAATTTTTTGTTGTAATGGTTTTAAATTTTCTGCTAATTTTGGTATATATTCTCTTACTTGGTTAACTAATCCTAAAAAGGATTGTAATTTCTTTTTTGTATCTAATTGTTCATTCGAAGTTATTATTTTTTGTACTATATGCGTTTGCATTTTTATTCCATTTTTATCTATTTGTATTCCTAGGAATTCTATTTGTTTTTTCATTATTTCTGCTTTCTTTTTACTTAAACTTATTCCTGAATGTTCTATTATATGTATAAATTTTTCTAATAATCTTATGTGTTCATCTTGTGTTTTAGAATATAATAGTATATCATCCATATATACTACACAATTTTCTAACTGTTTAAAATAGTTGTTCATAAAATGTTGAAATCTACCTGGTGCATTTTTATATCCAAATGGTAATACATTCCATTCATAAAATCCTTGTGGTACTGTGAATGCTGTAAGTTTTTTAGATTCTTCTTCTAACTTTAAATGATAAAATCCTGACTTACAATCAAATTTACTAAAATAATTATATCCTTGAATTTGTCTTATCTTTAATATTTTATTTGGTATTGGGTAATTATATGTTTTAGTTTTTGCATTTAAATTTCTATAATCAATAACCATCCTACTTTTTCCTCTTTTTTGTTCACTATATTTATTAACAATAAATGCCGGACTTGTATGTTTACTATTACTTTCTTGTATATATCCATTTTTAGTAATTCACTTATATGTATTTTAAACTCGTTTAAATCATTAAAATTATATTTTAGTGGTTTTTGTGTTATTATACTATTTTCATCAATTAGTTCAATTTTAACTTCTGTTTTATGTTTTCCCATCCTTGTAAAGGATCTTCATTATATAATAATTCTAATTTTTCTTGGATTATTTTTACTTTATTTATAGAAAATATAATTAATTCTATTCTAGAGTCTTCTTTCTTTATATTTTTTAATTTTTGTGTAATTTTTTCACTCCCTTTAATCCATTCTGTTGTTTTTCTTCTTTTGTTACCTACTCTTTTTGCTCCTATTTTTTGTTTACATGGCGTTGTGAACCACCAATATGTTTTTGTTATTATATGTGGATATAATTTATCTAAAAATGGCATTCCTAATAACATATCCTTTGTTGTTAATTCAAAATTATATATTTCATCTATAGTTAATATTTTATCCCGTATTTATATTTTTCTATTTTTTGCCTTGTATGTGATCATACTTCCTTCATTATTAAATCCTGTTACTACTATTGGTGTTTTTAATTTTTCCCATTTTGCATCTGGTAAACAATTATATTTACTTATATTAGCTTCTGCATCTGTATCTATCATTGGTGTATAATATATGTTATAATATCCCTCTATTATTATCTTCACGAGTATATATATTTTCATTTTTTATATTAAAGTTCTTTTTATTATGACTTTTTTATTTTGATAATTTATCGTTAGTTGTTTATCTTCTATATTATATGGTTTTACTTGTTCTAGCCATTTTAGACCTAATGTTATGTTTTCATTTCCTTGATATATTTTAAATTTTATTATTATTGGTATACCTCCAATTATTATTTCTTGTTCCGTTGTTTCTTCAATGTTTATTAATACTTTTGGTAATTCTGAACTTGAGTGTTCTGTAGTTATTATTTTATCTTCCTTTACTAACTCTCTGGTAATATAATTTTCTTCTTGTCCTGTATTTAATAATATTAGATATTTTCTTTGCTCCATTATTCCTGTTATATAATAATGATGTGGTTTTATTTCTTCTTCTATTGATTTTTGTGAAATTATATTTATTCTTTTAGAACTATTTGAAGTACTCATCTTTGATGATGTTTGTGGTATATCATTATTATTTATTCTTTTTGATGTGCTTAATCTTTCTTGTACTATCTCTAAATCTTCTTCTATATCAATTTCATTATAACTATAGTCATTATTATCTATAACCGTAACTATCTTTTCAAAGGGGTTTTCTATTTTTATTTTATTTATTTTATTTTTTGCTGTTATCTTATGTTTTGTTGTTAAAACATATAAATTCTTACATCTAGCTGTAAATATTTTACTTCCAGGTGCTAGTTCTATTCCTGACATTTTCCAATATAATACTAATGATTTATCTATATTTCTGTCATTAATTGCTACTGAGTAATTAGCACTTATTATAAATTTAAATTTTTGGTATATTAAATTACCTTTTACTGCACTTATTATACTTTTTTCTATGGGTTGTATAATTCTATCATCTGCTAAATATATTTTTATGGGTGTATCTATTCCTTCTCTAAAACATGCTTTTATTAGTATTTCAGTTCCTCCTAAATGTACATATTTAATTGGGTTTTTTGCATTTATCTCCTGTATTTCTTTATTGATTATTCTCTTATTTATTATTGGTATTTTAGCCTTTCCTTTAGTATACTTACAATCTATGATATGTTCTCTTTGACTTACTACATAATATTCTTCTTTTTGTCGTTTAAACCAATTTTTTATTTTTGGTACTTCTAATATTTTTTCTACACTTAGATCTAATTCTTTTCCTTTTATTTGTTCAAATATACTATTATCAAATATTATTTTTTGTTCTAAAGATTCTTCATCTTGATGTTCTTCTTTGTTTATTATTTGTATATCTGCTTCAGTCATTTTTCATATTATAGAATTCATTATCTGATTTTAATTCTATATCATTATCTATTTCATTTTCTGATATTTCATATATACTATCTTCACTTTCTAAATCATAATCGACGTATTCTATTTGTGTATATTTTTCATTTTCCATAATTATTTCTGATATCTGTTTTTTCTTTGGATTTTTAGGTAATTTACAATCTTTAGCTATATGTCCTAGTTTTCCACAATTATAACAAGTACATTCCGTCAATTTTCTTTTTGGTCTAAATGGTCTTTTAGTTTTATAATTTTTTACATAATATATCTTTCTTGGTTTTTTATATTTATACGTTGATCTATATTTTTTATAATTTTTATTTCTATTATACTTCTTTTTGTAATATCTCTCTGTACAACCAAATTGAGGTGCTATTTTATTTTTGCAACATGCTAAATTTTTTACTAATATATTTTTTTCCATTTTTATATCTTCTTTATGTTTTTCACATAGTTCTGTAAACCATCTTTGTAAGAATTTCATTCTGGCTCCTAAAGTATCTGTTAATTCTGCTTCATTCCAGCTTTTTATTATTTTTGAACTAAAAGGTTCTGGTAATTTTGTAAAATATAATTTTCTTATTTCCACCTTCTTCCATGTTATATGTTCCTTTATAATAATATTCTCTAAATGCACATGTATATTCATCTATATAACACATATTACATATTGCCAATTTTGCCATTAAATATCTATTTATAACTTTTTCTTTATTTTGTTCTTCTACTTCTGTTGTCATACTACTAAATTCATTTCTTATAGCTATTTCGTATTTATTTAATATTTCCATAGATGTTGTAGCTGTTTCTCCAGTAAGTGTTTTATTATTTCTTAAAGTCTTTATACTTTCTTCCGTTAAATTTTGTAACCATAATTTTACTGTTCCTATAAGTGTTCTTTCTATATATCCTGGTGTTTCTGGCATTCCTATTTTGTTGTCTATTAATTGTTTTGATATATATCCTATCCATAATTGAATTGTTTTATTTATATCTGCTGCACAGTCTAAATCTAAAAAATTGTGTTGTTCAGTTGTTGGTTTAGGTGTCCATTTATTTAATCTTTTATTCCATAAAGTTTTTTCTCTATCATATTTTTCATAATTTGCATTATAATATGTTGGATTTAAATATTTTGGATTTTTTACTCCTGATGTACTAGGTTTTTCATCCATGTTTGTGTCTCCCATATTTACTTCTACATTTTTTATATTATCTATATTTTCTAGCATTTCTGTATATGTTTCACTTATCTCTGAATGCTGTTCTTCTAAATCATTATTAATATCATCAATTCTAATTTCTGGTAGGTTAGGTAAATTATCTTGGTTATTTTCTTCTTTCTCTTCTAATTTATTTTCTATTTGCAATTTTTCTTTAAATTTGTTTATCTCATCTGCTAATTTTCTTTTTTTTTTCTTTTTCTTTTTGTTTGATTTCATACATTTCTTTTAACATTGCTAATTCTTTTTCTAATTCTATTATTTTAGTATTTTTTACTTCTTCTAATTGTTGTACTTCTTTTTTCGCTTGTTGTTTTATTTTTTAAATTTCTATTTTTCTATCTATCTCTTCATTTTCTTTTGTTATTCTTACCATAGCAGTTAAACTGTCTTCTAATTTTACCGTTTCCTTTTCTAACATTAAACTTAAATTATCACCTATTTTCTTATATCTTCTTCCTAGATTAGAAAATATTATCTTTATTTTTAATCCTTCATAGTTTTCATATGTTTTTTCATCTATTGCATATTCTTCCTTATTCATTTATAAACCATGTTGTAGTTTATATTCTAAAGTATTTATTTGTATTTCTAGATGTAAAATAGCCTTTCTTTGTATTATTATAGATTTCTTACCAACTCCTGCAAATATATTATAATTAAGCCAATTTTCTCTTTGTTTCAATTCATCTCTTTTTGCCATAATTATGTTATTAAGTTCTTCTTTATATTCCTTATTCATTATAATTAAATACATGTTACTAGCTCCATGACTGGGTCCTGCCTGATCTTGAGGCCTAGGCCTCCTAGCATCACGAACACCTCTTTTTCTGCGGCTGTCCTCTACCTGCTGGACATGCACCATCAACCTGGAAAGATCCATATTATCATGGAGCATAGCAGATCGACACTCCTCCTCCAGGTCTCCATTGATTCCTGTGAGGAACCTGCTCATCTCATCCCTGCTGTTACTATTAGAAACCAGGGAAGTAGCATACCTGGGAGATTTCGACAAGGTTTAGTATTATCCTTATTCTTACTATTAAATACTTAGGAAAAAAAAATTCATCATACCTTGACAACTTAACAAACTTCAGGGAATACTCCCTGACTGACATGGAGCCTTGTTTGAGGTTGATGAATTCCTCAACCTTGGCCTCCCTCATCTCCCTGGGAAAGAATCTCTCCAAAAATGCTGTCTTGAACAGCTCCCATGTGACTGGTACTCCAACTAAGACACGTCTATCTTGCCACATTTAGCACCAAGTCTGTGCAACATCCTTGAGCTGATAGGAAGCCAGCTCAGCCTTCTCAATATCAGTGGCCCCCATAGCCACCAGAATCTTATGAACCTCATCTACAAACTCTTGAGGATCCTCCGATGTCTTAACCCCTGTGAAAATGGGAGGATTCATCCTCGTGAAATCCCTCAGCCTATCACCCATGCTACGAACCGGTGGGTTCTCCCTGTGAACATCCTGTCTGTTGACCTGGGCAGTCATAGCCTGGGACTGCATAGTAATGGACTGTGCCATTTGGGCCAAAGATTCACGCACCTCAGCATCAGTCAACCCAGCTGGGTTAACTGGCATGGCCACTCCTTCAGCGGGAGCCTGGGGTAGACCCTGATTACCCCTAGCAGCTGCTCCTCCTCTCCTCTGACCATTTCCTCTCCTAGTGTTCATTCTCTGGAAAAACAAAAAGGATTGATGTTAGACATGCTCATAACACCAAGAATTCAGACATTCAGAAAAGCACGATAAGATCAGAAGAAGGGAAACTTTCCTACGCATCATGCAGTCTCTAATCCAGGATAGTGGTGCACTTCACTACCATGACTTAGAAACTACTCAATGTGGTTGATGTGAAATAATTATTTTTCATAACTTAACCTAGTGCTCTGATACCAACTTTGTCACGACCGGAATGTAGACCCCAGACGAGACCGGCGTCGTTGACCTCTCAGAGGTCGCAGACAAGCCTACTTACGTCATTCTTACCCTACATAGGTTAATTTTAGCGGAAAATTTGAAACTTTTTGTTTCTAAACATTGCTTACTAAACATTTCTAATGCATTCGTAATTTGTTCAACATCAACCATCTAACATTAAGAGATAATCAAATGAAAGAAATAGTTCAATAAATCTCAATTGTATAATTGCCAAAATGGCACCAATACATAGTCTGAATAAAATAGGAAAGAAACGCTAGTGGAACATGCTCCACTAGCTCAACTCTAAAACTAAGCTAGAACATAAAACAGTAGCATCCTCGAAAGCATGAGGACCTACCAACTCCGGATGAACGCTGGATGTCCGGATAACTGCAACGATGATCCTGCAGCTCTATCGTCCACCTGTGCCTGCACCTAAAATAGTAGAGTTTGTATGGGGTTAGTACACACTTGTACTAAGTATGGGTATATGCAAGCACACACCAAGGACATGCATGAGAAATAATAGCTCTTTCCTAACAACATGATTTTTGGAAGTCAAGTCAGTGGACTTGCCAAATTGAGATTTGGAAAGTTTCCTAATTTGGATTAGGAAAGTAAATGATCTTTCAAAATTTGGATTTGGAAAGTCAGTGAGCTTTCCAGATTTGGAATAGGAAAGTTATGCCATGAGAATAACATACATCATCATACTTTTTCACATTTGCACGCAGCACATAACATTTACACATAGCACACATCATATAGCATACAATACATTTTTCATGTAGCACATAACTTCGTTCATATCATTCATTCATATGCCATGAGACCTTGGAATCATGGACTTGACATTAAGACATCCTAGAAATGAGGGCTCAACATATGGGACCTCAACTGGGGATCTTCATTAGCAAACACAGAGTCTGCTTCATTCATTCATACGTACTTCATTTCATTTCGTTCACAGTCCAGTGTAACCACCGGTTATCCCTAGGATGTAGTTTAAGACTTTCATTAGGTTCGTTGTGCAATGACCAAGAATGACCTAATGTTATTACTTGAATCTAACTCACCTTTTGATTATCCTATCCTAACACCTTTGGTATTCATTCATTTCATTATGTGCATCATTTGAGGCTGGCCTCATTCATTCATTGGGAACTTTAACTTTAACCGACATATATCATGTGAGCATCATGAAATCCATTGTCTCCCCACACCGAAAAGAGGAGGAATCACCGGCCAAAGTGATCCAATAACACGCTAGCGTACATGGGAATTTAACCCCGCCAGATCCCTATATTGGCAGTACAGGTTCGAAGACTAGGAGATATAAGGAGACCCATATCCAGCAAGCCGGACAGTCTCATCTCATGAGAGTTACGTGAACCTCCGCCCTTCCCGAAAGAAAGCATCACCGCTCATAGATAGTCTATCGGTGCTCAGTATAAAGTTCTGTTTCATTCATCTCATACGTCATGGAAGCTGACATCTAGTATGAGGACATCATATCTCATTAGATGATTTCTCATCTCATCATTCGTATTAAGTGTGTTAAGCTCAATACTCTCATTAGAGTGTTCATAGAGACTGGTCTCTTCATTATCTTACACTCTCATAGGTGAATACATATTGGTAACATTTACTTAGGCTCATTTGAGATTGCTCTCATCATTTACATTAGCCTCGTATCATGTTGTCACCACATTCATCATTATTAGCACCTTGGCTTTTCATAGTATTCACCTCTTATTAAGTGAATGTTCATTTCTTCTTATGCCAATGCACTTGCCCATTTAGTGTATCTTACACTCATACTTAACCTCTCTAGGGTTCATCATTTCATTTCATACATCTTAGGTTCACTTACTTTTGAACGTATGTTAGACTTATGTGTCTATACATACAAGCCATGAGGCTTCATTCGTAGTTCATTATGTGACTCATACATTCCTAAGATTTCATAGTACAAGACTTATGTATCTTGTATATATACCAAGACTTTGATTTCGATCTAAGTAGGTGGCATTACTCTTGGATAATTTGTTCACGTATGACTTATGTATCAAACAGAAATTTGGGCAAGGGACCCCAAGTCTTGAGTCAATTGGATATCGTTTATATTTTTAATTAATTTTATTATAATATTCATAACATTATGATTCTAAGTTAAATCACAATATTAACATTGAAATATTAATCTTCTACTTGACCTTTCTCTTAAATTGGCCGATGGGTTGTGGGTTCGAGCCCCCACAACCCCATTTTCATTTTTCATTAACATATTACTCTCCCATCTCGCCTAAACCAAGAGGTTGTGGGATCAAACCCCCACAACCTCTTTTATTTTACTCTTTAATTCGCCCAAGTAGGGAGGTTCTGGGTTCGAACCCCCACAGCCTCCTTACTTTTAATTAATTTTCGCTAGGGGCTGTTAGGTGGTGGGTTCGAACCCCCACAGCCCCATACATATATTTTCAATATTTTCCTCTAAGTTGAGAGCATGGACAGTGAGGTACTGTGATCTAACCCCCACGGCCTCACTTATTTTACTTTTATTTTGGCCTCCTCTATTCCCAAATCTTGAGGTCGTGGGTTCGAATCCCACGCCTCACACCCCTTTTTATTTTTTTTAGTTTATCTTGTGTTCTTCATGAGTTCTGACCGAGGGGTGATGGGTTCGAATCTCACTCCACTCATTAATTTTACTCATTCATTCCCTTGCTCACACCCAGGATCGAACCCCCCAACCCTCACCCATTTTCATGGTTTATTTCGCCTAAGGATGAGGTCACGGGTTCAATTCCTAGTGGCCTCATTCTTTTATTTTGTATTAAATTTCCAGATTCTTATGCATTAATATTTATTCTAAACTAACTTGTACAATGCTGGAAATTTTAGTCACTTTCTAACTCATAACATTAATGCATTACTTAGCACATGGTTAGATTCATGGATACGTTTTAACGTATTTTCAAGTGCATCATTCATAGAATCAAGTGGCTATGAGATTCTTATTCAAATAAGCCTCATTTCCTTTTTATGAACATCACGATCTTCATGAGTTTATGTACGTTAAATAACAACCACAACATTTACAAATTAAAGCAACAAGGCCGAAACTCTTGTCATGGTCACACACTTGCACACAATTTTACATAATTCCAAACACATACATGGGTTGTCATTTTTCATAAATTAACGTACATCAAACACATTCATATCCAGCACAAATATCACATAATCCTAAGTCTACCAGCATTCATACCAACCTATGAATTCGTTGGGAGCTAATGACAGGGCCATGCAACGGGGAAAACAACCATAGTTTTGAGCCGAATATTCTGAATCCTAGGGGTCTCTTGGTAAAGGGACCAAGAGTAAGAAGACCCATACCTGATTTTAACGTTGTTCAACACTTGAACTTGCTGCCCAGAACTTCTCCAAATTCACGTCCAATCCCGAAACTCACACCTTACCCGACTAGTGTATTACGTTTTTCTTAACGTTATCAAATTGCTTTCTCGTTTGTGTTTTGCGTGTAAATTCTTCAAGCGTGAAGAACTTTTGTTTTCTTTCTGGTTTTTTTCTCACGTTTGGCAGCCAGAAAAGAGAGTGTGAAGTGAGAGAGATTGACGTGAAAGAGAGGGAGATGGGAGATAGTGTTCTCTTAGAACTAGAACTTGTTGGCAAGACTTAGTCAAATTAATTAATAATTAATAATTAATAAAAATCTGATTTTTCTTTTGCGTGTAAATTCTTCAAGCGTGAAGAACTAGGACTTCTTGGTAAAATGGCCTTTTCCAGGCCAAGGGTAATATTGTAATTACCCTGAGAAATTAATTATTTAATTAATTAATAATTAATAAAAATCTGATTTTTCTTTTTCATAAATCAGCTAATATTTATTATTTAATTAAATTAATTTATCAAATTAATTAAAAGCAAGTTAAATCCTTTCTTCTAGTGGGGCTCGAACCCGAGTGACTCCCATTTGCGAAAATGGGTCACTTCGGGTTGCCCCACCCAAAATTCTTAATTTAATTATCTTAATTAATTAAATAATTAATTTCTCAGGGTAATTACAATATTACCCTTGGCCTGGAAAAGGCCATTTTACCCTTGGACCCTCAAAACAAAAAAAATCTTCTTTTGAGTGCGGTAAAAACTCTTTCGATTGAATCTTCATTTTCGTGAGCCTCACATGGTTGGTTCCAACCTTTCCAAGCTCAATTAACTCCCCAAGTTAGTTGGCTTGGTCGTAGTAAGGGTTCTGAGGTCTGGTTCTACGCGTATCAATCCGTGTGTACCTTGGTCTAATTGCACGCATTCTTGAAAAAGCTAAGTCTTGATCCTCTTCAATTTTTTAGGGTTGTTACAGAAGAAAACAACTATCTATCATAAAGAATAAATTCGAAACATAATATGAATATATCATAAATACGTTTGCCAAAAATGGCCTTATTACAAAAAGCTTTGAAATAAACTGTGAAGGAAACGCTAGGGACAACATCCACTAGCTATGTCTATATCTAACGCTAGACTAAGTTGTAGCATCCTCGAAATCAAGAGGACCTACCAAATGGTCTGGAGAAACGCTGAAGTCCAAACCGCTGCAAGTGTCGTCAATCTGTCCTCTGACCTGCACCTATAAAAATAGTAAATTGTATATGGTTAGTACACCACTTGTACTAAGTATGGGTGTATGCACACATACACATAAGTCTATGCATGATCAAGGAAAGCTCTTCCTAAATAACATGCCATTTCTGGAAAGTGACATCACTAGACTTTCCTAATTCGTTAGTTGTGAATTGTGGTATGAATATGATATATTTTAATGCATTCAAGGCACACAAATCATTTTCTATATGATTACAAGACATTAGTATCATTAACCTAATTTTAGAACAACTCGAGCGAAGATTTGAAAACTTGATCTTTCTAACCCGAGAGATCACCTTCTATGTATTCACTAACATTTCATAATGAATCATTGTAGTCCCATACCCAAAATGAATCGATGTAAGTAATCCAAGGACTAAGGAATGATTTCCCTACCTTATAGTGAGTCATTCTTTACTCAATGTATTCACTAACATTTCATAAGCCAGTTTTATTGGCCATGCCATCTGTTTCATTACTTTCATGTTAGGGAAGTTATGAGTTATTTAGTTAACATTAGGTTTCTACTTTCCTTTATTGGCATGATATAAGAAGTCATTATAAGCCAATCTTATTTGTCTTTGCCCATTATTTGCTGAAACTTCATGAGTGTGATATTGGGAATTGAAATTCTTAAACTCCTCTTGATGGCTCACTTTGAACATATGTTCCATCATCATCATCCTTTCTTACTTTCATAAAGACATCATTAGGAATAAGATCATGCGAGCTAACATGAAATCCAGTGTCTTACCCACACTGAAAAGAGGTGATTTACCGGCTAAAATGAATCTAGATCATGTGAGCTACCCATGAAATCCAATGTCTGCCCTATACCGAAAAGGGGTGATCCCCGGCTAAGGCAAATCCTTCTCAAGTGTTCAGTCCACACCGAAAAAGAGTGTCTAACGGCTATAGTGAACCAAGTACATATCGTGAGCATTAACCTAAATAGATCATGTGAGATAAATATAAAATCCGGTGTCTTCCCCACATCAAAAAGAGGTGGAATCACCGGCCAAAGTGAAACCAAACATACCTAGCTCGCTTAGGTGGAAACCACTGGCTAGTTCCTATGTTAGCTAGACATAGTTCGAAGACTAGGGACTTCATGAGACTACTTATCCACCTTGGTGGTAGACTCATCTCATGAGACTTACACCTGCAAGCACATGCTCATAACTAGTCTATCGGTGCTGTGCTCACTTTCATTATCTTCTTTATCTTTTAGAGTTGACTCAAGTATTATGGAAGCTTGCTTCTATATTGATATTTACTTACTCTTTTGATGAATTGTCATCCTTACTTTACATTGATGAAATGTGAATTGTCCTTACATATCATCCTTACTTTACATTGATGAAAAGTGAATTGTCCTTACATATCATCCTTACTTTACATTGATGAAATGTGAATTGTCCTTACATATCATCCTTAGGTGTTAATGAGACTAGTATCACACATTTTGACACCTTCATTCGTGAGTATTCTTTTAACATAGTAGCTTAGGTGTAAGTAAGACTTGTCTCACTTCCTTTAACACCCTATTTTGGTCAATTACTTAATTTAGACCCCTTTAATTATTCTATAACTCACGTTACTTCTTTACTTTAGTGTAGTAGCTTCATTTCATCGTTTATGGATGATGAGCACTTCTTTCAATGAGTTACATATGTTCATAGTTCATTCTTTTAGAGCATGTTGGGAGTTGTCCCAATGAATGGAATGCCTTTGGTTATGGATTCATTGAATTACTTTAGAAGTGCTTATAATACATTTGATACTCTTACTACATAAGATTGGCATATGATTAGTATTGGCCTCAACATTTAGGATATTAAACTAGCAAACCATTTTTGTTGGCATAAGACAATTTTACGTATGTTCATATTTAAATTGAATATGTATGAACCGTTAGCCAATCGTTCAATCATTTACATAAGCTCCTAACCATTAGCATGCATTCGTTTTAACCAAGTAGTGTTAGCCAATTTGTTGGTTTAAGATAGGCAATTCATTCAAGATGTGATTTCATAGATGTCGTTTTAGCCAATCTTAGTTTATGGCTTTTAGTGATAACTTGTTTTTTAAACCTCTTGGAAAGCATCGTATTAATATTCGATGAACTTAGCATCTTCATAACATCACAACAACAACAAGTCAACATTCGGCCAAAACACATAAATCACTTAACACATCACGGACGTAACTTAGCATATCATCGGTTCTTAATTTACATGATAAAATTAACTTTACAAGACTTCAAGTTCATAGGTTCATACGATATTCATCATTCAAGAACAATACATGTTAAGAACAACCAGCACCACATACCAACAACATGGTCTCTAACCTATTCATGATTGAATCGAAAAGGATACTAGGGACAAGAGAGTTCGATGAGAATACGGGAACAACCCTAGTTTTCAAGATCATTGAATCGTTCCAAAGAAAGTTCTCTTGCAGAAAAAAGTCTAGGAGAGAAACCCATACCTTATGTAGAACTTAATCTACGACACCACCTTGAAAGAAAACTTGAAGAAACATTGGAATTTCCCTAGAACGTCGATGGAACTTTTCACGTTTTAGCGTTCTGCGTCTACTGCCTTTGCGTTTTTGTTCTAAGTGTTTGATCGTGAATGATTAGGTTTAGGAACTGACTTTGACTTATTCAACTAAGGCTATTTTAGTAAATTAACCAATTGATTAGGAAATAACAAAAACGCCCTTCCTAAGTTGACTAAAAATAGGGAGATATTGACTTTGACCGAAATCTGGAAATCGGCGTTAACCCTTGTTTCGGTCAACATTTTGACTTTTAATTAATTAATTAAATTCTTAATTTAATTAATTGAGGGTCCTAGGGAAATTACTAAAATACCCCTAAGTCTTTGGGACCATAACTAACCCTTTTGGACCATCCTAGGTTAGGTACTAGGTTGTCACCTTAACTAGTACTAGGTTCCAACCGATTTGTCCTAGGTTTTCGAGTGCATTAGTGGGTCCAATTCGGTTAGTCCTAGGTTAGTTTGCTAGTTAGGATAGTTGGTTAGTACTTAGAGTTATTTAGGTTGGCTGGTCCCACATGAAGGGACCCATCCGTGCGTGTCATGCCTAACCACCCTAACCGAATTTGGTTAGGGTGGTTCCGTGGTCCCCTTAACACTTGGATGCCTCATACCCAATTGTTTGGTTGAGAAGTCATCATTTTTATTAGCTTAGGGTCTTCATTGCAGGTACATTTCTTAATCATCAATCTTGGATTGAGGTATGAAAACCCAAAAAGTACATCTCATGTTCGTATATAGAAAATAGACTAATATCTCTTAGGCAATTTTTCTACACTATGCCCAATATTTCTCAATATTGGGAATTGAGGTGCCTATGTACCCCTAATAGGCTATCCTAAGGGCATACTGGGCTCTTCATTAGACATATGATTTTCCGGAATGTTACATCACCAACGGACCAACAGACGGTCCGTTTGTCAAAGGATGGATGGTTGGTGGGGGTGTAAACTTGAAATATATGAAGTTATATGTGTATTTTTAAATGGACTTGAAGGCACGATATGTGAAGTGAAGTGATGATTTTGATATGTATATGCATGTTATCTATAAGAAGGTTTAAATGAGTATCTTGAAGGGCTTATGTCTAAATGAATTATGTATTTGATATGTGAAGTATGATAATGTGTGAATTGTGATAATGTGGGTATGAGCATGTATAGAAGTCAATGTTATGAATACTGGCTATTATGTGAAAGGTGTGCTCACAATTACTGACACACACACTTGAATGCATGAACGAAGTAAATGAATGAAAATGAGGGATTTTAAGGTAGACACTCTTCGTGAATATAGATGAACTGTCTAGACCATACCTACTATTACTAAGTATGAAAAGAGGGGATTTTTGGGTGAACAATCTTCGTGACTTGAGATGAAGTGTTTAGTATCAACCTCACTATTCCCGATAATCTTTCCAATGATAGGTCGGAGGTTGGATACCCTTCGTGAGTTTGAGATGTGGTGTTCAATAGTTATCTCTTAACCTATAGACAATGAATGTTTATGACTTTGTTGGGGAGTTATGCATAGCACCGAGAGTATTTGAAGAAGGGGTGGGTACACTTTGTGAGTACCGATGTTGTATCAAATGTACCTCTTCAGATGAGTGCTCCTCGTTAGTAGAGAATGAGTTACTTAGTAGCAATCTCCTTATCCCTTAAAAATGAGTCCGCGTAGGTGTAGCTATTGGAGATCCCATGTAAAGGCTAAAATATGAACCTACCTTAGGCATGTAGGGATCCCTCTTCCGGTAGGGGTTGATACTGCGATTCCATGTCTAGCTCTCATAGTCTATGTTGGTTAAAGTTGGACCCCACAAATGTATTAAAATTAACTAAGTCTTCTTAAGGGTGTACTCTTTAGGGTAGGTGGTGGAATGAGACGCTACCTATCCATCGCACAAGTAGACATTAATAGGGAGTCTTGGTGCATCCTCATAAGATATGTATGAATGGGTCGTTATATGATGCAAATGAAAGTAATGTGACTTTATATTTAATGTTAAGGAAACATGTGATGTTATGACTTGTATGGTTAAAGCTTAGTATATGATGAATGTGATGTTCCTATTCTATGGTGATTCCTAAGGAGCACTAAGTATATGTGGTAGTATGGGATACTACTTTCACATTGCAGCAAGTGTAACTTGGGGGTTGCCTTGGAGGATGGTTCTTATATGAAGTCCCTAAGTATATGTATGTTTCTCAAGTGTATTTGGTATTGAATGGTGACTTTTATAAAGGAAATAAAGTATGATTATCCTTAGTATTCTTAAAGATCTCGTAGGTAGGTATTGAGGAGATTGTATGGGCAGTCTCCTTATTTCTTACTTAGGGGAGCCTTAGGATAATTTAGGATAGGAGTAGTGCATGTGTGATTTGGGGTTTACTGTAAGTATGCTCCTATGTTATGAAAAATTGAAGTTTTACCCTATCTGCTAAATAATGATACTATATGATATTTTGTAACTTAATTCATCAAGGTTATTATGAAAATAGCATGACTTGTATGTTTCAACTAAATTTTCCCTTTTTGCATGATTTTGCATAATGTCCTACTTAGTACAATGTTTGTACTAACCCCATACTTTTCTATACTCTATAAGTATAGGTTGGAGGCAAGTTGAAGGTTAGAAGGCAAGCTTAGGAATCGACTCTCTGAAGACTAAGTATGTCCTGATATATTTGAGGGCATTGTCATGAACCGAGACCACACCCTAGAAGATAGGGACAATCTTGAATCGTGGCACAGCGTACTTGACCTCTCGTAGGTCTTGTACAAGCCCTTTCGTATCGTTCATCGGATATATACATATGAAAAGTAGTGCGCAATTAAAACTTTTCACAAACATTCGAATAGTCGTTAAAATATCTTTCATATAAAAACCATAGGAAATACTAAGTCTCATTTCATCAAATCTTAGACACAAGAGTACTTGGGACAGGGACCATACAATAGAAATATAGAACTACTAAGTCTATTAAAATACTTCAATAAAAGAAATAAAAGACATCTATACCCTCCAGTCAAATGAGGACATAATTCAACATTCTTGAACGATCCTATAATCCAAGCTTAGCTCATAAAATCACCTTCACCCATGAATCACTTTAGAAATAGATAAAAATATGGAATTAGTACAAACACATGTACTAAGTATGACGTAATGCATAAAAATCATGAAAACGGACATTTAATGGAAATATGAATCTTTTGATTTAAATATCATAATATAAGAATATGAGCAACCTTTAACACCTTAGAAACACATAAAAAGTCACATAAGCATTTTATCATATTTGAAGGAGCATTACAGTGAACTCCTTCACTGTTACAGTGAAGTTCCTCAACTTCACATTTGAAAATTTCTAGCATGTAATTCCCCCACTAAAATCTTTCCTAAGACTCACTTAAGTAAGACAAAGAGATGTTGCCCATACGCCCACCTAAATTATCCTTACGATTACCTATAATGAGATAGGCACTTAAAATACACCAAAACACATAAACATGAGATTCTCCTACCAAAGGTGATTCTAAGGTTCACTTGAGTGAGTTGTGAAACGACTGCCCATACAATTCCTTTCACACACGCTTAAGATATCCTTTAGATTACCTAGGGTAAGATCATTCTCATTTAGTACAATAACATTCATAAAATATGACATTCACCTCCCAAAGGTTATCAAAAGGCCTACTCAAGTAAATCAAGAAGAGAATGTCCATACTTGAACTCTTCAAGATTACCTAAGTAATCCTTAAGACTACCTAAGCTTGGATCATGCCTACATAATAAACCAATTTTCCTAACTAGAGTCATTCTTAAGACTTATTGGTAAGAGATGAAGTTACCATTCCTATGCTCCCTTCACATCTTAACTAGACAACCCTTAACTACTCTAGATAAGTACTTATTCATTTAACATGATTCTTAACTCAAGTCATAACCTTCATTAGTTCATTTAAGAACATTCATCACTTATAAGGACATTCAAGTATGGTCTTGGAGAAGACCTAGGGACTCTAACTAACATCTCCAAAGACTTTTGTGCAATGTCTAGATAACGTCTCATACCACCACCTAAACTTCATAGAACTTCTCCAATACTAGTAGGTATCCGATATGATGAGAATAGACAATAACCGACATGGACCATGGTAGCAAGCCATGGAATCCATAGTTGTAAACTACCTCGATGGAGGGTGTTCTACTTGCCAATGGTAGAACATGGACACATCCCATGTAGACACATGGTTAAGGAATATGAAGGGTTTCTTTGTACTCTAGTCTCATTCTTCACTAGAGCTACTTCCCTAACCATACTAACTCGGTGCTAGACTTTGTTCTCATAGAGTAATTTACATTAAGGATCACATGAAGATGTTCCGTGTCTAGTTCATAAACCAATCACATTAACCCTACCAAAGAGGTCCACCAAGAGCTGCCTTACAATGGCGACGAAGATAGCTTAATAACTTTCCTAATGATGATATCATGTCGTTCAAGCCAACCAACCTTAATTCAATTATTTATTACAAGAAGGATACCATTACGGCTTTCGACTTTAAGGTTCATAACATTACCACTAGGTTTACGATTTCACATAAAGGACCTTCTTATAATCATTCAGGGTCTCATGTCATTCATACATATAAGACTAAGAAGCTTTAGCATCCTAAGTCAATACATCTCATATTCACAATCATACATGTATCAAGTAAGGGACACAAGTCTACCACACAAGACACACTAGTACTTCACTTTAGCACATATAACATATCATCCAAGAAGCACATAGGAATAACCATTATACTGTTTAATTCATACTATATACTACTATAACATCATTAATATAACCATCATAGACTCATACAGTCAAGTAGAAATAATCATGCATCAACTCTAAGACTATACACATAAGGACATTCTATTAGTCTAACATGATCACATAATATCAATAGAAGAACACATACTTTCATATTACTCACATGTATATAGGTATGATCATACTTCACATAAATCACTACACAAAGCATCATAGTATATGAAGTAGTTGCCGACAATGCCATGATCATCATAATACATAATGTAACGCCGACAAGGCTGCATCATTCACATAGCACCGCCACCATAAGTCGACCATACCAATCATAACATAATTAATGAACTACATTAATTAAAATAAAGAGAATTTGGGCAACGTACCACCAATCCATTCTCACAACTTCAATCTATAGCTAAATTATCCATAATACCATAAAGCGGACCCATGGTCATGAACATCAATTCAATACAGAAACTATAATACTCAATAAATCTAGGTTAATTTAATATAGATTTATCAATCTAATACAACATATACATCAATTGAATAAAATTGTTACATTATTCAATAGCCCATAGAAAACTACACTAGAATTCATAAGCATTAAGTCAATGTCAAGTCAACCATAAAGTAGTCGAAATCTAAGGTTTATCAATTACATGGGTTCATAGGTCAATTGAGTTAAAATAATATAATTAACATCAATACATTCAAAATATAATGATTTAAAACCTTTAATGCAAGAACCCATGGATAGATCATAAATTTGGACAAGTTCATCTTTAGAAAACTTTAGAAATCTCTTTGAATATTGGGATCCTTGATGAATAAGTTATAAAGATCAAAAACATTAACTAAATGATTTTAATACACCAATTTGATGAATAATCACCACTCAAATATCCAATCTAAGCTCTTCCTTCAGTTTTGGCTTCAATGGAGTTCTAGAGAATTTCTTAGAGATTTAGGGGTATTGATTTGGAAGAATTAATTAATCTAGGTAATTAGGACCTATATATCCACTTAAAATACCTAAAATACCCATAAGTAACCTTCCAAACTTTTACTTACATGTTGGGTGAATTTACCATTCACCCTTGCAACTCACAGTGAACTGCGCAGAAAACCAGTCCAATCCACGACTGCCCATCGACAGGCCATTGGTCCACAAATGGACCGTCCTGGATGTCTATTGATGGGTTGAAAGACTTGGCACTGGGATTTTGAGCTCCATAGGCTATGTATTGTATAAAGACACCAATCGACGGTACATCGACTGGCCAACGAGCCATCGTTTGCCTCCATCGTTTGGGACTGCCTAGACAGCCTTTGGCTCTAGGAAGGGTCCTTCCTCAAGGGCGCTTGGTTTGTCCTTGGGGATTTTTTCCTAGATTTTTACAACCCTAATATGTTCTTAAACAAGTTTAGGACCTCCCACATCAATTTCATCCAAAACGAACACATAAAAATTGATGAAACATGCCTACACACACAAGGTCGTTTCAATGCAAACCTTTCAAATGTCATGGACGTTCTTTGATGTTTAATCTCCAAACTTCATGAAACTTAACACAATGCCTATAAACACTATAATAACTCATTTAAGGACCTCATTAACTCATTAAACACACATATAAGCACATAACACCACATGAGGCACATAGGTGACTAGTCGTCGAATGTTTTGGTCGTCCTTGACGTTTAACTTCAAACTCACCTAAACACTTAGACACCGCCTCATTACAACATTATAGAAAATTTAAGAACCATATAAAATCATGAAAAACACGTTAGGCTCTAGTTTCACCTAAGTCATTTTTGAGGTGTCATGATTGTTTTCTTGTGAAAAGTTTTAATTTCGCACTACTTTTCATATCTTATGTATTGAATGATAGCTAAGAGTCTTGGGAAAGACCTCTATGAGTTCAAGTACTTCGTTTTCCAACTCAAGAGTACTCCTTTCTTCTAGGGTGTACTTGCGGGTCGTTATTAACTCTGTATGAGCGCATAAGCATTTGGGAAATAGTTAGGGTCCAAAGTCTCACTAGCCACGTCTAGTAGAGACTTGTTCATCGGTGTGAGTGACGACACATCCATGAGCGAGAGGATATCAGACGATAGATGTTTCACTTTCTTTAGTATTCTAGTGTCCTGCCATAGAGTTTAGTTCTATAAGCTTGTTTTCTCAACCTCTTCTCTTGTGATTATAGGACATAAATATGAGGAGGACACCCTCTAGAAGGGAGGATATAGTAGTAGATAACGAGAGAATTCCTTCCGGTGGTGATAAAGTCCTTATAGTTAGCCAAGAGGATGTGATTGAGGAGGTTACGACTCAAGAACCTCAATGACCTCAAGTGCCCTAAATCTCTACAATGCCCCAAGGTCCTCAAGCTACCTATGTTGAAGGGGATATGACTAACGCGGAGACTCATGTTCATGTCGTCACTAATCATATCATTGCCCAAGCGAACCTAGGAGTTGGACCTCAACCCAATGCAAGTGCTCCCGCTTCTAGAATTCGAGATTTCATGAGGATGAACCCTCCTACTTTCCATGTTACTAAAGTGGATAAAGATCCACAAGGCTTCATAGATGAGGTGTTCAATGTGGTGGATGCTGTGGGTGTGACTCCTAGATGTGGCACAAGTGTGGTTAGAGAAATAGAGGGATGAGAGACCCTTAAGGGAAGGTCTGGTAGATAATGAAGTGTTCGAAATGACCTTTCTTGATACCTTCTTTCCCATAATGTTGAGGGAGAGAAATTTTGTTGAATTCATGAACCTTCGTCAATGGGTAATGAGTGTGAATGAGTATTCTCTCAAGTTGACCCAACTCTCTAAGTATGCCCCAACATAGGTAGCCAACTCTAGGGCTAGAATGAATAAGTTCATGATGGGGGTGTATATTATGGTGGAGAATGGATGTCATACAGCTATTCTCCATAATGATATGGATATCTCTAGGCTCATGGTGTATGCTCAACAAATGGATGTGTCCAAGCTTAGAGAGATGACTAGAGATGGAAACAGTCCTAGACCAGATGAATCAAGTCAACCTTAGTCTAAGAAGAGGTTCTCTAATCAAGACTCTCCCATGGAAACAAATATAGGGTTTCCAACCAAAATTCTCAAGGAGGTGGTTATGCTTTGGAAAGGCCTAGGATTACTAGTTGTGGGAAGCAACACTTAGGTAGGTGTCTTGCGGACACGTATGGTTTCTTTGGATGTGGTAATAGGGGTCATTAGATGATAGATTGCCCTAACCTCAAGGAAAAATGGAAAGAGGTCAACAAAGATCCTCATGGTGGTTCGAATCACAATGCTCCAAGGAGGAATCGTTTCTATGCTCTCAAAGCTAAAGAAGCTACTAATCGGAAGTGAAAGCCCCAGTAAGTCATAATTCCTAATGGTTGTTATGTTTTTTCTTAGATGTGTTTACCCTAAGTTGGTGGGAATGAGTTCAGTAGGAAGGTAGTTGATATCCTTATCTTTCCTTCTATTCTTACTGAAGCTTGAGGCCACAATCCTCTGTAGTTTGGTTTGTTTTAGAGTATTGCATTAGTATGAGTTTCATGTATCCTTATGTTATGAATTTCATTGATAATGTGATGTTTTTTATACTATAAATGTTAACATAGTATATGAGTAGATTGGTAGTTTATCTATCTTTCCTTTATAATTTGTAACTAATGATATGTGCTCAATTTCTTGTGTTTATGCGCCAATGTGTGATTTGAAGGTTATTGCATGTTGAGTTATGATGGTGTTATGAACATGTCTAATTTTTGGGAAGGTTTTTCCTCTATAAATGAAATGGAAATGATGAAGTGAGTGTGTACTTTGAATTATGGAATTTGTTCCAAATTGCTTGTGTTTCTTAAAATGCTTAATGATATGAAATTAGTGTTCCTTGTAAGTTTGGTCCATTTACTATGAATTTTATGACCTTTATATGTTTTGTATGCTGCTAGTTGAGTCCTTGAAGTCCTTGCAAGTGTGTAGTGTCATTCGAGGACGAATGTTGTTTTAAGTGGGGGAGATTGTAACGATCCTTAAAAATGAAATAGTCCAAACTAGAGCTTCACATGTGTTTCATGAGTTAATAATGACTTAAATGATTTATTTTAGCTTTAGAAGTCCTTTTGTGAAGTTTGGAAGTCAAATTTACAAGAACGTCCATGAAATTCGGAAAATGTGTCTTTGAATGTGCTAGTGTGTCTTTGATTTTGGTGCCTGTTTTTAGGTAGTTTTTTGTGTCTAAAACCATTGGGATGACCTTGCGTCGCACGCCTGGCACTGAAGCTGCCAGTGCATCGCACGAGTGGCACGCGATCCACTGCCTCAAAGTGCTGAAAATCAAGAACCATCATCTCCCTCTACGACGCGCAGCCAAGTCCAAGATTTGGCCGCGTCATGTTTAAGTAAAATTTGAAATTGGAAAAGGGTTCATATAGTGTAGGGTTCTTTTGGGAACTTTGGGAATCATATGTGGACTGATTTAGGTCATTTTAAACATAATACACTTATCAATTAAAACGCTAAATCTCAAATAAAAAATCTCTCCAAAACCATTCCTCCAAAAACCTCCATTTTCAAGAAGCTTCAAGCTTCAACGAAGAAGACCAAGTTCTTCAAGTTTATTCACCAAATTTAGTGGGTTTATTCATATTGATGTATGGTATTTCATCATTGAATCTTCTTTTAGTCAAGGAGCGCATTTCAAGACTTTTCAAAAAGGGTTTTCAAACTCCAAATTCTTATATTTTGAACTCTGAGCATGGGTCTTGCATGAAAATGATTTAGTGAATGTAATATGATATTTGTAGTGTTATTTGATGATTTTAAGGTTAAAAACTTACTGACCCTATGCTCAATCCAATTTCATATCTTTTTTCTTATGAAGTGGTTTTAAGGTGCAAGGTTTGATAATGTTAGAACGATGGTTTTGTCTATATTGTGATGTGATTAGCTACTGCCTTATTATACTTTAATATGATGTTTTTGGTGAAATATTGTGGAAAGGTGGTAAAGGCTTGGATGAAGAGTAAGTTGTTCTATCTTGGTTAAGTTATATTTAAGAAACTCTTGAGTGATATGGTCCACCTTTGGTGGCGGTGTAAACTTCAAACATATGAAGTTATATGTGTATTGTGAAAATGGCCTTGAAGGCACGATATGTGAAGTGAAGTGATGATTTTGATATGTATATGCATGTTATCTGCTAGAAGGTAGAAATGAGTATCTTGAAGGGTTTATGTCTGAATGAACTATGTATTTTATATGTGAAGTATGATAATGTGCGGATTGTGATAAATGTGGGTATGAGCATATATAGAAGTCAATGTTATGAATAATGGCTATTATGTGATATGTGTGCTCACATGTACTCACATACACACTTGAATGCATGAATGAAGTCAATGAATGAAAATGAGGTATTGTAGGGTACACACTCTTCGTGAGTAGAGATGAACTATCGAGAACATCCCTACTATTCCTAAGTATGAAAAGGGGGGATTTTGGGGTGAACACTCTTAGTGAGTTGAGATGAAGTGCTTAGTAGCAACCTCACTATTCCCGATGATCTTTCCAATGATAGGTCATAGGTTGGATACCCTTCGTGGGTTGTGATATGGTGTTCAATAGTTATCTCTTAACCTATAGTCAATGAATGTTTAAGACTCCGTAGGGGAGTTATGCTTAGAACATAGAGGATTTGAAGAAGGGGTGGGTAAACTTTGTGAATAGATATGTTTTATACAATGTACCTCTTCAAATGAGTTCTACTCACTAGTACAAAATGAATTACTTAGTACCAATCTCCTTATACCTTAACTATGCACGCGCGTAGGTGTAGCTATTGGAGATCCCATGTAAAGGCTAAAGAATATGACCCTACTTTAGGCAAGTAGCGATCCCTCTTCCGGTGTGGTTTGATACCGGTATTCCATGTCTAGCTCTCATGGTCTATGTCGATTAAAGCTAGCCCCCAAAAATGTATGCAAATGAACAAAGTCTTCTTAAGGGTGTAATCCTTAGGGTAGGTGGTGGAATGGGACGCTACCTATCCATCGCACGAGTAGACATTTGGAGGGAATCTTGGTGCTTCCTTATAAGATATGTATGAATGGGTCGTTATATGATGCAAATGAAAGTAATGTGACTTTATTCTTAATGTTATGGAAGAATGTTGATGTTATGACTGGTATGGTGAAAGCTAAGTATATGATGAATGTGATGTGCCTATTCTAAGGTGATTCCTAAGGAGCACTAAGTGGAAATGGTAGTATAGGATTCTACTTTCACATTGCAGCAAGTGTAACTTGGGGGTTGCCTTGGAGGATGGTTCTTATATGAAGTCCCTAAGTATATGTATGTTTCTCTAGTGTCTTTGGTAATGAATGGTGACTTGTATAAAGGAAATGAAGTATGCTTATCCTTAGTAGTCTTAAGGATCTCTTAGGTAGGTATTGAGGAGATTATATGGGCAATCTCTTTATGTCTTACTTAGGGGACCCTTAGGATAACTTAGGATTGGAGTAGTTTATGTGTTATTTGGGGTTTAATGTTAGTATGCTCATATGTTAAGAAAATTTAAGTCTTACCCTGTGTGTTAAATGATGATACTATCTGATGTTTTGTTACTTAATTCATGAAGGTTTTTATCAAAATAGCATGACTTGTACATTTCAACTAAATTGTCTCTTTTTTCATGATTTTGCATAATGTCATACTTAGTACAATGTTTGTACTAACCCCATAATTTTTTATACTCTATAAGTATAGGTTGGAGGCAAGTTGAAGGTTATAAGGCAAGCTTGGGAATCGACTATCTCAAGACTAAGTATGTCCTCATATATTCGATGGCATAGTCTATGTTTCTTTAATTCTTCTTTAAAACTCGTACTAGAATATTTATGTATTTCTTTCAATGTAAAGGGTCGATTCCCTAAGATGTTTAAGGTGTGTCTTTAAGAATGTCTTGTGAAGACGATACTTATTCCTTAGCTTTTATAAAAGATGTTTCTTATTATTGTATTATTGTGACAAGTTTTAATTTCGCACTACTTTTCATATCTTATGTAAAGATTGATAGCTAAGAGGCCTGTGCATGACCCCTCTGAGGTCCAGTACGCCGTGTTCTGACTCAAGAGTACTCCTTTCTTCTAGGGTGTACTTGCAGGTCGTTACAATTATCATTCATCACATTTTCATAGGTAAATTTAGCTAAAAATTTAAAAATTTTCATAGCACATCATATGCTAGACACATCACTTCAATTATATATAAAATATAATAATATATAGTTAAAGGATCTATGTCTCTTTGCCATATTAGATTCAGCATCATTAGTGTATAATAGGGGCACGACCCATTAAACATTGAACATAACTAACTATTTCCCTACTTTAACAAAAACATAATCTAGGAAATCCTTGAACTTAAAGATTCCTTTTGTTGAGCTTGGGAAACACATTTAAATCCCTTCACCTTAGATGTATCCTTTATGCATCCATAACCTACACTTTGTGTAAAAAGTAAAGAAGAATGGTGTTAGTACAAAAATGGACTAAGTATGGTAATCATGCAAAAACATGCTTTTAAAGGGACATTTTCCTTTCAAACCATGCATCATGCCTTTTATAAAAAACTTCATAAAACTTGATACAATAAGCATTATACCATTTACATACTTAATTTATGCATATACCATAGTCATAATGTATGATCCCAAAAATGACTTAGGTGAATCTAGAGCCTAAATTGATTTTCATGATGGTATAAGGTCCTAAAAAGGTATATAAAGTGTTATTGATGCAGTAGCTAAGAGTTTAGGTGCATTGGAAGTCAAACGTCAAGGGACGACCAAGACGTTCGACGACTAAGTCACCTAAGTGCCTCATATGTGGCTCTATGTGTTTATATGTGATGAATGATATTATATGGTCCTTAAATGAGTTTATATGGTGTATTTAGGAAGTGTGTAAAGTTTCGTGAAGTTTGGAGGTCAAACGCTCAAGAACGTCCATGACGTTCGGAAGATGTGCCTTGAAATGACCTTGTGTGTCTATGCTTGTTTCGTCAAGTTTTACGTGTTCATTTTGCATGAAACTCATGTGGTAGGTACTAAACTGATATATGTACATGTTTGGGTTGGAAATGTCTTGTTATGACTTCACGTAGGACCCACAAGGGTCCCTAGAGGAGGACCCCAGCTTGGAGCTCAACACTGCCAGGTAGTGGCCAAATGATGACCCAAACGACGGCCAGTCGACAAGTCTACGGCCCGGTGATGGGTCCCGTCGATGGATCCAAGCTGAATTCAGGTTGAGGAGTCTCTGAAGCAACCAATGAGACCCAAGCGATGGGGCGTGGGTGAGACCACGAACCGTTGATGCTAGCGTCGATGGATCTGAAATTTAGCAGTTTTTTTGTTAAGGTTTGGGGGTTTGGGGAAATTCAACCCAAGTCTTATAAAATGTCGGGACAGTTGTTTTAGGTGTTTAGGGGTATTTTAAGAGTATATAAGTGATTAAACTTTCATTGAAACCCTAACATCTAAATCAAAACCCCTTCCCTCCTAATGTTTTTCCAAAAACCTCCATGAGAGTTAAAAGTGATGAAACTTTAAGATGGGTCTTCAATGGAGTTTCTTCTTCAATTAGATTTGGGTTATTCAAATAAGGTATGTGAGTTCTTCATCTAAGGCTTTCTATCACAAAGGATTTCAAATATATGAAAAAGTCCAATTTCTACTCTAAATCTTGGGTTCTTGCATGAAAGGTTTTCAAAGGTTAAGATATGATGTAATTGATGTATAATTGAGGTTTTCTAATGAAATTTTGCATGAACCCTTGATCTTCTCAATTCTCTAATTTTCACTAAAATATGGGTTAATTGATTATGCTTTGAGATTAATGAATTCATGTGTAAATTGTTATGGGCTTTTGATTCATGTATAGATTATATATGTATGGTTTATAGGTTGTTTAAATTTGATCAATTGAGTATTGTATATCTTAGATCTATTGACTATTAAGCTTATTGAATTGATATAAACTTAATGCTGATATTTCTAGTGTAGATTTCTATGGGCTTTGTAATGATGTAAAGATTGTATTCAATTGATATCTAATTGTTCTTAGATTGTTAAATATATATTGAATTGAATTATATTCACTGAGTATTGTGATTTATGTATTTAATTGATGTTTATGGCCATGGGTAAGGGCCTTATGGTATTGAATTGGATGGTTTAACTTTGGATTGAAGTGGTCAGATCAAATGGGTGGTATGTTTCCATAACTCTCAAATGGGTGGTATAGCTATTGTAATTTGGCTCTTAAATTATGTGTGATTGGTATGGTCAACTTATGGTGGCGGTGTTATGTGAATTGATGTGGCCTTGTCGGCGTTATTTTAAATATTATGTTGATCATGGCCTTGTCGGCACTACTTGAAGTAATATGTTGATTTGTGTAGTTGATTATGTGAAGTATGATCATATGTACCTATATGTGAATCAATGTGAAAGTATGTGTTCTCTTATTGAAGTTATTAGGTGATCATAATATATTATGACTGTGTGTTAGGTGTGTAGTCTTAGAGTTGATACATGGTTGTTCCTAACTTGTCTATATGAGTCTATAATGGTTATGTTGATGATGTTAAAGTAATAAATAGGTTGACATAATGATGTTAAGGGTCATTCCTAAGTGTCTAAAGAATGTTATGCTATATGTACTAAAGTGAAGTATGTTGTGTCTTGTTTAGGTAGACTTGTGTCCCTTACTTGATGCATGAATGAATATGAATATGTGATATCTTGACTTAGGAATCTAAAACGTCTAGTCTTGAATGAATGAATGTTAGGTGAGACCTTGAATGATGATAAGAGGGTCCTTTATGTGAAACCTTGAACCTAGGGGTAAGGTTATGAAATGTGAAGTCGAAAGACGTAATGGTATCCTTCATGTAATGAATGATGGACTTAAGGTTGATTGTCTGGAACAACATCATATCAATCCTTAGGAAAGTCATGATGAGATTCTTGTCTCCATAGGGAGGTATCCCTAGTGGACCTTTCTTTGGTAGGGTAAATGTAATTGTGTTATGAACTTGATATGGAATCCTTTTTTTCTGAACCTTAATATGTATTAATATATGAGAACGAAGGCTAGCAACAAGTGAGTATGTCAAGGGAAGTAGCTCTAGTTAAAGAATGAGGCTAGAGTACAAAGAAGCCCTTCATATTCCTTAACAATGTGCCTACATGAGATGTGTATATGTCTACCATTGGCAAGTAGAACAACCTCATCGTAGTAGGATACAACTTCGAATTCCATGCTTTGCTACCATGGTCTATGTAGGTTATTGCCTATTCTCATCATATGGGATACTTGCTAGCATTAGAGAAGTTCTATGAAGTTTAGGTGGTGGTATGGGACGCTATCTAGACATTGCACAATAGGCTTTAAAGATGTTAGTTGGAGTCCCTAGGTCTTCTCCAAGACCATTACTTGAATGTCCTTATGTGATGAATGTATCTTAAAGGAACTAAGGAATGTAATGACTTAAGTCAAGAAAGAATTTTAAATTAATAAGTACTTATCTAGAGTAGTTAAGGGTTGTCTAGTTAAGGTATAAAGGGGGCAAGGGAATGGTCACTTTATCTCTTACTTAGATAAGTCTTAGTAATGATACTAGTTAAGGAAATTGATTTGTTATGTAGACATGATCCAAGCTTAGGTAAGTCTTAAGGATTACTTAGGTAATCTTGAAGAGGTCAATTATGGGTATTCTGTTCTTGAGTTACTTGAGTAGGTCTTTCGATAACCTTTGAAAGGAGAATGTCGTGTTGTATGTATGCTATTGTATTAAGTGAGAATGATTCTATCTTAGGTAGTCTATATGATACCTTGTGTGTGTGTGAAAGGGATTGTATGGGCGGTCGTTCCACAGTCCCCCAAGTGAACCTTGGAATCACCTTTGGTAGGAGGATCTCATGTTCATGTGCTTGATGTATTGTAAGTGTGTATATGTCTCATTCTAAGTACTCTTAAGGATCGTTTAGGCATGCTTTGAGAAGGTGTATGTGCGGTCTCTCTTTGTGTGGCTTAAGTGAGTCTTAGGATAGCTTTTAGTGGGGTGACTACATGCTAGAAGATGGCAAATGTGAAGGTTAAGTACTTCACTGTAACAGTGAAGGAATGTCACTGTACAGTGAAGTGGTTCACCGAAAAGTGAACTTTAAAATATGAATAATTGCTTGAATGATTTCTTATGTATTTCTAAAGTGATAAATGTTGTTCTTATGTTTATTGTAAGATGTTTTAATCAAAATTCATGAAAGGCATGTTATTGACTAAATGTCCCTTTTTCATGGTTTTTGCATGACTTCCATACTTAGTACATCTAATGTGTTAACCCGTTCTTTTCCCTTTTTGACTAAAGTGTAGGGAATTGAAAGTCTTGATGTGCCATGGAGGATTGATAGGTTTCTAAGGTTGAATATGAAGTATTGGTGAGTCCTCATAGATTCGAGGACAATATCCAATTGATCTGTTATGTCTTAAATCTTTATTTTATGTCTTGTATGGGCTTAGTCCCAAGTGTTGTTTACTCTAAAGTTTAGATGGTTCAAGGGGTTATTGTAAAGATTTAATGTTTTAATAAAATTCTTTCGCTTGTGTATTGTTTATGAAAAGAGTTCTTCGTGTGTGAAGAAATTTTTAAATTGTTACTCATTTTAGTATGTTTATTATGCAATGCATGATACAAGAGGCTTAGATAAGACTTCTTGAAGTCTCATTTGCCATGTGACAAACTCAAGGATGCTCTAACTTTTAGGGTGTAGTTGAGGGTCGTGACAAGCTTGGTATCAGAGCATAAGGTTTAGGAGTGTCGTAGTTGTCTCATGAACCACATCCAATAGAGTCTTGTTTATAATGTGAAGGGCGCCACATTTAAAATAGGAGGTTATTGGGTGATAGGAAAAGTTTCACTTCTTCATTCATCTAATCGTGCCTATGAGCCTTGTATATGGTGTCTTTCCCTTGTCTCTTTTATGTGTTTAGTCATTTGAGTGTGATTTTATGCAGATTGGGTTGAGGGAGAGAAAAGATGAAATGTGGCTAGCTACATGAGGTGTGAAAGTTGGTGTTGATGACCCTAGATTGGTTTGGTTGCCTTAGAAAGGTATTATAGTTTGCAAGGATGGTAAGGTATAGAGTTAGAAATGTGAAGGAGTGGTTGTTGAGATAGTTTGAAGTTGTTTAAGACCCCACCATAGAAGGGAAGTTGAAGAGATTTGAAAGAGTAATGGTGAGTCTCTTGTAGTAAGGGGGATGTAATGGCTAGATGGTTGAACCTTTAGAGTCTTTAGTTTCATGAACTAGACTTTGGAAGAAAAAGTATTAGTAAGGTTAAGGGGCCTTGAGGGAGTTCCTTGAGGTAGATGTTATGTTGACCTTAGAATGGGTTTCTCCTAAGTGGGGGAGTATGGTGAAGAGCATGGTTGTTGGGAGTGAGGTAACCTTAACCTTTCTTTGTGTGTTTATTCAAGACTCAAACAAAGAGTTCTTAGTAACTTGATTTATGTAAGTGTTTTTGTGAAAAATGAGTTCCAAACATTCTCCTTATGATATGCATGCTTTGTTGAAATTGCATTTCATTAACTTCTTGCATTGTGTATCTCATGAAGCCATGATTATGTTCTAAAAGTTGTTTATATTATGTTACTTTGAATATTAGCATGTTTATATCATGAAATTGCCTAAAAGTTGCATTTTTTAAAAAGTTACTCAATTCACTGTAATGCACTGCCAGTTCACTATGAGAATTTTCAAAAATTGACAAACTGATTATTTGGTCTAAAATTGCTGTTATGTGGTTAGAACTTATGTATATGAGCATGCTAATGAATATAAAATGAGTTTTTTCTATTTGGAATAAAAGAATCTGAGTCTGGTAGCATGATGAGTTATAGAATCTATTCTTGTCTCTTGTTGTGTTGTGAATCTCTTGCTTATGTGAATGTCACATCCCGAAACCACACCCTAGAAGTTAGGGTGCAATCTTGGATTGCGACCGGCGTATTCGACCTCTCGTAGGTCTCATACAAGCCTATCATATCATTCATCGCATATACATAATGAGAAGTAGGGCGGAATTAAAACTTTTCATAAAAATAATATAGAAGTCTTAAAACTCTTTCATGTATGTATTAATAGAAAATACTAAGTCGCGAATCATCATCTTAAGACACGATAATACTTGGGACACGGCCCATACGAATATTAAAACATACTACTAATAGTCTATTACAAAACATCATGAAACGAAACATGAAATGTCATATATGCCCTCGAGTCAAGTGATGACATACTTCAAACTTCTTCTTGAACGATCTCCTTGTCCAAGTCTTCTTCCCAAAGCTCTTCACTTACCAATAACTACATAGATAGAAAATAAAGCATGGAATTAGTACAACCACATGTACTAAGTATAGCATTATGTATAAAATCATGGAAACGGACATTTATTGGAAATATGCATCTTTTAATTTAAATATCATAATATCATCATAAGAATAACATTTAGCAACTTAGAATCACATAAGAAGACATTTAAGGAATTATCACATTTTAAAGCGACACTTAACAGTAAACTATGTTCACTGTACACTGAATTAATTCACAGTAACAGTGAAGTACTTTACTTTACCTTTTCAAAACTTCTTAGCATGTAGTTCTCTCAGTAAAAGTTATCCTAAGATTCACTTAAGTCACACAAAGAGACACCTCCCATACACCCTCTCTAGATGTGCCTAAACGAGCCTCAAGATTACCTATAATTAGTCACATACGCACTTACAAGCATCATAAACATAAATGTAAGATTCTTCTAACAAAGGTGAATTCTAAGTCTCACTTGAGTGAGTTGTAAAGCTACTGCCCAAACAATCCCTTACACACACACTCAAGAGATCCTATAGACTCCCTAGGATAGAGTCATTCTCACTAAACACACAAACACATAGATGATAGGACACTCTCCTTCCAAAGACTATCAAAAGACCTACTTAAGTAATCAAGAAGATAACATCCATGATTGACCTCTTCAAGATTACCTAAATAGTCGTTAAGACTACCTAAGGCTTAGATCATGTCAACAACAGCAAACATCTTCCCTAACTAGAGTCATTCTCAAGACTTCCATAGATATGACATGAAGAAACCATCATTTATTTTCTCTTCACACTTTAACTAAGGAATCCTTAAGTGACTTTAGATTATGTACTTATTCATTTACATACATTATATCATTTAGTCATTAATTCATTAGTTTATTTAACAGACATACATCACATAAAGGACATTCAAATAATGGTCTTGTATTAGACCTAGGGACTATTATTAACATCTTCAAAGCCTATTGTGCAATGTCTAGATACCGTCCCATACCACCACTTAAGCTTCATAGAACTTTTATAATGCTAATATGTATCACATATGATGAGAATAGGCTATAACCGACATAGACCATGGTAGCAAAGAATGAAATCCGAAGTTATATCCTACTGTGAGGAGGTGTTCTACTTGCCAATTGTAGAACTTAGACATCTCATGTAGGCACATGGTTAACGAAATATGAAGGGCTTCTTTGTATTCTTGTCTCAATCTTTAGCTAGAACTACTTCCCTTACCATACTCACTCGGTGCTAGCCTTTGTTCATATAGATTAAGTGACATTAATGTTCATACAAATGGGTCCCATATCAAGTTCCTGACCCAATTACATTTACCCTAACAAAGCAAGGTCCGCTAGGGCTATATCACTATGGCGACAAGAAGCTCATCATAACTTTCCTAATGATTGATATGATGCCGTTCCAGCTAATCAACCTTAAGTCTATCATTCATTACATGAAGGATACCATTACGGCTTACTATTTCACGATTCATAACCTTACCACTTGGTTCAAGGATTCACGTAAATGACCCTCTTATCATCATTCAAGGTCTCACCTATATTCATTTATTCAAGACTAATACCCTTTAGGTTCCTACGTTAATACGTCACATATTCATACAATCATCAAGTAAGGGACACAAGTCTACCTAAACAAGACACAATATACTTCCATTTAGCACATATAGACTATCTTTATTTAGACACTTAGGAATGACCCTTAACCTTACTTAGTCAACCTATTAATTATCTTAACATAATTATATAACCATTTTAGACTCATCTAACCAATTTAGGAACAACCATGTATCAACTCTAAGTCTACACACATAACACATAGTCAAAGCATAACATGATTACCTAGATAGTATCAATAGTCTAACATATATTTTCATATATAGGTACATATGATCATACATAACATAATCAACTACCCAAATATATATATATCTTCAAGTAGTGCCGACAAGGCCACATCAATTCACATAACACCGCCACAAAAGATGGACCAAACCAATCAAAACATTATAGAAGTATAATTAACATTGAATAAGAAGAAATAGGGAAGTGTACCACCACTTCATCATCAACACTTCAAGCCAATACCAAATGACCCAATTCAACATAATAAGGCCCTTACGCATGGCCATGAACACCAATTCAATACACAATTATGAAAATCAATGAAATCTAAAGCAACTCAACATAGATTCAACATTCTTAGACCAATTAGATAACAATTTAATACAATTCTTACACCTATAAGACCCATAACAAACTACACATGAATTCATCAACATTAGACCAATATCAAGTAACCCATAAATTAGTCAAAATGTAAGGTTCATCAATTTCATGGGTTCATAGGTAAATTAAGTTAAAATCATCAATACAAAATAAATCTAATGCATAATAGACGTTTGAAAACCATTAATGCAAGAAACCATGGTAGAATCATGAAATTGGACAATTCATCTTTGAAAACTTTAGAAAACATCTTCGAAAGTTGGACTCCTTGATGAAACGAGTTTCAAGAATAAAAAGTCGTACCTCAATGAAGCTAATTCTTCACTTTTATGAAGAATCTCCACTCAAAACGTCACACCAAGCTCTTCCTTGATTTTGTACTTCAATGGAGTCTTGGGAATTTCTAAGGTATTTTGGGGTTTTGATTTTGAAGAATGAAATCTTGTAAGTGTTAAAACCTTATAAACACATGTAAAATACCCAAAAGATCCTTAGGGAACCGCCAAACCTTCTATTTAGAAGTGGGCTGAATTTACAAGTTCACCCCTAGACTTAACTGCAGGAACCATTCACCATTCACGGTGGGCAGTCGACGGACCGTTTGTCCACAAACGGACCGTCCTTTCCTCCCATTGATTTGTTCAGAGGCTGGACGTGGTTCAAAACCTTTACCAGCCTAAGTACCAACCTATGGGACCATCTATAGACAGTCCTTGGGCTACATACCGTCCTTTGGTCCGTGGTCTGGGACTTGGTCTTGCCATCTACGTTCTGCCCATCGACGGGACGTAGGTCCACTTATCGGTGGTCTTGTCCTCCGTCGATGTGTTCAGCGACTTGGTACAGGTATCTTAGCCACCCAGGATAAGTACCTACCCACGCCCATCACCCACGGACCTTCGACCAGCCAACTGGCCGTTGATTGGTTTCTTTAGGAGAGGCTGTCTTGGGAAGTCTTGGCCTCCGACATGGGTCCTTCCTCAAGGACACTTGGTTGGCCCTTGGGGATTTTTACCCGGAAGTTTCCAACTCAAACATGAAAGTATACGAGTTAGGACCTCTCACATGAATTTCACTCAAAACGAACACGTAAAACTCGATGAAATATGCCTAGACACACAAGGCCATTTCAAGGCACATCTTTCGAATGCCATGGATGTTCTTGAGTGTTTTACCTCCAAACTTCTCGACACTTGACACACTACCTATACACATCATATTAGACTCATTTAAGACATTAAACCTCAATAGTCACACGTAAACACATAGGCCTCACATGCGACACTTAGGTGACTTAGTCGTCGAACGTCTTGGTTGACCCTTGATGATTGACTTCGAATGCACCTAATACTTTAGCTACTGCCTCATTAAAACATTATAGACATATTAAGGACCTTAGACAACCATTAACAACATTTTAGGCTCTAGATAACCTAAGTTATTTTCGGGACCTTACATTTTCCCCCACTTGGACAACATTCGTCCTCCAATGACACTTGTCACTCTACGAACACTTCCAAGAATAGAGAATATACTAGCAGCACATAACCAAACCATATAACACACTATCAAGGAGAAAACATCAATTTCACATAGTTAAGAGATTCACTACACAACAGGAAACTAGAATACACATCTATAACTCATTCTGCTACAAAACTCACATGCTTTATTCCAAATAGTGAAAACTCATTTTATATTCATTATTATACTCATACACATCAGTCCTAACAACCTAACAACAAATTTAGACCAACGAATCAATTAGTGACATTTTTGAAAATTTTATAGTGAACAGTGCATGCTACAATGATTTTTTTAGCAAATATTTCTAAAATGCAATCTTAAGCAATTAATGATATAGACATGTTAATATGCAAGGTAACATCATATAAGCACCTCATACAACATGATCCTAACTCAATAAAACACACAATGCAAAAAAGTTAATGAAATTCAATTTCAACCAAACTCCTAAGCATTATGCACATGCAACAATCTAGCACAATTCTAACCATACTCCCCCACTTAGAAGGAACTCATACTATAACAAGAGAAACAAGGACTTACCAATATCATCATCACTCTCATCCGGCTTCTCACCTCTAGTCCAGAGTGCATAGAAACGCCTCCTAGTTGGAGCATCTTTTTTTGGAGAACTAGGATCAACTTTCTTACCCTCCTTCCAAGAAGCAATGTTTGGACAATCTCTAACTTTGTGCCCATATTTTCCACATCCAAAGCAATTACCCATTCCCACTAGACACTCACCATAATGTTTCTTACAACAAGTGGCACATGAAGGTTTTCCATCCTTGGAACTACCTCCTTCCTCAATCTTGAACTTAGCACCCCTATATTCTCCTTGATTTTTTGAGCCCTCTTTTTGAACCTAGGTTGCACTTGATCACTAGCAACACTCCTTTTCAAGTTCCTTTACATCCTCCTAAGTTCAGACTCCTCAATTGATTGTGCATACACCATGAGTCTAGCAAAAGTCATATCATCATGCAACATAGTCGTACGACATTCTTCCCTCACTAAGTCAGCTACACCCGTAACAAAGCGACTCATTTCATCCCCTGGATTTGACACTAGGGAAGGTGCATACCTAGACAAAGTTGAGAACTTCTAAGAGTATTCCTTAACACTCATATTTCCTTTCTTGAGATTGATAAACTCTTCTACCTTAATCTCTCTCCTCTCAAGGGGAAAGTACTTACCAAGAAAAGCTTCCTTGAATTATTCCCACTCAATAGGACACGACTCCACTGGCCTATTGTCCTTCCATTGAGTGTACCAAATTTGAGAGACATCTCTTAATTGATAAGAAGCCAACTCTGCCTTCTCCCTAGAAGTAACCCCCATAGCACTCAATACCTTGTACACACCATGAAGGAATTCTTGGGGATCTTCATTCACATTAGAGCCAAGAAATATTGGAGGATTCAACCTCACAAAGTCTCTCAACCTAGATGACATAGTCCTCTCTATAGCATTATACCTAGGCACCATGTTCAAGTTAATTTGAGTAGTCACATCTTCTGATAAAGCAACCAAAGCCTCCCTAATATTCCGAGTAGTCAACTACGGCACCTCATTACCTCCTTCCACATTAGGGGCATGATCACCTTGAGCGGGCACTTGAGCACCTTGGACACCTTGCCCATCATGAAGCACTTGCTCAATTTGAGGAGGAGCTTCCTCATTCACCCTTCCCTCTTCCATCCTTCTAGCGGCCATCCTTCTAGTATTCATCTCATAGAAAACAAGGAAACACATTTAGAAGGATACTCATAACATTACTCTACTGCACGAACATAGGAGTAGAAGTGAAGGGAAACACTATCGTCCTATAGCCTCTTGCCCATAGATATGTCGCGACTCACACCATTGGTTGAGACTCTACTAGACGTGACTTTTCGAGACTTTCGGTTCCAAAGACTACTTTAATTAACCTATGATCTGATACCAAACTTGTCACAACCCAAAATCGCACCCTAAAAGTTAGGGTGCAATCTTTGATTGCGATCGGCGTATTTGACCTCTCGGAGGTCTCATACAAGCCTATCATATCATTCATCGCATATACATAACGAAAAGTAGTGTGAAATTAAAACATTTCATAAAAACAATATAGAAGTCTTAAAAATCTTTCATATATGTAGTAATAGGAAAACACTAAGTCTCGAATCATCATCTTAAGACACGATAATACTAGGGACACGACCCATATGAATATTAAAACATACTACTAATAATCTATTACAAAACTTCATGAAACGAAATATGAAATGACATATATGCCCTCGAGTCAAGTGAGGACATACTTCAAACTTATTCTTGAATGATCTCCTTGTCCAAGTATTCTTCCCAAGTCTCTTCACCTACCAAGAACTATATAGATAGAAAATAAAGCATGGAATTAGTACAACCAAATGTACTAAGTATGGCATTATGCATAAATTCATGGAAACATACATTTATTTTGGAAATATGCATCTTTTCATTTAAATATCATAATATCATCATAAGAATAAAATTTAGCAACTTAGAATCACATAAGAAGACATTTAAGCAATTATCACATTTTAAAGGGACACTTAACAGTAAACTATGTTCACTGTACAGTGAATTAATTCACTGTAACAGTGAAGTACTTTACCTTACCTTTTCAACACTTCCTAGCATGTAGTTCTCTCACTAAAAGTTATCTTAAGATTCAGTTAAGTCACACAAAGAGAGACCGCCCGTACGCCCTCTCCAGATGTGCCTAAAAGACCCTCAATATTACCTATAATGAGTCTCATACACACTTACAAGCATCATAAACATAAATGTAAGATTCTTCTACCAAAGGTGAATTCTAAGTGTCACTTGAGTGAGTTGTGAGGCGACCTCCCAAACAATCCCTTACACAAACACTCAAGATATACTATAGACTCCGTAGGATAGAATCATTCTCACTAAACAAACCAACACATAGATGATAGGACACGCTCCTTCCAAAGACTATAAAAAGACCTACTTAAGTAAATAAAGAAGATAACGTCCATGATTTACCTCTTCAAGATTACCTAAATAGTCCTTAAGACTACCTAAGGCTTAGAAACAACACCAAACATCTTCCCTAACTAGAGTCATTCTCAAGAGTTCCATAGATAAGACATGAAGAAACCATCCTTTATGTCCTATTCACACTTTAACTACGGAATCCTTAGGTCACTTTAGATTAGGTACTTATTCATTTACATACTTTATATCATTAAGTCGTTAGTTCATTAGTTCATTTAAGAGACATACATCACATAAAGGACATTCAAATAATGGTCCTGGATAAGACCTAGGGACTCTTATTAACATCTTCAAAGCCAATTGCGCAATGTCTAGATAGCGTCTCATACCACAACCTAAACTTCATAGAACTTCTCTAATGCTAATATGTATCCCATATAATGATAATAGGCAATAACCGACGTAGACCACGGTAGCAAAGCATGGATTCCGAGTTCTATCCTACTTTGATGATGTGTTCTACTTGCCAATGGTAGAACTTAGACATCCCATGTAGGCACATGGCTAAGGAAATATGAAGGGCTTCTTTGTATTTTAGTCTTAATATTTAACTAGAACTACTTCCCTTACATCTAATACATTAAGTCACATTAAGGTTCATACAAATGGGTTCCATATAAAGTTCATGACCCAATTACATTTACCCTACCAAAGCAAGGTCCGCTAGGGCTATCTCACTATGGCGATAAGAAGATCATAATAACTTTCCTAAGGATTGGTATGATTCCGTTCCAGCCAATCAACCTTAAGTCCATCATTCATTACATGAAGGATACCATTACGACTTACTACTTTACGATTCATAACCTTACCACTTGGTTAAAGGTTTCACGTAAATGACTCTCTTATCATCATTCAAGGTCTCACCTATATTCATTTATTCAAGACTAATACCCTTTAGTTTCCTACATCAAGACATCACATATTCATACAATCATCAAGTAAGGGACACAAGTCTACCTAAACAAGACACAACATACTTCCATTTAGCACATATAGCCTATCTTTCTTTAGATACTTAGGAATGATCCTTAACCTTATTTATTCAACTTATTAATTATCTTAACATCATTAATATAAGCATTTTAGACTCATCTAACCAATTTACGAACAACCATATATCAACTCTAAGACTACACACTTAACACATAGTCAAAGCATAACATGATTACCTAGATAGTATCAATAGTCTAACACATAATTTGACATATAGGTACATATGATCATACATCACATAATCAACTACACAAATATATATATATCTTCAAGTACTGCCGACAAGGCCATGATAATCAATGTACTAAAAATAACGCCGACAATGCCATATCAATTAAGATAACACCGCCACCAAAGGTGGACCAAACCAATCATAACATAATTGAAGTATAATTAACATTGAATAAGAAGAAATAGATCAGCGTACCACCACTTCATCATCAACACTTCAAGCCAATACAAATCACCCAATTCAACATCATAAGGCCCTTACACATGGCCATGAAAACCAATTCAATACACAAATATGAAAATAATTGAAATCTAAATCAACTCAACATATATTCAACATTCTAAGACAAATTAGATAACAATTTAATACAATTTTTGCACCATTAGAAAGCCCATAAGAAACTACACATGAATTCATCAACATTAGACCAATATCAAGTAATCCATAAATTCGTCAAAATCTAAGGTTCATCAATTTCATGGGTTCAAAGGTAATTTAATTTAAAATAATCAATACAACATCAATATAATCCATAATTGACGTTTGAAAACCATTAATGCAAGAACCCATGGTAGAATAAAGAAATTGGACAATTCCTCTTTGAAAACTTTCAAAACATCTTCGAAAGTTGGGCTCCTTGATGAAACGAGTTTCAAGGATCAAAAGCCATACCTCAATGAAGCTAATTATTCACTTTGATGAAGAATCTCCACTCAAAACGTCACACCAAGATCTTCCTTGATTTTGGACTTCAATGGAGTTTTGGGGAATTTCTAAGGTATTTTGGGGTTTTGATTTTGAAGAATGGAATGTTCTAAGTGTTAAAACCTTATAAACACATGTAAAGTACCCAAAATACCCTTAGGGAACCGCCAAACCTTCCATTTAGAAGTGGGGTGAATTTACAAGTTCACCCCTAGACTTAACTGTGACTGCACGCAGGAACCATTCACCATCGACGGTGGGCGGTCGACGGACTGTTTGTCCACAAATGGACCGTCATGTCCTCCCGTTGATTGGTTCAAAGGTTGTACGTGGTTCAGAACCTTTCCCAGCCTAATTACCAACCTACGGTACCATCAACAGACCGTCCATGGACCTACGAACCATCCTATGGTCCGTGGTCTGGGACTTGGTCTTGCCATCGATGGTCTGCCCATCGACGGGACGGAGGTCCACTTACGGGCCGTACTATCCTCCGTCGATTGGTTCAGAGACTTGGAACAGGTAGATTAACTACCCAGGCTAAGTACCTACTCACGTCCATCACCCACGGACCGTCGACACCGTCGATTGGCTTCCGTAGGTGAGGCTGCCTTGGGAAGTCTTGGCCTCCGACATGGGATGTTACTCAAGGACCCTTGGTTTGTCCTTGGGGATGTTTGACCGGACATTTCCAACTCAAACATTAACTTATACAGGTTTAGGACCTGTCACATGAATTTCACTCAAAACGAACACGTAAAACTGGAAGAAACATGCCTAGACACACAAGGTCATTTCAAGGCACATCTTTCGAATGCCATGGATGTTCTTGAGTGTTTGACCTACAAACTTCTCAAAACTTGACAAACTACCTATACACATCATACTAGACTCATTTAAGACCTTATAACCTCAAGAGTCACACATAAACACATAGGCCTTCACATGCGACACTTAGGTGACTTAGTCATCGAACGTCTTGGTTGACCCTTGACGTTTGACTTACAATGCACCTAATACATTAGATAATGCCTCATTACAACATTATAGACATATTAAGGACCTTATACCACCATTACCAACATGTTAGGCTATAGATAACTTAAGTCATTTTTTGGACCTTACACAGAAAATAATGTTTTCTCCTTGATTGAGTGCTATATGGTATGATTATGAGTTGCTAACTGAATATTATATAAATTGTTATTGAGGCAGTAGCTAATAGTTTAGGTGCATCGGAAATCAAACGTCAAGGGACGACCAAGACGTTCGACGACTAAGTCACCTAAGTGCCTCATATGTTGTTCTATGTGTTTATGTGTGATGGATGAGCTTATATGGTCCTTATATGAGTTTATATGGTGTATATATGTAGTGTGTCAAGTTTTGTGAAGTTTGGAGGTCAAACTCTCAAGATCGTCCATGACGTTCAGAAGATGTACCTTGAAATGACCTTGTGTGTCTATGCATGTTTCCTCGAGTTTTATGTGTTCATTTTGGATGAAACTCATGTGGTAGGTCCTAAACTCGTATTCGTACATGTTTGGGTCGGAAACGTCTGGGTACGATTCCACGTAGGACCCACAAGGGGCCCTAGAGGAGGACCCAACTTGGAGCTCAACACTGCCAGGCAGTGGCAAAACGGCGACCCAAACGACGGTCAGTCGACCAGGATACGGTCTGTCGATGGGTCCCATCGATGTATCCAAGATGCATGAAGGTTTAGGAGTCTCTTAATCAACCAAAGAGACCCCATCGTCGGGGCGTGGGTAAGACCACGGAACGTCGATGCTTGCGTTGATTGTGCTGAAATTTTGTACTTTTTCTGTTAAGGCTTGGCGTTTTTGGGAAATTCACCCCAAGTCTTATTAAACGTGGTGACGATTGTTTTAGGTGTTTAGGGGTATTTTAAGAGTATTTAAGTGATTAAACTCTCATTTAAACCCTAGCATTTAAACCAAATCCCCTTTCCTTCTAAAGTTTTTCCCAAAAACCTCCATGAGAGTTCAAAGTGAAGATGAATCTTGAAGATGGGTCTTCAATGGAGTTTCTTCTTCAATTAGAATTGGGTTATTCAAATAATATATGGTAGTTCTTCATCTAAGGCTTGCTATCACCTTAGATCCAATTTAGAAGAAGATTTTCATAGGATTTCAAAAAGATGAAAAAGTCCAATCTCTACTCTAAATCTTGGGTTCTTGCATGAAAGGTTTTCAAAGCTTAATATATGATGTTATTGATGTATAATTGATTTTTTCCAATGAAAGTATCCATGAACCCTTAATCTTTTCAATTCTCTAATTTTCATTAAAATATGGGTGCATTGATTATGCTTTGAGATTAATGAATTCATGTGTTGATTGTTATGGGCTTTTGATTCATGTATAGATTATGTATGTATGGTTTATAGGCTTATTCAATTTGATCAATTGAGTATTGTATATTCTTAGATCTATTGACTATTAAGCTTATTGAATTGATATGAACTTAATGCTTATAGATTCTAGTGTAGATTTCTATGGGCATTGTAATGATGTAAAGATTGTATTAAATTGATATCTAATTTCTCTTAGATTGATAAATATATATTGAATTGACTTAGATTCATTGATTATTATGATTTATGTATTGAATTTATGTTGATGGCCATGGGTAAGGGCCTTATGGTATTGAATTGGATGGTTTAGCTATTGATTGAAGTGGTGAGATCAAATGGGTGGTATGCTGCCTTAACTCTATTTTGATTATGTATTTATATTGTAATTTAGCTCTTGAATTATGTGTTATTGGTATGGTCCACTTATGGTGGCGGTGTTATGTGAATTGATGTGGCCTTGTCGGCGTTATTGTAAGTATTATGATGATAATGGCCTTGTCGGCACTACTTGAAGTAATATTCATATTTTTGTAGTTGATTATGTGAAGTATGATCATATCTACCTATATGTGAAATAATGTGAAAGTATGTGTTCTCTTATTGATGTTATTTGGTGATCATATTATACTATGACTGTGTTAGGTGTGTAGTCTTAGAGTTGATACATGGTTGTTCCTAATTTGGCTATATGAGTCTATAATGGTAATGTTGATGATGTTAAAGTAATGAATATGTTGACATAATGATGTTAAGGGTCATTCCTAAGTGTCTAAAGAATGTTATGATATATGTACTAAAGCGAAGTATGTTGTGTCTTGTTTAGGTAGACTTGTGTCCCTTACTTGATGCATGAATGAATATGAATATGTGATATGTTGACTTAGAAATCTTAAACGTCTAGTCTTGAATGAATCAATGTTAGGTGAGACCTTGAATGATGATAAGAGGGTCCTTTATGTGAAACCTTGAACCTAGCGGTAAGGTTATGCAACGTGAAGTCGAAAGCCGTAATGGTATCCTTCATGTAATGAATGATGGACTTAAGGTTGATTGGCTGGAACGGCATCATATCAATACTTAGGAAAATCATTATGAATTTCTTGTCTCCATAGGGAGGTAGCCATAGTGGACCTTTCTTCGGTAGGGTAAATGTAATTGGCTTATGAACTTGATATGGAACCCTTTTGTATTAACCCTAATGTGAATTAATCTATGAGAACGAAGGCTAACAACAAGTGAGTATGGCAAGGGAAGTAGCTCTAGTTAATGAATGAGGCTAGAGTACTAAGAAGCCCTTCATATTCCTTAACCATGTGCCTACATGGGATGTGTCTATGTTCTACCATTGGCAAGTAGAACAACCTCATCGGAGTAGGATACAACTCCGGATTCCATCCTTTGCTACCATGGTCTAAGTCGGTTATTACGTATTCTCATCATATGGGATACTTACTAGCATTAGAGAAGTTCTATGAAGTTTAGGTGGTGGTATGGGACGCTATCTAGACATTGCACATTAAGCTTTGAAGATGTTAGTGTGATTCCCTAGGTATTCTCCAATACCATTACTTGAATGTCCTTATGTGATGAATGTCTCTTAAAGGAACTAAGGAATGTAATTACTTAAGTTAAGAAATAATGTTAAATGAATAAGTACTTATCTAGAGTAGTTAAGGCTTTTCTAGTTAAGGTATGAATGGGTCAAGGGAATGGTCACTTCATCTCTTACTTAGATAAGTCTTAGTAATGATTCTAGATAAGGAAATTGATTGGTTGTCTAGACATGATCCAAACTTAGGTAAGTCTTAAGGATTACTTAGGTAATCTTGAATAGGTCAATAATGGGCATTCTCTTCTTGAGTTACTTGAGTAGCTCTTTGGATAACCTTTGAAAGGAGAATGTCATGTTTGACGTATGCTATTGTATTAAGTGAGAACGATTCTATCTTACGTAGTGTATAGGATCCCTTTTGTGTGTGTGAAAGGTATTGTATGGGTGGTCGCTCCACACTCACCCAAGTGAACCTTGGAATCACCTTTGGTAGGAGGATCTCATGTTTATGTGCTTGATGTATTGTAAGTGTGTATGTGTCTCATTCTAAGTGGTCTTAAGGATCGTTTAGGGATGCTTTGAGATGGTGTATGGGAGGTCTCTCTTTGTGTGTCTTAAGTGAGTCTTTGGATAACTTTTAGTGGAGTTAGTACATGCTAGAAGATGGTAAATGTTAAGGTTAAGCACTTCACTGTAACAGTGAAGGAATGTCACTGTACAGTGAAGTGGTTCACTGGAAAGTGAACTTTAAAATGTGAATAATTTATTGAATGATTTCTCATGTGTTTCTCAAGTGATAATTGTGCTTCTTATGTTTATACTATGATGTTTTAATCAACATTCATGAAAAGTATGTTATTGACTAAATGTCCCTTTTTCATGGTTTTTTCTTGGCTTCCATACTTAGTACATCTAATGTGCTAACCCCTTCTTTTCCCTTTTTGACTAAAGTGTAGGTAATTGGAAGTCTTGATGTGCCATGGAGTATGGATATGTTTCTAAGGTTGAAGATGAAGTATTGGTGAGTCCTCATCGATTCCAGGACAATATCCACATGATCGTTATGTCTTAAGTCTTTATTTTATGTCTTGTATGGACTTAGTCCCATGTGTTATATACTCTAAAGTTTAGATGGTTCAAGGGGTTATTGTAAAGGTTTAATGTTTTAATGAAAGTCTTCCGCTTGTGTATTGTTTATGAATAGAGTTCTTCGTGTGTGAAGAAAGTTTTAAATTCTTACTCGTTTAGTATGTTTATTATGCAATGAATGATCAAGAGTTTTAAATGAGACTTTTTGAAGTCTCATTTGCCGTGTGACGAACACAAGTATAATCTAACATCTAGGGTGTACTTGAGGGTCGTGACACATAACATCACATAAGACACACAATGAATTTAAGGCATATTAAGCACCACTTTACAGTAAGCATATTTGAATTACAGTGACCACCTTCATTTTACAGTGAGATTTGCTTATCTTTAACTTCTTAACTTCCCAAGTAACCCTCTAGTGATACTTGGTGCAATGCATCACTATAAGGCCACAAGATACTCATACATATAACCTTCCTAGCTCAACACATTTATTCATAGAAGTATAGCACCTCATAAGACACATTCAAGTCAAGACTACCAAACCAATTACAGTAAACCATAGTCAATTTGCACAGATGGTAACTTCACTTTACATAGACTCTTATAAGACCTTACTCATAACCCCAATCTATGTCTACTAGTGCAATTAACATGTGAAGCCCCATAACCTCACACATACTAAGTAAACCTATCAAGAGTCCACAAGCATATCATTCACTTCATACATGAAAAAGGCAAGTATAAACACTCCATATATGCCAAACAAGACTTCATCATATAGTCAATAAGACCCACATTATAGATATAAGGTAAGAAAACATTTTATAGAATCATTTGGACTTATACCGTGCATTTCATCATTACAAGTAGAGAATACTACAATGTCATGCATAATGACATAAACATGACATATACATTAGAACACCTTCCTGGATCTCCCTTCATAATCTACTTGTGCAATGCATAGGTGAAGTCCCATACCCCCACCTACACTAAGCAACTTCCCTTAAGTTATCCTAGTTAGGGTCCTTACTTTACTTCCATTGTCCATTTTACTTTAGGGTAACTACAGCATTAACCGACACTAAAACCATGGGTTCTAAATATGGAATTTGGAGTTGTAGAGCCTTACACAAAGGAAATTTTCTCTACCTTGCCAAATAGAACATTAACATTATGCTACCGTATTAGGTTATATCACTTGCTAAATTGTATGGGGCAAGCATATTTTATGGAACTTGGAGGTATATATGGAAACCCTCTTTATGCCTATTTAGACATTGTAGTCATCCACCTCATGAGCACAATGGTGAACAAGTCTTCCCACATTGGGAAGGGTAACCCCTCATCTAAGTTCACTCGGTTCTAAGCTAAGTTTCCTTTATTGAAAAGCGAGTATTATCATTACTTTATAAAATCTAGGCCTTAGAGAGTTAAGCCCTCATATGCTTAGATCATAGGTCATGGATGAGAGTTCGTCAACCTAATTAATGTGAGAAGTCCTTTCACATGGACATAGCATATTCAAGCACCATCTAGTTTAGGGTACTGTTGAGAACACCTTTCAAGATCCCCTTTATTGACAAGATCATCATACAAGCATCATGTACATACTTTCATGTGTGTGCGCATACATATATGTGAGAAAACCTTTCACATAAATGTAACAACCTGAAAATGACTATGCTAAGTAATGCTTAAACATACATAGAATGCATGGATTAGACCGGGTTCACACGGCTTGTTGCGCGTAGAACCAGACCTCAGAACCTATGCACTAGCCAAGCCAACCAACTTGGTGAGTTAGTTGAGCTATTCAAGGTGACAACCAACTATGTAGGGCACCCGAATTGAAGAGATTCACCCGGATGAGTTTTACCGGACTTAAAAGGGGTAATGTTAGGTTTGGAGGGTGTAGGGGTAAAATGGTCTTTTCCAAGCTACGGTTAGTATTGTAATTATCCTAAATATTTAATTAGTTAATTAATTAAATAATTAATTGAAATAGGAGGGGCAATTCGGGTAGGGTTGGCCGAAATTTACCCTTTTTCGCAAGTTTGGCTTCACCCGGGTTCGAGCCTCGGTGGAAGCGACATTTAGGTGGATTAAATTGATTATTATAATCTGATTTTGTAGGGGCTTGGTGGTCATTTCGCTTACCCTTTGAAAAAAAATCAGATTCTTAAACAATTAAGAGAAGTCCTAATTTGACCAAGTCTCCACCTAATCTCCTAATCCTAAGCTAACTCATTCTCACGTCTCTCTCTACTCTCACCTTATTTACACGCTCAACTTTCTGTAAAACAAGAGAACAGAACAAAAAAATAATATAAAGTTCATCAAGAACTTGAACGCTCAAACTCAAAAAGCAAAATAAGCTTCAAAACGAAAAGCAAAAACCAAGTTCTCTACGGATTGTGCTTGTGATTTCGGTGGTGAGATGTTGGCTTAGTGGGGGGATTTTGGAAGAACGTAAGAACACCTTTGAAAGACTTCAGGTATGGGTTTTCTTCCCTCTTGGTCCCTTTCCCAAGAGACCCCTAAGGTTCAGACTATTCACAATAAAAAACTAAGGTTGTCCCCGTTGCATGCCCCTTTCATTAGATCCTTTGAAAGATTCAAGTATGCGTTGGTATGACTTCTGGTAGATGATTTTAGGGCTGGTTGTGATTACGTGTTTGTATGTGTATTTGGAATTATGTAGAAATGAAAGAAGTGTTTCCGAAAATGTGTGATATGTTAACTTGTGGGTGCACGTGTGTACTGTGATTTTGGTCTCGACTTGAAGCATGAATTTTGACATGTTAAATTGTTGTATTTTACGTGTATGAATGTGTTAAAAACGTGATGTTCATATAAGTTCAAAGTTGCTGAATTAAATGAAAAATCTTGATTGAAAGTAACCTTGAAGATGCACCTAAAGATCTCCCTAAAAACTACTCGAAATGTCTTAATGTTAACGTGAAAGAGGGTGAGAAAATGGACTGCAAAAAAGTGATCAAATTTCTGAAAGTAACCATGAAAACTCACCTAAAGATGCACTAGATGCTACACGAAAATTGTCCTAAACCTAACATTTAAATGTTGAGAAAAAGGGCTGCAAAAAGGGTGAACAAATTTCCAGCATTCTAGAAATTTGTTTTCGGCAACTTACTATTAAAAATGATACTTTTAAAAATATTTGTAAAATGCATGAGGTCAGTGGGGATTGAACCGAAGACCTCACCAGATCCAAGTTATAAAAAAATTAAATAATAAAGTTAGGTAAGGGGGATTCAAAATGGGGTAAAGCTCAAGTGAAAATTTAGGAGAAAAATAAAAGAAAATGAAGTGAGGCGTGTGGGGTTCGAACCCACAACTTCTTGGACGGATGAAGGAGAGAGAAGAAAAATTAAATAAAGAAATAATAGAAATGAGGTCTAGGGGATTCGAACCCACAACCTCATGTCCGAATGAGAAAGTAAGGAGAAAATGCAATTAAAAATAAGGTTAGGTTGTGGGGGTTCGATACCACACCCTCTTAGTCTAAATGAAGAAACCAAGTAAAGATAGAAAAAGAAAAGAATGTGGGAGTGGGGATTCGATCTTGGGTCCCCCAGGCCAAAAATTTTAAGACAAAACTCAAGAAAATAAAGAAAGGAAGTGTAGGTGTGGGGAATGGATCTCGGGTTCCCTAGCCAAGACTTTTGTGTCAACAAAAATTATAAAGAAAACAAACTAAGTGTTATAAAAGGGAATTAAAATAGTGTTCCCTTTCCCAATTCCGTATTGACACATAAGTCTTACATGAATAAATGATTAAATGAATACTGCCTTTAAGGATCAAAACTGAGATCTTGGCATACTTACAAGATGCATAAGTCTTGTACCACATAACCTTGGCTAAGTATGAATCACTTAGACGAACTACGAATGAAGCCTCATGGCTTATATGTATAGATCCATAAGTCCAGCATACGTTTAAAAGTAAGTCAACCTAAGATTTTATGTAAGGAAAGATGTAACCCCAGAAGGGTTAAGTAAGATTGTGAAACACCCTAAAAGGCAAAGTGCATTGGCATATGATGAAATAAACATTCACGTAAAAAGGGGTGAGTAATTATGAAGGGCAAATGTGCTAAGTCTAATGAATGTGGTGACAATATGATAAGAGGCTAATGTGAAATATGAGAGTAATGTCAAATGAGCCTAAGTAAATGTTACCAAAACGTACTCACCTAAGAGAGTGTAAAGTTAATGAAGAGACCAGTCTCTATGAACACTCTAATGAAAGTATTAAAGTTAATGCATACTTAATACGAATGATGAGATGAGAAATCATCTAATGAGCAATGATACCCTCATGCTAGAAGCCAACTTCTATGATGTATGAGATGAATGTAATGGAACTTTATACTGAGCATTGATAGGCTAGCTATGAGTGGCAATTCTTGTTTTGGGAAGACAGAGGTTCGTGTAATACTCATGAGATGAGAATGTCCAGACGGGTATGGGTCCCCTTATATCTCCTAGTCTTTGAACCTATGCAGCCAACATAGGGATTTAGGAGGGTTCAATTCCCTATATACGCTAGCATGTTTTGGTTTCACTTTGGCCGGTGATTCCACCTCTTTTCAGTGTGGGGTAGACACAAGATTTCATGGATCTCACATGATCTATGTCGGTTAAAGTTAAAGTTCCCAAAGAAAGAATGAGGCCAGCCTCATGTAATGCACACAATGAAATGAAGGATACCAAAGATGTTTGGGTAGGATAATCAAGGGGTGAACTGCACTTACGTAATGACACTAGGTCATTCTTAGTCATTGCACAGTGAACCAATGAGAGTCTTAAAATACATCATAGGTATAGCTGGTGTTTACACTAGACTATGATTGAATTGAAATGAAGTACGTATGAATGAACGAAGTAGACTCTGTGTTTGCTAAAGAAGACTCCCTAGTTGAGGTCCCATATGTTGAGCTCTCATTTTGGGAAGTCCTAATGTTAAGTCCATGATTCCAAGGTCTCATCGCATATGAACGAATGAAATGAAATATGATATGTGCTATATGCAATATGTTATGTGCTGTGTGAATATGATACATATGATGATGCATGTTACTCTCAAGGCATGACTTTCCTAATCCAATTTTGGCAAATCCAATTACTTACTTTCCATAACTCATATCCTTAGGAGAGAGCTATTCTAAAGCATGCATGCCCATGGTGTGTGCTTGCATATACCCATACTTAGTACAAGTGTGTACTAATTCCATACATTTATCTACTTTTAGGTGCAGGTGCAGCTGGACGTTAGAGCTTACGAGTCGACACAAAAGTTATTCGGACGTGGAGCTTTCATCCGGATTTAGTATGACCTCATGCTTTCGAGGATGCTTACTGGTTTATTCTAGTGTAGACGTAGGCAGGAGCTAGTGGAGTATGTTCCACTAGCGTTTCTTTCGTATTTACTTTCAGACGTTGTATTGGTGTCATTTTGGCAACTCTATATTTATGACTATATCTTTGATTTGATTATATTAATTTAGATGGTTGTTGTAAACGCTTATGAGTTTACGTAGATAGTATTATGCGAGATCAATATTTTCCAATATAAAGTTTAAGTAAACAATAGTTCAAATTTTTCCGCTAAAATAAACCTAGATGAAGTAACGACGACGTATGTAGGCTTGTCTGCGACCTCTGAGAGGTCAACGACGCCGGTCTCGTCTGGGGTCTAGATCCCGGTCGTGACAATAAACACCCTTAGACCACACATGTTCATACTTGTACTTCATTCATGCATAAGAGTATAGGTGTAACTATATGAGTAATCCTTTCATATAAACACATTTAGACATCATGCACATTCACACTTCATCACATTATATAAGTGATGTTCATAATATATAAGTCATATTCATAACCTGCTCATGCATCATATTCATGTACACAGATCACAAACCTAGGAACTATCCTATCAAGCCACACATATGCAATGCATAGAAAAGGTCTCATACCCTGTCTCATACTATTACCCCCATCAAGTCATCCTAGTTAAGGGATACATGACATACTTCATGTACATATACTTTACGTGCATAGTAGTAGACATTAGTGCATATGAGAATAACCTTTTATTAGACACCATGAACCTATACTACTTGTAAGAATGCATGAGGTGTGTGTGTACATTCACCAGCATGATCACATAATGGCTATCAACTACATATTAAGGCAGCCGCCCTCTTATGACCACAAAGCACAAGAAATCATAGACCACACAACACATACTACTAGTATTGGAGACAAGAAAACTTCAACACTTGCATTCAAGACTCCTAACATTAGTGAATCACCCATTCATATAGGGGTACATAGGTAAGGGTCATTTACCACTATCACATCATCAAAGGAAGAACCTATATCTAACCCTAACATAGTCATTCACATGCTTATAACATTAGTAACACAACCTAGATCATAGTTAGAATAAAACTAGGCATATGCTTCACATTGGATGATTATCACCAACACTCATTCAGATTAGAATTGCCTTCAAGGACATGATCACCTTGCATATACATTGATAAGAAGTAAACACCGCCACCATAAGTGGACTATACCACATAATTTCATACAAGGCCAATCATCTAGCAAATCTATAGAAAATGTAGAAGAAAGCAATCTTACCAAATCTCCCTTGATTTGATCATCAATGATCAATACTCGTAATTCATCAATAATACAATATAGTGATGTAGCTAAGAGATCATAACCTAAACGAACTCATGCTTCATCTACCCTAGAATTAAGATCACATTATTTACATTGCATTATCAATCTATAGAGGATAGAATAACATAGGTCAATCTCATTCAAATCTTCTTACCTTGATCCATATTGGATCAACAATACATAACTCATCGTAAATTTACATCTTAGGCAGTGCAGTACCTAAAGCAATTTACCTTAATTGAATCTCATACCAATAATCCTAGCAGCAAGATCACAAGATACTACATTATAGGCCAAATCGAGATTGGAAGGGATCATGGGTTCATAATTAAATTGGATTTAATTCAACATGAAAAACAGTAGCTAATCATCAAATCATCATAATCATGCTTTTGAAATCGTTTTGAAAAGGAAACCATGGCTAGATTGAAAGATAGGAAGTTTGATCATAATTTCTCTTTCAAAAAATTGGAAGGAACTCCTTAGAAGAAAGGTTGACTAAAGATGAAGGATCACTATAACTCATTATAGAAGAAAACCATGAAAACTTTATGAAGAAACCATCACAATCCCATCTACAAGCTGTTCTTGAGCTTCATCTCCAAAGTAGGTTGTACAGTGTTTTTTGTTTTGGGAGGGAAGTCTAATTTTGAGAATTGAATTGGGAATGGGGTTTTGATCTTAATACCTTACCTAATATAACCAAAAACCTATAAAATAAACTCCTAGGGTCAGGTTAGTACGTGGGGTGAATTTCCCATTCACTCCTTAATGAAATAGTGTGCCTAGCAGTGGAGTTGCAGGCTTCATTGACGGAGCAACCTACGCCCCGTAGGCCCATCGACGGTCCATTCTGCTGCCCATCGTTTGGGTCTGTGTTGCTTTGTCTCCCAGTCTATGTATGGAACAGCTCCTACCCATCGACGGGGCGTCATCACACCTACTGGCCGTCATTTGCCAGGCGTAGGTAGACACTGCCAAGGCATTGTCCAAGCAGACTTTGGGTCCTCCTTTATGGCCTTTTGCGGGTCTCTTGGGGAGTCTTACCATGACTTTTCCAACGTAAATACATTCATTAACATGATAGGGACATTACATAACAGTCTCAACCTAAACAAACACATAAAACATATCAAGACACTCCAAGACACACATGCACGTCTCTAGGTCTAACTTTCGAACGTCTTGGACTTTCTAGGACGTTTTACTTCCAAATGACTTAAAATGAATCATGAATACTGCAAAAACTGATTTAACATATTTAAATCCTTTTTGTACTCATGTGAGGATCTAGACACCTTAACTCATTTTGGGGTTCTTATAGGACGCTATCTAGACATTGCACGATTAGGCTTTGAAGATGTTAGTGAGTGAGTCACTAGGTCTTCTCCAAGACCATTAATTGAATTTCCTTATGTGTGTAATGTCTCTTAATTGAACTAATGAAGATAATGACTTAAATTAGAAAGCATGTCAATGAATAAGTACTAGTCTAGAGTGACTTTAAGGATTGCCTTGTTAAGGTGTGAAGGGAGCATATGAATGGTCTATTTACGTATTACCTAGGGAAGTCTTATGAATAATTTATATAGAAAACATTGATTGAAGAAGTGAGAATGGTCTTATCCTAGGTAGTCTAAAGGATCTCATAGGTGTGTGTGAAGGGGTTGTATGAGTGGTCGCTTCACAACTCACTTAAGTGAGACTTAGAATCACCTTTGGTAGGAGTATATCATGTTTATATGTTTTGTTTGTGTTAGTGATGTGATATTGTGAAATGTAAATTATGGGTGAACTTACAGTGAAGTCAGTATAAGCTTACTGTAGGTTTATTCTAATATTTTTTTAAATTGAATATAATTGGTAATGTGTTCTAAATGTGATGTTTGGTGCTTAAATGTGATTCTTATACTTTTAATGTGATGTTTTAATAAAAAAGAGCATATTTCTCATAAATGTTTGTTTCTCATGATTTTATGCATTATGTCATACTTAGTACAATTACTTTTTGTCTATCTCCAAAGGTGTGGTTAGCAGGTGAGAGGTGTATTGAAGCATGCTTGGAATCTAGTAACCATTCAAGTAAAGTTGAAGTATGTCCTCACTTGACCCGAGGGAATAACAATCTTTAGACTTTTTTATTCGAGTATTATGATAGACTAAGTAATTCTATATTTCGTATTGTATGGGCCGTTTCCCAAGTATTCTTAAGTCTAAGATTGACATATGTTGAGACTTAGTATTTTCCTATGATTTTAATTTGAAATATGTTTTTAAGATAATTTGTGTCAAAAGTTTTATTTCCGCACTACTTTTCATATATGTATGCAATGAATGATGTCAAGGGCTTGTACAAGACCTCCGAGAGGTCAAGTGTACCATGTTACATTCCGAGAGTGTCATATCTTCTAGGGTGTACTCTCGGGATGTGAAACCCTAAACTAAAAAATTCTAAAAAACTCTAAACCCTAGCACTAACCCTAACAGTAAACCTAAATCATAAACCCAAAACCCCAAGCCCAAAATACCAAAACCCAAACATTAAACACTAAACCTCAAATGCTAAACCCTAAACCTTAAAACGTAAAAACAACCTACACCCTAATCCTAAACCCTAAGTCTAAAATACGAAAATCAAACATTAAACACTAAATCATAGATTTTAAAGATCAAATCCTAAACCCCAAACCCTAAAACCTACACCCTTACCCTAACCCTAATTCTAACTTTAACCCTAACCCTAACCCTAAACCACAAACACTAAACCCGAAGCCGAAAATACATAAGCCCAAACATTAATCACTAAACCACAGATTGTAAACCTCAAATCCTCAACCACAAAACCTAAAAGCTGAAAAAACCCTAAACTCTAACTTTAACACTAACCTTAACCCTAACCCTAACCTTAAATGCCAAACCCAAAATACAAAAAGCCAAATTAAACACTAAACCATAGATATTACAACTCAAATACTAAAACCCCAACCCTACAACCTAAAAAAAACTAGACCCGAACACTAACCCTATCCTTAACCCTAACCCTAACCCTAAATCAAAAACGCTAAACCGTAAGCCTAAAATACCAAAATCTAAACATTAAACACTAAACCATAGATATTAACCCACAAATCCTAAGCCTTAAACCCTAAAACCTAAAAAAAATTAAAAAATCCCTAACCCTAACCCTAAACCATAAACCCTAAAGCCCAAGACAAAAATACAAAAACACAAATGTTAAACACTAAACCATAAATATTGAACCATAAATCCTAAACCCAAACCCGAAAACCCATAAGAAATCCTAATCCCTGAACCTAACCCTAACCCTAACCCTAAACCCTAAACCCCAAGCCTAAAATACAAAAAGCCAAACATTAAACACTAAACTGTAGATATTAAACTACAATTCTAAACTTTAACCCTAAACCTAAAATCCACTAAACACTAAACCCTAGCGTTCAACCCTAAACCCTAAACCCTAAGCCCCAAGATCAAAATACCAGAACCCAAACATTAAACACTAGACCATGCATATTAAACCTCAAATCTGAAACCCAAGTCCTAAAAGCTAAAAAAAACTAAATACTAAACCCTAACGCTAACCCTTACCCTAACCCTAAACCCTAAATCTTAAACCCAAATCCCAAAATGGACTGATAGGTACAAGAATACTCTAATTGGAAATTTTAGTAAAATACAGTGCCTAAAGTTAAGCTTATTAGATAGAGTTTTATCAACAAAACTCAGCTTTTAGGTGGAATTAAAATTGCCCATTTCAATGCTAGGCATTTCTACATTGAGTTTGATAATGAACTTGATTTTGTAACAGTTTGGACTAAACAAAGAATGACTATTGAGGGACAATTCATGAGAATTCAATCATGGACTCCTACTTTTAAACCTATTGATGAAACACTAATTGTTCCTGTTTGGATATCTCTTCCGGAGCTTCCTTGGCATTATTATTATAATGATATTCTAACAGCCATGTTATCTCAAGTTGTTAAGGATTTATATCTAAACAATGCTACTTTTAACAAGACTAGTGGTAGCATGGCAAGGGTTAGGATTCTACTTGATCTTACAAAGGAAAGACCTAAACATGTGTGGCTTGGTTATGATGAAGAGGATTTGATCAAGGGTCATTGACAATGTATTGAGTATGAAAATGTGCATGTATACTGTCCTTATTGCAAACACAAAGGCAACATGATTTATGAGTGTACAGTCAAGGTAACGGATTACGAATTTCACCAAAGGAAAGAGGTGGAAGTTGGAATAAATGTAAGAATAATGCAGAAAAAAAGAACCACGACAATCCCAAGAGTGGAACAAGTGCTTCTGTATAAGATCCTGAATAATATCTACAATGGTGTTCCATTTTTTCATTTTCATATTTATATTTTAAAACTCCTCCATAACTATGGTTACTTGAATCTGTTTCAACTATATAAATAAATATCTTATTTTCATCAGGAAAATAAAGTTTTGGTAATTTCTTACATAAATTCTTAATATTTTTTATATATTCTTTATCTTTTTTATCAAAATGATATTCAACATCTTTTTTAAGTTTTCGATGTAGTGGTTTTAAATATTCTGCTAATTTCGGTATATATTCTCTTACTTGATTTACTAATCCTAAAAAGGATTGTAATTTCTTTTTTGTATCTATATTTTCATCAATATTAATTATTTTTTGTACTATATGTGTCTGCATTTTTATACCATTTTTATCTATTTGTATTCCTAAAAATTCTATCTGTGATTTCATTATTTCTGCTTTCTTTTTACTTAAACTTATACCTGAATTTTTAATTATATGTATAAATTTTTCTAATAACCTAATATGTTCATCTTGTGTTCTAGAGAATAATAATATATCATCTATATAAACTATGCAATTTTCTAATTGATTAAAATAATTGTCCATAAAATGTTGATATCTACGTGGTGCATTTTTATATCCAAATGGTAAAACATTCCATTCATAGAACCTTGTGGTACTGTGTTGAATATCATTTTGATAAAAAAGATAAAGAATATATAAAAAATATTAAGAATTTATGTAAGAAATTACCAAAANTGGCCTTGTCGGCATTAATTTATGTATTATGATGATCGTGGCCTTTTCGACAACTACTTGATATACTATGATGAATTGTGTAGTTGATTTATGTGAATTATGATCATAATTATGTACTTGTGATCAATGTGAAAGTATGTGTTCTTCTCTTGATATTAGGTGATCATGTTAGACTATAACTAGGTCCTTATGTATGTAGTTTTAGAGTTAATGCATGGTTATTCCTACTTGACTAGACGAGTCTATGATGGTTATATTGATGATGTTATAGTAGTATTCTAGATGAATTATATATGAAAGTGTACTAAAGTGAAGTCATTGGTGTGTATTGTGTGGTAGACTAGTGTCCCTTACTTGATACTTGCATGAATATGAATATGAGATGTCTTGACTTAGGATGTTAAATACTGTTAGTCTTGTATGTATGAATGACATGAGACCTTGAATGATGCTATGAAGGTCCTTTGTGTGTAACCTTAAACCTAGTGGTAAGTTTATGAACATTGAAGTCCAAAGCCGTAATGGTATCCTTCTTGTATGAATGATGGACTTAACGTTGGATGGCTGGAACGTCATCATATCATCCTTAGGAACGTCATTAAGCTATCCTCTTCGGCATTGTAAGGCAGCCCTAGGGTACCTCTTTGGTAGAGTGACTTTTATTGGGTTATGAACAAGATATTAAACGCTTTCGTATAATCCTTTTATGTGAATTACTGTATGAGAACGAAGGCTAGCACCGAGTCAGTATCGTAACGGAAGTAGATCTAGTTAAAGGATGATGCTAGAGTGCAATGAAACCCTTCATATTCTTTAACCATGTTCCTACATGGGATGTGTCCAAGTTCTACCATGGGCAAGTAGAACACCCTCCACCGGAGTAGGTTACAACTCCGGATTCCATGCTTTGCTACCATGGTCTATGTCAGTTATTGCCTATGCTCATTATATGGGATACCTAATAGTATTTGAGAATTTCTATCAAGTTTAGGTGGTCGTATGGGACACTATCTAGACATTGCACAAAAAGCTTTAAAGATGTTAGTGAGAGTCCCTAGGTCTTCTCCAAGATCATTACTTGAATGTCCTTTTATGTGATGAATGTCTCTTAAATGAACTAATGAATGTACTGACTTACGTTAAGAAGTATTTTAAAGGAATAATTAATTATCGAGATATGTTAAGGGTTTTCTAGTTATAGTGTGAAGGGGCATAGGAATCGTCACTTCATGTCTTACCTAGATAAGTCTTAAGAATGACTCTATTTAGAAAAGTTGGTTGATTATGAACACATGATTCAAATAGGTAGTCTTAAGGATTACTTAGGTAATCTTGAAGAGGTGAAGTATTGACATTATCTTCTTGATTTAATTGAGTAGCCTTTTTATAACCTTTGGGAGGTGAATGTCATATTCTATGAATGCTATTGTATTAAAAGAGAATGATCTTACCCTAGGCAATCTAAAGGATCTCTTAAGTGTGTGTGAAAGGGATTGTATGGGAGGTCGCTTAACAACTCACTTATGTGAACCTTAGAATCATCTTTGGTAGGAGAATCTCATGTTCATGTTGTTGGTGTATTGTAAATGTGTATATCTCATTATGGGTGGTCTTAAGGATCATTTAGGTGTTCCTAGAGAGGGTGTACGGGAGGTATCTCTTTTGTCTTACTTAAGTGAGTCTTAGAATAACTCTTAGTGAGGGACTTACATGCTAGAAAGTGTCCAATGTGAAGTTGAAGAACTTCACTGTAGCAGTGAAGGAGTTTACTGTAACAGTGAACTTAGTTACTGTAAAGTTTTCCTTAAAATGTGATAAATTACTTAAGTGACTTCTTATGTGTTTATAAGGTGTTAAAGGTTGTTCTTATGCTTATATTATGATATTTAAATCAAAAGATGCATATTTTCATTAAATGTCCGTTTTCATGATTTTTATGCATTATGCCACACTTAGTACATGTGTTTCTACTAATTCCATGCTTTTATCTATTTCTAAAGTGATTCATAGGTGAAGGTTCTTTTGTGATCTAAGCTTGGATTATATGATCATTCAAGCAAGTTGAAGTATGTCCTCATTTGACCCGAGGGCATAAATGTATTTTATTTCTCTTATTTAAGTATTGTAATAGACTTAGTAGTACTATATTTCTATTGTATGGTCCATGTCTCCACTACTCTTTTATCAAAGATTTGATGAAATGTGAATTCGTATTTCCTATTTATTTTATATGAAAGACATTTTAAAGACTATTCAAATGTTTGTGAAAAGTTTTAATTTCGCACTACTTTTCATATGTATAAATGCAATGAACGATACGAAAGGTCTTGTACGATACTTCCGATAGGTCAAGTACACCGTGCCACGATTCGAGATTGATCCTATTTTCTAGGGTGTGGTCTCGGGTCGTGAAGAATGTGGTATCAGTGCATAGGTTATGAAAGTTGTCTTAGGAATCAAAAAGTATCATCAAGTCACATCTAGTAGAGTCTTGACCATCGGTGTGAGTCGTGACACATCTATGGGCGAGAGTCTATAGGACTATAGAGTTTCCCCTCATTTCTACTTCTATGTCGTGCCGTACAGTAAAAGTTATGAATATTGTTTTCTTATGGTTTTCCTTTGGTTATAGGAGATGAATACGAGGAGGACACCGGCTAGGAGAGTTGAGGAGAATGATGTGAATGAGAAGATTCCTCCTCCAGTTCATAAAGTTGAGCAAGTTTCTCTAGGTGATCAAGTCCCTATTGTGGGTGGAGGAAATGATGTTCCATTGGTTCCCTCGGAAATGACTAATGGGGAGATTAGAGAGGCTTTAGTTAATTTAGCCCGAACTTTGACTACCCATGTGAATATGGGTATTGAACCTAGATCAAATGTTGTGGAGAGCACTATGACTTTTAGAAAAAGAGATTTTGTGAGGATGAATCCTCCTATCTTTCTTGGATCAAAGGTGGGAGAGGATCCCTAAGAGTTTGTAGATGGGATGTACAAGGTGTTGAGTGCTATGGGGGTGATATCGAGGGACAAGGCAGAGTTAGGTTCGTATCAATTGAGGGAGGTTGCTCAAATGTGGTATACTCAATGGAAAGATAATAGGACGGTTGAGTCGGGTCCTATTGAGTGGGAAGAATTTATAGAAGCATTTCTAGGAAACGTAATTTCCCCGTGAGAGGAGGGGGGTAAAGGTAGAGGAGTTTATCAATCTCAACCAAGGCAATATGAGTGTTGAAGAATACTCTTTGAAGTTCTCTATGTTGTATAGATATGCTCCATCCCTTGTGTCTAACCCTAGGGATGACATAATTAGGTTTGTGACCGGGGTCGCCAACCTAGTGAGGGAAGAATGTTGTACGGCCATGCTAAATGATGATATGACCCTACCTAGACTCATGGTGTATGCTCAATCAATTGAGGAGTCTATACTTCGTAGAATCACAAGAAAATTGAAAATAAGTGGTTGCAGTGCTCCAAGCCAACCTAGGTTCAAGAAGAAGGTTGCAATTCAAGAAGAACGTAGGGGTGCTAAGGTTAAATTTGAGAAAGGAGGTGGTTCTCAAGTTGGCAAGCCTACATGTGCTACTTGTTAAAAGAGGCACTATGGGGAATGTCTGTTGGGTACCGGGAGTTGTTTTGTCTGTGGGAAATATGGACACAAAGTGAGGGATTGTCCTACTAGAGATGGTAAGCGTGTTGCTCCTAATACTCCTAAAGATGATGCTCCAAAGAAGAGGCGTTTCTATGAAATCCGTACTAGAGGAGCAAAGACAGATGAGGGTGATGATGATGATGGTATGTTCTTGTATTTCTCTATTTAGTGTATGAGTTCCTTCTAAGTGGAATATTATGGTTGGTAGATGGGCTAGAATGTCATAGAAGCTTGTTGCATGTGCATGGTGTTTAGAAGTTTAGTTGAAATTGAATTTCATTGATTTCTTGAATTGTGTATTTCATGATGTGATTATTAAGTTGTAAAATGTGTTTATATGATTTTATATTTCATATTATCATATTTCTATAATCAATTGCCTAAAAGTTGCATTTTTAAAAAATGTTGCATAGTTCACGGTAAAGCTGCCATGGAAAAATCTGCTCACTATAAGATTTTTGAAAAATTGACCAATTCATTCTATGGTTGAAAATTATTGTAATGTGGTTAGAAATGATGTATATGAACATGATAATGAATATAAAATGAGTTTTTTCTATTTGGAATGAAGGATGTGAGTCTTATAGCATGATGAGTTGTAGAATTTCTTCTAGTTTCTTGAAGTGTTGTGAATCTCTTGATTATCTGAAATTGATGTTTTTATAGATATTTGTATTGTATAAGGTTTTATGTGGTATGGTTACGAGCTTCTAGTTGAATCTCTATTCTTTGAAGTGTTTGGAGAGTGGCAAGTGTCATTCGAGGACGAATGTTGTCCAAGAGAGGGAGATTGTGAGAACTCTAAAATAACTTAGGTGAATCTAGAGACTAACATGTTTGTCATGAGTGTATTATGTCCTTAAATGGTATATCATTGGTTTATAGGCAGTGTCTAAAGTAATAGGTGAATTGGAAGTAAAACGTCAAGGGACGACCAAGACGTTTGACGACTAGTAACCTATGCGCCTCATGTGTTGTTATTTACCTATATGTATGTTTCATGAGCTTAGAAGTTCCTTATATGAGTTATTATAGTATTTATAGGAAGTGTGTCAAAGTAATATAAAGTTTGGAGGTTAAACGTCAAAAAACTTCCATGAGGTTCGAAAGGTTTGCCTTGAAACGACCTTGTATTTCGAGGCATGTTTCGTCAAGTTTCATGTGTTCCTTTTTGGATGAAATTGATGTGGGAGGTCCTATACTGGTATACAAACATATTAAAGTTTGAAACGTCTTGGCAAATATCCCCAAGGACCAACCAAGGGTCCTTGAGGAAGGACCCTTCCTAGAGCCAAAGGCTGTCTAGGCCAGTCCCAAACAATGGAGGCAAACGACGGCTCGTTTGCTAGTCGACGCCCCGTCGATTGGAGTCGTGGGCCAAAAATTATCCTAGGGATGTCAAAATACCAGTGGAAAGTCTTTGAACCAACCGACGGACATCCATGATGGTCCGTTTGTAGACCAGCGGCCCGTTGATGAACCAGTCGTGGATGGGCCTGCAATTTTGCAGGTTCACTGTTAAGTTGTAGGGTGAATTGGTAAATTAACCCAATGTCCAAATAAGAGTTTGGGAGGTTAATTAGGGTTATTTAAGGTATTTTAAGTGGGTTATAATTTTAAAATACCTGGATGAATTCATTCTTCCAAATCAAAACCCCAAAATCACTAAGAAATTCTCTAGAACTCCATTAAAGCCAAAACTCAAGGAAGAGCTTAGATTGGAGATTTGAGTGGTGATTCTTCATAAAATTGGTAGATTAACATCATTGAGGTATGATTTTGGATCCTTGAAACTCTATTCATCAAGGACCCAAAAATTCAAAGAGATTTTCTAAAGTTTTCAAAGATGAACTTGTATAATTTTATGATCTATCAATGGGTTCTGGCATTAAAGGTTTTAAATCATTGTATATTGATTATACTATTTTTAATTAGATCATTTTAACTCAATTAACTTAAGAACCCATGTAATTGATGAACCCTAGTTTTTGACAACTTTATGGTTGACTTGATATTGACCTAATGCTTATGAATTCTAGTGTAGCTTTCTATGAGTTATTGAATGATGTAATAATTGTATTCAATTGATGTATAAGTTGTCTTAAATTGATAAACCTATATTCATTGAGTATTATGGTTCTTTTTGTATTGAATTGATGTTCATGGCCATGGGTAAGGGCTTATGGCATTGAATTGGATGATTTAGCTATGAATTGAAGTGGTGAGAATGGATTGGTGGTATGCTTCCCTATATCTCTTTATTTTAAGTAATGTAGCTCTTGTTTTATGTTATGAATGGTATGCTCCACTTAGGTGGAGGTTCTATGTGAATGATGTGTCCTTGTCGGCGTTACTTTATGTATTATTATGATCATGGCCTTGTCGGCAACTACTTGATATACTATGATGAATTGTGTAGTTGATTTATTTGAATTATGATCATATTCATCTACTTATTATTAGTGCGAAAGTATGTGTTCTTCTATTGATATGAGGTGATCATGTTAGACTCTTACTATGTCCTTATGTGTGTAGTCTTAGAATCAATGCATGACTATTCCTGCTTGAATATACGAGTCTATGATATTTATATTGATGATGTTATAGTAGTGTATAGGATGACTTATAGATGAAAATGATTATTCCTATGTGCTTCTAGATTGATATTCAATATGTGCTAAAGTTAAGTCATTGGTGTGTCTTGTGTGGTAGACGTGTGTCCCTTACTTGATACATACATGAATGTGAATATGAGATGTCTTGACTTAGTATTCTAATGTCTCTTAATCTTGTATGTATGAATGACATAAGACCTTGAATGATGCTAATAAGGTCCTTTGTGTTGAACCTTGAACCTAGTGGTAAGGTTACGAACCTTGAAGTCGAAAGACGTAATGGTATCCTTCTTGTATGAATAATGGACTTAAGGTTGGTTGTCTGAACGACATCATATCATCCTTAGGCAAGTCATTAAGCTATCCTCCTTGCCATTGTAAGGCAGACCTAGGGGACCTCTTTGGTAGGGTGAGTGTGATTGGGTTATGAACAAGATATGAAACCCCTTCATATAATTCTTTAATGTGAATTACTCTATGAGAACAAAGGCTAGAAACGAGTGAGTATGGTAAGTGAAGTAGGTCTAGTTAAAGGATAACGCTAGAGTGCAAAGAAACCCTTCTTATTCCTTAACCATGTGCCTACATGGGATGTGTTCAAGTTCTACCATTGGCAAGTAGAACACCCTCCATCGCAGTAGGTTACAACTCCGGATTCCATGATTTTCTACCATGGTTATGTCGGTTATTGCCTATTATCATCATATGGGATACCTACTAGTATTTGAGAAGTTGTATGAAGTTTAGGTGGTTGTATGGGATGCTATCTAGACATTGCACAATAGGCTTTGAAGATATTAGTCAGAGTCCCTAGGTCTTCTCCAAGACCATTACTTGAATGTCCTTATATGTAATGAATGTCTCTTAAATAAACTAATGAATGTAATGACTTAAATTAAGAAGTATGTTAAATGAAAAAGTACTTATCTAGAGTAGTTAAGGGTTGTCTAGTTAAGGTGTGAAGGGGGCATAGGAATGGTCACTTCATCTCTTACCTAGATAAGTATTAAGAATGACTCTAGTTATGAAAGTTGGTTGATTATGAATACATGATACAAACTTAGGTAGTCTTAAGGATTACTTAGGTAATCTTTAAGAGGTCAAGTATGGACACTCTCTTCTTGATTTACTTGAGTAGGCCTTTTGATAACCTTTGGGAGGTGAATGTCATATTCTATGAATGCTATTGTATTAAATTAGAATGATCTTATCCTAGGTAATCCAAAGCATTTCTTAAGTGTGTGTGAAAGGGATTGTATAGGAGGTCGCTTCACAACTCACTCATGTGAACCTTAGAATCACCTTTGGTAGGAGAATCTCATGTTTATGTGGTTGGTGTATTGTTAGTGTGTGTATCTCATTATGGGTGGTCTTAAGGATCATTTAGGTGTGCCTAGAGAGGGTGTATGGGTGATCTCTCTTTGTCTTACATAATTGAGTGTTAGGATAGATCTTAGTGAGGGAATTACATTCTAGAAAGTCTCCAATGTGAAGTTGAGGAACTTCACTGTAACAGTGAAGGAGTTCACTGTAATAGTGAACTTAGTTACTGTAAAGTTGTCCTTAAAATAGGATAAACTATTTAAGTGAATTACTATGTGTTTCTAAGGTGTTAAAGATTGTTTTTATGCTTATATTATGATATTTAAATCAAAAGACGCATATTTTCATTCAATGTCCGTTTTCATGATTTTTATGCATTATGCCATACTTAGTACATGTGTTTGAACTAGTTCCATGCTTTTATCTATTTCTAATGTGATTCATAGTTTAAGTTGCTTTGGAAGCTAGATCTAACATATTTTCCATGAGTGTATAAGGTCCTTAATTGGTATATACTGTTGTTTGTAGGTAGTTTCTAAAGTATTAGGTGAATTGGAAGTCAAACGTCAACGGACGACCAAGATGTTCGACGACTAGTCACCTATGTGCCTCATGTGTTGTTATGTTCCTATATGTCTGTTTCATGAGCTTATGAGGTCCTTATATGAGTTATTATAGTGTTTATAGGCAGTGTGTCAAGTTTCATGAATTTTGGAGGTCAAACGTCCAAGAAAGTTCATGACATTCGAAAGGTTTTCCTTGAAACGACCTTCTGTGTCTAGGCATATTTCATCGAGTTTTATGAGTTTGTTTGGATGAAATTAATGTGGGAGGTCCTAAACTCGTAAACAAACATAATAAGGTTTTAAAATTCCGGGAAAACATCCCCAAGGACTAACCAAGGGTCATTGAGGAAGGACCCTTCCTAGAGCCAAAGGCTATCTAGGATAGTCCCAAACAATGGCTTGTTGGCCAGTCGACGCCCCATAGATTGGCGTCGTTGGCCAATACATAGACTAGGGAGCTCAAATTCCAATCGTGGATGGGCTTGCAATTTCGCAGGTTCACTGTTAACTTTAAGGGTGAATTGGTAAATTCACCCAACGTCCAAATAAGAGTTTGGGCGGTTAATTATAGGTATTTTAGGTATTTTAAGTGTGTATATAAGTCCTAAATACCAAGATTAATTCATTCTTCCAAATAAAAACCCCAAATTCTCTAAAATATTCTTTAGAACTCCATTGAATCCAAAACTCACGGAAGAGCTTTGATTGGAGATTTGAGTGGTTATTCTTCATAAAATTGTTGTATTAACATCATTGTGGTATGTTTTTTTATCCTTGAAACTCAATTCATCAACGAGCCAAAAATTCAAAGAGATTTCTAATGTTTTCAAAGATGAACTTGTCTAATTTTATTATTTATCCGTGGGTTCTTGCATTAAAGTTTTAAATCATTGTATATTGAATGAATTGTTTTTAATTATATAATTTTAACTCAATTGACCTATGAACCCATGTAATTGATGAAACCTAGGTTTTTACTACTTTATGGTTGACTTGATATTGACTTAATGCTTATGAATTCCAGTGTAGTTTTCAATGGGTTACTGAATGATATAATAATTGTATTCAATTGATGTATAGGTTTTCTTAGATTGATAAATATATTTTGAATTAACCTAGATTCATTGAGTATTATGGGTTTTTTTGTATTGAATTGATGTTCATGGCCATGGGTAAGGGCTTATGGTATTGAATTGGATGATTTAGCTTTGGATTGAAGTGGTGAGAATGAATTGGTGGTACACTGCCCTAATTTTCTTTATTTGATGTTATGTAATTCTTGTTTTATGTTATGATTGGTATGATCCACTTATTGTGGCGGTGCTATTTTAATGATGTGGCCTTGTCGGCGTTACTTTATGTATTATGATGATCATGTCCTTGTCGGCAACTACATAATATACTATGATGAATTGTGTAGTTGACTTATGTGAATTATGATCATATTCATCTACTTGTGATCAATGTGAAAGTATGTGTTCTTCTATTGATATTAGGTGATCATGTTAGACTATAACTAGGTCCTTATGTGTGTACTTTTAGAGTTAATGCATGATTATTCCTACTTGACTAGACGAGTATATGATAGTTATATTGATGATGTTATAGTAGTGTTTAGGATGAATTATATATGAAAATGTACTAAAGTGAAGTCATTGATGTGTATTGTGTGGTAGACTTCTTTCCCTTACTTGATACTTGCATGAATATGAATATGAGATGTCTTGACTTAGGATGCTAAACACTATTACTCTTGTATGTATGAATGACATGAGACCTTGAATGATGCTAAGAAGGTCCTTTGTGTGAAACCTTAAACCTAGTGGTAAGGTTATGAACATTGAAGTCGAAAGCCGTAATGGTATCCTTCTTGTATGAATGATGGACTTAAGGTTGGTTTGCTGGAATGTCATCATATCATCCTTAGGAAAGTCATTAAGCTATCTTCTTATGTATTGTAAGGCCGCCCTAGGGTACCTCTTTGGTAGAGTGACATTTATTGGGTTATGAACAAGATATGAAACCCCTTCGTATAATCCTTTAATGTGAATTACTCTATGAGAACGAAGGCTAGCACCGAATCAGTATGGTAAGGGAAGTAGCTCTAGTTAAAGGATGATGCGAGAGTGCAAAGAAACCCTTCATATTCCTTAACAATGTTCCTACATGGGATGTGTTCAAGTTCTACCATTGGCAAGTAGAACACCCTCCATCGGAGTAGGTTACAACTCCGGATTCCATGCTTAACTACCATGGTGTATGTCAGTTATTCCCTATTCTCATCATATGGGATACCTAATAGTATTTGAGAAGTTCTATGAAGTTTAGGTTGTCGTATGGGACACTATCTAGACATTTTACAAAAGGCTTTGAAGATGTTAGTGAGAGTCCCTAGGTCTTCTCCAAGATCATTACTTGAATGTCCTTATATGTGATGAATGTCTCTTAAATTAACTAATGAATGTAATGACTTAAATTAAGAAGTATGTTAAATGAATAATTAAATATCGAGATTAGTTAAGGGTTTTAAAGTTATAGTGTGAAGGGGCATAGGAATCGTCACTTCATCTCTTACCTAGATAAGTCTTAAGAATGACCCTATTTAGGAAAGTTGGTTGATTATGAAGACATGATTCAAATAGGTAGTCTTAAGGATTACTTAGGTAATCTTGAAGAGGTGAAGTATGGACATTATCTTCTTGATTTACTTGAGTAGGCCTTTTGATAACCTTTAGGAGGTGAATGTCATATTCTATGAATGCTATTGTATTAAATGAGAATGATCTTAACCTATGTAATCTAAAGGATCTCTTAAGTGTGTGTGAAAGGGACTGTATGGGAGGTCTCTTAACAACTCACTCAAGTGAACCTTAGAATCATCTTTGGTAGGAGAATCTCATGTTCATGTTGTTGGTGTATTGTAAATGTGTATATCTCATTATGGGTGGTCTTAAGGATCATTTAGGTGTTCCTAGAGAGGGTGTACGGGAGGTATCTCTTTTGTCTTATTTAAGTGAGTATTAGAATAACTCTTAGTGAGGGAGTTACATGCTAGAAAGTGTCCAATGTGAAGTTGAAGAACTTCACTGTAACAGTGAAGGAGTTCACTATAACAGTGAACTTAGTTACTGTAAACTTGTCCTTAAAATGTGATAAATTACTTAAGTGACTTCTTATGTGTTTATAAGGTGTTAAAGGTTGTTCTTATTCTTATATTATGATATTTAAATCAAAAGATGCATATTTTCATTAAATGTCCGTTTTCATGATTTTTATGCATTATGCCACACTTAGTACATGTGTTTCTACTAATTCCATGCTTTTATCTATTTCTAAAGTGATTCATAGGTGAAGGTTCTTTTGTGAGATAAGCTTGGATTATATGATCATTCAAGCAAGTTGAAGTATGTCCTCATTTGACCCGAGGGCATAAATGTATTTTATTTTTCTTATTTAAGTATTGTAATAGACTTAGTAGTACTATATTTCTATTGTATGGTCCATATCTCCACTACTCTTTTGTCAAAGATTTGATGAAATGTGACTTCGTATTTCCTATTTATTTTATATGAAAGACATTTTAAAGACTATTCGAATGTTTGTGAAAAGTTTTAATTTTGCACTACTTTTCATATGTATAAATGCAATGAACGATACGAAAGGTCTTGTACGATACTTCCGATAGGTCAAGTACGCCATGCCACGATTCGAGATTGATCCTATCTTCTAGGGTGTGGTCTCGGGTCGTGAAAAACGTGGTATCAGAGCATAGGTTATGAAAGTTGTCTTAGGAATGAAAAAGTATCATCAAGTCACATCTAGTAGAGTCTTGACCATCGGTGTGAGTCGTGACACATCTATGTGCGAGAGTCTATAGTACGATAGAGTTTCCCTTCGTTTCTACTCCTATGTCGTGCCGTAGAGTAAAAGTTACGAATATTGTTTTCTTATGGTTTTCCTTGTGTTATAGGAGATGAATACGAGGAGGACACCGGCTAGGAGAGTTGAGGAGAATGATATGAATGAGGAGATTCCTCCTCAAGTTGATAAAGTTGAGCAAGTTCCTTAAGGTGATCAAGTCCCTATTGTGCGTGGAGGTAATGATGTTCCAGTGGTTCCCTCGGAAATGACTAATGGGGAGATTAGAGAGGCTTTAGTTACTTTAGCCCGAGCTTTGACTACCCATGTGATTATGGGTATTGCACCTAGAACAAATGTTGTGGAGATCACTATGACTTCTAGATAGAGAGATTTTGTGAGGATGAATCCTCCTATCTTTCTTGTCTCAAAGGTGGGATAGGATCCCCAAGAGTTTGTAGATGGGATGTACAAGGTGTTGAGTGCTATGGGGGTGACATCGAGGGAGAAGGCAGAGTTAGGTTCGTATCAATTGAGGGAGGTTGCTCAAGTGTGGTATACTCAATGGAAAGATAATAGGACGGTTGAGTCGGGTCCTATTGAGTGGGAAGAATTTACAGAAGCATTTCTCGGAAAAGTAATTTCACCATGAGAGGAGGGAGTTAAAGGTAGAGGAGTTTATCAATCTCAAGCAAGGCAATATGAGTGTTGAAGAATACTCTTTGAAGTTCTCTATGTTGTATAGATATGCTCCATCCCTTGTGTCTAAACCTAGGGATGAGATAAGTAGGTTTGTGACCGGGTTCGCCAACCTAGTGAGGGAAGAATGTTGTACGGCCATGCTAAATGATCATATGACCCTAGCTAGACTCATGGTGTATGCTCAATCAATTGAGGAGTCTAAACTTTGTAGAATCACAAGAAAATTAAAAATAAGTGGTTGAAGTGATCAAAGCCAACCTAGGTTCAAGAAGAAGGTCGCAATTCAAGAAGAACGTAGGGGTTCTAAGGTTAAATTTGAGAAAGGAGGTGGTTCTCAAGTTGGCAAGCCTACATGTGCTACTTGTTGAAAGAGGCACTATGGGGAATGTCTATTGGGTACCGGGAGTTGTTTTGTATGTGAAAAATATGGACACAAAGTGAGGGATTGTCCTACTAGAGATGGTAAGCATGTTGCTCCTAATATTCCTAAAGATGATGCTCCAAAGAAAAGGCGTTTCTATGAAATCAGGACTAGAGGAGCAAAGACGGATGAGGGTGATGATGATGATGGTATGTTCTTGTATTTCTCTATTTAGTGTATGAGTTCCTTCTAAGTGGAATATTATGGTTGGTAGATGGGCAAGAATGTCATAGAAGCTTGTTGCATGTGCATGGTGTTTAGAAGTTTAGTTGAAATTGAATTTCATTGATTTCTTGAATTGTGTATTTCATGATGTGATTATTAAGTTGTAAAATGTGTTTATATGATTTTATATTTCATATTATCATGTTTCTATAATCAATTGCCTAAAAGTTGCATTTTTAAAAAATGTTGCATAGTTCACTGTAAAGCTGCCATGGAAAAATCTGCTCACTATAAGATTTTTGAAAAATTGACCAATTCATTCTTTGGTTGAAATTTTTTGTAATTTAGTTAGAAATGATGTATATGAACATGATAATGAATATAAAATGAGTTTTTTGTATTTGGAATGAAGGATGTGAGTCTTATAGCATTATTAGTAGTAGAATTTCTTCTAGTTTGTTGTTGTGTTGTGAATCTCTTGATTATCTGAAATTGATGTTTGTATAGATGTTTGTATTGTATAAGGTTTTATGTGGTGTGGTTACGAGCTTCTAGTTGAATCTCTATTCTTTGAAGTGTTTGGAGAGTGGCAAGTGTCATTCGAGGACGAATGTTGTCCAAGCGGGGGAGATTGTGACAACTCTAAAATGACTTAGGTGAATCTAGAGCCTAACATGTTTTTCATGAGTGTCTTATGTCCTTAAATGGTATATTGGTGGTTTGTAGTCAGTGTCTAGAGTATTAGGTGAATTGGAAGTAAAACGTCAAGGAACGACCAAGACGTTTGACGACTAGTATCCTATGTGCCTCATGTGTTGTTATTTACCTATATGTGTGTTTCATGATCTTAGCAGGTCCTTATATGAGTTAATATAATATTTATAGGCAGTGTGTCAAGTAATATAAAGTTTGGAGGTCAAACGTCAAAAAACATCCATGAGGTTCGAAAGGTTTGCCTTGAAACGACCTTGTGTGTCTAGGCATGTTTCGTCAAGTTTCATGCGTTTCTTTTTGGATGAAATTGTTGTGGGAGGTCCTATACTGGTATACAAACATATTAAGGTTTGAAACGTCCGGGCAAACATCCCGAAGGACCAACCAAGGGTCCTTGAGGAAGGACCCTTCCTAGAGCCAAAGGCTGTCTAGGCCAGTCCCAAACAATGGAGGCAAACAACGGCTCGTTTGCCAGTCGACGCCCCGTCGGTTGGAGTCGTGGGCCAAAAATTCTCCTAGGGATCTCAAACTCCCAGTGGAAAGTCTCTGAACCAATCGACGGACATCCACGATGGTCCGTTTGTAGACCAGCGGCCCGTCGATGAACAAGTCGTGGGATGGCCTGCAATTTCGCAAGTTCACTTTTAAGTTGAAGGGTGAATTGGTAAATTAACCCAAAGTACAAATAAGAGTTTGGGAGGTTAATTATGGTTATTTTAGGTATTTTAAGTGGGTATATAATTTCTAAGTATCTAGATGAATTCATTCTTCCAAATCAAAACACCAAAATCACTAAGAAATTCTCTAGAACTCCATTGAAGCCAAAACTCAAGGAAGAGTTTGTATTGGAGATTTGAGTGGTGATTCTTCATCAAATTGGTACATTAACATCATTGAGGTATGGTTTTGGATCCTTGAAACTCTATTCATCAAGGAGCCAAAAATTCAAAGAGATTTTCTAAAGATGAACTTGTATAATTTTTTTATCTATCAATGGTTTCTTGCATTAAAGGTTTTAAATCATTGTATATTGATTATACTGTTTTTAATTAGATTATTTTAACTCAATTAACTTATGAACCCATGTAATTGATGAGCCCTAGTTTTTGACAACTTTATGGTTGACTTGATATTGACTTAATGCTTATGAATTCGAGTGTAGTTTTCTATGGGTTATTGAATGATGTAATAGTTGTATTCAATTGATGTATAGGTTGTCTTAAATTAATAAATGTATATTGAATTAACCTATATTCATTGAGTATTATGGTTCTTTTCGTATTAAATTGATGTTCATGGCCATGGGTAAGGGCTTATGGTATTGTATTGGATGATTTAGCTATGGATTGAAGTGGTGAGAATGGATTGGTGGTATGCTTCCCTAATTCTCTTTATTTTAAGTAATGTAGCTCTTGTTTTATGTTATGATTGCTATGGTCCACTTAGGTGGAGGTGCTATGTGAAATGTGTCCTTGTGAGCGTTACTTTATGTATTATTATGATCATGGCCTTGTCGGCAACTACTTGATATACTATGATGAATTGTGTCGTTGATTTATTTTAATTATGATCATATTCATCTACTTGTTATTAGTGTGAAAGTATGTGTTCTTCTATTGATATGAGGTGATCATGTTAGACTATGACTATGTCTTTATGTGTGTAGTGTTAGAGTCAATGCATGACTATTCCTGCTTGACTATACGAGTCTATGATAGTTATATTGATGATGTTATAGTAGTGTATAGAATGACTTATAGATGAAAATGGTTATTCCTATGTGCTTCTAGAATGATATTCAATATGTGCTAAAGTTAAGTGATTGGTGTGTCTTGTGTTGTAGAAGTGTGTCCCTTATTTGATACATGCATGAATGTGAATATGAGATGTCTTTAATTAGGATTCTAATTTCTCTTAGTCTTGTATGTATAAATGACATGAGACCTTGAATGATGCTACTAAGGTCCTTTGTGTGGAACCTTAAACCTAGTGGTAAGGTTACGAAGCTTGAAGTCGAAAGACGTAATGGTATCCTTCTTGTATGAATGATGGACTTAAGGTTTGTTGTCTGGAACGATATCATATCATCCTTAGGCAAGTCATTAAGCTATCCTCGTTGCCATTGTAAGGCAGCCCTAGGGGACCTCTTTGGTAGGGTGAGTATGATTGGGTTATGAACAAGATATGAAACCCCTTCATATGATCCTTCAATGTGAATTACTCTATGAGAACAAAGGCTAGCAACGAGTGAGTATGGTAAGGGAAGTAGGTCTAGTTAAAGGATAACGCTAGAGTGCAAAAAAAAACTTCATATTCCTTAACCATGTGCCTACATGGGATGTGTCCAAGTTCAACCATTGGCAAGTAGAACACCCTCCATCGCAGTAGGTTACAACTCCGGATTCCATGATTTTCTACCATAGTCTATGTCGGTTATTGCCTATTATCATCATATGGGATACCTACTAGTATTTGAGAAGTTCTATGAAGTTTAGGTGGTTGTATGGGACGCTATCTAGACAATGCACAATAAGCTTTGAAGATGTTAGTGAGAGTCCCTAGGTCTTCTCCAAGACCATTGCTTGAATGTCCTTATATGTAATGAATGTCTCTTAAATGAACTAATGAATGTAATGACTTAAATTAAGAAGTATGTTAAATGAAAAAGTACTTATCTAGAGTAGTTAAGGGTTGTCTAGTTAAGGTGTGAAGGCATAGGAATGGTCACTTCATCTCTTACCTAAATAAGTATTAAGAATGACACTAGTTATGAAAGTTGGTTGATTATGAATACATGATCCAAACTTAGGTAGTCTTAAGGATTACTTAGGTAATCTTAAAGAGGTCAAGTATGGACACTCTCTTCTTGATTTACTTGAGTAGGCCTTTTGACAACCTTTGGGAGGTGAATGTCATATTCTATGAATGCTATTATATTAAATGAGAATGATCTTATCCTAGGTAATCCAAAGGATCTCTTAAGTCTGTGTTAAAGGGATTGTATAGAAGGTCGATTCACAACTCACTAATGTGAACCTTAGAATCACCTTTGGTAGGAGAATCTCATGTTTATGTGTTTGGTGTATTGTTAGTGTGTGTATCTCATTATGGGTGGTCTTAAGGTTCATTTAGGTGTGCCTAGAGAGGGCGTATGGGCGGTCTCTCTTTGTCTTACATAATTTAGTCTTAGGATAGATCTTAGTGAGGGAATTACATTCTAGAAAGTGTCCAATGTGAAGTTGAGGAACTTCACTGTAACACTGAAGGAGTTCACTGTAATAGTGAACTTAGTTACTCTAAAGTTGTCCTTAAAATGTGATAAATTGTTTAAGTGAAATCTTATGTGTTTCTAAGGTGTTAAAGATTGTTTTTATGCTTATATAATGATATTTAAATCAAAAGATGCATATTTCCATTAAATGTCCGTTTTCATGATTTTTATGCATTATGCCATACTTAGTACATTTGTTTGCACTAGTTCCATGCTTTTATCTATTTCTAATGTGATTAATAGTTGAAGGTGATTTGGGAGTTAAGCTTGGATTATAGGATCGTTCAAGAAAGTTGAAGTATGTCCTCATTTGACCCGAGGACATAAATGTCTTTCACTTCTCGTATTGTTGTATCGTAATAGACTTAGTAGTACTATATTTATTGTTGTATGGTCTGTGTCCCAAGTACTCTTGTGTCTATGATTTGATGAAATAAGACTTAGTATTTCCTATGGATTTTATATGAAAGAGATTTTAAAGACTATTCGAATGTTTGTGAAAAGCTTTAATTCTGCACTACTTTTCATATGTATATATGCTATAAAGGATACAAAAGGGTTTGTACAAGACCTCCGAGAGGTCAATGACGCCGTGCCAGGATTCGAGATTGACCCTATCTTCTAAGGTGTGGTCTCGGGTCGTGCCATCATTAAAGAATGATCATGCAGCTCAGAATAAGCAGCAGGAACAGGTCATTCCCGAGACTGCTTGGAAAGCTAGAAATATGCAACAACAAATGTTACAGCCAGCCACAACATGTATGACAATGAATGTTCCAACTTTTAATAAATTAGATAAGCAGGAGTTTGGTAAAACTAGAGTAGACCAACTGGATATGAGCATTCTTCTTTCCAAAGAGGTGCAAGCAGATCACAATTTGCAACACACAGGCCATGCATATCATACAGGCCAGTCACAAATTAAGTTAGATAAAATGCAGAATGTAACAGATATACAAGGTATGATATCACTACCTCGTTCATCACAACACACTCATATTATTTGTGAGACTAATTAAAGATGTGTAGATGTGGAAGGCAGTAAAAATTTGGAAATTTAGTAGCATGTAGAGACTATTTTGCAGGAAATACATAGAAAAGGGTTGGTTGATGTTATGCAGGAAGGAGAATGTAGCAGTCCAACTCCTCTCCAACAATATGCTGATGATCAACTTCCATTTCAAAAAATGTCTACTACAGGTCACAAAAAAAGTCAGCAGCATGATAAGGATTCACAAAAAGATGAAGATTCTCCTCAAAATAGTAACAACAAATCCAAGAATAGGATGAGTAAAATAAAGAAGAAATGCTATAAAAAAGAAACAAGGGATTGAATAACAGGGACAACAAGAAAGAGTTTAAGAAGTGGATGAATATAGCCATATAGCATCTGAGGATGAGTATGATAAAGATACTCAATCCTTAGACATTAATGAAGAAGAAGAAGAGGTTAAATCGACCTTCGATAATAAATATGAAGAAGAAATACAAGAATTTAAAGACAAACAAGGGTTGTCACCAAGAGGAAGGAAGATTACAAGATATAATCTTAATTCGGAGAACATTAGAAGGCCAATCACAAGGGCTAGAAGTAGAGGCTTATAATAATACTCCAAATCATGTATTAGAGTACCGATTATATACTTTTTCGTGTTGTATATCGTAGATGTACAATCTTTTTTTTGTATCATCCGAGTACCTTATTAGAATAGAATCTTTTATTTTAATAGAGTTTTCTTCTAAAGGGGAGAGTCTCCCTAGTTTATGTATTCCTAGTAAACTTTGTAGTAAGGAGGAGTCCTCCATAGTTGCTTAGTTTCTTCTAAATAAAAATTGATGTATAAGGTTGTGTTGACTAACCTTCGTAGGTTGGTCGACTCATAACCGACCTTGAGGATCATAGTTAAGGTTTATGTCTCCCTCTTTGTACTTTTTCTAATTTAATAAATGATAAGGCGTGGGGGTGTTGCTCAGCCCCTTACTCACCACAAGATTCGTTCAATTTTTTTAAAAAAAAAATCTCAAAGTACCAAAACTTTAACGTTAAACACTAAACCATAAATATTACAACTAAAATCCTTAACCCTAAATCCTAAAATCCTAAAAAACACAAAACCCTAACACTAAACCTAAACCTAAACCATAAACCCTAAACACAAGCCTAAAATACAAAAACTTAAACATTAAACACTAAACCTTAGATATAAACCCCAAATCCTAAACCCCAAACACTAAAACCCCAAAAAAAAAAAACTATACCTAAACCCTAACCCTTTTCTAAACCCTAAATTCTAAACCCCAAGCCAAAAATACCTAAACCTAAACATTATACAATAAACCGTAGATATTAAACCTCATATCTTAAATGCCAAACATAAAACCTACAAAAAACCTAAACCTTCCCTAACCCTAAACCTCACCCTTAAACCCTTAAACCCTAAAGCCTATACCCCAAGCCCAAAATACCAAAACCCTAACATTAAACACTAAATCATAGATATTACAACTCAAATTCTTAACACCAAACCCTAAAAACCTAAAAAAAAACTAAATTCTAACATAATCCCTAAACCCTAAACCCAAAGCCCAAAATACAAAAACCTAACACTAAACACTAAACCATAGAGAGTACAACTCAAAATCCTTAACCCAAAATCCTAAACCATAACCCTAAACCATAAACCCTAATATGCAAGCCCAAAATACCATAACCAAAATATTTAACACTAAAACCATATATATTAAACTCCAAATCATAAACCCCAAACCCTATTATCTAAAAAACCCTAACCCTAACCCTATCCCTAACCGTAAACCATAAATTCTAAACCCCAAGCCAAAAATACCGAGACCCAAATATTAAGCACTAAACGGTAGATATTGAACCTCAAATCCTAAACCCCAAACCCTAAAACCTAAAAAAAACAAACATTTCTTAACCCTAACCCTAACCCTAACCCTTAAAGACTTAAACCCTAAACCCTAAACACCAAGCCCAAAATACCAAAACCCAAACATTAAACACTAAACCATTGATATTAAACCTCATATTAAAAACCATAAACCCTAAAACCTAAAAGAAAAACTTAAATCATAACCCTTACCCTAACCCTTATTCTAACCCTAACCTTAACCTTAACCCTAACCCTAACCCTAAACCATAATCACAAAACGCCTGCTAGAATATGGAAGAGACTTGATAGGGGTTTGGTGAATTATAATTGGTTGGAGAGGATCCCTCAGACTAATATAACTCATCTTCCTTCAGTAGGATCTGATCATTGTCCTTTAGTGATGGAAATGAGTGATAGACAGGAATCACTGATAAAATATTTTAAGTTTCTTAACTATTGGACTGAGAATTCTTCCTTTTTACATACAATACAAAATTTCTGGATAAGAAAGGTTGTAGGCAATCCTATATGGGTTTTACATACAAAAATGAGGAGATTAACAACTACATTAAGGATTTGGTCAAGGAAAGAATATGGTGATTAAAGCATTATGAAGCGTTAGTTAGGAGTGCTAAAGAGAATATGCTTAATGATAATATTAGGGAGAATAGAGAGAATTTGCATGCTACTAATGCAAAATATATAAGGTACTTGAAACTTGAGTATGCAATACTTCAACAAAAAACACAGCTTCATTGGTAAAAAGAATGTGATACGAATTCAAACTATTTTCATGCAATAATGAGAGTAAAAAGAAAAAGAATGTTTATACATAAAATAGTGCCTGGCAGTGGAGAGTGGATACAAGGGGATGACAATATAGCCAAAGAAGCTTGTGAGTATTATCAAAATATTTTCACTGGTAAAACAGAGAAAATAAGGGAGGATATTTTACAGTGTATTCTTAATATAGTTACTCCTAAACAAAACTCAGTGTTGGAATGTATACCTACTTTGCATGAAATGAGAAGTGTGGTAATGGAAATGAATCCACATTCTACTCCAGGTCCAGATGGTATTGGTGGCAAAGTTTATCAAGTTTGTTTTGATATCATTAAAGAAGATCTTCTTGCTGTTGTAAATTCCTTTTTTAATGGTTATGATATGCCTAAACATATGACTCATGCGTATCTAATCCTTCTCCCAAAATTTGACCATCCTAACAAGCTTAAGGATTTTTGACCTATTAGTCTTAGTAACTTTACCAACAAGATCATTTCCAAGATTATGAGTACTACATTGGCTCCAATTCTTCCTAGTATTATTTCAGACAACCAATATGGTTTTGTAAAGGGTAGGAGTATATCTGAAAATATTATGTTGGCTTAGGAAATTATTCATGGTATCAAATTTCCCAAAGAGGGTGATAATGTAGTTATCAATCTTGATATGATCAAAGCTTATGATAGAGTTTCATGGGCTTATACATGTTTAGTATTGAGGAAGATGGGATTTGGGGAATTATTCATTGATAGAGTATGGAGAATCATGAGTAATAAATAGTACTCCGTAGTCATCAATGGCAAAAGACATGGTTTTTCCCACTAAAGTAGAGGTCTTAAACAAGGTGATCCTTTGTCTCCAGCCCTATTTATTTTAGGAGCAGAAGTCTTATCAAGACAATTCAATATTCTTTTTCAAGATCAGTTGTATAGAGGTTTTCACATGGAGGGTCGAGGGCCACAAATTAATCATTTAAGTTTTGCGGATGATATAATCATGTTTACCTCCACTGTTAGAAGCTCTTTAAAATTAATCATGAAAACTATAGTTGCTTATGGAATGGTCTCTGTCAACAGTTGAACAAGGTTAAAAGTTTCTTCATGGTAACTACAAATACTAAACTGGATATTATAGACATTATAAAGCAGGAAACGGGTTTTAGTATGATATATAACCCTACTATCTATTTAGGATGCCCTTTATACATTGGTGGTCAAAGAATCATATACTATTCTGATTTAGTGGATAAGGTGATCAAAAGAATCACAGGTTGGCAATCCATCATTTTAAGTTTTGGTGGTAAAACTACTCTTGTGAAACATGTTTTACAGTCGATTCCTATCCTCACTTTAGCATCTATATCACCTCCTAAGACTACACTCAAATACATTAGAAGTGTCATTGCTGATTTCTTTTGGGGTAGTGATAAAGAAGGGAAGAAGTATCATTGGGCTTCACGGGAAACTTTGGAATATCCTACTATTGAAGGAGGCATAGGTGTAAGACTTTAAGATGATATTTGTACATCTTTTCAATATAAACAATGGTGGGAGTTTAGAACTAAACAGTCTTTGTGGGGTCAATTTTTAAAAGCAATGTAATGTTAAAGAGCTAATCATGTTGCTAAGAAATATGATACGGGGGAATAATTGATTTGGAGATATCTTACTCGCAATCGACAAGAAGTGGAAACACATATTATCTGGAATATTCATTCACGGACATGAGTTTCTCGTGGGATAACTGTATAGGAGATGGAGCATTAGCTAAGCATTGTGACAATGTGTCAAGTTTAAACAATGTTCAGGTATCAGATTTTTAGAATTTGGTAAGTGGAAACAGAGGGATGTTAGGCAGCATGTTCCTCCATTGTTGGTGCCTATTATACTTAATATCAATATTCAATACAAGGACGGACTTAGAGACACTGCCAATTGGATTCCTAAGGAAAATGGACAATTTACAGTAGCTTCTGCCTAGGAAGTAATTAGGAAGAAAAAAGCTAACTATCCTATTAAAAAAAAATTTTGGCTAAAGAATATTCCTTTCAAAGTATCTTTCTTTATTTGGAGAGCTTTGAGGGGTAAGTTACCAACAAATGAAATCCTTCTGAAATTTGGAAGAGCTGTTTCTGATTGTTATTGTTTTCACAGGAAAGGAAAAGATGATATCGATCACATATTAATTACTGGAAATTTTGCTAACCATATTTGGAAAGATCATGCATCAAGGGATGGAACAGAACATTATACTACAAATTTGAGAAGTTTGCTACTGCATTAGCGAAGTCTGCCTGTTCATAACGAGGCACAAAAACTGTTGCTTCAAATTTTACCTAATTTCATTTGTTGGAATTTGTGGAAAAACAGGTATGCTGTTAAGTATGGGGGAAAAAATCAAGTATAAAACGAGTGCAATATGAAATTTTTAAGGACATCATGAAGGTTCTAACATTATATTTTCCTACCATACCATGGAAGCCTAACTGGGATAGTTTGATCAACTTTGTTGATCACTGTCAACAACAGTTTAAGGTAACCAAGGAATGCTCGGAGAAGCCTGCAGTAGGTATTTTCAAATTAAACACCGATGCAAGTGCACTACACAATCCTGGTAAAGTAGGGGGAGGTGGAATATTACGTGATCATCAAGGTAAATTGGTTTATGCTTTTTCTATTCTTCTTGGTTTTGGGACTAACAATATTGTAGAGATCAAAGCAGCATTGTACGAACTCAATTGGTGTGAACAACATGGATACAAACGTATTATCTTGGAAATGGATGCGGAACTATTGAGGATATGGATCACAAACACAATTTAAATTCAAAGGAGATGTCGACAAGCAGTCAAACAAATTCAACAATTAAGCAGCAAGCTGGAACATTTTCAATGCAAACATGTTTATAGGGAAGCTAATGCTACTGCCGACTTATTAGCTAAATGGAGCCACAAGCATGATATCATAAAACATTTCTACACTACACAGAAACTATTTGGAGAAATTAGAGGAAGCTACATTTTGGAAAAAATGGGAATGCAAACATTCAGGCGAAGGAAACTTAAACGGATTAACAGACTCCATAATAGTTTAGTGTCTTTGTAATACTAAAGTTACATATTACGTTAGTTATTCATTATTGTGGAACTTATTCAAATGATCTATGTTATATAGTTTTATATAAGTATAGAAGGTTTAGAATAAGGTTAATTTTACTAGACATCTCTTTCTAAGGGGAGAGTCTTCCTTGTTTATGGTATTTTAGAATTTATTTTTAGAATATAATCACGATGTAAGGGTGATTGGCTATCCTTAGTAGGAAGGTCAAATTATCCATCATAGGTTGGAGGTAAGGTATATCCCCCCTCTTTGTACTTATTTTATTTGAGAAATGATAAGGCCTTGGGGTGTTGCTCAGCCACTGACCCACCACAAGGGTCATTCAAAAAAAAAAAAAAACTTAATCACTAAACCATAGATATTAAACCTCAAAAGCTAAACCCTAAACCCTAAAACCTCAAAAAAGACATATACCCAAACCTTAACCCTAACCCTAAACCCTAAACATTAAGTCAAAAATATGAATACCCAAACATTAAACACTAAACAATAGATTTTAAACCTCCATTCCTAAACCACAAACCCTAAAACCTAAAAAAAACTTAACCCTAACCCTAACCCTAACCTTAACCTTAACCCTAACAGTAAACCATAAACCCAAAACCCCAAGCCCAATATACAAAAACCTAAACATGAAAGACTAAACCATAGATTTTAAACAAGAAATCCTAAACATTAAAATCTAAAACCTTAAAAAAACCTAAACAAAAATCTAAGCCCGAACCATAACCTTATCCCTAACACTAAACCTAAACCCCAAACCCAAAGCCCAAAATACAAAAACCCTAAAATTAAACTTTAAACCATTATTATTAAACCTCAAATCCTTAACCCCAAACCCTAAAACCTAATAAAAACCTAAACCCTATCCCTAACCCTAACATTAACCTTAACACTAACTCTAATTCATAAACACTAAACCCCAACCCCAAAATACCAAAAACAAAACATTAAACACTAAACAATAGATATTAAACCCCAAATCATAAAACCTAAAAAAACCTAAGCCCTAACCTAACCCTAACCCTAACCCTAAACCCTAAATTCTAAACCCCAATCCAAATATACCGAAACACAAACATACAACACTAAATCATAGATATTAAACCTCAAATCCTAAACCCAAAACCCTAAACAAAAAAAAAATAAACCTTCCCTAACCCTAACCCTAATACTCACCCTCACTCTTAAACCCTTAAAATCTAAACCCTGAACCCCAATCCTAAAGTAACAAACTCTAATATTAAACACTAAACTATTGATATTAAACCTCAAATCCTAAACCCTAAACTCTAAAACCAAAAAAAAATCCAAAACCCTAACCCTAACCCTAACCCTGAAACATAAACTCGAAACCTCAAGCCAAAAATACAAAAACCTAAACATTAAACACTAAACCTCAAATACTAAACCCTAAACCATAAACCCTAAAACCGAAAAAAACCTACACCCCAATCAAAATCCTAACCCGACACCCTAAGTCCAAAATACAAAAACAAATATTAAACACTAAACCATAGATTTTAAACTTCAAATCCTAATCCACAAACACTAAAACCGAAAAAACACCATAAACCATAACTCTAACACTAACCTGAAGCCTAACCCTAACCATAAACAATAAACCCAAAACCCCAAGACCAAAATACAATTGCTTCCCCATTTCCTAATTTTTTTTCTATTCCTAACTTATCTCTCTAAGACAAGCGCTCCCAATATCTGTATAAAAATCACGCTCCAACGGCTAGATCAGCCAGGCTGAAATGGCGCGTGAGCCGTCGAAGGCTTCTTCCAGTCCGTCGGACAAGTCCCAACAGGTGAGCCTGATGAAGATGAAAAAAACCAACAAAGAATCACCCTCTAATTCGTTGTATATCTCTGGGAATTCTCAATCCAAAGAAGCGATGAATAGTGCAAAATCTCGAAGTGAAGAAGCAGGGAATCGTGAAATTATTTCCCCAGACTACATAAGGTTGAATCAAGAGAAAGAAGTTACAGGGAATTATTATGATCATTAAGAGCTACAACATACTCCAAAATCGCAGAATTCCATCTCACTAATCGAGAGAACATATAAGGCGATTTTTGAGAAAATCGCTGACAAGTTGCGCGATAGTCAATCCCAAAATTGAACATCCTCCCAGATGTTTCGAGACCTATTACCTACTGGGGTTTACTCCCAAGGAGAAGAGGTCCATCTTACAACAATTTCAAATGAAATGGAAGGTCATATCACTAAGGCAAAAAACTCCGGTGGAGAATACGTAAGTCGAAGGCAAGCTGATAGCGCGGAGGCTAGCGCAACTTTTTCTACTGACCATGCAGTCCATCTTACTAATATATCTAATATCTTAGTTCAAGAATAAAATCAATCTAAAAATGCTGAGCAAAATGAAATGGAGAAGATTCACAATGGTGAAACAGGGAGAGCTGAGGCCATGGAAGCATGTTTGTTTAACAAAAGTCACCAAAACAATGATGGACAGGTTGCGAAGGACGTAATTGATGTGGAAAGCTCATCGCAGTTCTCATTTAGATTCAAGCCTACGGATAAACTTAAGCACAATGTCGGACAAACAAACATAGGTATGAAAGCTAATGACATTGAGGAAGTTGTACGAGATCAAAGGCAGGGCCATTAACATATGTATAAGGATCAAACTAGGGAGGAACATCAATAAGGTAAGTATACTACACCAAATTCTTGTAATAATCAAATTAGTAATAGTGTAAGTGTTGCCCATGAGCATGATAATGCCATGGGAAAGTTATTTGTTATGTCTAGTGAATAGATGAAGGGAGGTTGTTCCAAGACTTCTGCTATTCAAAGGGACCAATGTTGCTAGAAATGTGGGACAAATTTAGCAGACTGAGTTGGGGAAAGATAATGACCAAAATAACTACCAAAGAGAATTCCTGAAAATCTCTAGCAATTTTGATAAAAGAGCCCCAACAGTTCACAATAATACCTAAAATGCTCAAACCCCAAACCAAATGAATCCACAAATCCTAAATCTCTTCCAGCAAACAACCAGGAAAATGTCCTTGAATGTCCCCCTTATACAATAATACAAACTTTCGATGCTAGACTAAGACATATCCATGCAGCTCAAAGTCCAACTATTGTGTTGAAACCCACCCCAGACAAACCACTAAACAAGGGCAACCAACTGTGATTTTTGCTATGCATGACTATATGCACACTCTTACTGTGGACTGTAAATACACCTTTGTTGGGAAGTTTAGTACAACAATGCCTAAAGTTGAGCTCATCAGAAAAAGCTTCATCTAAAAGACTCAGCTAAGTGGGGGGGTCAACATTTCTCATTATAATGCTAAGCATGTGTTCATTCACCTCCAGAATGAATTGGATTATAACACTGTGTGGACACAACCGAGAATAAACATAGAGGGTAAACTCATGAGGATACAAGCTTGGACACCTTTCTTTACACCGGAAGAGGAGACACATATTGTCCCTGTATGGATCTTACTGCCAGGCCTACCCTGCCATTGTTTCAAAAAACCTTTCCTAGACATGTGTGTATTGGGTTGCATAATAAAGATTATACCATAGGAATATGGAAGCCAGTTGAATATGAAAATATTCCTCCATACTATGAGTACTGAAGACACAAAGGCTACAATATAGAAGAATGTAAGTTCAAGATAAGGGATGAGGAATACAGATAGACAAAGGAAAAAAAATGACAAGAAAGACAAAAACAAAGAAAACCAGAACAAAAAAGAACAGGAAAACAGACAGGGCAAAACAAATGAGGTTAGAGAACATCAACAACAACAAAATGAGGAAATTGATAAACAAAAACAACTAGCACAATAAAAGTAGGAAGAATGACAAACTCAAAGAAAGAAGAACAAAAGACATAAAGAGGATACTGGTCAGAAGTCCATTTGGAGACCTACAACGATAACCACTCAGGAATCAAGAGAAAACCTTATAATTGAATGTCCAACAAGTAGGTATGACTGTCAATTCACAAAAAAATATTTTTGCTAATCTAGCTATGCTGGCAGACAATACTACAACAAGAGAGGAAGCAAATCACAGGGAAAGCATAGCACAAGAAACACACAACAGGTATGATCAGGAAAGCAGTAAAGAACAAGAAGGAAAGTCAAACCAAAATGAAGAAAAGAACATGAACTCAGGTATCACAGTTGTAAAACCTATCTCCAATATTTGCATTTGAATGAGCTTATGACTGGTGTATCTGAAGGAGGAAAGGATAAGGGATGTCTGCAGAACCCTACTAACCTGCAGTAAGGGGTGACCAAAGAAGGGAATTTGCCTCATGTTTTTCATGAGGGGGCTAACACAGACCAAAACCCTGACTTTAGAGCCAAGGTTAACACAAAAAATCATCAATAAGATGGGAAACGATGATGTCTCAAACAACACAGCAGGCAGAAGCAAACAAACATGGTAACAATGCAGGAAACAAGGAAACAGATAACAATGAGAAACAAAGAAAGGGTTCCAATGCTAAAGAGTTGCGGAATAATGCAAGCACTAGCATTCTGAAAATACCCCCAAAAGCAAAAATAAACCAAGCAAGCAAAAAGAGATGCACCTAAGAGAAGGTTAAGTAAGCAACAATAAGGAGACATGGAAAGGGAGTATGAAGGGAAGGAGGAACCATGCACCAAATTAGTAATGGTAAATGATCATCAGGGGTTGGACAAACCCCCTTTACAAGCTCAATATATGAAACTACCTCCCAGGGCCCCTACTGACATAGAACAAAACTACTGTCAAGTTAATACTGTCCCCCTTATAGATGAGTATGAAGTGGAAAATTTTGAAGATGAGGTTGACAGAGATAATCAATTTTTACATGACCCTGATGATGATGATGAGACTAGTGAATCTTTAATAAGAGCTTTTAGTAGTCAAAATTATCAGGCTTTTGAAGATTAGGTTCAACAAGTAACTCAAAATCAAGGTCTATTTCCAAGAGGGTTGCAACATGATAGATTTCACTTCAAGACTCAAGATGTTAAAACTATCACTGCTGGAAGACCAAATACATGACTATTATCTTCTAGATCATCTCAATGACTAGTACAATCATATGTAATGTGATGGGGATCAACACATAAGGAGTTGTAAAAAGGATTAAAATCCTTAGAAAAATGCATTGATTGTCTATCATTGCTATTGTGGAGCCCTTTGCAGACAAAGTTAATGTAATGGATTTCAAAATTCAATTAGCCATGGATAATGTTGTGAGTAATTGTAATGACAAAATTTGGCTATTTTGGAATGGTGACATTGATTGTACTGTTATTGATCAAGATGAGCAACAAATTACTTATTACTTTAAACATAATGAGTTACAAAATAAATTCACCATTACCTTTGTCTATGCCAAATGTAAAGACCATCTCAAAAGACCTCTTTGGCATAAAATACTTCAATTGGCTACTGGGGTGGACAAGCCTTGGTTTTCTATGGTAGATTATAATGTCATACCATCTACTGATGAAAATTTGGGAGGGGTACCTTACAACATAAGAAAGAGCATGGATTTCATAGCTATCATCGAAGCTTATGGTCTCGTGGACATTGGATTTAGTGGTCAAAAATTTACTTGGTCTAACAAGAGAGGTATCAATCACAGAATATGGAAAAGGCTTGACAGGGCCCTTATTAGTGATACTTGGCTAGATTTGATGCCCCAAACCACAATTACCCATTTATCCTCTACTGGCTCAGATCATTGCCCCTTGTTAATGGAAATGGTCAATAAAGAGGAGGAACACATCAAGTATTTCATATTTCTCAACTGCTGGGTAGACATCCCTCACTTCCTGGAGATTGTGAAAACTTGATGGGACAGGGAGGCTGAACGAAACAGTATGTGTCGATCTCATCAAAAGATTAAAAGATTGTCTAACACTCTTAGTTCTGGTCCAAGAGAGAATTTGGGGACATTTTCTTAAAGGTTAGAGAGTATGAAGAAAAAGTTAGAAGTTCTGAACAAAATCTTATACAAAACAACAGTGAAATCAACAGGGAGGCACTCCATGAGCTAAATGCTAATTACATTAGATATCTCAAATTGGAAGACTCCATTATGAAGCATAAATCTAAACTGCAATGGTTCAAGGAGGGAGATACTAACTCTAAATTCTTCCATTCTCTGATAAGGGGAAGAAGGAGAAAGCTGTTTGTTCATAGAATTAATGAGAATGGGTAATGGTTGCAGGGAGAAGAGAACATTGGTAAGGCTGCCTGTGAATACTTTCAGCATATGTTTACTGGGAAGACAAAATGATTAATGAAGATACTCTAGAATGTATACCAAGAATGGTCAATCAAGAACAAAATGTCAGTCTCACCAACATACCTAACATGGAATAATTGAGAGAAGTGGTCTTCTCCATGAACCCCATGTCTGTAGCAGGGCCTGATGGTATAAATAGGTAATTTTTTCAAAAATGTTGGCACATCATCAAACATGACTTAATCGGAGTGATTCAGGCTTTTTTCAGTGGCCAAATGATTCCGAAACATTTTTCACACTCCTGCATTGTGCTTCTTCGTTAAGTGAGTAATCCCAGCAAAATGAAGGAGTTCAGGCTTATTAGCCTTAGAAACTTCACTAGAAAAATCATTTCCAAACTATTGAGAAAAAAATTGAGCCATATTCTTCCTAATTTGATTTCCCTCAATCAGTATGGGTTTGTGAAGGGTAGAAGTATCTCTAAAAACATCATGATTGCTCAGGAAATTATCCATCAAATCAAAAAGCCTAATATTTGTAGTAATGTCATTATGATGCTGGACATGGCAAAGGCTTATGAGAAAGTCTCTTGGGCTTACATTTGTCTGGTATTAAGGAAAATTGCATTTGATGAGGTTTTCATTGACATAGTGTGGAGAGTTATGGCCAATAACTGGTATTCCATTATTATTAATGGGAGGAGATTTGTTTTTTTCCTGTCCACTAGAGGTCTCAAGCAAGGTGACCCCCTATCCCCTCGCCTATTTATTTTAGGTGTAGAGATGCTTTCAAGATCTTTTAATAGGCTTCATAACCATCGTGATTACCATGGTTTTTTCATGGAAGTGAGAGGTCCCTAGGTGAATCATTTGAGCTTTGAAGATGACACCACATTTTTCACTTCTGGAAGAGCCAAAACACTTCAGATTATCATGCAAACACTCAAGAATTATGAGGAGACATCTGGCAAATTGATTAATAGTGATAAAAGCCACTTCTTGGTGCATTCTAATGTCTTTAACAGTACAAGGGACATAATTAAAAGAATCACATGTTTCAAGCAAAAATAGGGACCTCTTACTTACTTTGGTTGCCCTCTTTTTGTTGGTAGACCTAGAATTATTTATTTTTCTTATCTTGTTAATAAAGTTATTTCAAGATTACAGGGTGGCATACAAAAATACTAAGCTATGGGGGGAGGGCAGTATTGATTAAACATGTGTTGCAAGCTCTACCAATACACTTACTCTCACATGTCACTCCACCTTCCATAGTGCTTAGACATATACAAATGCTCATGGTAGATTTTTTCTGTGGATGGAAGAATGAAAAGAGAAAGCACCATTGGGCCTCAAGGAGAAACTTAAGCTTCCCTACTGAGGAAGGGGGGGGGGATGAGAAACCTGAAAGAAGTGTGTATGTCCTTTAAATATAAGCAATGGTGGATCTTTAGGACTAAACACACCTTGTGGGGAGACTTCCTAAAAGGCAAGTATTTCCAATGATTCAATCCCATATGTAAGAAATGGGATTATGGGGATTCTTTGATCTTGAAGCATATGATAAATAACAGAAACAAAGTTGAGCAGCACATTCAGTGGAAGCTAAAGTCTGGCAGTTGTTCTTTTTGGTGGGATAACTGGTTAGGTCAGGGCCCTCTTGCTCAATTCTCTACTAAAAGTAAAAGGTTTATCAATCGCAAAGTGGAAGATTTATGGATGGAAGGGCAATAGAATTATAATATGCTAATTCAACAGGCTCCTGCATGTCAACTGGAAAACATCCTAGCAACAACACTTCCACCACAACAACAATTCCTAGATCAAGCATACTGGAAACTCAACACCAACGGCCAGTTTAGTTTTTCTTCAGCCTGGAATGAATCAGTGAAAAGAGAGCTAAATCTCATATCAACTCTTTCATTTGGCATAATAACATTCCATTCAAAGCCTCTTTATTATTATGGAGAGCCTCAACAATAAAACTTCCTACTAATGAAAAGCTAATCACTTTTGGCATTGAGCCAACAAATTGTTTCTATTTCTATAAAATGTCAGGTCAAGATATAATTAATCACAGTTTCAACAATGGAGCACTTGCAGCCGAAGTTTGGAGAAGTTTTGCAGCCATGACTGGAGTCAAAATTGATCACATTTTCCTGCAACAACTCATTGTGCAGTGGTGGACAATGAAACACAAAAATGAAGCACATAAACTCATATTACAGGCCACCCCTATTCTCATCTGCTGGGACCTATGGAAGAATATATGTGCTAGTAAATACGGAGGCAAAACTTCCAATAGTTGAAGGGTGAGTATGCAGTCTATAATGATAAATATAAACTGACTGTTAATTTTCCCCAAGTTAATTGGCCTGCTACATGGAAAGGAATAATTTAACTAGCCGAGAGATGTGTGCATGACATAAAGGTACAAATGGTAGCATGGACAAGACCACCAGATCAATGGATCAAGATCAACACAGATGGAAGTGAAGCAATACGGGCAAGATAGGGGCAGGTGGCATCTTGAGAGACCCAACATGGCATCTTGAGAGACCCAATTGGCAGCTTATTGATGGCTTTTTCATCTCCTATTGGAGAAGGCTCAAACAATCTAGCGGAAATAGGGGCAGCTATCTTTGAAATGACTTGGGCATTGGAAATAGGTTACTGGAAAATCATATTAGTAGTTGATTCACAGTTAACTGTGAATTGGATTTTGCAAAAATCAACCCCTCAAAGGCTCGAAGCACTTATCTCACAGACATAGGAATTCAAATGCCTACACATCTTCAGGCAAGAAAATTGGGTGGTTGATTCCTTTTCCAAACATAGCCATAAGCTCACTAGCTGACAACTGTACTACAACAATCAAGATCTACCTAAGGAAGCAAAAACCTATTATCAACTAGACACAATGGGAATGCCATGTTTCAGAAGAAAAAAGACCAAGAAGATCAGAGAACCTTTCTAAACAATGTATACCCTTCTAAACATAGCTATAGTTTAAAATTATAGCTTTTTTTGAATAGGTTAGATAGGTTGTTTTATTTTGTGTTTTAAAATGTAAAGGGAGAGTCTACCTTGTTTAATTTCCTAGAATATTTGTATCTAAATGAATCCTCTCTTTTAGGTGCTTAGTTTCTTGGTTAACCTTTTTGTAAGGGAATGAGACAACTTTCTTTGGAGAGTATACTCTGAACCACCATAGGACCGGAGTTAAGGTTTATTCCCCCCTCCTAATACTTTTGTTTTTATAATTAATTAGGCCTGGGGGTGTTGCTCAACCCATACCCCTCCAAGGGTTATTCAACTAAACAAAAAGCCCAAAATAATAAAAAAAAAAATATTAAACACTAAGCCATAAATTTTAAACCACAAATCCTAAACCCCAAAACATAAAATAATAAAAAATTTTAAACCCTAACCCAAACCAGAATCATAATTATATCCCTACACTAAACACTAAACCATAAACCTAAACCCGGAAGCCAAATACAAAACCCTAAAATGAAACACTAAACCATAGATATTAAACCTCAAATGATAAACACAAAACCTAAAACCTATAAAAACCTACACCCTAACCCTAAACCAACAACTTAAACCCTAAACCCTCAAAAAATACGAAAACCAAACATGAAACACTAAACCATAGATTTTAAACCTCAAATCCTTAACCACAAACCCTAAACCTAAAAAAAATATAAACCCTAACCCTAACATAATCCCCACCGTAACCTAACCATAACCTAAAGCATAAGCTAAACAATCCAAGCCCCAAATACAAAAACCCAAACATTAGAAACTAACATAGATTTAAACAACAAATCCTATACCAAACAAAATTCAAAGAATTAACCCTAAACACTAAACTAAACCACAATCCCAAAATACCAAAACCTAACATTAAACACTACCCTCGACATCCGGGAGCACCCCTAGAAGTAACCTGGCGTACTTGACTCCTGGATACAAGCCATAGTTTATTTACGCACTGACATAGTAAATTTAGCGGAAAATTTAAAACTTTTCATAGCTATCATTGCTAGAAACTTCACTTCATAGATTATTAAAATATCATATTCATACTTAGACCTTATGTATCTTTGCCATCTTAGACTCAATCAACATTATAAATTATTAGGGACAGGCCCTTAAAACATAAACATATGGTACAAAATTCTACACTTAACAGTAACTTAAACATTAGAACATCTTGACTTAGGATTCTTTCCTTGAGCTTGGGAATCACCTATCAAGCTCCTCAACCACATAGACATCTTTAAGCATCCACAATCTAAACTTTGTGTAATAGTTGAGAAAATGGAGTTGCACAGAATGTCTAAGTATGACAACCATGCAAAAACATGCATTTAAAAAGGGCATTTTCGTGAAATTATACTTCATGCTTTTGAGTAATCTTCATAAAACCTTTATCGAATAATAGTTATATCATTCACAATCTTTATATAAACATATTCAAAGTTCAAACATTTCATAAGATCACTATACACTTTCAAGTCATTACAGTAACTAATTTTCCCTTAACAGGGAACTATCTTCCCTTTTAATCATAACTAGTTTTCCTTAACAGTGAACTATCTTCCTTTACTCATTAACTAGTTTTCCCTAACAGTGAACTATCTCTTTCACTCATTACCTCCAAGTAACCCTCTAGTGATACTTGTGTCAATGCATCACCTAAGGCCACAAAGAAACATACATATCACCTATACAAGCAACACATACCATCATAGAAGTTAGTACTACTAGACATATTTAAACCAATACCATACATTACAGTAAGATACATTCAACTTGCATCTACCAACTTCACTTTACTCAACGCATTATAAGACCTTACTCATAATACTACTTAAGCCTACTAGTGCATAGTATATGTGAGCCCCGTAACCTCACACATACTTAGTAAACCTATCATAAGACCACAACACTTACCATTCAATTCATACATCAACAAGTAAGTGAAGTCAACTTCATCATGTCAATACAACACTTCATAATATTCTCATTAGACTAACATAGTGCATATAGGATAACATCACATCATAGACTCATACCATGGCACATTTCATAACAAGTATAAAAAGTACTATCATGTCATGCATAAAGACATGTTCATAACGTATATAACCCTTAGAACACCGTTCCTAGAACTAACTAAAGGAGCTACTGTGCATGTTTATAGAGGATTTATACTTCCATAATCCTACAGTAACCTCCTAAGTCATTCTAGTTAGGGGTTCTGTCAATTTACTTCCATTTCATTTTACTGTTAGGGGAAAACTATAGCTTAACCGACATACTAAGACATGGGTGCTAAAAGGTTGAATTTGTGTATCCCTACCAAAAAGAGGGCATCTTACTTGCAAGATAAGAATATACATCATAGTAGCATATTAGGTGATATTGCACTTTCTAGATCATGTGGAGATAGAGTTTATGAACTGGGCTGGCATGGAATCATTCAGCTCTAGCACCTTGGTTTGGTCATGAGTCTATCATCCTATGAGGACCGTAGTGGCCTTTCGCCATCCCTCTGTTAGGAAGTGCCACCCCCTCATCTAAAAGTTACCGTCGGTGCTAAGATAAGTTCTCTTATTGAAAAATGCGATTTATTAAATCATTTCTTTATAAAACATAGGCTTAGGAGATCCACACTCATAGGCTTATTCATAGGTCATAGATGAGGTTATCAGACCTAATTCATTGAGGAAATCCTTTCACATGGACATAACATATTAGTTAGCACTGATCTAGTTAAGGGGTAGTGGAGCACATCTTTCAGAGCTAATCTATGAAGATCATCATTCATGTGTGTGTGTGTCATATATGTGATCACACTTTCACAACATTAACATCACACATGACCATACATTCATATTCAGCACATAGAAAACAATCTAGAACTATTCCTATCAAGGTACACATGTGCATGCATAGACAAGGTCCCATACCCTTGACCATATAGTAAACCTATAAAGTCATCCTAGTTAAGGAAACATATCATACTTCACATACATATACTTTACATGCATAGTAGTAGACACTAGGTAATATGAGAACAGAGCCTTTATTGACGCTATGAACATTTACTACATTGTAGGCATCCAAGTAGAGTGAGGGTATGTGTACATTGGTCAACATGATCACATAATGGCTATCAACAACACCTTGAGGCATCCACTCTCTTTAGACCACATTACACCTTCAAGTATAGACCACAAAACAAAATTTAGCATAGGCGACAACATAATCTTCATATTATACTTTAAACCTCCTAACATTAGCTATTCACACATTCACATTGGGGTACATGGGTATGGATCATAAATCATTAACACTTCATTAATGGCAGCACCTACACATGGTGTTACATCACCCTTTACATGCTCATAACAATAATAACATAACATAGATTTACAACTCAAGTAGAAGATTAGGCACAAGTTACACATAAAGTGATCATCATAATCACTCATTCATATAATTATAAATCTGCCTTCAAGTCCATGGTCAACACATATATAATGATATAAGTTAAAAACGCCACCATAAGTGGACCATACCACACAATGCCACACAAGGCTTCATCAGCATTAATATAGAGAAATAGAAAAGTATAAGAGTATAGCAATTCTTCCCAATCCTTTAACCTTTGGTCATCATTGAACAGTACTACTCTTTCATTAATAAATCAAGTATAGAGAAGTATCTAAAGTTTCATAATCATACATGAAATCAAGTATAAGCTACTAATAAGGTCATGCTACAACTGGTACAATACATTAACATACTAGAAGGTAGAAGGACATAAACTATCAACCAATTTCACTTGCATATATTATAGATGATATTTCATATATAATATCAATCTAAGGCAGTAGATAATCATACACTTAATCATAACCAAATCATTCTTAAAGCACTTCAAGATCAAACTTCAAACATAGGCATTATACTTATTAATTTGCTAGAGTATATAGGAATTAGCCAATACTATTGATTCCCTAAGGCATTGATCATCAATTATATTTTAAAAATAACGTACATGCTAGGAAGTATCTCAATAGATCCTTACTCAGAAGAACATCATGCTTCATCTAACCACAATTCGAGATCACCTCACATTCATAGCCTTTTTACTACATAGACTAAAAGAACTTAGATCAATTCATGAAAGACTTTATTTAATTTTATCATCAAGGGTTTACACCCACAATTCATCCATAATGTTAACTTAAGGCAGTAGCTACAATGATTCATGCATAATTGAAATCCTACACAAATGTTCTAAAATCAAACTCAGTGTAACATATAGGAACATAGGCTAGTAACACTCAATTTTTCATACATTAATCCTCATGGATTATTCATCAGCAATTCAACATCAATATACTTAAATAGAAGTAGGTATAAGCAATTCAACTTAAGAGAATTTCCATTCAACCATTAACAAGCCATGATCACAATTTCCATGAAAGGGCTAAATCAAATTTGGGAAGGGACATGGGTTCATCATGCATTTCGATTGAAAATCATGTTAAAACCAATATATTAACTTCAATTAGTTATTATTTAATTATTTAAAACGTTTTTAGAAAGAACCCATACCTAGATTGAAGAAGGAGAACTTTGATCATAAAATCTCTTTTGAAACTTTGAGATTAACTCTCTAGATGGAAGGATAACTACAGATGAAGGATCAACATACCTTTGTCTAGTTGAAAACCTCTAAAATTTGGTGAATAACACACGCGAATCCAATCTACAAGCTGTTCTTGAGCTTCATCAACAATGGTGGTTTCTAGGGAGGATATTTTTGGAGGGAAAGGTTTAATTCGTGTAGAGGGGATTGGGAATGGAATGTTCACGTTTTAGATTACTTATATACACCCAAAAATAGATATATAAACATATTAGAGTCATTTTAGGACATGGGGTGAATTTCCCATTCACCGATAAATACAACAGACGCAAGGCAGCAGTTATAGGCCACCATCGACGGACCAATCCACTGGCCGTCTTTTGGCTTCCCTCGATTGCTCCTTGGCCTATTTTTGGTTTGATACTTTCCCAGGATAAGTGTAAATTGAATAGACCTCACCTACGGACTTTTGATTTGACCAACTTGCCGTCGTTTGGTTCAGTCGATTCACACTGCCAAGGCAGTGTCTACACCAGCCTTTGGTCCTTCTTGTGTTCCCTTTTGCGGGGCCCTTTTAAAGTCGTACGCAGACGTTTTCAACGTAAATACTACCCTTAGAAAGTTGTACACATCCCACATTACTTTCACCCAAAACAAATACTCGCAAAACGTCCAAACATGCAAGGCGCAATCAAGACAAACACATGCATGTCTCAAGGCTATCTTTCGAACGTCTTGGACGTTCGACCTCCAAACTTCACGAAACATAATATAATATCATTAACCATCATTATAACTCTTTTTAAGACTACATAAGCTCATTTCATACAATTATAAACACGTATAGACATATGAGGCACATAAGTGACTAATCGTCGAACGTCTTGGTCGTCCCTTGACGTTTGACATCCAAATCACCTCAAACTTTACACAGTGCCTCAATACTAATTATAAGTCATTTTAGGACTTATAACCTTAATAAAAACATGTTAGGATCTAGACACCCTATCTCATTTTAGGGGTCTTACAAAACCATACATGTTAAACCCCAAAATCCTAAACCCCAAATGCTAAAACCTCACAAAAAAACCTAAACCCTATCACTAAAACTATGCCTAAACCCTAAATTCTAAACCCCAAGCAAAATATATCGGACTCCAAACTTTAAACACTAAACCGTAGATATTAAACCTCAAATCCTAAACCCCAAATCCTAAAACCTAAAAAAACCTAAACCTTCTCTAACCCTAACCCTCACCCTCACCCTCATCCTTAAACCCTTAAACCCTAAACCCTAAATCCTAAGCCCAAAATATCAAAACCTAAACATTAAACACTAAACCATTGATATTAGACCTCAAATCCTAAACCCTAAACCCTAAAAAATCCTAAACCCTAGCCCTAACCCTAACCCAAACCCTAACCCTAGACCCTTAACCCTTGATGCCAAAGCCCAAAATAAAATAAACCAAGCATTAAACACTAAACCATAGATATTATACCTCAAGTCCTAAATTCCAAACACTAAAACTAAAAAAAATAATTAAAACTAACCCAAACCCTAACCTTAAACCCTAAAGACTAAACCCAAATCCCCAAATACAAAAACACAAACATTTAAATCTAAACCATAGATATTAAACTTCAAATTCTAAACCCAAACCATAAAACCTAAAAACCTAAAAACCTAACCCTAACCCTAAACCCTAAACCCCAAGAACAAAATATAATAACCTAAACATTACACACTAAACCATAGATATTAAACATCAAATCCTAAACATCAAACCCTAAAACCTAAAATAAATCCTAAACCCTAACTCTAACCCGAACCCGAACCCAAAACCCTAAACCCCAATCCCAAAATAAAAAAAATCCAAACATTAAACACTAAATCATAGATATTAAACCTCAAATCCTAAAACCGAAACCCTATAACATATAACATACACTAAACCCTAAATCCTAAACCGTAAACCTCAAAAACAAAATACCAAATAATAAACATTAACCCTAAACCCTAACCCTAACCCTATCCCTAACCATAACATTAATTCCTAAACACTAAAACCTAAAAAACCTTAAACCGTAACCCTAACCCTAACCCTAACCTTGAACCCCAAACCCTAAACCCTATACCCAAGTCCAAAATACCATAGCATAAAAATTAAACACTAAACCACAAATATTAAACCTCAAATCTTAAACCCCAAACCCTAAAACATATAAATAACTAAACCATAACCCTAACACTAACACTAAGCCCTAACCCCAAGCCCAAAATACCAAAACCCAAAATACTAAAGCATAAGCCCTAAAACCTTAAAAAAAATGAACCCTAGCCCTAATCCTAACCCTAACCATAAACCCTAAACCCTAAGCAAAAAATACGAAAACCAAACCATTAAACACAACACCATAGATTTTAAATGTATCCTAAAACATAAAAAACTAAACCGTTACCCTAACCCTAATTCTAACCTTAACCCTAACCCTAATCCTAAACCATAAACCATAAACCAATAGCACAAAATATCAAAACCCAAATATTAAATAGTAAACCACAAATTTTAAACCTCAAATCCTCAACCCCAAAACCTAAAACCTTAAAAAGCTCTAAAACCTATCTTTAACCCTAACCTTAATTGTAACCCTAACCTAACCGTAAATCACAAACCCTAAATCACAAACCCAAAATACCAAAACCCTAATGTTAAATACTAAACCATAGATATTACAAATAAAATCCTAAAACCCTAACCCTAAAACCTAAAAAAAACTACACCTACCAATCCTAACCTTAACCCCACCCTAACCCTAAACCAAAAATGCTAAACCCCAAGACCAAAATACCAAAACCAAATATTAAACACTTTCCATAGATTAATAACCGACAAATCCTGAGCCCCATAACCTAAAACATAAAAGAACCTCAACCCTAACCATACCCCAACCCTAACCCTAAACCCAAAACCATATTCCCCAAGACCATAATACGAAAACCCAAACATTAAACAATAAACCATAGATATTGAACCATAAATCCTAAATCCAAACCTGAAAACCTATAAAAAATCCTAAACCCTAACCTTAACCTTAATCATAACCCTTACCCTAATCCTAAACCTTATACCCTAAACCCTAAACCTATCATGACCTGAGAGAAAACCCTATGGCATTCCCTTGAATCGTAGCACGACGTACTAGACCTCTCGGGGGTATTGTGCAAGACTATAGACATCATTTATTTCATACATGTATGAAAAGTAGTTCGGAATTAAAACTTTTCACACGAGTAATATCTCAAAACGTCTTTCATATAAAATGATAGAAAATACTAAGTCTCAACATATGCCAATCTTGGACTCAAGAATACTCGGGACGCGGACCATACAATGGAAATATAGAAATACTTAGTCCATTAAAATACTTTGAATAATAGGAATCTAAAGATAGTAATGTCCTTGAATCAAGTGAGGAAATACCCAACTTTGCTCGAAAGAGTCCTAGTTTCCAAGATTTGTTTTAACACGTCTCTCACCTTCAATCCACAACTTTAGACAAAGACAAAATGCATGAAATTAGTATAATGCATGTACTATGTATTGCATAATGCAAAAAATTGTGATAAAAGGACATTTGTATAAAATATGCTCTTTTTGAGTAAAACATCTCATCATAATATAGAAGAACCACATGTCATACAAACTTCACATCTAAGTCACATATAATTGATAACATCAATAACACATCAAAACACATAAACATGAGAACCTCCTACCAAAGGTGATTCTAAGGTTAACTTGAATAAGTTATGAAGCGACTGCCCATACAATCCCTTCACACAATCAAAGAGATCCATTAGACTACCTAAGATAAGATTATTCCAAAAACCTAAAACCTACACCCTAAACCAATTTCATCAATAAACTTTCCTATGTAGAGTTACTCTTAAGAATCCCCTAAGTGAGACATGAAGAGACCACTCATATACCCCATCCACACCTTAACTAAGCAATTCTTAAAGCTACTCTAGATAAGTACTTATTCATTAAATACTTTCTAACTAATTCAATATCTTCATTAGTCCATTTAAGAGACATTCTACAATCAAGGACATTCACATAATGGTCTTCGATGTAACACTCCCAATGTACTGCTTCTATTGTCCACATAAAAACCTTTAAATTGTTCCGCCCAAACATATATGCCTTCATTCTTAGAATAGGATGTAGCACAAGACGAGGAAGAAAATTCAACCTCACAACTTCCATTACCTTCTTGATTCTGCTCAAAACATTCATAAGACCTATGAGAGTGAATTGTCCCTCATATCACCATCATAACCATGGTACAAGTCTTGAAAACCTTCATTGTCCCAATGATATATACCATAAGTTCCTTCTACCCATTACACATCATCACAAGGGTCATAAGTTACATTCATCTCAAAATAATCTCTGGAGTAGTAGTTCTAACCACTATCTTCTTCATTATCCCATGAGCCAACATAAGAATCACCATCATAAACAAGAGCCCCATTTCCATTCTCATTAGTACCAGCATAAACATCACAAAACTCATTTTCATAGCTCACATTGTTACAAGCGTATTCACTATGTCATCTCCATCATATTCGAAAGTTACGAATGACATTCTTCTTTGTAATCACCTTGGGTACATAAAAAACATATCAAACAAGGTTAGTTGAAAAATTCCTCACACCTCTCGTATTTTATCTCACACTCACCTTCCTATAGCGTCTTCCCAATGTTGATAGAGAACTACCTTTGCCCAATCAATTCACAAGATCACTAATTCTATGTGGTGGAGTTGATTCTTGTGACTCTTGAAAGAAGGATGATAAGAATTTGGACTGTTTGAAAAGCTTGAAACCCTTGAATGGTAACTTTACTTCTACAACTCCAAATTGAACAAAATTTGAAACGTAGACTCAAAATACACTAGGGAAAAGGATCTAGTGTCGAAAACAACAAATCAAAAAATGATTATAAATATTCTTTTTGGACCATTTTGGATGTTTTTTTGCAACCCACGACTAGATTTGTAAGAATAAATCTAAACCTAGGCTCTGCTACCAAATGATAAGATTCCAATTTGGGAAGACCAATTGGAATCAATGTTCGGAATTAAATGACACAAAAGTAAGATAGATTAGAAAGAAGAAAGAAAGTCTAATTGATTAAATAGTCAACCAAGGAAGAAGAGAAACTTGATTCGAAAGCAAACAACTCAAATTGAAAACAACAAATGATGAATATCAAGTGAAATCAAGGTTAAGAAGTCCTAAATAACCAATGAGAATCCACCCATCACTTATCTACATTAAGCTACACAAAACTAAGCTAACCTAAAGGGATTCCACCATTAAAATTCACTCTTGAAAGAGTTTGTTAATTTAACCTTCGAAATCCATATAGTGTAAATCCATCTATGTCTTCCAAAATAAAATAAACAATTATTTATACTAATAAAATAAAGAAGACACTTCTTTGAAAATTTTATCCGTAATGAGGTAAGGGCCTTGTTTGTTTGTCTTCTTTTGTGAATTCTTGAAAATTATGAGAAGACCATTTGAAAAATGGCCTCTTTATTCTTTCTCTTAAATTAGATGGACATTCCACACATTGTACTTATTAATTTTGTGTCCATTAAGCTTCTCTAAAGCGTTACGCGATCCATTCTATCTATGTTGTTATCAAACCCTAAACCTTAAACTCGAAGCCAAAAATACCAAAATACCAAACATTAAACACTAAACCATTGATATTAAACCTCGAATTCTAAACCCTAACCATAAAACCTAAAAAAAAAACGTAAATCTTACCCTTACCTAACCTTAACCCTAAATATAATCTTAACCCTAACCCTAACCCTAATCCATAAACCCGAATCCCCAAGCCCAAAATACCAAAACCCAAACATTATACACTACCATAGATATTAAACCTCAAATGCTAAACCTTGAATGCTCAAACCTAAAAAAAAATTACACCCTAACCCTCAACCCTCAACCCTCAACCCTCATCCCTCAACCCTAATTTTAAAATACAAACACAAACATTAAACACTAAACCATAGATTATAAACCTCAAAAACCAAACCACAAAACCTAAAACCTAAAAAAAACTAAATCCTAACCCTAACCCTAAACCATAAACTTAATACCGCCCAAAAAAAAAAAATATTTACACTAAACCATAGATTTTAAACGAGAAATCCTAAACCCCAAAATCTAAAACCTTAAAAAAACCTAAAACTTAACATTATACCTAACCTAAACCCTCAACCTAACCCTATCACTAAACCCAAAACCCTAAATCCAAAGTGCAAAATACCAATACCCTAACATTAAAAAATAAACAATAGATATTAAACCCCAAATTCTAAAACCTAAAAAAAAACTAAACCCTAACCGTAAACCCTAAATTCTAAACCCCAAGCAAAAAATACCGAAACCCGAACATTCAACACTAAACTGTACATAAACCTCAAATCCTAAATACCAAACCCTAAAACCTAAAAAAAATATACCTTCCCTAACCCTAACCTTAAACCCTTAAACCCTAAACCCTAAACCCCAAGCCCAAAATACAAAAACCCAAATATTATACACTATACCATTGATATTAAACATCAAATCCTAAACCTAAAAACCTAAAAAACTTGAAACCCTAACCCTTACCTTAATCCTAAATACTACACCCTAAAACCAAACCCCAAAATACCGAAACCGAATCATTTAACACTAAACCATAGATATATAACGTCAAATCATTTACCACAAACCCTAAAACCTAAAATAAGAACCTAACCCCTAACCTAACCCTAACCCTAAACCCTAAACCCTTAACTCCAATATCAAAATACATAAACACAAACATTAAACACTAAAACATAGATATTGAACCACAAATACTAAACCCAAACCCAAAAACCTAAAAAAATCTCAAACCCTAATTCTAAGCCTGACCCTAACCTGAACCATATACCCTTTTCTCCTAAACCTTAAACCCCAAAAAAAACTTAAACCCTAAACCCAATGCAAAAAATACAAAAACCCAAAGATTAAACACTAGATTATAGATATTAAACCTCAAATCCTAATACCCAAACCCAAAAACCTAAAAAAACAACTAAACCCTAAACCTAATTGTAAAACCCTAAACTCTAAACCCTGAACCCTGAACCCGAAGCCCAAAATACAAAATACTAACCATTAAAAATTAAACCATTCAAAATTAACCTCAAATCAATCAACCCAAAAACCAAAGACCTAAAAAAGTACCTAAACCCTAACCCTTACCCTTAACCTAACCCTAAACCCTAAACTAGAAACCTCAAGCCCAAAATACGAAAACCCAAACATTAAACACTAAACCATAGATATTAAACCTCAAATGCTAAACCCTAAACCCTAGAACCTACAAAAATCTATACCTAACCCTAACCTTAAACCCTACACCCTACACCCTAAGTCCAGAATACAAAAACCCAAACATTATACACTAAACCATTGATTTTTAACAAAAAAATCCTAAAACAAAAACCCTAAAACCTAAGAAAAACCCTAAACCATAACCATAACACTAACAGTAACACTAACCCTAATCTTAACCCTTACCCTAACCCTAAACCCTAAACAAGAAACCCCAAGAATAAAAAACCAAAACCCAAATATTAAACACCAAACAATAGACTTTAAACCACAAATCGAAAACCCCAAAACGTAAAACCTTAAGAAAACCCTAAACCCTATACCTTAACCAAACTCAAACCGTAACCTTATCCATAACCCTAACCCTAAAACCTAAACCTTAAACCCAAAGCCCGAATATAAAAACGCTAATATTAAACACTAAACCATAGATATTACAAATCAAATCCTTATCCCCAAATTCTAAACCCTAATCCTAACCCTAATATTAACCCTACCCTAACCCTAAACCATAAACCCAAGCCCAAAATACTAAAACCCAAATATTAAACAGTAAACCATAGATAATAAACCGCAATTCCTAAACTCCAAACCATAAAACCGAAAAAAAATTACACCCTAACCCTAACCCTAACCCTAAATCCTACAAACTAAACCCTAAGCCAAAATTATTCAAACCCAAATTTTAAAAACTAAACCATAGATATTAAACTTCAAATACTAAACCCTAAAACCTAAAACCTTAAAAACCCTAAACCTTCCCTAACCATAACCCCAACCTCACGTTAAACCCTTAACCCTAAACCCCAAGCCTAAAATACCAAAACCCAAACATTAAACACTAAACATTGATATTAAACATCAAATCCTAAACCCTACACCCTAAAACCTACAAAATAAATTAACCCTAAGCCTAACCCTAAAAAATAAAGCCGAAACAACAATCCTAAAAACCCAAAACCCAAACATTTAACACTAAACCATATATATTAAACCTTAAATGCTAAACCATAAACCCTAATAGAAAAACTATACCCTAACCCTAACACTAACCCTAACCCTAAACTTAAACGCTAAACCCTAAACCCGAAGTCCAACATACGAACACACAAACATTAAACACTAAATCATAGATTAAAAATTTAAAATCCTAAACTAGAAACCCTAAAACCTAAGAAAAACCTAAACCCTAACCCTAACCCTAACCTAAACCATAAACCCAAAAACTCAAGCTCAAAATACCAATACCAAAACATTAAACACTAAATCATACATGTCAAACCCCAAACCCTAAAACCTAAAAAAAAAACTAAACCCTAACCGTAAACCCTAAATTCTAAACACCAAGCAAAAAATACTGAAACCCGAACATTCAACACTAAACTGTACATATTAAACCTCAAATCCTAAATACCAAACCCTAAAACCTAAAAAAACTTAAACCTTCCCTAACCCTAACCCTTAAAACCTTAAACCCTAAACCCTAAACCCCAAGCCCAAAATACCAAAACCAAAATATACACTAAACCATTGATATTAAACCTCAAATCCTAAACCCAAAAACCTAAAAAACTTGAAACCCTAACCCTTACCTTAATTCTAAATACTACACCCTAAAACCAAAGCCCAAAATACCAAAACCGAATCATTTAACACTAAAACATAGATATATAACATCAAATTATTGACCCGAAACCCTAAAACCTAAAATAAAAACATAAACCCTAACCTAAACCCTAAAACCTTAACTACAATACCAAAATACAAAAACACAAATATTAAACACTAAACCATAGATATTGAACTACAAATCCTAAACCCAAACCCAAAAACCTAAAAAAATACCAAACCCTATCTCTAACCCTAACCCTAACTTGAACCTTATACCTTTTTCTCCTAACCTTAAACCAAAAAAAAAAAAAAAAAAAAAAAAAAAAAAAAAACAATGCAAAAAATACAAAAACCCAAAGATTAAACACTACATCATATATATTAAACATCAAATTCTAAAACCCAAACCCAAAAACCTTCAAAAAACAACTAAACCCTAAACCTAATTATAAAACCCTAAATTGTAAACCCTAAACCCTTAACCCCAAGCCCAAAATAACAAATACTAACCATTAAACACTAAACCATTCATATTTAACCTCAAATCATAAACCCAAAACCCTAAAACCTAAAAAAATACGTAAACCCTAACCCTTACCCCTACCCTAACCCTAAACCCTAAACTAGAAACCTTAAGCCCAAAATACAAAAAAACAAACATTAAACACTAAACTTTAGATATTAAGCCTCAAATGCTAAATCCTAAAACCTAGAACTTACAAAAACCTACACCTAAACCCTAACCTTAAACCCTAAACCCTAAAACCCTAAGTCTAGAATACAAAAACCGAAACATTAAACACTATACCATTGATTTTAAAAAAAAAATCCTAAAACAAAAACCCTAAAACCTAAGAAAAACTCTAAACCCTAACCCTAACCCTAACCCTAATCTTAACCCTTACCCTATTCCTTAACTCTAAAGAAAAAACCCCACGAACAAAAAACCAAAACTCAAATATTAAACACCAAGCAAATAGATGGAGGAACTAAAAAATCAGCTCAAATCGTAAGTCCAAATCGCAAGCAAATTGATGAAGGAACGATCGAGAACAATTTCAGATAAGAATCCAAATAAGGAGGGTGTTCTTTGAATCAAGAATCTGCAGATCGATGAGTAAGTAAATCATCTGAGTTGCGACTGGAAGATCAAGAAGTTTCTGCTAAGGCAAACATTACTGTTGTTTGTTCTAGTGGTCCTGGCGAACAAAAGACAGAAAAATCGGACAAAAAATAGGATGGAATTTTCAATTTAAAAATTGCGGGAGGCGGCGCCGGAGCTATGATCACCATTGGGGACGATGGGTGTCAAGGAAACGTTTAATGTGTTGAACGTATTATTCCCCCTGGAAGATTTGATAATACTAATCCTATTCATCAAGATAACACAAATCTGCAAGTTCAAGAAATTGAAAAGAAGAATAAGCGCAGGTTTGAGGAGGTTATTGATTCAATGTTGGAGATTGTTATCAGTTCTTTGACCAAAGCCAAAGAACATAATCAATCAAGAATAGTCACAATATCTGAAAAAATCCAGGTGCATGGAAGATGAGTCAGCATAACAGAGATATCCAACATCTTGAGCATGTTTTTAGTGATGGATCAAGTAGTCTTCCAAGCCAAGGAAATGCACATGAACTTATGACTGTTGAAGGATTGAATGCAGGGGAGACGAGTCACAGTAAGGGTGTTAGACAGCATCTTGAGCAGGTTCTTGCTGATTGATCTCTAGGCCATGAAAATTTAAATGTACAAAAGAAGAATGAAGGATTGATTGCAGCTGCTGCTGATAGGGCTGGTTTGCGTCATTATCATTTTACTACATGTACACATACTACTAATACCAATAATTCATCATCTAGAATTGTTGAGAATGTTACTACAATAGATGTTAATACTTCTAATACCCATAGTACACTGTTTAAGAATGTTGTTGCATTAGTTTTGAACACTGCTTCAGTTAGAAATGTTGATAATGATGGTATGGTTGGTAGTAGGAATAGGGGACCTGGTGGTGCTGGAGATGTGATTCAACAGATTCCAACTCACCAGCAGCCTTTTCAAAAAATTACAAACTACTTTGTGAAGTATATCAATCAGGCTAAATCTAATGTGAAAGGGCAACAAGATGTTCAAAATAAAGAGCAACAAACCAAGTCTGATAGGATGAATCAGCTCTTTATACTATGATTAATTCTTATGCAGTCACGCTTTGTTTTAATTTAGCCTAAACTCTTGTGCCTATAAGATTTGATACTTTTAAATTCACTACTAAACAGGGTCGACCAGCAGTGATTTTTAAGGAAGAAGATTTTTTAGACAAGTTCATTGATAGTTGCAAATATACTCTTATTGGAAAGTTTAGTAATGCTATGCCTAATGTTGAGTTAATTCGACAAAGTTTTATAAACCAAACTTAACTTTCTGGAGAGTTAAGATTGCACATCTTAATTCTAGACATGTATAAATTGATTTGGATAATGAGCTTGATTTTGTAACTGTTTTGACTAAGCAGATAATGACAATTTATGGGTAGTCTGTCATGACTGGAATATAGACCCCAGACGAGACCAGCGTCGTCAACCTCTCAGAGGTCGCAGACAAGCCTACATACGTCATTCTTACTTCATCTAGGTTAATTATAGCGGAAAATTTGAAACTTTTTGTTTCTTAACATACTTATTAAACATTCTCATTATTACATAATTGTTCACCATCAACCATCTAATATTAAGATCATCAAATGAAAGAAATAGTATAATATACTAATAAAGATGTACTTGCTAAAATGGTGCCAATACAATGTCTGAATAAAATAGGAAAGAAACGCTAGTGGAACACGCTCCACTAGCTCAACTATAAAACTAAGCTAGAATATAAATGGCAGCATCCTCGAAAGCATGAGGGCCTACCAAGTCCGGATGAATGCTCGACGTCCGGATAGCTTCAGCGTCAACCTGTAGCTCTAGCGTCCACCTGTGCCTGCACCTAAAATTGTAGAGTTGTATAGGGTTAGTCTGGGAGGGGTACAACACGAGTCGTCCTAACCTCTTGATTTCTAAACTTAAGGCCAATAAAATGGTGTCCAAGGGGTTATTGTTTCATCTTAGACTCAGTGCCTGTAGTGAATGAGTTCCTAGATGTATTTCCTGATGATTTGCCTGGATTCCCTCCCTCTCGAGAAATTAATTTGGGTATCGACTTAGAACCCGATACTAAACCAATTTCAATTTCTCCTTATAGAATGGCTCCAGCTGAACTCAAAGAGTTGAAGTTGCAGTTAAAAGATTCACTGACAAGGGTTTCATTCAGCCGAGCATATCTCCTTGCGGCGCTCCAATGTTGTTTGTGAAAAAGAAAGATGGAACCCTTAGAATGTGTATCAATTATCGGCAGCTCAACAAAGTCACTATAAAGAATAAGTATCCACTTCCCAGAATAGATGATTTGTTCGATCAACTCCAAGGGTCTAGTTTCTTCTCTAAGATTGATCTTCGTTCACGGTATCATCAGCTCAGGGTTAGGGATGGAGATATCTCAAAGACAGCCTTTCGTACCCATTATTGTCATTATGAGTGCTTGGTCATGTCATTTGGTTTGACAAATGCACCTGCTGCATTTATTGACCTTATGAACCGAGTCTTGCGTGAATACCTTGACTCTTTCATCATAGTATAAATTGATGACATCCTCATCTACTCTAGGACCAAGGAAGAGCATGAACAACATTTGAGACTAACCTTGCAGGTACCAAGACAACATCAGCTGTATGGCAAATTCAACAAGTGTTAATTTTGGCTTAGATCAGTGATCTTCCTGGGTCATGTTGTGTCCAGACAGCTCAAGGTTCATGAGAAGAATTATCCCACTCATGACCTGGAGTTGGCAGCTGTGGTGTTTGCACTGAAGCTGTGGAGGCCTTACCTGTATGGAGTGCATGTAGATGTGTTCACAGACCACAAGAGTCTCCAGTACGTGTTCACACAGAGGGAGTTGAATCTACGTCAGCGGAGATGGTTGGAGCTGTTGAAGGATTATGACATGAATGTTCTCTACCATCCAGGTAAGGCTAATGTTGTAGCTGATGCTTTGAGCAGGATGATCATGGGAAGTATAGCCAACGTTGAGGATGAGAAGAAGGAGTTGGTGAAAGATGTACACAGACTGTCCAGACTGGGTGTGCGATTGGTTTACTCTATTAGTGGGGGTGTTTCAGTTCATCCTAGTTCTGAATCATCCTTGGTAGTTGAAGTGAAGCAGGGTCAGCATCTAGATCCTGTGTTGATTGAGCTGAAGGACTCAGTGTTGATAAAGATGAATGAGTCTTTCGCTTTGGGAGGTGATGGCATACTTAGGTATCAGGACAGACTGTGTGTACCAAATGTGGGTGATTTGCGGACCAGTATTGTTGCAGATGCCCATGGTTCCAGATATTCCATACATCCAGGTTCCACCAAGATGTATCATGATCTTAAGCAGATTTATTGGTGGTATGGCATAAAGAAGGACATTGCAAAATATGTGGCCAAGTGTCCTAATTGTGAGCAGGTTAAGGCAGAGCATCTTAAGCCTGGCGGTCTGACCCAGATTATTGAGGTTCCGACTTGGAAGTGGGAGGCCATTAATATGGACTTCGTGGTTGGTATTCCGAGGACTAGGAGGCAGCAGGATTCCATATGGGTTATTGTGGACAGATTGACTAAGTCTGCCCACTTTATCCATGTTATGTCTACTTACAGAGACGAGGATTATGTGAGACTCTACATTGATGAGATTGTGATATGGCACGGGATTCCTTTGTCTATTATTTCAGATAGAGGAGCTCAGTTTACTAAACATTTCTGGAGATCTTTCCAGAAGAGCTTGGGAACGCAGGTAAAGCTTAGCACTGCCTTTCATCCTCAGACAGATGGGCAGGCAGAGCGTACCATTCAGACATTGGAGGACATGCTGAGAGCGTGTGTGATTGACTTCAGAGGTAGTTGGGATGACCATCTGCCTTTGATAGAGTTCTCGTATAATAATAGCTATCACTCCAGCATTGGGATGGCACCATTTGAGGAACTGTATGGTAGGAGGTGTAGATCTCCAGTTAGGTGGTTCGAGGTTGGAGAGTCATCCATTTTGGGTCCAGAGATCATTAATGAGGCCTTAGATAAAGTCAGAGTGATTAGGGACAGATTGGCTACTACTTACAGCCTACAGAAGTCATATGCAGACAACAGAAAGCGGCCATTAGAATTTGATATTGGTGACCAGGTTTACTTGAAGATATCACCTGTGAAAGGGGTGATGAGATTTGGTAGAAAAGGAAAGTTGAGTCCGAGGTATGTTGGGCCATATGAAATCCTACATCGTGTGGGTGAGGTGGCCTATGAGTTAGCATTGCCTGCGGAGCTAGCTTCTATTCATCCAGTCTTTCATGTCTCCATGTTGAAGAAGTGCCTAGGTGATCCAGCATCGATTATACCTGTAAAAGGTTTGGCGGTTGATGAAGACTTGTCTTATGAGGAGGTACATGTTGAGATCTTAGACAGACAGGTCAAGCGGCTGAGGAACAAGAAGATTGCCACAGTGAAGGTATTGTGGAGAAATCAACTTATTGAGGGTGCTACGTGGGAGGCTGAGGCCGACATGAGATCCCGCTACCCTTATCTTTTCAGCTCTTGAGGTTAGACTTCCTACTCTTAAGTGTATGTTTCCTTATCTCTCCGTATTTTGTTGCTATTGCTTGAATGTGCATAATGATTATGTTATGATCTGATTGGTATTACGATATGTAGTGGTAGTGTCATTCGGGGACGAATGGTCCTAAGAGGGGTATAATGTAACAACCCTAAAAATGAATAAGTTAAGAAATGCTTAATGTGTCAAGAATGCTTGCGATTAGACCAAGGTTCACACGGATTGATATGCGTAGAACCAGACCTCAGAACCCTTACTACGGCCAAGCCAACTAACTTGGGGAGTTAGTTGAGCTTGGAAAGGTTGGAACCAACCATGTAGGGCTCTCGAAAACAAAGATTTAATCGAAGGAGTCTTTACAGGACATAAAAAGAAGAAATCTTAAGTTTTGAGGATCCAGGGGTAAAATGGTCTTTTCCAGGCCAAGGGTTATACTGTAATTACCCTAAGGAATTAATTGATAATTAATTTTAATTAAAGAACCGGTTAGGGTTTGGTCGACCCAAAATAGCCCGTTTCGTGGTGGTCACTCCACCCGAGTTCGAGCCCCAATGGAAGCAACAAATTGGTGATTTAATTATTGTTTAAAATCTGATTTTTGTAAGGGCATTATGGTCAGTTCACTAAGCTAATTAAATCAGATTTTATTAATTTAATTAAACCCTATTTGACTAAGTCTTGAATTAGACTCCTAAACCTATGGTAACACTCTACTATCACGCTTATCTCTCACTCACACGTTTAAACTACACTATTTCTCTCTGCCAATTAACGTGAAGAAAAGAAACTATAACAAAAGTTCTTCACACTTGCAGAACTCACAAAAAAATCTAAGAAAGCAAGCTAATCAAAAATGTTAAGGCAAGGGGAGATTCCGTCGAGTTGGTGGTGAAACTTTAGGTGAGTTGGACGTGGTTTTGGAGAAAGATTTGGGCAGAAACTTCAACATTTAAACAATCAAATAAGGTATGGGTTTCTTCTCTCTTGGTCCCTTTCCCAAGAGACCCCTTAAGGTTCAAGATATTCATTCCGAAAACTAGGATTGTTCCCCGTTGCATGTCCCTGTCACTAGCTCTCATTGATTATAGGTTGGGTATGTTTCCTGGTACAAAGTAGGGATGAGATGTGTTTTCGTGATGTTTATGTTCTAGTATGCATGTTCAGAAATATGTGAATATTGAATATGTTGTCTGAAATCATGTGAAAAAGTGATGTGTGTGTGCAGCGTGTGGCAGTGAACTTAGTCACTGTTGGAGGTGTGAAATGGCATATTTAATCCTTGTATTTTATGTGCAAAAGTTGTACACAATGTGATGTTCATTGTAATGAATTGTGGCTGATTTAATAACAATCTTTCAGCCAAACAAACCTATGAAAGATGCGCCTAAAAATGTGTTAAAATGGTCTACGAATTTCCTTAGGAGTTCAGGTGAAAACGTTGATAAAAATGAATCGAAAAATGACCATACTTTCCAGCAACAATGCAATGTTAATTTAGACAAAAGTTTAATAAAGGAATCTGGAATTTAATAAATTTTAAAGGGGTGAGGCGACCAAGATTCGAACCTGTGATCTCATCCGTGTGGCTACTATAATTCTCGGGAAAAAAGAAGAAGATTAAAAATGGGGCTGGGGGGAATCGAACTCGGGCTAATAGTTGGGAAAGGAGAGGGAAATAATTTAAGTAAATAAATGGGAGGCGTGGGAATAGAACCCACGACCTCCAGGTTGCGAATGAGAGAAGAGAAATTAAATAAAAAGAAAATGTGAGGCATGGGAATCGAACCCACGACCTCAGGGATAGAAGGGATAATGGAGAAATTAATGAAGAAAACAAAGTGAGGCTGTGGGGGCTCGATCCCACAACCTCACTACCAAACGCCTAGCCTAGGGAGTTTTAATTAAAAATAAAAATAGTAGGCTGTGGGGATTCGAACCCACAACCTCACAGCCTTAGCAAATATAAAACTTAAATAAGGAGTCTGTGGGGGTTCGAACCCACAACCTCCCTATTCCCAGTGTATATAATGAATAGAATAAAAGAGGCTGTGGGGGGTTGATCCCACAACCTCTTGATTTAGGCGAAATGGGACTATAGTATTTTAATGAAAAATAAAAAGGGGTTGTGGGGGTTCGAACCCACAACCCTTCGGCCAAATTAAGAGGAAAACCAAGTAGAAAACTAAAGATACAATGTTAATGTTGGGGTTCAATCTAGAGTCCCAATGTCATGGAGATTAAAAATAAAATAAATGAAAAATGTAAATGTTATCCAAGTGATTCGAACTTGGGTTTCCTTGCCCAAACTTCCGTATTGATACATAAGTCATACGTGAACAAAATATCCAAGAACAATGCCACCTACTTAGATCGAAATCAATATCTTGGCATACATAGAAGATACATAAGTCTTGTACTACATAATCCTAGGAATGTATGAATCATATAACTAATTATGAATGAAGCCTCATGGCTTGTGTGTATAGACTCATAAGTCTAGCATACGTTTTAAAGAAGTGAACCTAAGATGTATGTAATGAAAGGATGTAACCCTAGAAGGGTTAAGTATGAGTGTAAAACACACTAAATGGCCTAGTGCATTGGCATACGATGAAATGATTATTATGTAATGAAATGACGAAACCCTAGAAGGGTTAAGTAAGAGTGTGAAACACAAAAATGGCCAAATATATTGGCATATGATGAAATGAACATTCACATAAAATAGGGTGAGTAATTATGAATAGTAAATGTGCTAATGTTAATGAATGTGGTGACAACATGATATCAGGGTAATGTAAAAGATGAGAACAATCTCAAATGAGCCTAAGTAAATGTTACCAAAATGTACTCACCTATGAGAGTGTAAAGTTAATGAAGAGACCAGTCTCTATGAACACTCTAATGAAAGTATTGAGATTAACACACTTAATACTAATGATGAGATGAGAAATCATCTATTGAGCTATGATGTCCTCATACTAGAAGCCAGCTTCCATGACGTATGAGTTGAATGTAATGGAACTTTATACTAAGCACCAATAGACTAGCTATGAGCGGTGATGCCTTCTTTTGGGAAGGGCGGAGGTTCACGTAACTCTTATGAGATGAGATTGTCCGGCTTGCCGGGTATGGGTCTCCTTATATCTCCTGGTCTTCGAACCTATACTGCCAATATAGGGATCTGGCGGGGTTAAATTCCATGTATGCTAGCATGTTTTGGGTCACCTTGGCCGGTGATTCCACCTCTTTTCGGTGTGGGGGAGACACTGGATTTCATGATGCTCACATGATCTATGTCGGTTAAAGTTAATGTTCCCAATGAATGAATGAGGCCAGCCTCAAATGAAGCACATAATGAAATGAATGATACCAAAGGTGTTAGGATAGGATAATCAAGAGGTGAGCTAGAATCAGGTAATGACACTAGGTTATTCTTTATCATTGCACAGCAAACCCGATGAAAGTTTTAAACTACACCCTAGGTATAACTGGTATTTACAATGGCCTATGAACGAAATGAAATGAAGTACGCATGAATGAATGAAGCAGACTCTGTGTTTGCTAATGAAGACTCCCTAGTTGAGGTCCCATATGTTGAGCCCTCATTTTGGAAAGTCTTAATGTTAAGTCCATGATTCCAAGGTCTCATGGCATATGAATGAATGTTATAAAAGATGTTATGTGCTATATGCAATATGATATGTGCTATGTGTAAGATGTTATGTGTTGTGTGCAATATGATGATTATGATGATGCATGTTACTCTCATGGCATGACTTTCCTAATCCAAATTTGGAAAGCTCACTGACTTTCCTAATCAAAATTTGGAAAGTTAACTAACTTTCCTAATTCCAATTTGGCAAGTCCACTAACTTGACTTCACATCATCATGTTGTTAGGAAAGAGCTATACTTTCTCATGCATGTCCTTTGTGTGTGCTTGCATATACCCATACTTAGTACAAATGTGTACTAACCCTATACAACTCTACAATTTTATGTGCAGGCACAGGTGGAGGCTAGAGCTACAGGTTGACGCTGAAGTTATCCAGATGTCGAGCAGTCTTCTGGACTTGGTAGGCCCTCATGCTTTCGAGGATGCTGCCATTTATATTCTAGCTTAGTTTTAGAGTTGAGCTAGTGGAGCATGTTCCACTAGCGTTTCTTTCCTGTTTTATTCAAACATTGTATTAGTGCCATTTTGGCAAGTACATCTTTATTACTATATCATACTATTTCTTTCATTTAATGATCTTAATATTAGATGGTTGATGGTGAACAATTATGTAATAATGAGAATGTTTAATAAGTATGTTAAGAAAACAAAAAGTTTCAAATTTTCCGTTAAAATTAACCTAGATGAAGTAAGAATGACGTATGTAGGCTTGTCTGCGACCTCTGAGAGGTCAACGACGCCGTTTTCGTCTGGGTCTAGATTCCAGTCGTGACAAAGATGGTATCAGAGCACTAGGTTAAATTTCGAGAATAATGAGTTCACATCAACCACATTGAGTAGTTTCTAAGTCATGGTAGTGAAGTGCACCAGTATCCTGGATTAGAGACTGCATGATGCATAGGAACATTTTCCCTTCTTCTGATCTTATCGTGCTTTTCCTAATATCTACTTTCTTGGTGTTATGATCGTGCCTAACATCAATTCTTATTATTTTAAGAGAATGAATACTAGGAGAACCGTTGGTCAGAGGAGAGGAGGAGTAGCTGCTAGAAACAATCAGGTTCCACCCCAGGCTCCAGCTGAAGGAGTGGCTATGCCAGTTAACCCAACTGGGTTGACTGATGCTGAGGTGAGGGAATTTATGGCCCAGATGGCACCGGCCATTACTATGCAGGCCCTGGCTATGACTGCCCAGGTCAACCGGCAGGATGTTCAGAGGGAGAACCCACCGGTTCGTAGCATGGCTGACAGGCTGAGAGACTTCACAAGGATGAATCCTCCTATTTTCACAGGGTCTAAGACTTCAGAGGACCCCCAGGAGTTGTGGACGAGGTGCATAAGATTCTGGTGGCTATAGGGGCCACAGATGCTGAGAAGGCTGAGCTGGCTTCCTATCAGCTCAAGGATGTGGCACATACTTGGTGCAAGATGTGGAAGGATAGCCGAGCTTTGGGCGGAGTTCCAGTCACTTGGGAGTTGTTTAAGATAGCCTTTCTGGAGAGATTCTTTCCCAGAGAAATGAGGGAGGCCAAGGTTGAGGAGTTCATCAACCTTAAGCAGGTATCTATGACAGTCAGGGAGTATTCCCTGAAGTTTGTTAAGCTATCAAGGTATGCTACTTTCCTTAGTATGTAACAACAAGGATAAGGTGAGTACTGAAGTTTGTTAAATTATCCAGGTATGCTACTTACCTTGTGTCTAACATCAGGGATGAGATGAGCAGGTTCCTTACACGAATCAATGGAGATCTGGAGGAGGAGTGTCGATCTGCGATGCTCCATGATAATATGGACCTCTCCAGGTTGATGGTGCATGTCCAGCAGGTAGAGAACAACCGCAAAAAGAGGGGTATTCGTGATGTTAGTAGGCCTAAGCCTCAAGATCAGGCAGGTCCCAGCCATGGAGGCCACAGAAACAATTTTGGTGTCCGTGAGCAGCCCAGGTTCAAGAAGGGGCAACAGAGTTCTGGGAACTCTAACACTCATAGGAGTACAACACCTAGAGGAGGCAGACCTGAGCCCAAGAAGGGCAATGGAGGTGAGATGCAGCATCCTAAAAAGAATTGTGCTATGTGTGGCCGAGCTCACAGTGGAGAGTGCAGACAGGGCACTAATGCCTGCTTCGGTTGTGGTAAGAGTGGACACATGGTCAGAGACTGCCCACAGAACAGAGGTCAGGCTGGAGGTAATACTCAGCCTAGGCCTAATCCACAGAGTGCAGCAGCAGCCGAGCCTCCTAAGAGGAACAGATTCTATGCCCTGAAAGGCAGAGAGGAGCAGGACAAGTCCGCTGATGTTGTCACAGGTATGCTGCAAGTGTTCTCAACTTCTGTTTATACTTTACTTGATCCAAGGTCTACACTTTCCTTTGTAACTCCTCGACTTGCTCTTACTTTTGAGGTATTGCCTGAAGTTCTACATGATCCTATAGTGGTTAGTACACCTTTAGGAGAGAATGTAAGAAGTGATAGAGTATACAAGGATTGCCCAATAGTTGTGAGTGGTAAAACTATGTGTGCAAACCTGGTTGAGTTACCCATGCATGATTTTGATGTTATTCTTGGCATGGATTGGCTTCACAGTTGTTATGCTTTCTTGGACTGTCGTAGTAGAGTGGTGAGATTTCTCTTTCCTAATGAAGAAGAGTTGGTCTGGGACGGGTACAATTCGAGTCGTCCTAACCCCTTGATTTCTAACCTTAAGGCCAATAAAATGATGTCCAAGGGGTTATTGTGTCATCTTGTGAGTGTTAATGATTTAGATCATGACATTCCTTCCATAGACTCAGTACCTGTAGTGAATGAGTTCTTAGATGTGTTTCCTGATGATTTACCAGGAGTCCCTCCCCTTCGAGAGATTGACTTTGGTCTCGATTTAGAACCCGATAATAAACCAATTTCAATCCCCCTTCATAATGGCTCCAGCTGAGCTCAAAGAGTTGAAGCTGCAGTTAAAAGATCTCACTGACAAGGGTTTCATTCAGCCGAGCATATCCCCTTGGGGCGCTTCAGTGTTGTTTGTAGAGAAGAAAGATGGAACCCTTAGAATGTGTATCGATTATCGGCAGCTCAACAAAGTCACTATAAAGAATAAGTATCCACTTCCCAGAATAGATGATATGTTTGACCAACTCCAAGGGTCTAGTTTCTTCTCTAAGATTGATCTTCGTTCAGGGTATCACCAGCTTAGGGTTAGGGATGGAGATATCCCAAAGACAGCCTTTCGTACCCGCTATGGTCACTATGAGTTTTTAGTCATGTCATTTGGTCTCACGAATGCACCTGCTGCATTTATGGACCTCATGAACAGGGTCTTCTGTGAATACCTTGACTCTTTCGTCATAGTATTCATTGATGACATTCATCTACTCTAAGACCAAGGAAGAGCATGAACAACATTTGAGACTAACCTTGCAGTACTAAGACAACATCAGTGTATGCAAATTCAACAATTGTTAATTTTGGCTTAGATCAGTGACCTTCCTGGGTCATGTTGTGTCCGATCAGGGTGGAGTGGATCCCAGGAAGACTGAGGCTGTGAAGAACTGCCAAAGCCTCTTACTCCCACTGACATCCATAGCTTTTTGGGATTGGCTGGTTTACTCAGGTTTGTGGAGGGCTTTCTTCCATTGCTGCCCCATTGACAGCTTTGACTAAGAAGAAAGACCAAGTTTGAATGGACGGAGACTTGTGAGAGAGTTTCCAGGAGCTCAAGGACAGACTCACTTCAGCCCCGGTGCTTACTTTGCCTAAGTGTGGTGAGAATTACACTGTTTACTGTGATGCATCTAGGGTTGGTTTGGGTTGTGTTCTTATGCAGGTTGGTAAGGTGATAGCCTATGCGTCAGACAAATCAAGGTTCATGAGAAGAATTATCCCACTCATGACCTGAGTTGGCAGCTGTGGTGTTTGCACTGAAGCTGTGGAGGCATTACCTGTATGGAGTGCATGTGGAGTGTTCACAGACCACAAGAGTCTAGTACGTGTTCACACAGAGGGAGTTGAATCTACGTCAGCGGAGATTATTGGAGCTGTTGAAGGATTATGACATGAATGTTCACTACTATCCAGGTAAGGCTAATGTTGTAGCTGATGCTTTGAGCAAGATGAGCATGGGAAGTATAGCCCACGTTAAGGATGAGAAGAAGGAGTTGGTGAAATATGTACACAGACTGGCCAGACTGGGTGTGCGATTGGTTAACTCTACTAGTGGGGGTGTTTCAGTTCATCCTAGTTCAGAATCATCCTTGGTAGTTGAAGTCAAGCAGGGTCAGCATCTAGATCCCGTGTTGATGGAGCTGAAGGACTCAGTGCTGATGAAGATGAATGAGTCTTTCGCTTTGGGAGGTGATGGCATACTTAGGTATCAGGACAGGTTGTGTGTGCCTGATGTGGATGATTTGCGGACCAGTATTGTTGCAGAGGCCCATGGTTCCATATATTCTATACATCCAGGTTCCACCAAGATGTATCATGATCTCAAGCAGATTTATTGGTGGGATGGCATGAAGAAGGACATTGCAGAATATGTGGCCAAGTGTCCTAATTGTGAGCAGGTTAAGGCAGAGCATCTTAAGCCTGGTGGTCTGACGCAGATTATTGAGGTTCCGACTTGGAAATGGGAGGCCATTAATATGGACTTCATGGTTGGGCTTCCGAGGACTAGGAGGCAGCATGACTCTATATGTGTTATTGTGGACAGATTGACTAAGTCTGCCCATTTTATCCCTGTAAAGTCTACTTACAGAGCCGAGATTATGCGAGGCTCTACATTGATGAGATTGTGAGATGACATGGAATTCCCTTGTCTATTATTTCAGACAGAGGAGCTCAGTTTACTTCTCATTTCTGGAGATCTTTCCAGAAGAGCTTGGGCACGCAGGTGAAGCTTAGCACTGCCTTTCACCCTCAGACAGATGGGCAGGCAGAGCGCACCATACAGACATTGAAGGATATGTTGAGGGCGTGTGTGTTGACTTCAGAGGTAACTGGGATGACCATCTGCCTTTGATAGAGTCCTCGTATTATAATAGCTATCACTCCAGCATTGGGATGGCACCGTTTGAGGCACTGTATGGTAGGAGGTGTAGATCTCCAGTTGGGTGGTTCGAGGTTGGAGAGTCATCCATTTTGGGGCCGGAGATCATTCATGAGGCCTTAGAGAAGGTCAGAATTATTAGGGACAGGTTGACTACTACGTACAGTTGGCAGAAGTCATATGCTGATAACAAAAAATGGCCCTTAGAGTTTGAGGTTGGTGACCAGGTTTACTTGAAAATATCACCTATGAAAGGGGTGATGAGATTTGGTAGGAAAGGGAAGCTGAGTCCGAGATATGTTGGGCCATATGAGATCCTACAGCGTGTGGGTGAGGTGGCCTATGATTTGGCATTGCCCGCAGAGTTAGCTTCTGTCCATCCAGTCTTTCATGTATCTATGTTGAAGAAGTGCCTAGGTGATCCAGCATCAATCTTACCTGTTGAAGGTTTGGGGTTTGAGGAAGACTTGTCTTATGAGGAGGTACCTTTGAGATCCTAGACAGACAGGTCAAGCGGCTGAGGAACAAGGAGATTGCCACAGTGAAAGTATTGTGGAGAAATCATCTTGTTGATGGTACTACGTGGGAAGCTGAGGCCGACATCAGGGCCCGCTACCCTCACATGTTCAGCTCTTGAGGTTAGACTTTATACTCTTAAACTTATGCTTTCTTACCTCCCCGTATTTTGTTGCTATTGATTGACTGTGTATAGTGCTTTTATTATGATATGACTGGCATTACAACATGAAGTAGTAGTGTCATTCAGGGACGAATGTTCCTAAGGGGGGGGATAATGTAACAACCCTAAAAATGAATAGGATCAAGACTTAGGTTTTTCAAGAATGCTTGGGATTAGACCAAGGTCCACACGTATTGATACGCGTAGAACCAGAACTCAGAACCCTTACTACGACCAAGCCAACTAACTTGGGGAGTTAATTGAGCTTGGAAAGGTTGGAACCAACCATGTGAGGCTCGCGAAAACGAAGAATTAATCGAAAGAGTTTTTACCGGACTCAAAAGAAGAAATTTTAAGTTTTGAGGGTCCAAGGATAAAATGGTCTTTTCCAAGCCAAGGGTAATATTGTAATTACCCTGAGGAATTAATTATTTAATAAATTTATTTATTTAATTGAGGCATTTCGGGTGGGGCAACCCGAATTGACCCATTTTTGCAAATGGGGGTCACTCGGGTTCGATCCCCACTAGAAGCAAGGATTTAACTTGCTTTTATTTAATTTAGTAACTTAATTTTAATAAATAATTAATATTAACTGATTGAGGAAAAAGAAATCAGATTTCTATTAATTTTAATTATTTATTTAAGTTGACTAAGTCCTACCAACAAGTCCTACTTCTAATAGACCACTATCTCCTATCTCCCACTCTCTCTCACGATATCTCTCTCATTTTCACTCTCTTTTATGGCTGCAAAAACGTGAGAAAACAATCAGAAAAGAAGAACCAAGTAAATTCAAAAGTTCATCAAGAACTTGAAAGCTAGAAATTCAAAAGAAGAATAATCTTAAGAACAAAAGGTAAAGATCAATATCTAGACGGATTTTGCTTGTTCTTTCGGTGTTTGGACTGATTTTGGAGAGGTTCTTGGGCAGCATTCTTGAGGTTGAACAAGAAAAATAAGGTATGGGTCTTCTTACTCTTGGTCCCTTTCCCAAGAGACCCCTAGGACTCAGAATATTTGGCTCAAAACTAAGGTTGTTTTCCCCGTTGCATGTCCCTGTCATTAGCTCCCAACGAATTCGTAGGTTGGTATGATTGCTGGTAGACTTAGGATTTTGTGATGTTTGTGCTGGATATGAATGTGTTGGATGTACGTTAGTTTATGAAAATGACAACCCATGTATGTGTTCGGAATTGTGAAAAATTGTGTGCAAGTGTGTGACATGACATGAGTCTCGGCCTTGAGGCTTAAATTTGTTAATGTTGTGGTTGTTAATTTACGTACACAAACTCATGAAGATCGTGATGTTCATAAAAAGGAAATGTGGCTGACTTGAATAAGGATTTTATAGGCAATAAATTCTATGAAAGATGCACTTAAAAATACGTTGAAGTGGATTCATGAACGAAATTATGAACTAAGTAAAACATTGATGTTATGAGTTAAAGTAACTAAAATTTCCAGCATTGTACAAGTTAATATAGACTAAATATGAATGCACATGAATCTGGAAATTTACTACAAAATAAAAGAATGAGGCCACTAGGAATTGAACCCGTGACCTCATCCTTGGGCGAAATAGACCACGAAAATGGGTGAGGGCTGGGGGGTTCGATCCTGGGTCTGAGCAAGGGAATGAATGAGAGAAAAAAATTAATGAGGGGAGTGGGATTCGAACCCATGACCCCTCGGTCAGAACTCATGAAGAACATGAAATAAAAAAAAAAAAAGGGTGTGAGGCGTGGGATTCGAACCCACGACCTAAAGATTTGGGAATAGAGGAGGCGAAATTATATATTAAAATAAGTGAGGCCGTGGGGGTTCGATTCCACGATCTCACTGTCCATGCTCTTAACTTAGAGAAAATATTTAAAATATATATATGGGGCTGTGGGGGTTCGAACCCACCACCTCACAGCCCTTAAGCGAAAATTAATAAAAAAAAGAAGGAGGCTGTGGGGGTTCGAACCCACAACCTCCTTACTTGGGCGAAATTAAGAGTAAAATAAAAGAGGTTGTGGGGGTTTGATCCCACAACCTCTTGGTTTAAGAAAAATGGGAGAATATCATGTTAATGAAAAATGAAAATGGGGTTGTGGGGGCTCGAACCCACAAACCATCGGCCAATGCAAGAAAAAGGTTAAATAGAAAAATAATCCTTCAATGTTAATATTGTGACTTGACTTAGAATTAAAATGTTATGAATATTAGAATAAAATCAATTAAAAATATAAATGATATCCAATTGATTCAAGACTTGGGTTCCTTGCCCAAACTTCCGTATTGATACATAAGTCATACGTGAACAAAATATCCAAGAATAATGCAACCTACTTAGATCAAAATCAAGATCTTGGCATATATATAAGACACATAAGTCTTGTACTACATAATCTTAGGAATGTGAGAATCACTTAACGAACTATGAATGAAGCCTCATGGCTTGTGTGTATAGACTCATAATTCTAACATACGTTCAAAAGTAAGTGAACCTAAGATGTATGAAATGAAATGATGAACTCTAGAGGGGTTAAGTAAGGGTGTGAAACACACCAAATGGCCAAGTGCATTGGCATATGACGAAATGAACATTCACGTAATAAGAGGTGAATAACTAAGAAAAACAAAGGTGCTAATGATGATGAATGTGGTGACAACATGATATGAGGCTAATGTAAATGATGAGAGTAATCTCAAATGAGCCTAAGTAAATGTTACCAATATGTATTCACCTATGAGAGTGTAAGATAATGAAGAGACCAGTCTCTATGAACACTCTAATGAGAGTGTTTAGCTTAACACACTTAATACGAATGATGAGATGAGAAATCATCTAATGAGTCATTATGTCCTCATACTAGAAGTCAGCTTCCATGACGTATGAGATGAATGAAATGGAACTTTATACTGAGCACCGATAGACTAGCTATAAGCGGTGATGCCTTCTTTCGGAAAGGGCGGAGGTTCACGTAACTCTCATGAGATGAGACTGTCCGGCTTGCCGGGTATGGGTCTCCTTATATCTCCTAGTCTTCGAACCTATACTTCCAATATAGGGGTCTGGCGGGGTTAAATTCCCATGTACACTAGCATGTTATTGGATCACTTTGGCCGGTGATTCCACCTCTTTTCGGTGTGGGGGAGACACTGGATTTCATGATGGTCACATGATCTATGTCGATTAAAGTTAAAGTTCCCAATGAATGAATGAGTCCAGCCTCAAATGATGCACGTAATGAAATGAATGAATACCAAATGTGTTAGGATAGGATAATCAAAAGGTGAGTTAGATTCAAGTGATGACATTAGGTCATTCTTGGTCATTGCACAACGAACCTAATGAAAGTCTTAAACTACATCCTAGGTATAACCGGTGGTTACACTGGACTATGAACGAAATGAAATGAAGTACGTATGAATGAATGAAGCAGACTCTATGTTTGCTAATGAAGACTTCCTAGTTGAGGTCCCATATGTTGAGCCCTCATTTCTGGGATGTCTTAATGTCAAGTCCATGATTCCAAGGTCTCATGGCATATGAATGAATGATATGAACGACGTTATGTGCTACATGCAAAATGTACTGTATGCTATATGATATGTGCTATGTGTAAATGTTATGTGCTGTGTGAAAATGTGAAAAGTATGATGATGTATGTTATTCTCATGGCATAACTTTCCTATTCAAAATCTGGAAAGCTCACTGACTTTCCTAATCCAGATTTGGAAAGATCATTTACTTTCCTAATTCAAATTAGGAAACTTTCCAAATCTCAATTTGGCAAGTCCACTAACTTGACTTCCAAAAATCATGTTGTTAGGAAAGAGCTATTCTTTCTCATGCATGTCCTTGGTGTGTACTTGCATATACCCATACTTAGTACAAGTGTGTACTAACCCTATACAAACTCTACTATTTTAGGTGCAGGTACAGGTGGATGATAGAGCTACAGGATCATCGCTGCAGTTATCCGGACGTCCAGCATTAATCCGGTTTTGGTAGGTCCTCATGCTTTCGAGGATGCTACTGTATATGTTCTAGCTTAGTTTAGGAGTTGAGCTAGTGGAGCATGTTCCACTAGCGTTTATTTCTTATTTTATTCAGACTATGTATTGGTGCCATTTTGGGAATTATACACTTATGTTTATTGAACTATTCCTTTCATTTGATTATTCCTTAATGATTAGATGGTTGATGTTGAACAAATTACGAATGTATTAGAAATGTTTAGTAAGCAATGTTTAGAAACAAAAAGTTTTAATTTTTCCGCTAAAAATTAACCTATGTAAATTAAGAATGACGTAAGTAGGCTTGTCTGCGACCTCTGAGAGGTCAACGACGCCGGTCTCATCTGGGGTCTAGATTCCAATCGTGACACCCACATCCTCACTTTGTTTTCTTCATTAATTTCTCCCTTCTCCCTTGTATCCCTGAGGTCGTGGGTTCGATTCCCACACCTCACATTTTCTTTTTCTTTAATTTCTCTTCTCTCATTCGCAGTCTGGATGTCGTGGGTTCGATTCCCACGCCTCCCATTTATTTACGTAAATTATTTCCCTCTCCTTTCCCAACCAGTAGCCCGAGTTCGATTCCCCCCAGCCCCATTTTTTCATCTTTTTTTTTCCGCGAATTACAGAAGCCACACGGGTGAGGTCACAGGTTCGAATCCTGGTGGCCTCACCCCTTTAATATTAATTAAATTTCCAAATTCCTTTATTAAACTTTAGTCTAAATTAACATTGCATTGTTGCTGGAAATTTTGGTCATTTTTCAATTCATTTTTATCAACGTTTTCACTTGAACTCCTAAGGAAATTCGTAGACCATTTTAACACATTTTTAGGCGCATCATTCATAGGTTTGTTTGTCTAAAAGATTGTTATTCAATCAACCACAATTCATTACAATGAACATCACATTGTGTACAACTTTTGCACATAAAATAAAAGGATTAAACATGCCATTTCACACCTCCAACAGTGACTAAGTTCACTGCCACACGTTGCACACACACATCACTTTTTCACATGATTTCGGACAACATATTCAATATTCACATAATTCCAAACATGCATACTTAAATTTTTTTGTGACTTCTTCAAGTGTGAAGAACTTTTGTTATAGTTTCTTTTCTTCACGTTAATTGGCAGAGAGAAATAGTGTAGTTTGAACGTGTGAGTGAGAGATAAGCGTGATAGGAGAGTGTTACCATAGGTTTAGGAGTCTAATTCAAGACTTAGTCAAATAGGATTTAATTAAATTAATAAAATCTGATTTAATTAGTTTAGTGAACTGACCATAATGCCCTTAAAAAAATCAGATTTTCAATAATAATTAAATCACCAATTTGTTGCGTCCATTGGGGCTCGAACTCGGGTGGAGTGACCACCACGAAACGAGGTGTTTCGGATCAACCAAACCCTAACCGGTTCTTTAATTAAAATTACTTATTAAATAATTCTTTAGGGTAATTACAATATAACCCTTGCCATGGAAAATACCATTTTACCCCTGGACCATCAAAACTTAAGATTTCTTTTTTTTAAGTCCGGTAAAGACTCCTTCGATTAAATCTTCGTTTTCGAGATCCCTACATTGTTGGTTCAAACCTTTCCAAGCTCAACTAACTCCCCAAGTTAGTTGGCTTGGCCGTAGTAAGGGTTCTGAGGTCTGGTTCTACGCGTATCAATCCGTGTGAACCTTGGTCTAATCGCAATCATTCTTGACACATTAACCATTTCTTAACTTATTCATTTTTAGGGTTGTTACATAGTCCATGAGAATTAAAGTATGGACTCCAACATTTAAACCTATTGAGGAAAAATCTATTGTCCCTGTTTGGATTTTATTACCGGAATTACCTTGACATTGTTACTATAAGAAATTCGGACTGCTATGTTTACCTTTGTTGGAAAGGTTTTGTATTTAGAATATGGTACTTATAATAAAACAAGGGGTAGCATGGCAAGAGTTAGCATTCAATTAGATCTTACAAAAGATAGACTTAAACATGTATGGTTTGGGTATGATGATGAGGATCTAAACAAAGGTAAATGGCAATGTATTGAGTATGAAAATGTGTCCCATATTGTCCTTATTGTAAACATAAAGGCCACATGATCATTGAGTGCACAATCAAGGTAAGGGATGAGCAATTTCTTCAATTGAAAGAGATGGAAGCAGGAAACAAGGGCAAGGTTAATGCAGAAAAGAAGATGCAAGAAAATCCAACAATGGTGTGGTGAATTTGCAGCAACCTACACAACATGCAAATAGCACACTTTCATTACATCATGTATATTAAATAAGAGATCAAGGTGGTGAAAAGTGGCAAATACAAAAAACAAAAGTTCATAAACAACCACAACAAGCTCCCGACTGTTTGGCAAACTAGAGATCTGCAGCAGGGCGCGAATGTGCATGAATTATAGTAGACAGTTCTAACATGTATGACAATTAACGTTCCTATTTGTAATGATTTTATTTATTTGGGTAAAGCAGGAACATGATTCAAGTACTGTAGTTCAACTGGATAACAGTAATTATGAAGCAAAGGATGATCACAACCTCGTCCATCACATCACACTCCTATTATTTGTGAAACTAATATAGCATGTTTAGACGTGGACGGTAGTGAAAATCCGGAACTTCAAGAGAATGTGGAGACAATTGTGTAGGTGAAAAAAATACATGGAATAGGTTTGGTTGATTCTTATTGTAGCAGAATAGCTCCTCTCCAACAATATGCTGATTATCAATCCCCAGTTCACAAACATTCTACTACACACAAACAACAAAAGTAAAAAACATGGTAATGAGTCACAATAAGATGAAGACTCTCCTCAAAATATTAACAATAAATATAAGGCAAAGATTAATTAAAAAAAGAAGGAATAACATTAAGAATAAAGAACAGAAGAATGCTAGAACTTCTTATCAAAAGCAACACCAGACTAATGAGGAGGTGGATGAATATAGCCATATAGCTTCCGAGGATGGGTATGAGGAAGATACTAGATCATTGTCCTGCAATGAAGAAGAAGAAGAAGTTAAATCCACTTTTCATACTGAATATGAAGACGAAATAGAAGATGTAAGGGACAAACAAGGGTTTTCAGCAAGAGGGAGGAAGACAACAAGACATAATACTAGTTCCAAGAACTTTTGAAGGCCACTTACTAGAGCTACAAGTAGATGTCTGAAAGCATATTGTAGTGTTAAATTTTAGTTTATTCTTATGTTTACAAGTTGTATAATATTTAGGTTTCATTTGTTACATTCTAAATATAATGACTATGTCTTTGATTGTAACAATCCGAAAACAACTATTCTAAGTAAGACCTAAACGTAACTATAATGCATAGGTTAGACCGGGTTCACACGGCTTGATGCGCGTAGAACCAGACCTCTGGACCTACGCACCAGCCAAGACAACCAACTTGGTGAGTTAATTGAGCTAGGCAGTGTTGGTTCCAGCAATATTAAGTCCCCGAAAACTAGGATTCACCCGGGTGAGTCTTAACCGAACATAGAGGGTTAGTCCTAGGTTTTAAGGGTTCTAGAGGTAAAAAGGTAATTTCAGGGCTAGGGGTAGTATAGTAATTACCCTAGGTTGATATTTATTTAATTAAATAAGTTTTTGAATTAGTGAAAATGGGTCAAATCTCGGTGGTGAAACACTAGTTTTACCGGATCTCCACACTCGGGTTCGAGCCGAGTTAGTGGCACTAAAGGGATGATTTAAATGATTTTAAATTAGACAAAAATCAGGAGGGGAATTATAGTAACTTAATATGTCGATTATAATCTGATATTACCATTTAAATTGTGTTGAATAAGTCAACAACAAAAACCCCAAGAAAAGAGGTGCACGACTCCCACTAGGAGTGTACTCAATGTGCACTCTTAATTCATTATATATCCACAAACGTTTTTCAGCTTTACTATGCAATTCAAAAACAGAAAACAAAAAAAGTCTACTATTCTAAGAGTTCTTGACATTCATCAATCAAAAATGAAAAGAAAAATTCGTACGCCTAAGTGTTTTAAGAAATCACGTAAAGAACTTCACTTGTGAACAAGAATCAAGGCTCGGAAGAGAGGTTTGTACATGGGTTAGGACGTGTTTATGGCTGGTTGTCAAAGCTGAAAAAGGTATGGGTTTTCTTCTCTCTTGGTCCCTTTCCCAATAGTCCCCTAAGGTTCAGTACGTATTCCAATCGAAAACTAAGGTTGCCCCCGTTGCATGCCCCTGTCATTAGATCCTCTGAAAAGTTGATGTATGCGTTGGTATATTTATTGGTAGCTAATCTTAGGAACGTTTGTGATTGTGTGCAATGTGATGTCTTCGGACAGCGCATGATCATTTTATGTGTGTTCGATTATATGTATGTTTTATGTACACGATAATGCTAATACCATGTGATGCATATTACAGATTGCTTTCAAGAACGTGGTGAATTATGTTCTATGTGATTGTCGTGTTATTAACATATGATGATGAAACAGTGATGTTCATGAAAAGTAAATGGAAGTGATGATCTAAAATGAAATACTAATTGCCGAATTAAAATTTGTCTAAGATTCTCAGCCATGTACATCAATGCACAAAAAAATGGTACGAATATTTGGACGTAAGTTTAGGCTAAAAGTATTGGTAAAAGTTGATATAAAAATCGAAACCAACTTGTCTAGACTTCAATGTAAGAAAAAAAAACTTGAGGACCTAATGCTAATTAGAGAACACTAAGCTAAATTCAAATAAAGAAAATGCTACACCTAAGAATCGAACCCGAGACCTCAAGGTTCTAGCACTAGATGAAGAGGTCTTGAGTAAATTAAAAAAAAAAGAATAATGTTGGGTGTAGGATGTGAATCGAACCCGGACTCAAGGCCAAATGTGTGAGATACATAATTCTCATATATAATAAAAAATTATATGTTTCCCAAGGGATTCGAATACTGATCCCCTTGACCGAAAATTGTGAGGCACATAAGTCTTACATACAATAAAATAAAACGCAGCCACTAAGGATCGAACTCGGGTTCTCTTGGCCGAATGTGTGTAGACAAATAAGTCTCACACGCACACACAATGAAAATACATCAAAAGAATATATGCTGCCTAAGGGATTCAAACACGGGTAAAGTCTAAGCTCACTTAAATCACGAAAGTAAGCCTTATGTATGGTGTAAACCGAATGGGGTACTACTGTGAGTGTAAAGTACACTAAAGGCCATGTGCATGACATATGTCGTAAGTTAGTAGCAAGATGAAGAAATGAACATTCACGTAATGAGGAGATTAATTATGTTAAACTATGATGCTAATGAAAATGTTGACAACATGATAAGAGGCTAAGATGGATGGTGAGACAAGTCTCAACCAAGCCTAAGTAAAGGTCACTAAAAGTGCTCACCTAAGAGATTGTTGAATATTAAGAGACAAGTCTCAATCACATTCTATATGTAAGTGTAAGGATAATTCACACTTAATACGTAAAGAAGAGATGAGAAATCATCTAATGAGCTATGACTTCTTCATGCTATAAGAAAGCTTCGATGATGTATGAGTTGAATGTAAATAGGAACTTTAAACTAAGCACTGATAGGCTAGTTATGAGTTGTCATGCCTTCTTTCGAGAAGGGTGTAGGTTGACGTAATTCTCATGAGATGAGACTGGCCACCAAGGTGGGAATGGGTCTACCCTCCTAGTATTTGAACTATGTTGCCAACATAGGAAACTAGCTTGGTCCAAACCCATAAAGCTAGCGTGTTTTGGTTTAACTTTGGCCAGTGACTCCACCTCTTTTTGGTGTGGGGAAGACATCGGATTTCATTATTCTCACATGATCTATGTCGGTTAAGGTTGAAAGTTCCTCAAAGTATGAAAGATAATGAAATGAACGATACCGAAGGTGTTTGTGCAAGACAATCAGGAGATGAAAGCAGACTCAAATAATGACATTAGGTCATTCTTGGTCATTGCACTTCATGATCCCGATGAGAGTCTTAAACTTCATCCTAGGTATATCTGGTGTTTACATCAGCCTATGAATGAAAGAAATGAATAATGTGAAGTAAAAATGAACGAATGAAGCCGACTCTGTGTTGTCTAAAGGAGGCCCTCGGGTTGAGGTCCCATATGTTCGGCCCTCACTTGAGATGTCTTAATGCTACTTCCATGATTCCAACGTCTCATGGATATGAAATGTATAATATCTGAAACATAAAATGTATGTTATGTGAACCTATGTGTTTATGATGTGTGACATATTCATGGTATGACCTACATATTACGAATTAGGCAAGTCAATAGACTTAACCTTCTAAAAAGGCATGTTGATTAGAAAGAGTCATTCTTGTTCATGCATTACCGTTATGTGTTGTTGCATGTACCCATACTTAGTACAACTGTGTACTAATTCCATACAATATTACTATTTTAGGTGCAGGCTCAAGTGGACGTTGAAGGTATTATTGCAGTTGTTCGGACTCAAGAGATTTCATCCGGACTTGGTAGGTCCTCATGCATTTGAGGATTCCTGCCTTTACATTTCTTTCTTATTAAACTAGTGGAGTATGTTCCACTAGTGTTTCTTTCCTATTTTATTGAGACGCTTGTAATAGTGCCTATTTGGCAAGTATTAATTATGACATGAGATCGTATTTCTTTCAAGTTGTATATTTCTATAACTAGATGGTTGATGTATGAGCAATGAACTTCCTTACAAATACGTGTTTATATGAAATCTATGTATACTTCAAATATAAACAAAAACTTTTAAATTTTCCGCTAACGTTAACCGTATGAATGTGATGAATGCAAGAAGAGGCTGGTCTGCGACCTCTGAGAGGTCAACGACGCCGGTTGCGATTCGGATTCAAGAATCCGGGTCGTGACAAACTTGGTATTAGAGCATCAGGTTAAATATCCAAGACATCAGGCTCATATCAACCACGTTAAGTAGTTTCTAAGTTATGGTAGTGAAGTACACCACTATCATGAATTAGAGATTGAATAATGCTTAGGAAATTTTCCCTTCTTCAACTCTTTATCATGCTATGTGGAATTGTGACATAATTGTGTCATTAAGAAATCACTCACATTGATCTTGTGAAATTAGACATGCTCGTTTTTGATATCATTTTGGGAATGGATAGGCTCCATAAGTATTATACCACAATAGATTGTCAAAACAGGGTAGTGAGGATTCAGTTTCCAAATGAGTAAGAGCGAGAATGAGAAGGGCATGGTTAAAGTCCAGTCGGCCAAGTTGTTTCACACTTGAAGGCCAATAAGATGATAGTTAAGGGGTATTTTACCACTTAGTTAGAGTCAATGACTTAGAACAAGAAGTTCCTTCCATAGGCTCAGTGTCAATAGTGAATGAGTTCCCAGATGTCTTTTCGGAGGATTTACCAGGAATCCCTCCAGAATGTGAGATTGACTTTGGTGTTGATTTAGATCCCAACACCAATAAAATTTCTATTCCCCCATATAGGATGGCACCAGGTGAACTCAATGTGTTGAAGTTGCAGTTAAAAGATCTACTTGATAAGGTCTTCATCCAGCCGAGCATATCCCCATTGAGTGCTCCAGTGTTGTTCGTAAAGAAAAAGGATGGAACCCTTAGAATGTGCATCGATTATCGGCAACTCAACAAAGTCACTATAAAGAATAAGTACCCTCTTCACAGAATTAACAATTTATTTGATCAACTCCAAGGTTCAAGTTTCTTTTCCAAGATAGACCTTCGGTCAGGATATCATCATCTTAGAGTGAGGCAGGAAGACGTCCCTAAGACGGCTTTCCGTACTAGATATGGGAATTATGAATTTCTGGTCATGTCATTCGGTCGCTCTAACGCACGAGCCGCGTTTATGGACCTTATGAATAGAGTTTTCCGTGAGTACCTTGATTCCTTCATCATAGTATTCATATATGATATTCTCATATACTCTAAGTCTAGAGAAGAGCATGAAGTACACTTAAGAAAGACATTGCAAGTACTCAGAAAACATTACTTGTATGCAAAGTTCAGCAAATGTGAATTCTGGTTGAGATCAGTGACCTTCCATGGTCATGTTGTGAATGACCAGGGTGTAGAAGTTGATCCTAAAAAGGTCGAGGTAGTGAAGAAGGATTTTCCACTATTGCTGCTCCATTGACAGACTTGACGAAGAAGAAGGTAAAGTTTGAGTGGTCTGAAAAATATGAGTAGAGCTTCCAAGAACTCAAAGACCGACTCACTTCATCCCCAGTTCTCACATTGCCGAGGAGTGGTTCAGGATATGTGGTGTACTGGGATGCTTCCTGGGTAGGTTTGGGATGTGTTCTTATGAAGGATGGCAAGGTGATTGCCTATGCATCGAGGTTGGCTGGTATGAGGTAGGTGAGTTTGCTTTACATGGGCCCGACTTGGTTTATGAAGCTCTCTAAAAGGTTTGGGTTATAAGAGATAGACAAAAAGCGGCTCAAAGTCGACAAAAATCCTATGCCGATAATAGAAAAAGGGACCTTCAGTTCAAAGTAAGAGATTATGTCTATTTAAAAATTTCACCCATGAAAGGGGTTATGAGGTTTGGAAAGAAGGGGAAACTTAGTACCCGTTACGTGGGGACGTATGAAATTTGAAAAGGGCTGGGAGTGTCACCTATGAGTTGAAATTACCAAATAAGTCGGCCACTATTCATCTGGTATTCCATGTATCTATGCTCAAGAAGTGTATAGGCGATCCGGTGTCCATTCTTCCTCTAGAAGGTTTAGGGGTAAAGAAGGACCTTTCATATGAGGAGGTCTTGGTTGAGATCTTGGATCGCCAAGTTAAGAAACTGAGGAATAAGGAGGTTGCCTTCGTAAAGGTTCTATGGAGGAACCACCTTGCTTAGGGTGCAACATGGGAGGCCGAGGCTGACATGAAGAACCGTTATACTCATCTTTTCCCCTTCGCTCCTAGCCAATATTAAGGTTAGTAATCCCTTATATGACTATTACGAATAACGTTGAGCATCATGTTTTTATTTCTAAATATGTGCATATTGTAGTAGAAATTGCCTAAGTTGAGTTCTTGACTTTCCATGAAATACATTTATTATGTTGGCTTTCACTTTAGTGTGTTGTGTGCTATAAGTATTCATGGAAGATTATAATGAGCATAATTGATATTGTTTTGATAAGAAATAAACATGTCAACTTTTTATGGTCATATTGAGATCATATTGAAATGGAGAAGGTAGTACCTCCTTATGTGATATGAAAAGTTGAGCTTTTGTTATGGTATGTGTGGATTAACTTCCTGTTTGTTAATGCTATGTTTTTATGTTGAAAGGAATTGATATTTCCTCCTATGAGATGTGACTCATTATGATATTGTTGATTGGTTGGCTGCAAGTCTTGAGTCTTTCCTCCTATAGAAAGGTTTAGAGTGCCATTCGGGGACGAATGTTCCTAAGGGGGGGAGTATTGACACACCCGGAAATTTCCATGACCTATACTAGAGACTAAAATGTCAAGTAATAATGATTTTAGGTCTAAATAAGTGTAAATAAAATGTGTGAGAAGTTTTGGAGCCATAGCATTAAGGAAAGGCCTTAACGTCCGGAAACTAACGAAATTTAACTAGCTGACGTCCCTCTGTTTGGTTAAGGTTTCGGACAGTCATATGGAGTCCAAAACATGTAAAATCACATTGTATAAGTATGTTGTAGTATAAAGAGTCTTAACATCCGATAACAAAACCCCAAGGACCACCCTAAGTGTTCTTGGAGAGGACCCAAACATGGTTGGGAAGGCTGCCTGGCAGGCTGCGAACAGGTAGAATTGGAGGAACAGGTCGCGACGCGCGTTCCTCACGAGGTGTTATGCATCAATATGTGATGGTCAGACTCGCGACGTGAGGCTGCCATGGCCCTCACTGCCTCAGCTGAAAATTCGAAATTAAATTGGGGAATTAGCCCCACGACACGCACCTTCTTCCCCGATATCGTAAAAGTCATATTTTTCGTGTTTGGACTTCAGAAATAAACCCATTTAAGTGAGGGGTATTTTGGGTAATTTAATGGTTGACAATAAATGTATTAGGGTCAGTTTTAGGTCAATTTTATCAGTCAAATAAACTCCCACAAGTTGAAATAAAAAATCTCTTTTTCTCTCCCAAACACTCTCATCCTCCAAAACTCCATTGAAGACCAATTAGAGCTCCAAGAAGAAGATTAAGCGTTCAAGTTTTTGAACCGAATTTCGTGGCTTTATCCTCTATAAGGTATGGTTTTTTTTCAATCTTGGGAATCCTTTCCACAAGAGGTCCTTCAAAAGATGATTTCTAAATCCCCCCAAAAAAGGGTTTTTCTACTTCAATGGGTCTTCTTTGTAAAACGAAATAGTGATTCAATTGTGATGAAATATGATGAATTAATGTTGATTAAGTATTAATTAATGGTTAATTAATGAATTCCTATGGTTTTTCCCTTGACCCGTGCCTTTCCCCTAAATCCATAATTTCTTGGATTGATTATCGTGAATTATTGAGGGTGATGAACATGTCACTTGTTTACTTTGATTTTAGTTATGTTAATACTTCATGAATTGCCCTATTTCATATGTTGGTTGTGAGTTCTTGGGTATTGAAGTATGAAGTCCCATGAAGGGCAATGAGGTATGATCTTGATTCTCCTTTGATCTCAATTATGCAAGGCGAAATCTACTTATGTGATAATGATGCTATAGCTAATTGTGTTGTTGTGATGTTTGTGAAAAGGATCCCTCATACCTAACCATAGACCTATGAATTGGCTATGAAGTATGTAATTATGTTATGGTATGATCATTATATGATTGAATGTAGTTTCTCATGATTATAATGTGGGTCTAAAAGTGAAAGGATAGTTCTCACTTATGATAACCTATGAGCTATTATGATAAGATGTTCACCTAAGGGTCTAGAAGTGGATAATGTGAACTTGTATGATGATATATGATGATTACTAAATGGAATAATTTCTTAGCACCGAAAGGGTATGTAAATGAGATGGAGGGCTCACGTTAGTAAGTCCGACCTCCCACATGGGTTTCTTCACATTAGTCTGTCCGGATTCCCAATATATCTGTTGTCTCATGAGATGGAAACCCTCACGTTAGTAAGTTAAAGTTTCTAGAAGCAATGTCCTTGTCCCTTAACTATGTTCCCACATAGGACTTTATCTTAGTGGATACACCTAGAATAGCTATGTACGAATGGTTGCACCTTAGGCAAGTGTTAACCCTCTGTTTTTGGTGTGGGGGTAGAACAGCGAATTCTATGTATCACATGGTCTCATGTCGGTTATGGTACTTATTTCCCTAAAGTAAAAGTATGAACAAGTTATGTATGTGAACTTCTATTAGGGTTGTCTTAAAGGTTACTATATAGTGTGAGGGTGGGTATGAGACTTCTCTTACACATTGCACATCTGGGATCTTATAGGATAATGTTAGTAGTGTTCTTTTATTACTATGACTATGATTATGATTATGTTGGTAAGCTATGACTAGTGTTGATATATGAAACATGCTATATATGAGAATATGTTGTAAGTATGAAATGGGTTGCTTAATGTTATACTTAGCTTTGAATAAAGTTATGTGGCTTTATTCTTGTCATTGCACAAGTGTTGCTTGAGTTACTTATATGTATATATGATTATGATGTTCCTTATAGGTGTATATTGAATTATTGGTCATTGTGCATTTTCTAATGCATTAACTATTTTTATGCATATGGACCATACTCAGTACATGTGGTTTGTGCTAACCAATATTTCTTCCCTTTTTGCCAAAACATTGTAGGTTCGGGCCGTTGAAGTATCATTGAAGCTAAAGCAAATGGCTTGGACTAGACTCTCCAAGCTTTGGTATGCTTTCTAGTTCGAGGATGCTACCGCATACTCTATCTTAGTAGTACTTGTATTTTCTAGTAGACATTCATTTCTTTCCTATTGTTAAAGATATTGATGTAAGACCTATGTGGAAATTATGGATTTGTATAAGGGTTTTGCCCGGATTTTTTGACTTCATCAAATGGTTAATATGAGACAAAGTATTAGACTAAATTCCTATGCGTTGTTATGGTCTATTGCGAGAAGCCTATGTATGATTCCTATGTAGAGGTCTATGTAAACCTCCTTGCTATATAAGCAAAAGTTTTAATTTTTCCAAAATTTTGACTTATGATTTGCTATGAAGAATGCTAAGAGGCTTGTCTTAGTCCTCTTAGAGGAAGACGACGCCGGTTACGACTATGGTGTACTTTGGGTCGTAACAAGTATGTCACAAAACTGAGCAAAAATGTTGAGGAATTACAATAAGAAAAAAATGCTAACAACAAAGACACATGTATCATATCTAAAAACCCTAATTCCAATAAGCCTTCTGTGAATGTGTTTAATGGAAATGAAGAAGTTGATGGAGGGATGGATGGGGGAAGTTAGGAGAAACACACTAATATGCAGGAAGGGGCATCCAAACGGGGGAATTTGCCTGATGTTTTGCATGAGGGGGCTCACACTGTCCATAGAACAGACTGTAGAGCCTCTACCAATACAGGAAATCAACATCATTACCCTAATCAACAAACACAACACCAAAAACAACAACTTGGGGAAAGGAATCAAGAACAGGGGAAAAACACAAAAACAGACAGAAAAATGATTAGAAGTAGAGATACTCAAAACAGGGGAGCTACTGCTAAAGAAATGGGAAATAAAGCTAGCACTAGACTCCAAGGTACTACTCCTAAGAGGAAAAATAAGCCTAGCAAACAAAAAAGGGATTATGAAAAAAGGAGACAAAGCAAGCAACAAGAAAATTGTCAAAAAAAGGGACGAGAAAGGAATGAAGAAACTTGTAAAAATTTCATAATGGTTGATGATCATCAGAACATGGACATCATACCCCTCCAAGCTCAATATATGACTCCACCCCCACTGTTACACTTGATAAAATCTGTCAAACCAACATTGTCCCACTTATGGATGAATATGCCCCAAATAATTTAGAAGATGATCAAATGGGCAAAAACCAATCTCTACAAGATCCCTATGATGATGATTAGACTAGTGAGATGTTGATTAGAGTTTTCAGTCCTCATAATGATCAAAATTTGAAACATGACATCCAATAAGTGGCTGATAGTCAAGGTTTATCACCAAGGGGTCTCCACTATAAGAAGTTCAGATTCAACAAACAAGACATCAACACTGTCACAGCAGGCTCACCAAACTCTAGATTTTCACTTCCAGATTATCTTAATGATTAGTACACTCATTTGTAATGTGAGGGGGAATTAACACACAAGGAGTTTTCGAAACACTTTAGATGCTCAGGAAAATCCATCACTTATCTCTTATTACTATCATTGAACTTTCTCAGACAGTGTCCAAGTTCAAAGTTTCAAAACTCAATTAGCCATGGACAATGTAGTGGGCAACTGTAATGGCAAAATTTGGTTGTTTTGGAATGTCGATATCGACTGTGTGGTCTTGGAGGAGGATGAACAACAAATTACTTGTAACATTGGGCAACATGAGATACAAATTCATTTTCTAGCAACATTTGTGTATGCCAAATGCAATGATCAACTCAGAAGGCCACTATGGGACAAAATGATGCATCACTCTATGTATAATAACATACCTTGGTGTTCTCTAAGGGATTATAATGTAATTATTACTATTGATGAGAAATTGGAAGGTGCCCCATACAACATGAGGAAAATCTTGGATTTCATTGCAGTGATTGAAGCTTGTGGTGTTGTTGACATAGGCTTTAGTGCGTAGAAATTTACGTGGTCAAACAAAAGGGGAATACATCACAAAATTTGGAAAAGGTTGGACAAAGCTTTGGTTAATAATGAGTGGTGGATATAATGCCTCAAACTACCGTTACTCATCTACCTTCAGTGGGCTCAGATCACTGTCCACTTCTTATGGAAATGATACCCAAAGAGGATGTTCAAATTAGATACTTTCAATTCCTTAACTGCTGGGTTGAACATTCTATCTTCCTGGATATTTTCAAAGCCTAATGCTAGAGGGAAGTTGAGGGTAACAATATGTGAAATTCCATCAAAAATTGAAAAGGTTGTCTAACAGTTTAATTTCCTGATCAAAAAAGGAATTTGGTGACATATTCCTGAAGGTTAAGAAATATAAAGAGAAAGTCAAGATTGCTGAAGATAACATAATTCAAAAATACAGTGACAGTAACAGGACAATGCTTCATGAACTTAACGCTCAATGCATCAAGTTTTTGAAATTGGAATATTCCATCATGAAATAGAAAACTGAGCTACAATTGTCCAAGGAGGGTGATGCCAATACTAAATATTTTTTACTCCTTGATAAGAGGAAGGAGAAGAAGACTACTTATTCACAAACTTCTTAGAGAGGATGGGGAATGGATACAGGGGGATGAATCATTTTTAAGGCTGCATGTGATCATTTTCAAAACATTTTTATAGGGGAGAGTAAATACATAAATGAGGAGGCTTTTGACTGTATTCCTAGAATAGTCAGCCAAGAGAATAATTACAATTAACTACTTTACCTACTACGGATGAACTAAAATATGTAGTATTCTATATGAACCCTAACTCTTCAACAGGTCGAGATGGTATGAATCGATATTTCTTCCAAAAATGTTGGCATATAATCAAGAAGGATCTATTTGATGTGATACAAGCTTTTTCTGTGGACAAATGACTCCTAATTACTTCTCTCACTCTTGCATTGTCTTCCTTCCCTAAGTATCCAATCCAAACAAACTCAATTAGTTTAGGGCTATCAGTTAAATCAATTCCACAAGTAAGATCATCTCAAAGTTCATGAGTTATAGACTTGGTTCTATTTTGCCTAGTTTGGTTTCCCCTAATCAATCCGGATTCGTTAAAGGTAGAAGTATCTCAAAGTATATCATGTTAGATCAGGAAATCATTCATCAAATCAAGACGCCCAATTTTGGGAGCAATGTTATCATGAAACTAGACATGTCTAAAGCCTATGACCGAGTTGCTTGGTCGTACATCTATCTTGTCTAGAGGAGGATGGGTTTTGAGGAAATATTCATTGACATGGTATGGTGTGGAGAATTATGGCTAACAATTGGTATTCAATTATTGTCAATGGTAAGAGGTATGGCTTCTTTCATTCCACTAGGGGCTTCAAACAGGGAGATTCTCTTTTTCCATCCCTATTTATTTTAGGTGCATAGGTTCTCTCAAGATCTCTTAACAGGTTATACAATCATATCCATTAATATGGTTTCGTCATGGAAACAAGTGGGCATCAGGTAACGATCTCAACTTTGTAGATGATATTATCCTCGTTACTTCTGGGAGACACAGAACTCTCAAGCTCATCATGCAGACCTTTAACACTTATGAGGAAACATCAGGCCATTAAATTAATAGAGACAAGAGCCATTTCTTAATCATTCTAGTGATTTTAACAACACAAGAGATAGAATAAAGATTATTACAAGTTTCAAACAGAATGAGGGCTCCATTACTTACCTGAGATGCCCTTTATTTGCAGCAGACCTAGGATTATTTACTTTTCTAATCTTATTAAAAAGTGGTTTGTAGGGTCACAGGATGAAAAATGAAATTACTAAGCTATGGAGATAGAGCAGTGTTGATCAAGCATGTCCTACAATCTTTACCTATCCATCTACTGTCGGCAATCACTCCCCCCAGCACTATACTTTAGCAAATACAAATCATAATTGCTGATTTTTTCTGGGTTGGAAAAATGAGAAGAAGAAGTACCATTGGGAATTGTGGAAAAACCTAAGTTTTCCTTATGGTCAAGGGGGTATTGGTATGAGAAATCTCAAGGATCTGTGTATGGCATTCCAAACCAAACAATGGTGATATTTAGATCTAAATACACATTATTGGGGGGATTTTTAAAGGCTAATTACTTTCAAAGGTCTAGCCTATTGTGCAAAAAGTGGGATACAGATGAATCCTTAGCCTAGAAGCACCTGATCCATAACAGAAAAAAAGTGGAGCAACACATCCAATGGAAACTACATTGTGGCACCTGTTCCTTTTGGTGGGATAATTTGTTGGGGGTGGGACCTCTAGCTTTATTCTCCACTAGTAGCAGTAGGTTTAACACCACTACAGTTTCATAATTCTTGGAGGAAGGACAGTGGAACTGGGACATGCTCATCCAGCAGGCTCCTTCAAGTCAAATAGCAAACATCTTAGCCACCGAAATTCATTTTCAACAAGATCTCCCAGACCAAGAAATCTTGAGCCTCAACAAGGATGTAAAATTTAGTTTCTTCTCTGCTTGGAATGAAATAAGGGAAAAAGGACAAAATCTAAATTCAACTCCTACATCTTGCAAAAGAGTATTCCTTTTAAAACTTCATTTCTTTTATGGAAAACCTTAAAAGGTAAAATTCCTATTAATGAAAAACGAACCATCTTTGGCATTGAGCGAGCAAACAATTTTTGTTGTGTGAAAGAACTTTGTAGAAGCAACTGGAGTCACTGTAGACTACAGATCCCTACCCCTACTTATCATGCAATGGTGGTCAGCTACTTACAACAATGAAGCTCATAGACTACTACTACAAGCTATACCAATATTCATATGTTGGAACCTCTAGAAGAATAGGTTGCGAAAAAACATGGAGGCAAACAATACAACATCAACAGAGTCAAGTATGCATAATACAAAGAGAATTACAGGTAACACATTTCCCCAAATTAAATGGCCCTCCAAATCGAAAGATCTGATCTAGCTAGGGGAGAAATGCATTCATGATACCAAAGTGATTATGGTCTATTCGAAAAAGACACCTGAATAATTGGTAAAAATCAATACTGATGGGAGTGCACCAAATCTAGGTAAAATTGGAGCTGGAGGAACTATAAAGTATCAAAATAGTGAGACGTTATGGGAGTTTGCATCACCTTTGGGGGAAGGAACAAACAATCAAGTAGAAATAGAGGCAACCATTTTTGGAGTAACCTAGTCCTTAGAATTAGCACACAAAAAGATCATTTTGGAGGTTGACTCACTACTTTTGGTGACCTCGATCATGAATAAATCCACTCCCCATTGTTACATCAATGCACAAGTTATCAAACATCAAGCTCTTATCAGACAAACACAACAATTCAGATGCAGACACACATTTAGGGAAGCTAATGTTGTGGCTGATTCACTCTCCAAACACAACCACAAAATCACAAAGCCTTGAGTATTTTTCAACATCCAACAATTACCTAAGGAAGTTAGGGCTTTCTATAAACAAGACATGCTTTGAATGCCAAGTTTTAGAAAAAGGAAGATTCAGAAGATCAATGAATCTCCTTGACTCTATGGTCAACCTTTTCAATTAGGCTATCCTTTTAAGAATAGCTTCCTTGAATAGGTTAGGTTATTTCAGTTATTGAATTGTAATGGGAGAGTCTACCTAGTTTACTTTTCCCAGAAGTCTTTATGTTGAGAGGAGTCCTCTATATAGGTGCTAAGTCTCTAGGTATACCTTTTTGTAAGGGGAGGAGTTAACCTTCTTTTAGAGGGTTGACTACCAAAACACCATAGGATCGGAGGTAAGGTTTATGTCACAACTGGAATCTAGACCCCAGACGAGACCGGCGTCGTTGACCTCTCAGAGGTTGTAGACAAGCCTACTTACGTCATTCTTACATTACATAGGTTAATTTTAGCGGAAAATTTGAAACTTTTTGTTTCTTAACATACTTATACAAACATTCTCATAAATACGTAATTGTTCACTATCAACCATCTAGCATTAAGAGATAAGCAACTTAAAGAAATAGTTCAATTCTTATAAAGCGTATAATTGCCAAAATGGCACCAATACATAGTCTGAATAAAACAGGAAAGAAACGCTAGTGGAACATGCTCCACTAGCTCAACTCTAAAACTAAGCTAGAATATAAAATAGTAGCATCCTCGAAGACATGAGGACCTACCAAAACCGGATGAATGTTGGACGTTCGGATAACTGCAGCGATGATCCTGTAGCTCTATCGTCCACCTGTGCCTGCACCTAAAATAGTAGAGTTTGTATAGGGTTAGTACACACTTGTACTAAGTATGGGTATATGAAAGCACACACCAAGGACATGCATGAGAAAGAATAGCTCTTTCCTAACAACATGATTTTTGGAAAGTCAAGTTAGTGGACTTGCCAAATTGAGATTAGGAAAGTTTCCAAATTTGGATTAGGAAAGTAAATGAGCTTTCCAAATTTGGATTGGGAAAGTGATACCATGAGAATAACATACATCATCACATTTTTCAAATTTGCACACAGCACATAACATTTACACATAGCACATATCATATAGCATACATGACATTTTGCATGTAGGACATAACTTCTTTCATATCATTCATTCATATGCCATGAGACCTTGGAACCATGGACTTGACATTAAGACATCCCAGAAATGAGGGCTCAACAGATGGGACCTCAACTAGGGAATCTTCATTAGCAAACACAGAGTCTACTTCATTCATTCATACGTACTTCATTTCATTTCATTCATAGGCCAGTGTAACCACCATCTATACCTAAGATATAGTTTAAGACTTTCATTAGGTTCGTTGTGCAATGACCAAGAATGACCTAATGTCATTACTTGAATCTAACTCACATTTGATTGTCCTATCCTAACACCTTTGGTATCATTCATTTCATTGTGTGCATCATTTGAGGCTGGCCTCATTCATTCATTGGGAACTTTAACTTTAACCGACATAGATCATGTGAGCATCATGAAATCCAGTGTCTCCCCACAGCGAAAAGAGGTTGAATCACCGGCCAAAGTGATCCAATAACATGCTAGCGTAGATGGGAATTTAACCCCGCCAGATCCCTATATTGGCAGTATAGGTTCGAAGACTAGGAGATATAAGGAGACCCATACCGGGCATGCCGGACAGTCTCATCTCATGAGAGTTACTTGAACCTCCGTCCTTCCCGAAAGAAGGCATCACCGCTCATAGATAGCCTATCGGTGCTCAGTATAAAGTTCCATTTCATTCATCTCATACGTCATGGAAGCTGACTTCTAGTATGAGGACATCGTAGCTCATTAGATGATTTCTCATCTCATCATTAGTATTAAGTGTGTTAAGCTCAATACCTTCATTACAGTGTTCATAGAGACTGGTCTCTTCATTATCTTACACTCTCATAAGAGTGTACGTATTGGCAACATTTATTTAGGCTCATTTGAGATTACTCTCATCATTTACATTAGCCTTATATCAGCTTGTCACCACATTCATTATCATTAGTACCTTTGCTTTTCATAGTTACTCCCCTCTCATTACGTGAACGTTCATTTTATCATATGTCAATGCACTTGGCCATTTAGTGTATCTTACACTCATACTTAATCCTTCTAGGGTTCATCATTACATTACATACTTCTTAGATTCACTTACTTTGAACGTATGTTAGACTTATGTGTCTATACATACAAGCCATGAGGCTTCATTCATATTTCGTCTAAGTGATTCATATCTTTCTAAGATTATGTGATACAAGACTTATGCATCTTGTATGTATGCCAAGATCTTGATTTCGATCTAAGTATGTGGCATTATTCTCGGATATTTTATTCACGTATGACTTATGTATCAATACGAAATCTTGGGCAAGGAAACCCCAGTCTTGAATCAATTGGATACCATTTATATTTTTAATTGATTTTATTCTAATATTCATAACATTATGACTCTAAGTTAAATCACAATATTAACATTGAAGGATTAATTTTCTCCTTAATAATTCCCTAATTTGGCCGAAGGGTTGTGGGTTCGAACCCCACAAACACTTTCTAATTTTATTAACCTCTTCTTGTGCACTCTCGCCTAAACCAAAAGGTTGTGGGATCAAATCCCCACAACCTCTTTTATTTTGGTCCTTTAATTCGCCTAAGTAGGGAGGTTGTGGGTTCGAACCCCCACAGCCTCCTTACCTTTAATTTAATTTGCTAGGGGCTGTGAGGTGGTGGGTTCGAACCCCCGCAGCCCCATATATATATATATTATTTTATTTTTGCTAGGTTGAGGGTATTGACAGTGAGGTCGTGGGATCGAACCCCCACAACCTCACTTGTTTTATTACTCATTTTCGCCCCCTCTCTATTCCCAGCCTTGAGGTCGTGGGTTCGATTCCCATGCCTCACATTTTCTTTTTCTTTATTTTTCCTCTTCCTCTCTTCCCAAGCGCTGCGTGTTCGATTCCCCCCAGCCCCATTTCCCTTGTCATTTCTTGCGTGAACAACAGCTAAGGGGTTCGAATCCCCTTAGCTCCATTTCATTTATTTTTTTAAAAATTTCAGCCTCTTGGTCATGTGAGGTCTTGGGTTCGATTCCCCTTGACCTCACCTACTTTAAATCCTTTTTTAAACTCTCCCAAAATTCCAGAATTTGGCCGAAACCAAATTTCCAAAAGCTGGAAATTTGGTCACATTTTTTTTTTGCAGCCCATACTCTCTACTTTTCTCATTAGTTTAGGACGATTTTCGTAGGACGTTTCACCAATCGTTTAGCATGTAATTTAGGTGTATTTTAGGATCACATTTAGTCAAGTGTTTACACTCTAACTTTGTAATTTCACACACCATATGAACATCACATTATGTACAACCTTTACACACGAAATACAAGACTAAAACAAGTTTTTCACACCCTCAAACAGTGACTAAAACGTCACTGCCAACATGCCTACATATCCACATTTTTATTCAATTTCGCTTGGATTATAATTCATGTAGTTTCACGCACATAAACATATTCCCAATCAATATACACATATCACACATGCCTAAATCTACCAGCACAAAATACCCAACCTACAAAGTCATTTGGGAGATAGTGACAAGGACATGCAATGGGGAAACAACTTAGTTTCGGATTAAATTCGTCTGAGTCCTAAGGGTCTCTTTGGAAAGGGAACAACAGTAAGAAGACCCATACCTTAATTTTTCTTGTTCAACCACGAAATTGCTGCCCAAAAACCTCTCCGAAAATCAGTCCAACCACCGAAAGAACAAGCAAAATCCGTATAGATATTGATTTTTACCTTTTGTTCTTAAGATTATTCTTCTTTTGAGTTTTTATCTTTCAAGTTCTTCATGAACTTTTGTATTCACGTTGTTCTTATTTTCTGTTGGTTGAGGCAGAGCGTGAATGAGAGTAAAGAGAGTGAGAAATGTGTGGGAGAGTTGGCTTAGGATTAGGAGATAAGGGAGAGACTTAGTCAAATTAGGATTAAATAATTAATTAATAAATAAAAATATGATTTTTCCTTTTTCTTAAATCAGCTAATAAATATTAATTAATTAAATTAATTTATCAACATAAATAAAAAAACAAATTTAATTATTGCTTCTAGTGGGGCTCGAACCCGAGTGACTCCCCATTTGCGAAAATGGGTCACTTGGGTCGCCCCAACCCGAATTACTCTTTTTAATTAAATAAATTAACTAATTAATTCCTCAGGGTAATTACAATATTACCCTTGGCCTGGAAAAGACCATTTTACCCTTGGACCCTCAAAACTTAAAATTTCTTCTTTTAAGTCCGGTAAAAACTCTTTCGATTAAATCTTCGTTTTCGTGAGCCTCACATGGTTGGTTCCAACCTTTCCAAGCTCAATTAACTCTCCAAGTTAGTTGGCTTGGTCGTAGTAAGGGTTCTGAAGACTGGTTCTACGCGTATCAGTCCGTGTGGATCTTGGTCTAATCGCAAGCATTCTTGAAAATCTAAGTCTTGATCCTATTCATTTTTAGGGTTGTTACATTATCCCCCCCTTAGGAACATTCGTCCCCGAATGACACTAATACTTCAAGTTGTAATGCCAGTTGGATCATAATAAAATCACTATACCCAGTCAATCAATAGCACAAAATACGGGGCGATAAGGAAACATAAGTTTAAGAGTATAAAGTATAACCTCAAGAGCTGAACAGGTGAGGGTAGAGGGCTCTCATGTCGGCCTCAGCCTCCCACGTAGCACCCTCAACAAGATGATTTCTCCACAATACCTTCACTGTGGCAATCTCCTTGTTCCTCAACCGCTTGACCTGTCTGTCTAAAATCTCAACAGGTACCTCCTCATAAGACAAGTCTTCACCAACCCCCAAACCTTCAACAGGTAAGATTGATGCTGGATCACCTAGGCACTTGTTCAACATAGAGACATGAAAGACTGGATGAACAGAAGCTAGTTCTGTAGGCAATGCTAACTCATAGGCCACCTCACCCACACGCTGTAGGATCTCATATGGCCCAACATATCTCAGACTCAGCTTCCCTTTTCTACCAAATCTCATCACCCCTTTCATAGGACATATTTTCAAGTAAACCTGGTCACCAACATCAAATTCTAAGGGCCGCTTTCTGTTATCAGCATATGACTTCTTCCGACTGTAAGCAGTTATAATGCCCCAAAATGAACTAAGGCGAACTAGAGCCTCATGGTTGTTTCTTGAGTTAATTTTAAGTTAAACGGAGTTAGTTTGGTGTCCTTAGGCAGTGTGCAAATTTTGGTTAAGTTTGGAGTTCAATCGACCAAAAACGTCCATGACGTTCGGATGGTATGCCTTAGAATGTACTTGTATGTCTTGGCGAGTTTGGATGAGTTTTATGTGTTCGTTTTACTTGAAACATTCGTCGGATGTTCCTTAGACCTATACAACTTAGGTTAGGGGTTTGACGTTCGGGTACGACCCCACGTAGGACCCACAAGTGGCCCTAGATGAAGGGCCCAAGACTTGGGCAAAGTCTGCCCATCAGTGGCTCAAGACGACCATGGCGACGGTCCGTTGCACTCAGGACGGTCCGTCGATCCAGGGCGTCACGAGTGACAGAGAGTGGAAACTTGGACAGGCTCCAGTTGGAGCCAAGTGTTCCTCAACGGGACCCCATGACGGTCCGTGGTGAACGTGACGGTCCATCGAGGAGGTCTCGTCGACGAGGCCCGCCAGTGCACGACTTAAGGCTGCCAACTTGGGGTGTTTTATTTAAATACACCCCAAGTCTTATAAGACCCTAGGTGTATAATTTTGGTATTTTTAGGTTATATTAAATTAGTTTTAAACCCTAGACCTAGACAAGACCCCCTCACTTCAACATTCAAACTCTCTCTCTAAAAAGAAAATTCTGTCAAAGTCACCATTGAAGCCAAGGCTCAAGGAGTGAAAGGAGGGCTGCTTTGGGCTTGTTCCTTCATCAAATTCGCGGGTTTCTTTCTCCTAAAGGTATGGTATCCATTCTTGAATACCTTTCCATTCAAGAAGCCAACTTCCAAAATGGTTTTCAAAAAGGGGTTTTAAACTCAACTTCTTCTAAACTTTGATTTCTATTATGGGTCTTCTTGTAACTAAGTTCTAATGGTTTAAATTTATTTATCTTGGTTTGAATTGATGATTTTGATGTTAAAACTCCATGAAACTCTTGTTTATGCATACTTCAATTTTTTACTTGAAAATGGGTTATGTGAGCATGATTTGAGTAGGGTATGAACTTGGGTCTTCTTGTATTTGTCATGTTGGTGTAGCTACTGCCCTAAGGGCCTTAATATGGTGAAATATTGATAAATTGCTTATGGGTAATGATGGTTTGATTTGTTGATGAGTTGCTCTCATTGTATAATTCTTATTATGAATTGCTATTTGAGTGGTATGGTCCACCTTATGGGTGGCGGTGCTAATTGATGAACTTGATGTTACTTAGTATGGTTTGAGTATGTGATCTTGAAGGTCTAATATGTGAAATGAAGATATATATTGGAAATGGGTCTTGTGTTGTGTTTGATGTAGCTTGAATTGCATGTTTGACCTAGTTTATGTCTAAATGAAGTATATGATTATGAGAAGTATGTAGAGTGTGTAGCTTGATGAATCAAGGTTAAAGTATGAGTAGAACTTGATGATAATGAAATGATGCTTATATGCAAGGTGTGCACATGTACACACACACTCCTTTAAGATTTGTATTATGTCAAGTTGAGCAAAAAGGGGAATCTTGAGGTGGACACACTTCGTGAGTTGAGATGTAGTGTCTAGTAACAACCTCTCCATTTCCTAGTGAGCTTTCTAAGATAGACTATTATGTTGAGAAATCCGTGTGGAGTTATGCCTAGCACCGAGAGGATATGAAGGGGAGGTGGATTGCACTTCGTTAGTTGAGATGTTGTAATCCAAAGTACCTCTTGAGATGAGTACTCCTCGTTAGTAGAGAGTGAGTTACTTAGTAACAATCTCCTTATCCCTTAACTATGTGCCCGCATAGGTGTAGCTATTGGAAAAGCCATGTAAACGCTAAGAAGCATGACCTTACACTAGGCAAGTAAGGATCCCTCATCCGATAGGGGTTAATATCGGGATTCCATGTCTAGCTCTCATGGTCTTTGTCGGTTAAGCTAACTCCCACAAAAGAATTGATTTGAAACTAATTATCTTGTGTATTGTTGAAATTGTGTATGTATGTCGTGAAGTGCTCAATCCACATTAGTTACCGAGTAGGAGCATTGAGTGGGAGTAGTAGTATGGGATGCTATTCTCACATTGCACTTGGTGTGACCTATACCTACTATGGGAGAAGAGTACCTTCATGAAATCCGTGTGAATGAGTACTATGGTGTAGTGTTATGGAGGATTATTGTGGAGTACTTGAGTAAATGGAATCCATTAGGAGTACTAAGTGGGAGTGGTAGTATGGGATGCTACTCTCACATTGCACTTGGTATGACCTATATTTCCATGAGTGTTTTGCATATGTTAGCCAAGGGCGTGGATTTGATTTCTAACGAAGTAAGCCTAAGATTTGGTAGTTTTAAGGGTCGCTTTGGTGTGCTTTGAAGGGAGGTGTAATGAGAGTCCCTTCTTGGCTCACCTTAGGGAGTCTTAGGATAACCTTGGGTTAGGGCAACTTCAAAGGAAAAGGGTTCATATGACTTGGACCGTGCCATTCACTGTAAGGTCTTCATTGTAAGAATTCAAAATGTTCACTATGATGCTTTATTCAATTTTATTGCAAGTTTAGCAAAGTTAATTGAAATGTTCCTTTTGTTTACTTTAAGTTTGGTAAGATAGCCATAAAGTGTTAATTGTTGATTCTTATGTGGGTTTGCTTCTAGATTCATGAAGGTTATATTTGAATTGCATAAAAAGCTATCTTTACTAAAATGTCCCTTTTTGCATGTTTTTGCATATGCCATACTTAGTACATTGTTGTACTAACCCCATACTTTTTATACCTTATGAGTATAGGTTGGAAGCCCTTTTGGGAGGATCGGAGTCGAAGCTTGGGAACTTTATCTCTCAAGAATTTGGTATGTCCTCATATATTCGAGGACATAGTTTTATGTTTCTTAGTTTCTTTATTAATACTTAAAAATGTATTTACTTTTATCGTAAAGGGCCGTGTCCCTAAGATTCCAAGTTGTGTCTTTAAGTTGGCTTGTGACGATAAGATTTCTTAGTATTTATGAAAAGACTCCTTTTATTATTATTATCGTGAAAAGTTTTAAATTCCGCACTACTTTTCATGCTTTATGTTATGAATGCTAGTTAGAGGGCTTGTACGAGACCCCAAAGGGGTCAAGTACGCCCGGTCATGATTCGAAGGTTTTCCCTAACTTCTAGGGGGTGCTTTCGGGTCGTGACAAGACTTGGTATCAGAGCATAAGGTTTTGGGAAATAGTTTAAGGTCTGAAAGTCTCACAAGCCACATCTAGTAGTATCTTGGTCATTGGTGTGAGTCGCGACACATCCATGGACAAGAGGCTATAGGATGCTAGAAGTTTCACTTTCTTCTCTATTCTAGTATCGTGCCTTAGAGTTGAGTATATAAGGTGTCTATTCTCAACCTCTTCTTTTGTGTTTTTAGGACATGAATACGAGGAGATCGACCGCTAGAAGGGAGGAGGGAGGTGTACCAAATGAGAGAGTCCTTCCCCATGTTGACCAAGTTCCTATTGTTGGCTTAGGGGAGGAAAATGAGGAGGTTCCTCTTCAAGAACCTCAAGTGCCTCCGGAACCTCAAGGACCTCAAGTGCCTCCTATGCCTCAAGCTCCTTTTGTTGAGGGTGATATGACTAATGCGGAGTTGAGGGCTGCCCTAATGAACTTGACCCAACTCATGACGGCTCAAGCTCAAGTTGTCAACAATCACTTTGTGGGCCAAGCTAACCTAGGAGATAGGCCCCAACCAAATGCTAGTACTCCCGCTTCTAGGATTCGGGATTTTATGAGGATGAACCCTCCTACTTTTCATGGCACTAAGGTGGATGAAGATCCACAAGGCTTCATAGATGAGGTTTTCAAGGTGGTAGATGCTATGGGTGTGACCCCTAGGGAGAAAGCGGAATTGGCCGCTTACCAACTTAAGGATGTTGCTCAAGTGTGGTATGAGCAATGGAGGGGTGAGAGACCCTTAGAAAGAGGACCGGTTGATTGGGAGGAATTCAAAGAGGCTTTCCTAGATAGATTCTTTCCTTTAGAGTGGAGGGAGAAGAAGATGGTTGAATTCATGAACCTCCGTCAAGGGGGAATGAGTGTGCAAGAGTACTCTCTCAAATTCACCCAACTCTCTAAGTATGCCCCAAACATGGTAGCCAACCCTAGGGCTAGGATGAACAAGTTTGTGATGGGCGTGTCTAGCTTGGTGGAAAAAGAGTGTCGTACGGCTATGCTTCTTAATGACATGGATATCTCTAGGCTCATGGTTTATGCGCAACAAATTGAGGAGTCCAAAATTAGGGAGATAAGGCACGAGGGTAAGAGACCTAGGTCGGATGATTCTAGTCACCAAAGGCCTAAGAAGAGGTTTTATCCCCAAGATTCTTCTATGGGAAACAAGGATAGTGCTCCAAATCAATCTTCTCAAGGTGGTGGTCATTCCTATGAAAGGGCTAGGTGCCCTACTTGTGGCAAGCAACATGGGGGTAAGTGTCTTGCCGGAACGGATGGTTGTTTTGCATGTGGTAATAGAGGCCACAAGATGAGGGACTGCCCAAACCTTAAATCAAGGGGGAGAGATGTCAATCAAGCTTCCCTAGATCCTAATGCTCCCAAGAAGAACCCTTCCTATGGGATGGGGGCTAGAAAGGATAATTAATCCGGATTGATGGTTTTGGTAAGTCTCAACTCTTGGTTATTGTTGCTTTTGTGTTATGAAATGAGTATATATGGTTTTATAGTTCCTATGATCATGTCGTCTTGATGAATTGCTTAGAGAATGAATTTTTCAAAAATTTGGTAAGATGGCAGTCAACTTCACTGTAAAAAAATTTGGCATTTTGAAGAAAATTGTTTTGTCTTGAATTTTAGTTTCAATGTGTGTAAAGGCATTGTTTATGAGCATTTTTAACGTTGGAGAAGGTAGTTCCTCCATAAAAGAAGATTGAGGTTGAATTTTTGACTTTGTGAAAATTCGTGAAAGTTGTCTATGTTGCTAAGTGTTGAAAGTGTAAAATGATGTTCCTTGCTAGTGGATGCTTTGATTGTTAGTGTTTTGATCATGATCTAAGTGTATTATATGATGCTAAGTGAGTCCTTGTTGTTCTTAAAATTTAAGTGTCATTCGAGGACGATTGTTATTCCAAGTGGGGGAGAATATAACGCCCCAAAATGAACTAAGGTGAACTAGAGCCTCATGGTTGTTTCTTGAGTTAATTTTAAGTTAAACGGAGTTAGTTTGGTGTCCTTAGGCAGTGTGCAAAGTTTGGTTAAGTTTGGAGTTCAATCGACCAAAAACGTCCATGACGTTCGGATGGTATGCCTTAGAATGTACTTGTATGTCTTGGCGAGTTTGGATGAGTTTTATGTGTTCGTTTTACTTGAAACATGCGTCGGATGTTCCTTAGACCTAGACGACTTAGTTTAGGGGTTTGACGTCCGGGCACGACCCCCCCTAGGACCCACAAGGGGCCCTAGATGAAGGGCCCAAGACTTGGGCAAAGTCTGCCCATCAGTGGCTCACGACGACCATGGCGACGGTCCGTTGCACTCAGGACGGTCCGTCGATCCAGGGCGTCGCGAGTGACAGAGAGTGGAAACTTGGACAGGCTCCAGTTGGAGCCAAGTGTTCCTCGACGGGACCCCATGACGGTCCGTGGTGAACGTGACGGTCCGTCGAGGAGGTCTCGTCGACGAGGCCTGCCAGTGCACGACTTAAGGCTGCCAACTTGGGGTGTTTTATGTAAATACACCCCAAGTCTTATAAGACCCTAGGTGTATAATTTTGGTATTTTTAGGTTATATTAAATTAGTTTTAAACCCTAGACCTAGACAAGACCCCTCACTTCAACATTCAAACTCTCTCTCTAAAAAGAAAACTCTCTCAAAGTCACCATTGAAGCCAAGGTCAAGGAGGGAAAGGAGGGCTGCTTTGGGCTTGTTCCTTCATCAAATTCGTGGGTTTCTTTCTCCTAAAGGTATGGTATCCATTCTTGAATACCTTTCCATTCAAGAAGCCAACTTCCAAAATGGTTTTCAAAAAGGGGTTTTAAACTCAACTTCTTCTAAACTTTGATTTCTATTATGGGTCTTCTTGTAACTAAGTTCTAATGGTTTAAATGTATTTATCTTGGTTTGAATAGATGATTTTGATGTTAAAACTCCATGAAACTCTTGTTTATGCATACTTCAATTTTTGACTTGAAAATGGGTTATGTGAGCATGATTTGAGTAGGGTATGAACTTGGGTCTTCTTGTATTTGTCATGTTGGTGTAGCTACTGCCCTAAGGGCCTTAATATGGTGAAATATTGATAAATTGCTTATGGGTAATGATGGTTTGATTTGTTGATGAGTTGCTCTCATTGTATAATTCTTATTATGAATTGCTATTTGAGTGGTATGGTCCACCTTATGGGTGGCGGTGCTAATTGATGAACTTGATGTTACTTAGTATGGTTTGAGTATGTGATCTTGAAGGTCTAATATGTGAAATGAAGATATATTGGAAATGGGTCTTGTGTTGTGTTTGATGTAGCTTGAATTGCATGTTTGACCTAGTTTATGTCTAAATGAAGTATATGATTATGAGAAGTATGTAGAGTGTGTAGCTTGATGAATCAAGGTTAAAGTATGAGTAGAACTTGATGATAATGAAATGATGCTTATATGCAAGGTGTGCACATGTACACACACACTCTTTTAAGATTTGTATTATGTCAAGTTGAGCAAAAAGGGGAATCTTGAGGTGGACACACTTCGTGAGTTGAGATGTAGTGTCTAGTAACAACCTCTCCATTTCCTAGTGAGCTTTCTAAGATAGACTATTATGTTGAGAAATCCGTGTGGAGTTATGCCTAGCACCGAGAGGA
>CM040627.1:24275216-24347425 GCA_022817965.1 Solanum lycopersicoides | reverse complement strand
CTTTGGCAGTTCTTACAGCCTCAGTCTTCCTGGATCCACCTCCACGCCTGATCGGACACAACATGACCCAGGAAGGTCACTGATCTCAGCCAGAATTCACATTTGCTGAATTTGGCATACAACTGATGCTGTCTAAGTACCTGCAAGGTTAGTCTCAAATGTTGTTCATGCTCTTCCTTGGTCTTAGAGTAGATGAGAATGTCATCAATGAATACTATGACGAAAGAGTCAAGGTATTCACGAAAGACCCTGTTCATGAGATCCATAAATGCAGCAGGTGCATTCGTGAGACCAAATGACATGACTAAAAACTCATAGTGACCATAGCGGGTACGAAAGGCTGTCTTTGGGATATCTCCATCCCTAACCCTAAGCTGATGATACCCTGAACGAAGATCAATCTTAGAGAAGAAACTAGACCCTTGGAGTTGATCGAACAAATCATCTATTCTGGGGAGTGGATACTTATTCTTTATAGTGACTTTGTTGAGCTGCCAATAATCGATACACATTCTAAGGGTTCCATCTTTCTTCTTTACAAACAACACTGGAGCGCCCCAAGGGGATATGCTCGGCTGAATGAAACCCTTGTCAGTGAGATCTTTTAACTGCAGCTTCAACTCTTTGAGCTCAGCTGGAGCCATTCTGTAAGGAGGAATTAAAATTGATTTAGTATCGGGTTCTAAATTGATACCAAAGTCAATCTCTCGAAGGGGAGGGACTCCAGGTAAATCATCAGGAAACACATCTAAGAACTCATTCACTACAGGTACTGAGTCTATGGAAGGAATGTCATGATCTAAATCATTAATACTCACAAGATGACACAATAACCCCTTGGACATCATTTTATTGGCTTTAAGGTTAGAAATCAAGGGGCTAGGACGACTCGAATTGTACCCCTCCCAGACTAACTCTCCTTCATTAGGAAAGCAAAATGTCACCACTCAACTACGACAGTCCAAACAAGCATAACAACTGTGAAGCCAATCCATACGAAGAATAACATCAAAATCATGCATAGGTAACTCAACCAAGTTTGCACACATTGTTCTACCACTCACAACTATTGGGCAATCCTTGTATACTCTATCAGTTCTTACATTCTCTCCTAAAGGTGTACTAACCACTATAGGATCATGTAGAACTTCAGCCAATATCTCAAAAGTAAGAGCAAGCAGAGGAGTTACAAAGGAAAGTGTAGACCCTGGATCAAGTAAAGCATAAACAGAAGTTGAGAACACTTGCAGCATACCTGTGACCACATCAGCGGACTTCTCCTGCTCCTCTCTGCCTTTCAAGGCATAAAACCTGTTCCTCTTAGGAGGCTCGGCTGCTGAAGCACCCTGTGGATTAGGCCTAGGCTGAGTATTACCTCCAGCCTGACCTCTGTTCTGTGGACAATCTCTGACCATGTGTCCACTCTTACCACAACCGAAGCAGGCATTAGTGCCCTGTCTGCACACTCCACTATGAGCTCGGCCACACTTATCACAATTCTTCTTAGGACGCTGCATCTCACCTCCATTGCCCTTCTTGGGCTCAGGTCTGCCTCCTCTAGGTGTAGCACTCCTCTGAGGATTAAAATTCCCAGAACTCTGTTGCCCCTTTTTGTACCTTGGCTGCTCACGGACGCCAAAGTTGTTCCTGTGGCCTCCATGACTGGGTCCTGCCTGATCTTGAGGCCTAGGCCTCCTAGCATCACGAACACCTCTCTTTCTACGGCTGTCCTCTACCTGCTGAACATGCACCATCAACCTGGAAAGATCCATATGATCATGGAGCATTGCCGATCGACACTCCTCCTCCAGGTCTCCATTGATTCCTGTGAGGAACCTTCTCATCTCATCCCTGCTGTTAGAGACCAGGGAAGTTGCATACCTGGATGATTTCAACAAAGTTCAGTATTATCCTCATTGTTGCTATTAAATACTAGGGAAAATAACATACCTTGACAGCTTAACAAACTTCACGGAATACTCCCTGACTGTCATAGAGCCTTGTTTAAGGTTGATGAATTCCTCAACCTTGGCCTCCCTCATCTCCCTGGGAAAGAATCTCTCCAAAATGCTGTCTTGAACAACTCCCATGTGACTGGCACTCCACCTAAGACACGACTATCTTGCCACATCTTGCACCAAGTTTGTGCAACATCCTTGAGCTGATAGAAAGCCAGCTCAGCCTTCTCAATATCAGTGGCCCCCATACCCACCAGGATCTTATGAATCTCATCCACAAACTCCTGGGGATCCTCTGATGCCCTAGACCCTGTGAAAATAAGAGGATTCATCCTCGTGAAATCCCTCAGCCTGTCAGCCATGCTACGAACCGGTGGGTTCTCCCTCTGAACATCCTGCCGGTTGACCTAGGCAGTCATAGCCTGGGCCTGCATAGTAATGGCCTGTGCCATCTGGGCCAGAGATGCCCTCACCTCAGCATCAGTCATCCCAGCTGGATTAGCTGGCACAGCCACTCCTTCAGCTGGAGCCTGGGGTGGAACTCGGTTACCCCAGCAGCTGCTCCTCCTCTCCTCTGACCAATAGCTCTCCTAGTGTTCATTCTCTGAAAACAACAAAAAATTGATGTTAGACACGCTCATAACACCAAGAAATTAAATTTTAGGAGAAGCACGATAATATCAGAAAAAGGAAAGTTTTCCTACGCATCATGCAGTCTCTAATTCAGGATAGTGGTGCACTTCACTACCATGACTTAGAAACTACTCAATGTGGTTGATGTGAACTTATTATTTTCATAATTTAACCTAATGCTCTGATACCAACTTTGTCACAACTGCAATATAGACCCCAGACGAGACCGGCGTCGTTGACCTGTCAGAGGTCGCAGACAAGCCTACTTACGTCATTCTTACATTACATAGGTTAATTTTAGCGGAAAATTTGAAACTTTTTGTTTCTTAACATACTTATACAAACATTCTCATAAATACCTAATTGTTCACCATCAACCATCTAGCATTAAGAGATAAGCAACTTAAAGAAATAGTTCAATTCTTATAAAGCGTATAATTGCCAAAATGGCACCAATACATAGTCTGAATAAAACAGGAAAGAAACGCTAGTGGAACATGCTCCACTAGCTCAACTCTAAAACTAAGCTAGAATATAAAACAGTAGCATCCTCGAAGACATGAGGACCTGCCAAAACCGGATGAATGCTTGAAGTCCGGATAACTGCAGTGATGATCCTGTAGCTCTATCGTCCACATGTGCCTGCACCTAAAATAGTAGAGTTTATATAGGGTTAGTACACACTTGTACTAAGTATGGGTATATGCAAGCACACACCAAGGACATGCATGAGAAAGAATAGCTCTTTCCTAACAACATGATTTTTGGAAAGTCAAGTCAGTGGACTTGCCAAATTGAGATTAGGAAAGTTTCCAAATTTGGATTAGGAAAGTAAATGAGCTTTCCAAATTTGGATTAGGAAAGTGATACCATGAGAATAACATACATCATCATATTTTTCACATTTGCACACAGCACATAACATTTACACATAGCACATATCATATAGCATACAATACATTTTGCATGTAGGACATAACTTCTTTCATATCATTCATTCATATGCCATGAGACCTTGGAACCATGGACTTGACATTAAGAAATCCCAGAAATAAGGGCTCAACAGATGGGACCTCAACTAGGGAATCTTCATTAGCAAACACAGAGTCTACTTCATTCATTCATACGTACTTCATTTCATTTCATTCATAGGCAAGTGTAACCACCAGCTATACCTAAGATATAGTTTAAGACTTTCATTAGGTTCGTTGTACAATGACCAAGAATGACCTAATGTCATTACTTGAATCTAACTCACATTTGATTATCCTATCCTAACACATTTGGTATCATTCATTTCATTGTGTGCATCATTTGAGGCTGGCCTCATTCATTCATTGGGAACTTTAACTTTAACCTACATAGATCATGTGAGCATCATGAAATCCAGTGTCTCCCCCACACCGAAAAGAGGTGGAATCACCGGCGAAAGTGATCCAAGAACATGCTAGCGTACATGGGAATTTAACCCCGCCAGATCCCTATATTGGCAGTATTGGTTCGAAGACTAGGAGATATAAGGAGACCCATACCCGGCATACCGGACAGTCTCATCTCATGAGAGTTACGTGAACCTCCGTCCTTCCCGAAAGAAGGCATCACCGCTCATAGCTAGCCTATCGGTGCTCAGTATAAAGTTCCATTTCATTCATCTCATACGTCATGGAAGCTGGCTTCTAGTATGAGGACATCATAGCTCATTAGATGATTTCTCATCTCATCATTAGTATTAAGTGTGTTAAGCTCAATACCTTCATTAGAGTGTTCATAGAGACTGGTCTCTTCATTATCCTACACTCTCATAAGAGTGTACGTATTGGTAACATTTATTTAGTCTCATTTGAGATTACTCTCATCATTTACATTAGCCTTATATCATGTTGTCACCACATTCATTATCATTAGTACCTTTATTTTTCATAGTTACTCCCCTCTTATTACGTAAACGTTCATTTCATCATATGCCAATGCACTTGGCCATTTAGTGTATCTTACACTCATACTTAACCCTTCTAGGGTTCATCATTTCATTACATACTTCTTAGATTCACTTACTTTGAACGTATGTTAGACTTATGTGTCTATACATACAAGCCATGAGGCTTCATTCATATTTCATCTAAGTGATTCATATCTTTCGAAGATTATGTGATACAAGACTTATGCATCTTGTATGTATGCCAAGATCTTGATTTCGATCTAAGTATGTGGCATTATTCTCGGATATTTTATTCCCGTATGACTTATGTATCAATACGGAAGCTTGGGCAAGGAAACCCCAGTCTTGAATCAATTGGATACCATTTATATTTTTAATTGATTTTATTCTAATATTCATAACATTATGACTCTAAGTTAAATCACAATATTAACATTGAAGGATTAATTTTCTCCTTAATAATACACCTAATTTGGCTGAAGGGTTGTGGGTTCGAACCCCCACAACCCCTTTCTAATTTTATTAACCTCTTCTTGTCCACTCTCGCCTAAACCAAGAGGTTGTGGGATCAAATCCCCACATCCTCTTTTATTTTTGTCCTTTAATTCACCTAAGTAGGGAGGTTGTGGGTTCGAACCCCCACAGCCTCCTTACCTTTAATTTAATTTCGCTAGGGGCTGTGAGGTGGTGGGTTCGAACCCCCACAGCCCCATATATATATTTTTATTTTATTTTTTTCGCTAGGTTGAGGGTATTGACAGTGCGGTCGTGGGATCGAACCCCCACAACCTCACTTGTTTTATTAATCATTTTCGCCCCCTCTCTATTCCCAGCCTTGAGGTCATGGGTTCGATTCCCACGCCTCACATTTTCTTTTTCCTTATTTTTCCTCTTCCTCTCTTCCCAAGTGTTGCGTGTTCGATTCCCCCAGCCCCATTTCCCTTGTCATTTCTTCCGTGAACAACAACTAAGGGGTTCGAATCCCCTTAGCTCCATTTAATTTTTTTTTAAAAAAAAAAATCAGCCTCTTGGTCATGTGAGGTCTTGGGTTCGATTCCCCTTGACCTCACCTACTTTAAATCCATTTTTAAACTCTCCCAAAATTCCAGAATTTGGCCGAAACCAAATTTCCAAAAGCTGGAAATTTGGTCACATTTGTTTTTTTTGCAGCCCATACTCTCTACTTTTCTCATTAGTTTAGGACAATTTTCGTAGGACGTTTCACCAATCGTTTAGCATGTAATTTAGGTGTAGTTTAGGATCACATTTAGTCAAGTGTTTACACTCTAACTTTGTAATTTCACACACCATATGAACATCACATTATGTATAACCTTTACACACGAAATACAAGACTAAAACAAGTTTTTCACACCCTCAAACAGTGACTAAAACGTCACTGCCTACATGCCTACATATCCACATTTTTATTCAATTTCGCTTGTATTATCATTCATGTAGTTTCACGCACATAAACATATTCCCAATCAATATACACATATCACACATGCCTAAATCTACCAGCACAAAATACCCAACCTACAAAGTCATTTGGGAGCTAGGGACAAGGACATGCAATGGGCAAACAACTTAGTTTCGGATTAAATTCGTCTGAGTCCTAAGGGTCTCTTGGGAAAGGGACCAAGAGTAAGAAGACCCATACCTTAATTTTACTTGTTCAACCACGAAATTGCTGCCCAAAAACCTCTCCGAAAATCAGTCCAACCACCGAAAGAACAAGCAAAATCCGTATAGATATTAATTTTTACCTTTTGTTCTTACGATTATTATTCTTTTGAGTTTTTAGCTTTCAAGTTCTTGATGAACTTTTGTATTCACGCTATTCTTCTTTTCTGTTGGTTGAGGCAGAGCGTGAATGAAAGTAAAGAGAATGTGAAACGTGTGGGAGAGTTGGCTTACGATTAGGAGATAATGAAGAGACTTAGTCAATTTAGGATTAAATAATAAATTAATAAATAAAAATCTGATTTTTCCTTTTTCTTAAATCAGCTAATAAATATTTATTAATTAAATTAAGTTATCAACATAAATAAAAAAACAAATTTAATTATTGCTTCTAGTGGGGCTCGAACCCGAGTGACTCCCCATTTGCGAAAATGGGTCACTTGGGTCGTCCCAACCCGAATTACTCTTTTTAATTAAATTAATTAACTAATTAATTAATTCCTCAGGGTAATTACAATATTACCCTTGGCCTGGAAAAGATCATTTTACCCTTGGACCCTTGAAACTTAAAATTTCTTCGTTTTCGTGACCCTTACATTGTTGGTTCCAACCTTTCCAAGCTCAATTAACTCTCCAAGTTAGTTGGCTTGGTCGTAGTAAGGGTTCTGAAGTCTGGTTCTACGCGTATCAGTCCGTGTGGATCTTGGTCTAATCGCAAGCATTCTTGAAAACCTAAGTCTTGATCCTATTCATTTTTAGGGTTGTTACAGTTTATGCCCCCTTCCTTGTACTTTTATTTTTATTAATGATAAGGTCTGGGGGTGTTGCTCAGCCTCTACCCCTCAAAGGGTAGTTCAACTAAAAAAAACATTAAACACTATATCATAGATTTTACATATCAAATCCTAAACCCCAAACCATAAAACCTTAAAAAATCCTAAACCCTTACCCTAACCCTAATTCTAACTTTAACCCTAAACCTAACCCTAAACCATAAACAATATGTCCGAAACCCAAAATACTTAAAGCCATATATTAAACACTAAACCATAGATTTTAAACCTCAAAACCTCAACCCTAAAATGTAAGACCTTAAAAAACCATAAACCCTATCGTTATCCCTTACCTTAACCCTAATCGTAACCCTAAATCGTAAACCCTAAATACCAAACCCAAAATACAAAAACCCTAACATTAAACACTCAACGATAGATATTACAACTCAAATCCGAAAACCAAAACCTACAACCTAAAAAAACACTAGACCCTAACCCTAACATTGACCCTAACCCTAACTCTAAGCCGTAAATGTTAAGCCCCAAGCCCAAAATACCAAAACACAAAAATTAAACACTAAACAATAGATATTGAACCATAAATCCTAAAGCCAAACCCGAAAACCTATTAAAAATCCTAATCCCCAACCCTAATCCTAACCCTAACCTTAACCCTAACCCTTAACCCTATACCCCTAAACCCTAAAACCAATCCCAAAATACAAAAACAAAACATTCAAAACCAAACCATAGATATTAAACCTCAAATCCTAAACCCCAAACCCTAAAACCTAAAAAACACTAAACACTAAACCCTAATCCTAACCCTAAACCCTAAACCCTAAGCCCCATGCTCAAAATACTAAAACCCAAACATTAAACACTAAACCATACATATTAAACCTCAAATCCTAAATCCGAAATCCTTAAACATAAAGAAACACTAAATACTAAACCCTAACCCTAACCCTAAACCCTAAACATAGAGAACAAAATACAAAAACCTCAACATTAAACACTAAACCATAGATTCTACAAAGCAAATCCTTAACCCTAAACCCTAAAATCTAAATAAAACACTAACCTAACCCTAACCCTAACATAAACCCTATCCTTAACCCTAAATCCTAAACCCTAAACTCAAGTCCAAAATACAAAAACATAAGAATTAAACACTAAACCGTAGATATTAAACCCCAAATCCTAAACCCCAAACCCTAAAACTAAAAAAAAAAATAAACCCTAACCCTAAACCCTAAATTCTAAACCCCGAGCAAAAAATACCAAAACCAAAAGATTACACATTCAACCATAGATATTAAACCTCATATCCTAAACCCCAAACTCTGAAACCTAAAAAAAACCTAAGACTTCTCTAACCATAACCATAACCATAACCCTTAAACCCTACACCCTAAACCCCAAGCCCAAAATACAAAAACATTTACATTAAACACTAAATCATAGATATTACAACTCAAATCCTTAACCCCTGTCACGATTGGGGAGCACCCCCTAGACGTAACCGGAGTCTTCGTCCTCAGAGACGACTAAGACTAGCCTCTTAGCATTCGTTATTACATTTCATAAGTTCAAATACGGAAAAATTATGACTTTTACTATTATGGTTTACATAGACCTCTCTCATACTACACACTTATACATATGGAGTTTACTTAGACTCCTCGCATAGGGAAGCTTACATAGGCTTCTCGTTTAGGCAATATATATAAAATATAAGAATTTTGTCTAATATATTGTCTCACATTAAACAATATAGAACGGAGTAGAACATTTGGGAATAGCCCATATTTAATTACAACGAAAATCACATATATGCTTATATAATAATAGTCTTCAAGTGAAAGATAATGAAACTAAATGTCATTAGACTAAAACAACATCAAGTAGCTAAATAGTGCCATCATCCTCGGAATGGTGAGGAGCTATCAAACATTTGGGAAATATCCAAGTTGTTTTCAATCGGCCTCCTATAAACTCAACGGTTTGAACCTACATATTGTAGAAACATGGAAATTAGGTTAGTACACCACTTGTACTATGTATGGGTATATGCACATATAAAATTTGAAAGCGTGCATAAAAAGGGTCATTACTTTAGAAACATGCTAAGTCATTTGGAAGGCTTTTAATGCACATACAAAGGAGTATATACAAGATAAGGATCACAATAACATAATTCCTGTACATAACCGAAGATAACATAGACATAAAGTCATATCAACATATCAGGTTCAATAGTTAATATCAAAGTAGTATACAAAACCCTTACAAACAATCTCACCCAAAGCCTACAAGTTCAATGCTCATGTGAAGCCCCATAACCCCACATAATCAGGTAAACAATATATGGGATTATAAGTAATGTTTTGCTTCATAGAAAATATCATCATAGGTAGTCAGCACCAAATAAATCTATTTAGACCAATAGCATATTCATTAACATAGTCAGCATCATATAAGAGTGTCATCATATAAATCAACATATCATAATACATAACATCATAATGCATAAGACCATCTCTTAAGACTCCCTTTAGAGTTTACTTGTGCAATGTCTAGGTAGAGTCCCATACCCCTACCTTATCCTATGTAGACCCCTAAAGTCATCCTAGTCAATGTCCATCTTCATTTAGTCTTTCATTGTACTTTCGGAAATAATTTCCTTAACCCACGTAGACCACATGAGCTAAATGCGGAATCCAGTGTCATAAAAATCGACACCAAAAGAAGGTGGACTACTTGCCACGGTAGTACCAAAACATGAACATAGCGTCTACGTGGATCCACTAGCTAGTATTCCTATGGGGGAAACATAGTTCAAGAAGAAGGAGACATGTTTGTGACCCTCTTTATGCACCATGACATTGTAATCACTATATCATGAGAACCATTGTGAACCTACCTTCCCACAATTGGAAGGGAAATCTATCATAACTAGTTCACTCGTTGCTAAGATAAAGTCCCTTTTTGAAATCTCCTTAAGCCTTTATATATAAATCATACCTTAATGTAGGTCAAAGGAGACTAACACCTTGTATATCATAATCATTAGCTCATTAGGTATTGCATGTGAACTTCCTTTCATAACAACACTAATATATATGCGATTAACATATTATCATCATCATGTCATAGCAAGGCACATAAGTGATTTACAATCAACCTTATATCATCATACTTTAACTATAATCTCACAATTCACATAGTCAAGACATTTCAATTAAATTTATCATACCATCACCTACTAAATCTTATCACATGTACTACTTCAATTGTACTAGACATCATAATTGAAGTAAAGGATTCTAGATCATAAGGTCTTACCAATTCACCTTCATAAGCCTCCTTCAATGGTCTTACCATTAACAAACCATATTCATCCATAAATAGGCTTAATAACATCTTAAAATAGTAATCTATACAAGGATTTAGTCAATTGTATCATCACTACCAAAATTAATTTCAACTCATAAACTATGTTAGGAGGAAAGGGTTCACCACAAAACAAATCAACATATAACGACTGACGAAATTCGTCGCTAATCTATATTATTCTGTCACTAAAGCAGATTAGAAACGTATTTGCGATGGATTGTTGGTTGTTGCTATTTCTCTCATTAGTAATCTCTGAGCGACGAAAATATGAGTTTCGTAAAAAATTTAGCGACGCAACAGACACGAACGATTTCCATCGCAACTTCTTAGTGATAGACTAGTCCGTCGTTATACTTATATAGGTCGTCACTAAATTCATAATTATTTTTGTCATTTAAAAAAATAAGCGATGAAATTTCTATCACTAAGTCGTCACAACAGATTCTGTTATTTGAGCCACCACATTTTCAACTTAAATATTTCGTTGCTAATCCATCACCAACATTTTTTATAGTAACAACCAAATCGTCATTAAATTTGTCGCTAAAATTTTTCTTGTAAAATTATTTCATTTATTTGTTTTAAATATACACTACTAAAATAAATTAAATACCAATTACTAAGTACCTCTAAAATAACAAACATTCATATAAAATTATATTTAGAGGGTTCAAAATTTGTAGATAGAAAATCAAATTCACATTCTTTCAGTGCAAAATATGAAAAGAAATATATCTATTATTCTTAAGAGAAACATTTTCTTCCTGCAGTTTGTTTTTGCTTTAGATCCGTATACTTTTCTCTTCTTTTATCTCCCGACAGCTTGATAGTATGCTTCATACATCTTGGTATTTTTCTCCCGTCCATAAAAGAGTGCAAACCTGTTATGCCAGTAGCAAATAGTTCAAGATACTTGGTAATTGGGAACAAATGGGATAAACTGGTCTTATCCAATAGCTTTTCCTTCTAAGCCAAAATACACAACTTCAAACTCCATGCAACTCAAAATTTCCAAAACAACGGGTCTACTTTTAGAAACATTGAGTCAAAATAAATAGGATATACCAGAACAAAACTACTACACTTTCTGATCAATATATTCAAACAATGGAGTCCTTTTCTCACATTTCCCAAAACTTTTGAGATATGAGTAACCTATCTCGGGTGGAAAATATAACTATATTATTAATAAACGAAGCTTCAACTTCAGATTACATGGGGCTGATTTCATGAATCCTCCACATCCATTCTTCTTTAGTCACGCCTAATTTACTAGAACACGTCTGTTGATTGCAAATTACGAGCTCTATAAAACTAAAGGTTCCATGAATCTCTCACTTCCCCTCACACCGAGGTTCAAGTTTCTTAACAGAACAAAACCAGTGATGATTTATAAATTGCACAAAAATAAAATTTTGTAGGAACTTCCATCTGAGTAACAACAGGAAGAAAATCAAACATATAAGCTTCTATCATTTAATGAGTTCTCTATCTATTCTACTTAATTCAGGATAATTTCACTGGAATGCTAAAATCCTAGTCACTTATCGCAAAATTAGGAACTCTAGAAGACTAGAAGTTTCCTAAACCTCTCACTTTTCTTTACAGACCTGCAACCCTCTTAAACATAACAAAAACACAAATGATTTACAATTTGTACCAAATATAGACACTACATGGGCTTTCTTCTGAGTAGCAACACAAACATAGTCGTTTACACGGACGTCAATAGATGTCATTCTAGCTCCATACACAACTTTAAACGCTTATAAAATATATGATATGATATGACATTTCGTGATAAAAATGAGTGATACATTAATGCGAGGAAGTAAAATGCTAGAAATAAATTAGAACAAATAAGTTGATTAGGATTTGATGTCATAAATATTGATTTTTTAGCTATTATTTCTCACAAAATGACAAGAGAGATCATAGTCCTTACTTATTCACATGTAAACTCATTGCAACAAGTGTAAACTAAACACAAGTAAAAAATAATCTAACATGATATTCATTGGATTGTTCTGTTATGAGGTAATACCAATTCAATGAATGCAGTTCCCCACAACAATTTTATAAATTGGTATTTCTTAAACTTTTGGCAACCATGAGAATCAATTCTTAACCTATATGAAATTCATGTTTAGCAGAAGTCAGAGAAAATAAGAATGATATTATCATACTACTCTTTTTATGAGGTCATTATACGGTAAATGTTGAAATATGAAGCCTTTACCATCTTGGATTAAGTCAATGGAATGGTAAGATGGAAATCAAAGAATTACAATCCTTTAAAGGGATCTCAAAATTTCATAATATAGGAGACAAAGAAGCAATAGTTACTCCAGTAACATGTGTCTAAAAACATGAAAAATAAAATGCATAGAGATGAAAAATATACTATACAAAACTAACATCAAAGAAAACACATCCATAGTAAAAATAATCAGGTCGGTAGCCAACATGCGTAGCTGAAAAGTAATCTTTTCTTAATAACCTTAAAACATAAAAATCATAAAAATCATAAAAATCAATTTGTAATATATTACCACAGCTGAAATATTAACAGTTGAAAAGGAGAAAATAACAAAGACAGTAGCAAGCTAAAATTTGAATTGAAACATTCACACGCAATATAAGAAAACACCAATAGCACTTCAAATCTAAGATTTTGTTCAAAATAAATCAATGATTAATAGATAGCAAATAGGTAATAGGAGAACATACTTGGATCGGAGCCTTTAACACAAATCAAATAAGAACTATTTTATTTTGAGATTTCTGATTAGTTTGTTGGTAGCAATGTTATTTTTGTTCTCACGGCCATTGACCATAGTGTGCTACTTCACTGGCCGGAGCAGCGTTGGTGTCGCTATTGTTTGTTTTTGTTTCTACCCGATTGACTATTGGTGGCTCTTCGTCTACTGCTCTTGCGGCTGTTGTTGGTTGCTGTCACCGGCTGCTGCTGTTTGGAGTCGTTGGTTCTTGGTGGATTGCCGAGCGGAGATGTTGTTCGCTAGAGCGATAGCACTAGAGAGGAGAGGAAGAGCAACTGCTGCTGGCGGAGAGGGAACGTAGAAGGGCAATGAAAGAGAGGCGGAGAGTAGAGGAGAATGAAGTGTCCTCTTGTTGTCGTCGAAAATGGTGGACAACGAAGAGACGAAGAGGAAGAGAAGATAGTGGGGTGTGGCGATTCTAGAGAGAAGAAGAATAAGAAATTTAGGTTTGGGTCTTTTTGGCAAATTAAGTAGAAAAATCTAGGGTATTGTATCTTGACCGTAGGATTATTTTGAAATGAAAGGATAAGATTTAAAATACGAGATCAACCGTAAGGAGTAAAAGATAGGGTTTGGGTTGAAATATTTAATTGGAGTGAATTGCAACGGAATGTCGCTTTTGAATAAATATATTTTTTTTTTTAAAATTGTATTGACGGATATTTTCGTCAGTATATAATATAATTTTTATAAAATATGTTTAATAGTTTAGCAATTTCTTTTCTGTCACTAATTCCGTTGCTCAATATTAATTAAATTTGTCACCATTATTTTGTTACTAAATCCGTAGCGAAAATTATCCGCCAAATTTTCCCGCTAATATTTAGCGACAAATTAAATATTCTATTGCAAATCTATTGCTATATTACCAAAAAAATTGTTTTTGTTAATTTTGCAGCAAAATGATTATTCCGTCGCAATTCCGTCATTATATTGTGATGGAATACTGTTCGTCGCCAATATTCGTCGCTAAATGCTCTTTTTTTATTAGTGCTTCATCACTAATTCTTCAAGAAATAGATCCAATCACAACAATACATTATTTTAGGCAGTCCATGAATGGATTAGAATAGATAAATCAAGTCTAACAATCAATACATTCATCAATTTTCATTAATTTATAAGTAAGATCCAAGATTCGTAGGAAATTGGGGGAAAAGACATGATCCACACGAAATTCCCATCAATTAGCATTAATTACTCAACAATCAACACTTAATTAGACATGAGTAATCCCAATTAGTCATAATCAATTATAAATTTCAAATGTAGAAGAAAACCCATTTTTAGAAGAAAACCCTCGGAATTGGGTGATTTATAAATCAATTTTGAAAGGACCTCGTAGGGAATGTAATCCCATAAGTGAAGAACCCATACGATAATGAAGCTTAATCCGCAAAATTTGAGTGAAATCATAGAGAAATTGGTATTCTTCCTCAATCTTTCTTGTTCCTTCTATCGAGGTTGAATAGAGAGAGAAAGTAGAGAGAGGTGAGAGCTTTTGGATTTTGATTTGTAGATTTGATTTGAGTGAGTGAATGTGAGGTAAAACTGATTGAAAATCAATATATAGGCCTCCCATTAAATACTCAAAATACACCTCACTTAGTTGACCTTTTAATGAAGTTAAACTTGAATTCCAAATTTCAGATTTGTGTCAGGGAACAAGTCCACGCCGCAGAGCGCTCCCGAAAGTTTTCCTAGATTATTTTTTTGAACCAGACGAGTCCTCTATGTGTACGCGTCGCAGACCAAGATTTTGGATCTTTGTGAACCAAGTCCGCGACGCAGAGACATTCCACCGAAGTGCAATTGGCTGCTGCCTTAGGCAACTTGCTTGGCCAAGGTTGGGGTCCCTCCGTGGACCCCTAGGGCGATCCTTGGGGGTCATAACTTGACATTTTCACCCTATATACATAGTTTTACATATTTAAAGTATTTATACAAGTTTTAGACTACATTTGACACTCCTAAACCTTCACAAGACCTAAGGGCGTTTTACTAGTTCAAGTGCACTAGCTTCCGGACGTTTCTTGACGTTTCGACTCTTACGCTTACTAACTAGTTTTAATACATTAAGTTAGACTTAGATACAGTGTTTTAAGGTTTATTTCATCAGGTGAGGCTCTATATTAAGTCATTGACTTTCATAGTGTTACATTATGCCCCCTTAGGAACATTCGTCCCAGAATGACACAAAAAAACTTTTGTAGGGAAAGGATAGACTCAATACTAGCAGACCAACCAACAAAATGTATATAATAAGTCACACAACTCATAGGATTACTTTAAAACTCCATTCAAAACATATCAACAACATTACACATAGCAACTGAAGTCATAACACATAAGAGCTCAACATTTCATAACATATTATGAGGAACTGCCTTCCAAACATCAAAATGATCTCAAAATGACATTAAAGAGTTACCATGCTATTCTTCCCGAGACAAAATCAAAAGACCAAAAATCTCATGAAGAAAAAACATATATTTCACATTAGTGCAAGTTAACACAAAAAGCCTCTTTCATGAAAACTCATTTTTACATCAACTTTACCAAAATATGCACATACTTATCAAACAAGCAATATTAATGTTATTCATTATGTTATTTTAAGACAAACTACTAACGTCAATTAGGAAAAAGGTGAGGATAGCAGGATTTCATGTCAGCCTCGGCCTCCTATGTTGCTCCCTCAACTAGGTGGTTTCTCCATATAATTGAAAGAGGACACCTCTTTGTTCCTCAACCTCATAACCTGGCGATCTAGAATTTTCATTGGAACCTCTTCATAGGAAAGGCTCTCATCCACAACTAACCCTTTAATAGGAGGAATGGATACAGGATCGCCAATACACTTCTTTAATATGGAGAGATGGAATACATGATGAACCAAAGCTATTTCACTAGTTAATCCCAACTCATATGCAACTTTTCCGATCTCTCGCAAAACCTCATAGGGCCCCACATATCGGGGACTCAACTTCCCCCTTTTACCAAATCTCATCACCCCTTTCATAGGTGAAATGTTCAAGTACACCATATCACTTACTTCGAATTCAAGATCTCTTCTTCTACTTTCTACATAGGATTTTTGCCGACTATAGGCTATTTCCAACCTATCTCTTATCACCCAAACCTTCTCCACATTGTCATAGATTATTTCGAAACCAAGGAGTGAAGACTCACCAAAATCAAACCATCAAACTGGATACCTACATCTCCTACCATATAGTGCTTCAAATGGAGCCATTGAAATACTAGAATAGTAGCTATTATCATAAGAGAACTCAATTAAAGGCAAGTGTTCATGCCAACTTCCCTGAAAGTCAATCACACAAGCCCTTAACATGTCTTCTAGGGTTTGAATAGTACGCTCCGCTTGACCATTCGTTTGGGGATGAAAAGCGGTGCTAAGCTTCACTTGTGTACCCAACCCCATTTGGAAATACCTCTAAAAATTAGAAGTGAACTGAGCACCTCTATCCGATATGAAGGACAAAGTAATCCCATGAAGACTCATAATCTCGATCAATGTAGATCCTTGCATAATTCTCTGCCATATAAGTATACATTACGGGGACAAAGTGAGCGGATTTTGTCAACCTATCCACAATAACCCAAATTGAGTCATTTTGCCTCCAGGTTCAAGGCAACCCAACAACAAAGTCCAAATTAATTTCTTCCCACTTCCTAGTAGGAACACCCATTTCTTGGATTAAACCACTAGTCTTTAGATGCTCGGCTTTTAATTGTTGGCAATATGGACACTTGGATACAAGCTCCTCTATGTCCTTTTTCAAGACATCCCACTAATATACCTCCCTACGGGCACAATACATTTTGTTTGCACCTGTATGAATAAAATATCTATAACCATAAGCTTCCTCTAACCCCCTATTCCTCAAATCATCAATATCTGGTACACATAATCTATTTTGATACCTTAGCACACTATCCCCCCTTGAAAATGACTCATTCAACTCGCTAAGTACCAATTTCTTAAACTCTATCAATAGAGGATCAAGATGTTGCTTAGTCTTCACCTCAACCACTAATGATGACTCTGAGTTATTATGAACATAAAACCACCATTAGGGGAATCTTTCGACCGAAAACCCAATCTAGCCAACCTATGAACATATTTCACTAGGTCTTTATTCCATTCATCTATATGCGACACACTAACCATGGTAATACAACTCAAAGCATCCGTATCCGCAACCACATTGTACTTGTCGGGGTGGTAGAGAACATTGATGTCGTAATCTTTCAACAATTCCAACCATATTCTTTGTCGAAGATTCAAATCCTTTTGAGTAAACACATATGGAAGACTCTTATGGTCGGTATACACATCAACATGAACACCATACAAATAATGCCTCCATATTTTCAAGCAAACAGTACAGTCGCTAATTCATGATCATAAGTTGGATAATTTTTCTCATGCACCTTGAGTTGTCTAGAGGTATAGGCTACAACCTTCCCATGTTGCTTAATATTAGACCCCAAAACCCACTCGGGATGCATCATAATATACCATAAAGACCTTGGTACCCTCCGATAAGGTCAACACCGGAGCAGAGGTAAGCCTATCTTTCAAAATTTAGAGGCTTCTTTCACATGCTTCCGACCACTCAAATTTCACACTTTGTTGGGTCAAGGTAGTCAAAGGAGAAGCAATGGACGCGAAACCACCACACATGTCCTATAGTACCCGTCTAAACCCAAGAAACTTCTTATGTCGGTTGGAGAAAATGGTCTACGCCAATTCTTAATCGCCTCGGTTTTCTTTGGTCGACCTCTATACCGTACTCGAAATAATATTACCAAGAAACGCCATCGATCTAAACAGAAACTCACACTTGTTATACTTGGAAAATAGTTGGTGTTCCTTAAGGACTTGTAATAGCACTCTCAAATGACCCATGTGTTCACCCTCATTCTTCGAATATACCATGATGTCGTTAATGAAGACAATGACAAAGGAATCTAGGTAATTTTGAAAGACCCTATCATGAGGTCCATAAAATCCGCTTGGGCATTAGTGAGACCAAAGGACATTACTAGGAACTCATAGTGACCATACCTAGTTCGAAATGCCGTTTTAGGTACATTTTTACCTCTCACGCTAAGTTGGTGATACCCTAACCTCAAGTCGATCTTAGAAAAGTAGCTTTCCCTTTGGATTTGATCAAACAAGTCGTCAATCCGAGGGAGAGGTTAATTGTTCTTAATGGTGACTCTATTGAGTTAACGATAGTCAATGCACATCCTAAGGGACCATCCTTCTTTATAACAAAAAATACCGGAGCACCCCAGGGAGAAATACTAGGTTGAAGAAACATTTATCTAGTTAATGTTTGAGTTAATCCTTCAACTTTTCAATTCGGATGGATCCATTCGATAAGGAGGAATTGAAATGGGTTTCGTATCCGGTAATAAGTAAATACCAAAATCAACATCCCATTCCGGAGTAATTCCGGGTAAGTCATCTGGAAAAACATCCGGAAATTCGTTCACTACGGGGACCGACTCAATAGGAGGGACTTCGGAGTCAAGATCTTTGACTCTTACACACTACAAGAAAATCATCCTCTAAGGAAGGGAAATCTAGTCCCTGAAAGTTGAAATCTGGTCCCAAACGAGCAATCGAGACCAGAAAAATCTGGTCGCCACTCGTCCTAGAAAGTGTCGTCGCTACTGGTCACTAAGGACGAGTTCAAAATACTGGTCTCTGAATGTCTTTGAGACGAGAAAAACACTGGTCGTGGAACAATTTTAGAGACTGCATATCTGGTCTTAAATGGACCATTGATAAGTTGGTTTTCAGGTCGTTAATCCTCTTTTGCGACCTTCCGCGACCTAGTCCCAATAACTCTTTAGGGACGAGTGTGATCTGGTCCTAGGATAGCGTTAGAGACCAGTAGATATCTACTCCTAGAATAGTTATAGCGACAATAAGAAACTGGTCCTAGAGTAGCTTTAGGGACGAACAACAAGCTGGTCCTAGAATAGTTATAGGGACGAACAACAACCTGGTCCTAAAATAGCTTTAAGACGAACATCATTTCTAGTCGTAGATTCACCTTTACAGAAATTCAATAATTATGGTCTCTAACTAATAACTGTTGATCCAACAACCATTGATAACACAAGAATCTAACAAAATATCAAATTAATTATCAACTAAAATATGAATAGAAAAAATTTAAGTTTCAATATTTTCTTAATTAATAAACTAAAATACTAAGATAACATCCAATATTATTTTCCATAACATTCATAGCAAAGTAAGAATGAGTTGGTGCATCTTCTAATCTATGATTCTCTGAAGATGAGCAAAAGTTGGGCACAAACTTAAAAATTTAGTCTTTTTCATGTTATTTTCAGAAACATCCATAAACCTGCAAGAATAAGAAAAAATTATGTTCGAAAAAACATCAAATTCATCAATCAATAGAAACCAACATCTATTTTGAAGAACCACACCTAACTAATGTTTAGTAAAAATTGGAGATAAATGGATAGAAAAGATAGCTTAAGAGACGATTTAATTGGATGAACTATTTGAAAGTGAAACATATTAGTTGATTTTGTAACAAATTAAAGAACAGTGGATGTGACAATAATATTTTAGCTTATAGCCTTTGCTGCACATGTGTAGATAAATTAACAACACTGAGTCCGAGCGATTGTCCCTAGCTAATAGCATCAGAGAGAGCCTCAAAAACTGCCTTGGGCAAAAGATTAGTGTACTTTTCTGAGTTGGCTTTCCTATCGATATCTCTAATAGTTGCTTCTGTTCTAAGTATATGATAAAGGTTTTTCTTTCAACATTTCTGCAGCCCTTGCGGGTGCCATGAAGATTGAGGGAATGTCCAAGATCTAACAACAAGAATTTGGACGGACACTTACATGGCAACACTGTTACGTTGCAGCAGTGCATAAAGAATATCTTAAGAGACGAGCAGGATGAACTACAATCAGGCAGAACATGGTAAAACAGAGAAGGTGGCAGCAGTGTTGCAGCAACGCAGAAAATTTAAAAACAAAGTTTGTGACGTTATGCAGAAAATGAAAAACTAAGCCTATCACAATTAAAGAAAATTGTGCGGATAATCAAAAACAGATCACATCTCTACAACCACTAATTCTAAAGAAAAAATATTTATAAGTCAGGGATATTGTCACTTACTTGGTCAGCTGAATGGGCAGTGCTCATTCCGTTGAAACTGATGTTGTTGTCGGTGGGACATGTGACTGCTGAGCAACGAAGAATTATTTCATATTCATTATATCTTTCATCTTATCTTCTATGGTAGACAAGCGATCATTCTAAGATTTGTTTTCCTCATTCAAGGTTTTGTTTTCTTTATTCAAGAATTTGATATCCTCTCGAGTTGAACGTAGCGCGGACAATAATTCAGCCTTTGAAGAAGTTCCACCTTTCAAGTCTGTTGCCTTTAATCCACCTCCTAGTCCAAATACATGGCTACGAGTTTGAGGTCCACAACATTTTTCAACAATCTCTATAATAGGTAGAGATGGATTTACTTGAACCATTTCTTCGAGTTGAGCCTATAGTATATGTCAAAGAATATTTTTTATCATAACACATCATTTTGAAGTAATTAATATATTAAATTTACCAAAGGAACTGTTGACACCCAATTTTGGCCTAACATTTTAAAAATTCATAATTTTGAAATTTTATTTATTTAATAGCTTAAAATATTTTTTTTATATATATATATTTTTAAATAAGTTTATCGATAACTATCTTTATTTATCAAAATTTAGGATTTTTGTTAGTTAATTTTTAAATTTCATTTCACATGTCATTAGTTGCTTTCATTATATTATTTTAAAATTTCATTTTATTTGTTACATTTGTTAATATTTATGTTGAATTTAGCACATTCTAAAATTTAGTCAAATACGAAAAAATTGAGGGATTCTATTGAGATAATTTTGGGCCACAATTTGAAACCCACACATTTGGGCCCATTACATTTTATTTATTTAGGTTAAAATTGGGGGTGAATATTGGGGGGGATAAGGATTTTTCCTTTTGTTTATTCACAAAAGGGGTTTTCTCAATATTTTTTATTTTTTCCAGCCACCGCCGAAGCTCCGCCAGCAGCTCACACAACCAGCAATCAGACCCTAAAGCTCACTTCAAACCGGACCACTACTTGCCACCTCTTTCTCGTCCAACACGCCCTCAAAAAATTCAAACCCATCTTCCCTAGACCGCCACTGTTCAATCTATTTCCCGTTGAGTTCCTCCATGAATGGAGAATTTCGAGCTAATAGCTTTGAACGAGCTCAAAGCTCCATTGGCTAAGATCAACGTTGGAGCAGTCATCCCAAGCAACAGAAACCCACTACAAATCAGACCCCAAAACCGCTCCATTCCTCTCAACCTTTTCGATTTTATTTTTGTTTTGCAGGTACTTCAGTGTGCTAGGAGTTCTTTTCCAGCGAGCTCGTGAGCGGCAAGAAACAAACCAGATCTCTTATTCAAATCAAAAACGCTGCCAGCCCCTTCCCCTTCCCCTTCCCCTCTTTTCGAGTTTATATTTTTTTTTTTTTTTTGCAGGTAACCAGCAGTTCGGAGTTACCATCTCAACACCACCCATCTCCGGCGAAGCTCCAAAACATTGACGAACAGGAAACTCCGGTGGAACAACAGATCAGGCCAGAAATCAAACTCTGGTAACAATTCTTTTCCTTCTCACATTATATATATGTATATATATTTGTATTTATGCTCTTATTCATTCAAGAACATTCGGCACTGAAGAAAATTTACAATTGAAAATGTTTGTTACTGTTTTAAAATTTCCTATTGATACTTTATTTAACTTTTAATTATTATTATTTTTGTTAGCTAGTTTACTTTTGTTCGATTTATTACTACTATTATTATTATTGTTGTTATTGTTGTTTTTATTGTTGTTGTTGTTGCTACTTGGTTTCTATCTGTTAATTATCTGTATTAACATTATTATTATAAATTTAGTCATTACTTAGCTATCCGTCATATTTGTTTATTAATTTTGTGCGGCAATGTTAATGTTTGGAGATTGTCTTGAGCTATGTTAAGTTTGATTATTTGATTTCATTTTGATTTTTGTTGTCATGAAGCATTGACTATTGGTTCATTGATGTGTTATGGTGATTAATTTGATATTTTCGATAAACATATTTATGTATTGTAGCTATGCCTTTTTGTTTCAATTTTAGTATAGTTTATTATTAGTAATATCTTTAATTTTTGTTGGTTGAAATGATCTTTGCATCTTTAGCTTTTAATTTATTGGTTGAAATGATATTTAGTTGGGTCTTATTATTTTGTTGTTGACTATTCATATTTTGGTTAGTCTTCTTAAATCTCCAATGAAACAAATGTTTGTTTCAGTTGATAGAGCTACTACTGTGTTAGACTATATTTTATATGATTTATTGCATCATTGTAATTATAAAATTGGCCAATGAAAAATCTCTCCGTCGGATTTAGAGGCCTCCACATTTTATAAGACGGAAATTTAATTAAGTTTATATTATTAATTTATTAAAATGATCGATGATGAAATTATCGTCGATTTCCAAAGCCTTCCATTTTGATAAGACGGGTTTTAAATTCAGTATATTTTTTTTTAAACTTTCTACTATTGTTAATTATGTTATTTTTTTAATTTAAATAGGTTAGGTGCAATTCACAATATTTCATTAAGGAGTAACATGTTTTGGTAGCTACTGTTTCTTCTTCTTATTGTTTTAAATTATTGATAAGTTTGTATATGTTTTTTTTTTGTTGATTTTTTAGGTTGTTAGCTGTCAATTATTATCATTGCTACTTTTTAGGTTGCTAGCTGTCAATTATTATCATTGCTAGTGTCAGTTGTGTTATTCTTTCTTGTTAAAATTTGTTTTTTTTATTATTATTCTTTATTATTTATTTGCTTCAATTCCTATTATTCTAAGAATGACCAACAAATCTTTGTTATTATTTAATTAGAATTGTTACTACCATTCTGTTCATTTTATCATTTTGATTGTTATATTTTATTTTAAATTATTGCATATTATATGAGTTTTTTAGATTGTATATTAAAATGGCCAATGATAAAATCTCTCCGTCGGTTTTGGAGGCCTCCCCATTTTAAAAGACGGAAAATTTAGTTAACTTTATATTATTTACTTGTTAAATTTGACCGATGAAGATATTACCGTCGATTTCCAAGGTCTCCAATGTTAATAAGACGGATTTTATTTTTAAGTTATTATTTCATATATTTAATTTTATTCATATTTATTTATTACTAACACTTATACTAAGTGTGTTTACAGGTATCCGGAGGTGCTTCTCCTTGAAATTATTCGAATATAGTTCGAATCATACTTTTTATTCATTATTTTGTATATATTGACGTTAGGCAAACTTTAGGCCATTTTTTATATTTATTATTTTATTACTTGTGTATATTGCATATTTATATTACTTGTATATTATTATTTTCTCCTCCTCAATTTGAAAAAAAAATATGAATTCAGTCGGGACCCACACTTGTGGATTTCGAAGGGTGCCTAACCCCTTCCCTTCGAAATAATTTGAACCCCCTATCTAGAATCAATTGGTTTCGTAGATCATTTAATGGTTTCCTAGTTTTTTCTAAAATTAGGTGGCGACTCTTTTTTAAAACTCGTTTATTTTTAAAACTCTTTTAAAATTGAATCGATTAATTATTTTTGAGTTGCCGCGACGTTTCGCCCTATTTGAATAGAGTGGGGATGTAAACAGAATGGCGACTCTGCTGGGGAGAAATAGAGGTTCTAACCATTATGTGTTTATTTTTTCAAATTGAGGATATTATTCTTTTATTGTGTTATTTATTATATCTTGTATATTTTGTTAATTATTTGTATATTTTAGTCAGTATTCATTCATTTTTTATTGTAAATCTTCATTGCATTTATGACATTTTTCAACATTTATGTATAGTATATTAAAGAACGGTTTTGCGGAACCGCAGACCGGACTTTTCTATACTCAACCACTTTTTGGAATAATCGGCAATTTATTGGTTCGTCATGCGTCCAATGGTTGTCGTGAGTTCCAGCCTAAGTTGTCCGCTTGGGTTCCCAGTCATTCAAAGCTACTCTGAGTCATCTAGTGTAGAGCGAAGTCAAGATCTTATATTAAGCATAACACAAGACTCGATACACATTTGTATAAGACTTGTATTCATTGTTTGTATGCTATGTGATATATTTCAGTTTGTCTTTAATTAAAACAGAATTTATGTGTTTAATTCATTATTTGTGTGATATTTTGCATTATCCATTATGTACAGGAACTAACACTCTTCTATTTTGAGTTATTCTTCTTTAAGGCGAAAAATTAATTTATGTCCGGATTCAGAAATTATTATTTGTTCGAAGTAGAATGAGACAAGAGGATTAGCGAAATTCGAGTCTTTGTATTTCACAAGACATTAATATCAAGTCAAAATGATAAATCAGGGGAGTATTTAACTATGAGGTCACATCCATTTATTTTTATTATTATTTTGCATGATGGTCCTGCTCTCACATATTTCTCATACTTTTGTAGGAATACCGTCCCCGACATCAGTCGGGGATGGTCATAACAATGTCTGGATCTCGTGAAAATTGGGAGGAGACAGTTCCAAGAAAACATCCAAAAAGAGTATACGTAGAAATTATTGTGGAATTTCGCAGGTTACATTCAACAAATAATATAAATATTGACGATTAAGAGGCTATAAAACATATTGGTGCCGAAAAAAAAAAAAATTCATGACTGCTAGACCTAGGAATTTTTTTTGAGTTGTCTAAATGTTTAAATTATTATAAGTCATATCTGGACGAACTACGCGTACCTGATTCTCATCTTAATGAGATACGTAGGCAACCCTTCGTGGGTTCGGTATTATCTTCTCCAAAAATAAAAAGAAATAAAATAAAATAGTTGTGCATATTTTCCAAGTCATATCTGCACGAACTACGCAAACCTGATTCTCATTTCCGTGAGATACGTAGGCAACCCTTTTTGGGTTCGGTAATATTTTTTTTTAAAAAAAAAAAAGGGGTAAAAATAAAATAAATAAATAAATAAGATAGTTTGTGCATATTTTCCAAGTCATATCTGCATGAACTACGCACACCTAATTCTCATCTTAATGAGATACGTAGGCAGCCCTTCTCGGGTTCGGTAATCATTCTTTCAAAAAATAAAATAGCTTGTACATAGTGTAAGAGTCATGTCTTCAGCTCGATTGGTACCTATGTAGTTAAGAGCATGTAAATATATTTGATATGATAGAAAAGACTGACTTTGCGGTAAACTATAGATTCTCGTGGTACCTCTTATCTGTACTTTTGTGATGCTTGAAAATTCTCATGCATGCAATCAAGATAAGAATAAAACTAACCTTATGTTTCATGTACATTGTGTGGTGAGCTTTTGATCAAAGTTCAATTGTGTTACACTGTTGATCTAGAACTTGACCTGAATGTTTTTCGAGGCGAAATCCTGGGTAATGTTTGGTTTGAGAAAGGATTGTAGGCCTTTTTTGACCCGATTGTGCCTTTCAAAGCCTACCAAATTACATTAATCCCTAGTTTTCCCACTTTGAGCCTGAAACCTTTCTTTGGACAACCACATCTTAACCACTACCCTTTTAAGTGCTTACAAGCACTATCCTCTCTTGGCCCAACCTTCTTGAGTGCATCAATAATGTGCAAATTATAATAGGAGATCCATGTTTGAAATTTTCAAAAGCAAAGATATCGAGTCTCCCAAGCCAATGAAGCAAAAGACTTCTAGAGAAAAAAAAAAGGAAAGTAAGAAAAGGTGAATGAAATAAAGAAAGACAAAAATATCCTTACAAGGTCAATGAAAGGTGGGAAGGAAAATACTCCAACAAAAGGAGAAAAATTTATAAGAAAGGAGTGAAATAAAAGAAAAGCTCCAAGAAATAAGGACTCAAAAGAAGTCAAAACAAAGAGAAAAAAAAAATGGAAAAGCTCCAAAAATGAGAACTCAAAAGAAGTCGAAACAAAGGGAAAAAAAGAAGAAGAAGGGAAAAGAGTAAAAAATGAGAATTCAAAAGAAGTTGAAAGGGGGGAGAACAATGAAAAGGGTCTAACGCCAAAGGCGTACTAATCATAAAGAGCACAAATTCTGTGTGACGCTCAAGGAGGAATTAAGTCACTTTTATCCCAAATAAATATCCTACCCATCCCTAAGCCTACGTTACAAGCCAATGACAAGCCCTACATGATCTCATTCCAAATGTTCTCACATTAGTGGAGATTTACATAAGGGTCAAGCATATGGTATCACAGTTGTATGCATTGAACATTCTTGTGAGTGTGAGTGAACTTTGGAAAATGTCCTAAAATCAAATGTTTCAAATACGTGTGAAATAGGACAAGTCTTTTTCGTGAGGCACTTGAAATATGAGGATTGATACAATTCAAAACATTTGTTTGAAACAAGATGAACGGATCATGTTGATCCTTAAGTATATTGAGGTACCACTTGAAGCTGTAGGAATTACCTTAAGTTCAATCTTTAAAAAAAAAAGGGAATGAGAGATTTACCTGCAATCTTAACTGTTGGTACCAATTGTAGTGAATGTTTTACTATCTCATCACATTCTTTATTTTTCAAAAAAGAAAAGAAAAAGTGAAAAAATACTCATTCTTTAATATTTAAAACCTTTTTAAGAATTTTTCAATTTTATTAAAAAAAAAAAAATTGCCTTTTGAGTTGTTCATTGTAAAAAGTGTAATCGGGTTAATCTCGTATGTGTGAGAGTCCTATTTTACTTCGTGGATTGTTCGTCCCAAAATGTGACATGTTTTTTTTATATATCTCTAGGCTTTGGATATCACATGGAATATTATTTTCCTATTTCATCATGTTCATATTGTACATTTTCTACTGATGATCTTATTTCAGATTCTTTGCAGTATTCATCATCTACAAGTTTGGAACTACATTTGACCTGATTCCTTGATTAACAGGATATGTAGGCGCCACGACGGCTCGGTCATATACCCAGTGTGATTATTATTTCTCCTTACAATAAAAACTGGGACAAATTTTTTGAAAATATCTCAAAAATTCTCAATAGAGGTATTATCGCCAACAAGTCAAGATTGAAGATCATTTTGAGATTTGCCAAAATTCTAATTGGGACAGAATTTTTGAGGAAGACCTCAAAATTCTGATAAGTACTGCGATAAGCTTGATAGCAACTACAAAGATCATGCATTGAGAGTTAATATTCATGCATTGCAAAAGATCATGCATCGCGAGTCAATATTCATGCATTGCAAAATTCATGCATCGCGAGTTAATATACATGCATTGTGAGAAGATTTCATTCCTCGCAAAAATTTACATATCGCAAGAAGATTTCATACCTTGCGGAATTTATGCATCGCGAGAAGATTCCATCCTCGCAAAAATTCATGCATCGCGAAAGATCATGCATCGCGAGTCAATATTCATGCATTGCAAAAAATCATGCATTGCGAGTCAATATTCATGCATCGCAAAAAAAAAAAAAAAAAAAAAAAAATCATCATGCATCGCGAGTCAATATTCATGCATTGCAAAAGTTCATGCATCACAAGTTAATATTCATGCATCGCGAGTTATTATTCACGCATCGCGAGAAGATTTAATACCTCGTAGAAATTTATGCATCGCGAGAAGATTCCATCCTCGCAAAATTTATGCATTGCGGGAAGATATTCATGCCCGCAGAATATCATGCATCGAGAGTCAATATTCATGCATAGCGAAAAATCATGCATAGCGAGTCAATATTCATGCATTGCAAAAAAAATCATGCATCGCGAGTCAATATTCATGCATTGCAAAAAAAATCATGCATCGCGAGTCAATATTCATCCATTAAAAAAAAAAAAATCATGCATCGCGAGTCAATATTCAATTATAAAAAAATATAATCATGCATCGCGAATCAATATCATGCATCGCAAAAAATCATGCATCGCGAGTCAATATTCATGCATCATGGAAGATCATGCATCGAGAGTCAATATTAATGCATTGCGAGTTAATATTCATGCATCACGAGTTAATATTCATGCATCGCGGAAGATCATGCATTGCGATTTAATATTTATGCATCGCGAGAAGATTTCATGCCTCGGAGAGATTCATACATCGTAAGAAGATTTCATACCTTGCGGATTTTATGCATCGCGAGAAGATTTCATCCCTCGCAAAAGTTTATACATCGCCAAGAAGATATTTGCATTTAAGTCGCATCTATTAGGAGGTGAAGGATGTGCACCATATCTTTTCAACGTTCAAGTCGGTGGAAACTTGCGTTGAAAGATATTTGCATTTAAGACGCATCTATTCGGAGGTGAAGGATGTGCACCATATCTTTTCAACGTTCAAGTCGGTGGAAACTTGCGTTGAAAGATATTTGCATTTAAGACGCATCTATTCGGAGGTGAAGGATGTGCACCATATTTTTTCAATATTTAAGTCGGTGGAAACTTGCGTTGAAAGATATTTGCATTTAAGACGCATCTATTCGGAGGTGAAGGATGTGCACCATATCTTTTCAACGTTCACGTCGGTGGAAACTTGTGTTGAAAGATATTTGCATTTAAGACGCATCTATTCGGAGGTGAAGGTTGTGCACCCTATCTATTCAACGTTCAAGACGGTGGAAACTTGCGTTGAAAGATGTTTGCATTCTGTCCTACCGATGGACATACATTCAAAATTCTACCGATGGATAATCTTTTCATTTGTCCTACCGATGGACATCATTCAAAATCCTATCGATGGATAATCTTTTCATTCGTCCTACCGACGGACATGCATTCAAAATCCTACCGATGGATAATCTTTTCATTTGTCTTACCGATGGACATACATTCAAAATCCTATCGATGGATCATCAATTTTTTTTCATTTGTCCTACCGATGGACATACATTCCAAATCCTACAGATTGATCATCATATTCATTCTTCCTACCAAGGGACCTGTATTTATCTCCATTTATCGTATCATAAGAGATGCTACCCTTTTTCTTTTAGTTTTGCCTATAATAATGACTTTTATCTTTGTTTTTTTTAGAACATTCTAGAGGATGCACTCTCAGAGGAGCCACATGTGCGAATTACTTCAACAAAGACGCAACAAAGCTAGAAACCTTTTAGATGCGAGTTCGGGATTGACTTCCATTATATTTCCACCGCACTTCTCTAGAAAGGTCATGTGTTTGGTTAAAATTGGGTTTGTCAATTTTCGTTGTCCACGATTTCTTTCATCAATCATACACAACGAAAGGGACAGCTGTTGACACCCAATTTTGGCCTAACATTTTAAAAATTCATAATTTTGAAATTTTATTTATTTAATAGCTTAAATTATTTTTTTTTATATATATATATTTTTAAATAAGTTTATCGATAACTATCTTTATTTATCAAAATTTAGGATTTTTGTTAGTTAATTTTTAAATTGCATTTCACATGTCATTAGTTGCTTTCATTATATTATTTTAAAATTTCATTTTATTTGTTACATTTGTTAATATTTATGTTGAATTTAGCACATTCTAAAATTTAGTCAAATACGAAAAAATTGAGGGATTCTATTGAGATAATTTTGGGCCACAATTTGAAACCCACACATTTGGGCCCATTACATTTTATTTATTTAGGTTAAAATTGGGGGTGAATATTGGGGGATAAGGATTTTTCCGTTTGTTTATTCACAAAAGGGGTTTTCTCAATATTTTTTATTTTTTCCAGCCACCGCCGAAGCTCCGCCAGCAGCTCACACAACCAGCAATCAGACCCTAAAGCTCACTTCAAACCGGACCACTACTTGCCACCTCTTTCTGGTCCAACACGCCCTCAAAAAATTCAAACCCATCTTCCCTAGACCGCCACTGTTCAATCTATTTCCCGTTGAGTTCCTCCATGAATGGAGAATTTCGAGCTAATAGCTTTGAACGAGCTCAAAGCTCCATTGGCTAAGATCAACGTTGGAGCAGTCATCCCAAGCAACAGAAACCCACTACAAATCAGACCCCAAAACCGCTCCATTCCTCTCATCCTTTTCGATTTTATTTTTGTTTTGCAGGTACTTCAGTGAGCTAGGAGTTCTTTTCCAGCGAGCTCGTGAGCGGCAAGAAACAAACCAGATCTCTTATTCAAATCAAAAACGCTGCCAGCCCCTTCCCCTTCCCCTTCCCCTCTTTTCGAGTTTATATATTTTTTTTTTTTGCAGGTAACCAGCAGTTCGGAGTTACCATCTCAACACCACCCATCTCCGGCGAAGCTCCAAAACATTGACGAACAGGAAACTCCGGTGGAACAACAGATCAGGCCAGAAATCAAACTCTGGTAACAATTCTTTTCCTTCTCACATTATATATATGTATATATATTTGTATTTATGCTCTTATTCATTCAAGAACATTCGGCACTGAAGAAAATTTACAATTGAAAATGTTTGTTACTGTTTTAAAATTTCCTATTGATACTTTGTTTAACTTTTAATTATTATTATTTTTGTTAGCTAGTTTACTTTTGTTCGATTTATTACTACTATTATTATTATTGTTGTTATTGTTGTTTTTATTGTTGTTGTTGTTGCTGCTTGGTTTCTATCTGTTAATTATCTGTATTAACATTATTATTATAAATTTAGTCATTACTTAGCTATCCGTCATATTTGTTTATTAATTTTGTGCGGCAATGTTAATGTTTGGAGATTGTCTTGAGCTATGTTAAGTTTGATTATTTGATTTCATTTTGATTTTTGTTGTCATGAAGCATTGACTATTGGTTCATTTATGTGTTATGGTGATTAATTTGATATTTTCGATAAACATATTTATGTATTGTAGCTATGCCTTTTTGTTTCAATTTTAGTATAGTTTATTATTAGTAATATCTTTAATTTTTGTTGGTTGAAATGATCTTTGCATCTTTAGCTTTTAATTTATTGGTTGAAATGATATTTAGTTGGGTCTTATTATTTTGTTGTTGACTATTCATATTTTGGTTAGTCTTCTTAAATCTCCAATGAAACAAATGTTTGTTTCAGTTGATAGAGCTACTACTGTGTTAGACTATATTTTATATGATTTATTGCTTCATTGTAATTATAAAATTGGCCAATGAAAAATCTCTCCGTAGGATTTAGAGGCCTCCACATTTTATAAGACGGAAATTTAATTAAGTTTATATTATTAATTTATTAAAATGATCGATGATGAAATTATCGTCGATTTCCAAAGCCTTCCATTTTGATAAGACGGGTTTTAAATTCAGTATATTTTTTTTAAAACTTTCTACTATTGTTAATTATGTTATTTTTTTTTTTAAAATAAGTTAGGTGCAATTCACAATATTTCATTAAGGAGTAACATGTTTTGGTAGCTACTGTTTCTTCTTCTTATTGTTTTAAATTATTGATAAGTTTGTATATGTTTTTTTTTTGTTGATTTTTTAGGTTGTTAGCTGTCAATTATTATCATTGCTACTTTTTAGGTTGCTAGCTGTCAATTATTATCATTGCTAGTGTCAGTTGTGTTATTCTTTCTTGTTAAAATTTGTTTTTTTTATTATTATTGTTTATTATTTATTTGCTTCAATTCCTATTATTCTAAGAATGACCAACAAATCTTTGTTATTATTTAATTAGAATTGTTACTACCATTCTGTTCATTTTATCATTTTGATTGTTATATTTTATTTTAAATTATTGCATATTATATGAGTTTTTTAGATTGTATATTAAAATTGCCAATGATAAAATCTCTCCGTCGGTTTTGGAGGCCTCCCCATTTTAAAAGACGGAAAATTTAGTTAACTTTATATTATTTACTTGTTAAATTTGACCGATGAAGATATTACCGTCGATTTCCAAGGTCTCCAATGTTAATAAGACGGATTTTTATTTTTAAGTTATTATTTCATATATTTAATTTTATTCATATTTATTTATTACTAACACTTATACTAAGTGTGTTTACAGGTATCCAGAGGTGCTTCTCCTTGAAATTATTCGAATATAGTTCGAATCATACTTTTTATTCATTATTTTGTATATATTGACGTTAGGCAAACTTTAGGCCGTTTCTTATATTTATTATTTTATTACTTGTGTATATTGCATATTTATATTACTTGTATATTATTATTTTCTCCTCCTCAATTTGAAAAAAAAAAATGAATTCAGTCGGGACCCACACTTGTGGATTTCGAAGGGTGCCTAACCCCTTCCCTTCGAAATAATTTGAACCCCCTATCTAGAATCAATTGGTTTCGTAGATCATTTAATGGTTTCCTAGTTTTTCCTAAAATTAGGTTGCCACTCTTTTAAAAAACTCGTTTATTTTTAAAACTCTTTTAAAATTGAATCAATTAATTATTTTTGAGTTGCCGCGACGTTTCGCCCTATTTGAATAGAGTGGGGATGTAAACAGGAACATGTTTTTCAATTGCTTCAGGTTCAACAATCTTGTTATCTTTCTTACGCGTCTCAATGAAAATAGTTGCCACATCTGGTGGATTTCCATCTTTCCCTCCCTTTACATTAAAGTCAAACATGTCAAATAACACACACCATCTATTTCGGAAAAATTAATTTTATGATATTACCTTTTGATAGATAATCTCTCTAATAGGCTTGCTACCAATATGATGAAGCATCTTCCAATTAGCTCGGTTTGTTGAATTCCTTCTACTCCTTGCCTGTATTTATTTAACAACGAGTTACATTCTAGGAGGATAAATGAATATAATAGACCATAGAAAAGCTAATACAATTGCGGATCAGATATACTCTCCAAATAGGGCTCCGCAATTGACAAAACGGGTATGTACCAAAAGAGAAAGCAAACTTAGAGAAGTTATCAAAGTAGACTATTAATTTAGTAGGCATACCTGAAAACTCTTAAATTCTCAGGTATACCTTTTCTCAACTGTACCATCAAATGAGTCCTTATCATTTCTCCATTTGTGGTTTTTAGAAAGATAACGTCGATTACCCATAAAACACTCTTTCTTACCATTCGTCAATCGAATTGAGAAAGGGTCTTTATTGCAACAAGGGCATGCCATTTTTCCTTTTGTACTCCATCGAGATAAATTTCCATATGCTGGAAAGTCATTGATTGTCCACAATAAAGAAGCATGCAATTTAAAATTTGTTCTAGTAGATGTATCATAGGTCTCAATACCAACTTCCCACAACTCCTTCAATTCCTCTATTAAAGGGTGAAGATATGTATCAATTGCTTCTCCTGGACCATTTGGACCTGGAATAAGCATAGACAAAATAAAGTTTTCTTGCTTCATACACAACCAAGGTGGTAAATTATAAGGAATAAGAACAACAGGCCAAATGCTATGTGAGGTTTTTGAATTCCGAAACGGTTGAAATCCATCACTAGCAAGTCCAAGTCGAACATTACGAGGCTCAGCCGCAAATGAAAGATGAAGTTCATCAAATGATTTCCATGCCATTGAATCAGCCGGATGCCTCATTATTCCATCATCAACTCTTTTATCCTTGTGCCATGTCATTAAAGAAGATGTCTTTGTAGACATAAACAACCTTTGAAGTCTATGCTTTAAAGGAAAATAGCGTAGGCTCTTTACCGCTATCTTTTTACCTTTTTTATTCTTTGTTTCCCCGCTATGTGTATTTATTTTCCATCTGGATGCACCACAAACTTTGCAAGAATCAAGTAAGCTATCCTCCTTCCAGTATAACATGCAATCATTAGTACAAGCAACAATCTTGTTGTATGAAAGCCCGAGTTCTTGAATGATCTTCTTTGCCTCATAATATGAGTTTGGCAAATTGGCGCCATCAGGCAACAACTCGTCTTTCAACATTTTTAATAACATGGTAAATGATGCATTACTCCAACGGCCCATACTTTTGATGTGAAGCAATTTGATCAAAGAAGAAATCTTTGAAGCTTTTGAATTTTTGTATAATGGCAGTTCAAAATCCTTCAATAGTCTGTAGAATTTTTTTGCTTCCGCATTCGGTTCCTCCTCAAGAATATCATCACAATCAGCATTGGTAATTCCTCCATGAAGATTAGGATATAAATCTCTCAACAATTCTTCTACTTCATCTTCACTCTCACATTCTTCTACTTCATTATTATCTTCATCTTAAGACATATCTTCATATTCAGATTCTAATTCTGGCAATGGCTCACCCAAACGTTCTCCATGGTGATACCAAAAAGTGTAGTTGCGAATTATTCCATGTACTAACATTTGACACATGGACATCGTATTTCATATTCTTCTCCTGTTTTTTTAAAAGCATAATCCAAAACTTTTGCACACCAACTAAGTAGATTTCATTGAGACGATTATCAACAAGTTCCATCCACTTCTTGCTAGGTGCCATAACCTTTAAGAGAACATACAATTTTTCAAGAAAGATAAAGAATGTTACGACGTTGAGAAACAATCAGAAAAGAGAATGTACTAAATAGTTCATTTACTTGAATCTTCAAATAATACATAAAGGAAGAACTAAGAAAATTAGAAATGAAAATTTTCCACCAGAACTATATGTTGCAGCCTAGAGGAGTAATCAGAAAAGAAAATCTTATCCTATAATCATTGGTACAAGCTACAAAAAATTTTGTACTTTCTGAAACACATAATCGCTAGAACGACATATAGAGTTAGCCCCACCAAATTCATAAGCAAAACATTCTGTTTTTTTGCTCGAAAAGAACCACCACACCAACCTGTACAACTTGTATCCAATGTACATTAAGGCTTGATCAGTAAGTATGATTGTATATAGAAAAAAGTAGCAAAAGACGATTTTTGGTACATGTACATAACTAAAAGGCTACAACAAGAAGCTTAAAAATCTTTTATTCATTACTTCAGTTAAATTGCTTCCTTTTGATACTAAGTGGTCAATTCTCACTATAGTTTTAGTTTGTGTTGACATCAAAGTGGCATATGGTTATTTGCCACTATCCTCCTGTATGTCACAGGAAGAAGGTTGTCTTATGTTTCTAACATATGGGATTGAGAGGCGTTGACTGATAGTTGACTGATTGCTCCTGAAAATCACAAGAGTAGTCCTTAATTCTATGTAGTTTGTAAGGTCTTCAACAAATAAACTATGCTAACTTCCAATCTCTTACAAATTAAGCATCATAAGCAATGACAATCAAGAAAAACATGAATAAAATTACGAAAGTTAGAACATATGAGAACTAGGTGAAAACTCAACATCAGGTCACAAATCCACTATTTCAGTTTCAGTCCAACTGTAATCTGTTTCTAGTTCGAGTTTCAAAATAAACAAGGCAGCAGTAGTAATCCATCTATTCAATGCAAGTATTAAATAAGCACTGGAAAGTTGAAGTTACACAGTATACTAGTTTTGAAAAACTAAAATAAGTTGATATAGTTTAGTCAAATATTAAATCAAAATATTAATAGATGTTATTAGTCAGTTAGGAAATACTATGTATATTTTTTTTGCTCTATATATCCATAACACAGTTAGCCTTCTTATAGCAGTGGTTGACTGAAATCATTTGTCCAAAGATTAACTAATTGGGTAGGTTGCAGGTCACTGCCTCAGTGGTGGTCAGTCACAACTCACAATTCTTAATGATATAGACTTACGATATGAATAAGGGTGGTCTTTGGTGAATTTCTACTTCTGAACTTCTCTTCCGCTTCATTAGGATGCTTCATCTTTAAATTTGACGGAGCAACAAATATCATACGTCCATATATCTCCTACTTAATAAGTTACATGGAAAAGGTATAGATAGACACAATATATCTGTTTGTGAGTCTCGACTCCCCTACTCATAACAGAAACATTAAAATTATGCATGTATATCTTACTCTTAAAGTTACATGTAACAAGTCTAGTTCCTATTTCGCTCACAAAATATCAACATATATCGGAGACAGAAAAGTAGTATATGTTGTTGGCGAAATAATTAGACTTTTCAATTACAATATGCACTATATACAAATGTGATCCTCAGACACATAAACAGTCAACAAAAATGAATCACTATTAAAAACTTAACCCAATAATCTTTCACTGATTGTACATAAGAAAACATGTCATATTTTAAAACTTTTAACCGATCTAGTGTTATAAAACAGGAAGAACAAGAAGAAGAGTAACTTCAAAAAAAATCTATCAATCCAGTTTATGAAATTCGAAACAACAAAATCTTGATTAGAAGAGGAAGCTAACTTGTAAGATTTGTTTTACTGATCGAGCAGCTATAAGCAGCAACTATACGTTTTACCTCTTTGATGAGCAGCTGCGATGGAAATCCTTTGATGAAGAAGAAAGAGTTGAGGAACTGCGATGGAGATTCTTTGATGAAGAAGACAGAGTTGATCGCATCTGCGATTGAAATACTTTGATGAAGAAGACAGCGCTGCGAAAAAGAACACCGATTTTATATTGTTGAATAGATCGATCGTGTAGAGAAGAGCGTTGCGACCAGCAGAGGAAGAGTCTTTTTATTTCCATTGTACGTTTTGTTTTCCTTTTAGAAAACATAGGGTTTTTCCTTTTTGGCTAGTTTCAGTGTAAAAAATTGCCGCCTATAATTTTTTTTTTTTTTTTTTTAATGTACTTTATTATATTTTGGCTGGGAAGCACGCTAAAAGTCTTAGAATTAGACTTTAGGACCAGTTAGTATGATATTTAGGGACCGGATTAAGTATCTTCGTAATAGAGTATACAAATAAGGACCGGAATATAATCTCGTCCAAATACATATATTTTTAGAGATGAGATTAGTAGCTGTTCCCTAAATGTCGGTCTTAAATAAGAGTTTTTCTTGTAGTGCAATATTGTAAGACATCCTTTACAGGACATTTACAAAGCTTTTAAACAAGAAATGATACGACCTCTAGGAAATGAGTTACCCCCCTTCCATTCTAAGACGAGTTCATTAGGAAATTTAACTAATCCCTCTTGTTCTACAATCAATGGAAGAAAAACAATCATGCAACCAGTATATTCCCAAAATAACATCAAAATCAACCATGTACTAGTTCTACTGAATCCACCCATCTAAATCGATTGGGCAAAGATATAGGACAACTCCTAAAGTCTCTTTTAGCCACAACGGAGTCACCCACCGGGGTGGTTACCGAAAATGGTTCAATCAAAACATCGGGTAACATATCAAACTTTTTATCTTCTACAGGACTTACAAATGATAATGTAGCACCGGGATCAAGTAAATCATAAACATCAATAGAGAAGACTTGTAACATACCGGTGACCACATCGGGAGACTACTCTTTCTCACCCCTAGAGCGGAGAGCATAAAAACGGTCGCTCTTTGAATCTTCCGAATTATTAGAACTAGCTTGAGCTTGACCACTTCCCTTATCTTTGCTCTTCATATTAAGGAAATTTCTAACTTTGTGGCCACTCTTTCCACAACCAATGAAATTATCCGTCCCAACTAAACACTCATCCCAATGCTTCTTAACATACTTGAAGAATGTAGGTTTCTTGCTAGGTGAATTTCTACTTCTTGCCTTTTGGGACTTACGGTTAGACGGCATATCCTTGTTGCCTTAGCAAAATTGGAAGGAATTTGGTTAGAAACGATCTTCTTCAACCTAGGCTTCTCTTGAATCTCAAGCCTACCTTTGGAAGTACCTCCCTCATAAGACTTGGTCCTTTTAAACTCCCTATTCTTCCTCTTGTGTCTAGTCTCTTCCACTTGTAAAACTTGAACCATCAACCTAAATATATCCATGTTGTCATAGAGACGCGCCAAATGACACTCTTCAACCAAATCATCAGACATTCCCGTCACAAAGCGACTCATCTCACCCCTTGGGTTAGACACCAAGGAAGGAGCATACTTGGACAATTTAGTAAACTTCAACAAGAATTCGTGAACACTATTTCATCCTTGATAGAGGTTGATGAATTCTTCCACTTTTGCCTCCTTTTCTCCGTAGAAAAGAAACGATCAAGAAAAGCCCTTCTTAACACCTCCCAAGTGATAGGACCCGCTCTCAAAGCCCTATTATCTCTCCATTGGGTGTACCATGTTAGAACTACACCCTTGAGTTGGTAGGAAGCTAACTCGACCTTTTCATTCAAATTCAAACCCATAGCATAGAGAATCTTGTAAACTTCATCAATGAAGTCTTGGGGATCCTCATTTACTTTCGACCCATAGATCATATGAGGGTTCATCCTCATGAATCCCTCAAGCGGGAATCCGTGGTACTAGCATTTGGTTGAACACGAACCTCCTATTCGCTTGAGCCATCATGGATTGAGCTTGGATGGTCATGGCTTGAGCCAAAGTCACCAATACCGACCTTTTCTCTCCATCCGACATGGGTGAAGGAATGACCGGAACTTCGTCTTGTGAAGGCACTTGGTTGCCTTTTGGAGGGACATTGTTTTGTAGGGGAGGAACTCCCTAATTAGCCAAATCTTCCTCCATTCTCCTTACAGCCGCCCTTCGTGTAGTCATCTCCTATATCCACAAGAAAAGGATTAGAAGAAAAAGGGACACATAGAGTTTAAACTCATAAGGCACGACTTTCAAGATAGCCAATAAGTGAGAATTCCTAAGCATCACATAACCTCTCATGTGGTGCGCTTCACGCCCATGAATAACACCCTACGCAGACGTTATTTAGTGAGTCATCAACCCTAAGATTATTTCAACCTCATGCTCTAATACAAAGTTTTTCACGACTGGGAGTACCCCTTAGACATAACCGGCGTCGGCGTCCTCAGAGAAGACTAAGATTAGCCTCTTAGCGTTCGTCATTACATTACATAGGTTAAAATGCGGAAAAATTATAACTTTTATGTATTGAGGTTTACATAGACCTCTCGCATACTACATACATACATATATATATATATATATATATATATATATGGAGTTTACTTAGAGTCCTCGCATAGGAAGCTTACATAGGCTTCTCATTTTAGAAATATACATAACGTATAAGAAATTAGTCCAATATATCGTCTCACATTAAACCATATAGAACGGAGCACAACATCGGGCATAACCCATATTTTATTAGAACGAATGCCACATATAGGCTTATACAATAATAGACTTCAAATGAAAGAGAAGGAAACTAAATATCTTTAGACAATAAGAACATCAAGTAGATATAATGGCGTCAACCTCGAAATGGTGAGGACCTACCTAACACTTTGGAAATATCAAAGTAGTCTTCAATCACCCTCCTGAAACTCAATGGATGGAACCTACATATTGTAAAAATATATAAATATGGGTTAGTACACCACTTGTACTAAGTATGTGTATATGCAGATAAAATATTTGAAAGCGTGCATGAAAGGGACAATTACTTTAGAAAACATGCTAAGTCATTTGGAAATCCTTTAATGCACGTACAAGAGAGCATATACAAGATAAGGATCACAATAACATAAGACATGTTTATAACCAAAGATAACATCAAATAAAGTCATATGAACACATCATGTTCAATAGTTCATATCAAAGTAGTATACAAAACCCTTACCAACAATCCCATCCCAATCCTACAAGTTCAATGCTCATGTGAATCCCCATAACCCCACATAATCAAGTAAACAAGATATGAGATCATAAGTAATGCTTTGCTTGATACAACATATCATCATTAGTAGTCATCACCACATATAACAATTTAGACCAATATCATATTCATTAACATAGTCAACATCATATAAAATTGTCATCATGTTAATCAACATATCATAATGCATAACATCCTAATGCATAAGACCATCTCCTAGGACTCCCTTTAGAGGTTACTTGTGCAATGTATAGGTAGAGACCCATACCCCTACCTATCCTAAGTAGACCCCTCCAGTCATCCTACTCAATGTCAATCTTCATTTAGTTATTCATTTTACACTATGGAATAATTGCCTTAACCGACATAGACCACATGAGCTAAATGTGGAATCCGATATCATGAAACCCCACACTGAAAAAAGGTGGACTACTTTCCAAGGTAGTAATAAAATATGAACAGAGCGTCTAGGTGGATCCACTAATAGTATTCCTATGGGGGAAACATAGTTTAAGAACTAGAAGACATGCTTGAGACCCTCTTTATGCACCATGGCAATGTAATCACTATCTCATGAGAACCATTGTTAACCTACCTTCCCACATTGGGAAGGGATGTAACACCTCTAAAACGACATAGGTGAAACTACAGCCTAATTCTTGTGTCTTGATGTTCTAAAGTCCTAAAATAGGTTAAAATGATGTTAGGAGGCAATGTTTAATAGTTGTTGAAGTTTTGAGGTCGAACGTCCTTGATGTTAGAAAGGTTTGCGTTGAAACGTCCTTGTGTGTCTTAGTGTGTTTCGTCAAGTTTTACGTGTTCTTTTTGGATGAAATTGATGTGATAGGTACTTTACGTGTATATTATTGTATTTGAGTTTGAAACGTCTGGGCAAAACTCCCCAAGGACCAACCAAGGTTCCTTGAGCAAAGACCTAACTTTTGAGTGAAGTCTGTCCAAACAAGCCTCACCTACGGATGGCACCGATGCCCAGTAGGCTTATCGTAGCCCCATAGGTGGGAGGCGTAGGTGAGGACTTAGCCTAGGGATCTATAGGTCCCAAGGGAAAGTCTCTAAATCCATCGACGGCGTGCCAGGATGGCCCATATTTGGACCTACGTCCCATCGATGGGCAACCGTCGACGGTGACTGCAGTTCGCAGGCTCACTATTAAGTGTACGCATAAATTGGGAAATTCACCTTACATTCAAATAAATAAACTGGCGGTTTCGTAGGGATGTTTTGGGTATTTAAAGTGGGTTTATAAGTCTAAAACACCAAGATGAATTCATTATTCCAAATCAAAACCAATGTTCTTTAAGAAACTCTCTAGAACTCCATTGAAGCCAAAACACAAGATAGAGCTTGGATTGAAGATTCTTTGTGATTTCTCCATCAAATATTCATCAAATTCGCGGTCTAGCATCAATTGAGGTATGGTATTCATCCTTGAATCTTCTTTCTTCAAGGAGCCAAACTTCAAAGTGATTTCTAAAGTCTTTCAAGGATGAAATTGTCCTATTTAGATATCTATCCATGGGTTCTTGTAGAAAACGTTTTGAATCATTATATATTGATTTAATTGATGTTGATTTGATAATTTTAACCTACTTACTCTATGAACCCATGTAATTCATGAAACCGTAGTTTTTGACTATGTTGTGGGAGATTTGATTATGTCTCAATGCCATTGAATTATTGTGTAGTTTGATTAGGGATATTGAATTATGAATCAATCATGCTAGAACTATGAGTAGTCTGCCCTAATTTTATTAGTTTATGTTGTATTATCTTTGATTGATTGTATATTATTATTTTTGGGTTGAATTGTAAACTATGGCTATTGGTAAGAGCATTGGTATATTGTGTTGGATGAATTGGCTATGGATTGAAGTTGTGAGGTTGGATTAATGGTATGTTGATATAATTTTATCTATATTGCATAGTATAAGACTTAGATTGTAATGATATTTTTTATCGTCCAATTATGGTGGCGGTTTTTATGTGCTATACATGTGAATTATGTGTCCTTGTCGGCATTACTTTTTGAATTGTGAAAAAATGTTGCCTCGTCGGTTTTACTTTATGTATCATGGATTTATCATGTTATAACTTTTTTATGTGAGTATTTTCAAGGTCTTGATGGCTTGTGTTTTTATGTGGAGTCAAAGCATGCATTATCTTAGTTGACGATATGTGTCTTTAGTATGATATAGTGAAGTTGTTATGTGTATTACCTTATTATTGAGTATGATGTTTCTTGTTGAATTATATGGAAATTGAGATGGTTTATATCGATGATGCCATAGTAGTGAAAAGGGTGACCTATAGTTGAATTGGTTGTCCCTAGGTGCTTAGAATAGTATGTTATAGGTATGGTATGGTGAAGTATGTGCGTGTCTTTTTTTTGTAGACTTGTGTACCTTACTCGATACATGTACAATATGAATATGATTTATTGACTTCATATGCTAAAGTTCCTTAGTCTTATATGTGTGATTGACATGTGACCTTGAACATATCTAAGAACGTCCTTTATGTGGAACCTTCATCCTAGATGTAAGGTTATGATATCCTTGAAGTTGAAAAATGTAATGGTATCCTTCTTGTGTGAATGGTGGACTTAGGGTTAGTTGGCCGCAATGGCATGAAATCACCCTTAGCAAAATTATTGAGCTATCCTCTTCACTATTATATGTATCCTTAGTGGACCCTTTGGTAAGGTGTAATATGATTGGGTTGTGAACTAGATACAGAACCTCTTTATGTAGTCATTTATTGAAATACTCTATGAGAACAAAGGCTAGAACCGAGTGAGTATTCTTGGGAAGTTGTTCTAACTAAGATGACTTTAGAGAACAAAGAAACCCTTGATATTCCTTAACCATATGACGACATGGCATATGTCTTAGTCCTACCATTGGCAAGTAGAACACCCTCCATCGTAGTAGGTTCATGACACCGGATTCCATGCATATGTAGTATGGTCTATGTTTTTTATTGCCTATTTGCATCATATGGGATACCTACTAGTGATGGAAAAGTTATATGATATTTAGACGGTGGTAAGGGATACTATCTAGACATTGCAATATTAGGCTTTGAAGATGTTACTGAGTGAGTCTCTAGGTTTTCTACAGGACCATTACTTGAAATGTCATTATTTGTTGAATGTCTCTTAAGTTAACTAAAGAATATAATGAATTAAGTTGAAAATCATCTTAATGAATAAATACTTAACTAGAGTAGTTTATGGGTTGCCTAGTTAAGGTGTGAACGGGACATAGGAATGGTCTCTTCATGTCTTACCTAGGGAAGTTGTAACACCCAAAAATGAACTAAGGTGAACTAGAGCTTCATAAATGTTTCATGAGTAAATTTTATGTTAAACTAGTTAATAATGATGTCCTTAGGAAGTTTATGATGTTTGGTGATGTTTGGAGGTCAAACGTCCACGAACGTCCATGATGTTCAGAATATAAGCCTTGGAAAGTGCTTGTGTGTCCGCATGTGTTTTAGCGAGTTTTACGTGTTCTTTTTGATTAAAATTGATGTGGGATGTTCCTATGACTTTGACGGCTATGTATAAGGGTTGAACATCAAGGTATGACTCACCTAGTACCCACGAGGGGCCATAGAAGTGGAGCACATCCCTTTGGCACGATGCTGCAAAGCAGTGACAAACGACGGCCACAAGGGACGTACCGTTGGTCAAACGATGGCCCTTAAAACTTGCTCGGCGATTGGACCTTCAAGGATAGCAAAGCCTTCATAAAATGGATGATAAACCCCAATCGACTGACCCCATCTAAGGGGCGTCGACTGGGCAACGGCTTGTCAGTGAAGGGGTGTATGTTGGTACCTGTAAAGATGTCAATTTTCTGCCTTGTCTTGGGATATTTTATAATTTCACCCCAAGTATTTTATGAAACTAGGATGATTATTTTATGGTTTTTAACGTATATTAAATTGATTTTAAGTCCTAGACCTAGATAAGACCCATCATTTCAAATATTCAATCTCTCCCAAAACCCCATAAGAGCTTGGAGTAAAGGAAGGGCTTGGAGGGCTATTAGTGGACGTGTTCTTCATAAAAAATTAGTGTGTTTTCTTCTCATTGAGGTATGGTAGTCATCTTGAACTCTCTTCCATTCAAGGATCCATTTCTAAAAGATCTCAAAAAGGGTTGTGAAACTCTATCTTCTTCTATCTTTGACTCTAAACATAGGTCTTCATATAAAACGTTTTAATGATTCAAATGTGTTGTTATTTGTGTTAGTTGGTGATTTTAACATCAAAAACCTAATGAACCCATGCTTATGCATATTTCCAAATTCCCTAATGAATATGATTGTGTAGTGTTTGAGCTTTGGATTCTTCATGTTGATATTATGGTTTAGCTACTACCCTAAGGGCTATTTTATGATTAATTTTTGGATAAATTATGAATAGGGATGGGAAAATTGGATGAATGGTCAGTTTGTTACATTTATTAACTCTTATTATGAAATGCTCTTGAGTGGTATGGTCCACCTTTGGTGGCGATGTTTACTTGAAATATATGAATGTGAATTTACATGTGTATTGTCAATAAGGCCATGAAGTCATATTATGTGAAGCAAAATAATAATGATGTTGTTCTTGTTGATGTGCTTTGTGAAGATTGTTATGTGAAGTATGCTAGAGATTATATCCAAGTGAAATATATGTTGATGTGAATCATTCTAAAGTGTGTAATGTGATGAATTAAGATGTAAGAATGTTTAGAATTTAAAGTTATGAATATGATGATTATGTGAAAGGTGTGCTCACAAGTACACACACACAGTCACACCTTGAATGAAAGATTGAAGTTAAAGAATGTGAATAAAAGGGGAGTTTGAGGTGAACACTCATTGAGAGTTGAGATGAAGTGTTTAATAACAACATCACTATTCCCAAGAGCTTTCTAAGATAGGTTGGAGGTCGGATAACCATTGTGAGTTGAGATGTGGTTTTCCAATGTGACCTCTAGGTATAAGTACCCTTCGTGAGTTGAGATGTGATGCAAATTTGCTATCCCTTGACCTAAAGTAATGAATGTTTACGACTCCGTGGGGGAGTAATGCTTAGCACCAAGAGGATTTGAAGAAGGGGTGGGTGCACAATGTGAGTAGAGATGTTGTACCCAATGTACCTCTTGAGATATGTACTCCTTGTGAGTAGAGAGTGAGTTACTTAGTAGCAATCTCCTTATCCCTTAACTATGCGCCCACATAGGTGTAGCTATTGGATAAGCCATGTAAAAACTATGAGAATGACCCTAGCTTAGGCAAGTGCGGATCCCTCATAAGATAGGGTTAATATCGAGATTCCATGTCTATCTCTCATGGTCTATTTAAAGTTATCCCCCACACAAAAATTAATTATCTAAGTCTCCTAAAATAATGTACTACTTAGGGTGGGTGGTTGTATGGGACGCACGAAGTAGACATTACTAAAGGGGAGTCTTGGTGTGTTTTTGGTCTTAAAGTATGAATGTGTATTATGTACTGAACTAAGTCTGCTAAAAGAGTGTACTACTTAGGGTAGGTGGTGGTATGAGACGCTACTTATACATTGCACTAAGTATACATTCTTAAAGTGGAGTCTTGGTGTGTTTTATATGAAGTATATGAATAAGATATCATGTTTTGCAAATGAAGTTAGATGACTTAAGGTCTAATGTTAAAGAAGGATGTTAAAAGTTAATTTTTATATAATGATGTTATGAATGACTAATGTAGTGTGCTTGATCCAAGGGAATCCTCAAGGTGAACTAAGTGGGAGTAGTAGTATGAGATGCTACTCTCACATTGCACTTAGTGTAACTTACAAGTCCCATTAGAGTAGGGAACTTACATGAAGTCCTTAATGGATGAATGTTCTTCTAATGTCTAGTCTAGAGTGTGAACTTGTTTCCCATGCGAGGTAAGCCTATGGTTGGTAGTCTTAAGTTTCACTTAGGTGTGTATTGAAGGGGGTGTATGGGCGGTCCCTTCATGTCTTAACTTAGTGAATCTTAGGATAACTTTGTTAGGGAAACTTCAAAGGAAATAAGTTCACGGTGTTGTGGTTTGAATGAGTTCACTTTAAGGGTTGGGTTAAATGTAATATTTTTGGAACTTACTGTAAAATGGTCTTTTATGCTAAAATTATAGAAATCTTTTATTATATGCGAAATGATGATTCTTATGCTATTTCACTTTTATATTCATGAAGATTACTTATTTGGAATGAAAGCTTATTTCTACTAAAACGTCCTTTTTTGCATGTTTTTTGCATACGCCATACTTAGTACATTGTTTTGTACTAACCCCATACTTTTCTATACTCTATAAGTATAGGTTGGAGTCAAGAAGAAGTCTAGAAGAGAAGCTTGGGAATCGATTCTCTCAAGACTAAGTATGTCCTCATCTATTCGAGGGCATAGTTCTATTTCTTAGTTTCTACAATTAAGACTTATTATGTATTTCTTTCAGTGTAAGGGGTCGTGTCCCCAAGATACTTTAGGAGACTACTCTTTAGTATTTATAAATGTTATTTCCTTTTTGTTATAATTGACATTAAAATATTTAATTCCACACTACTTTTCATGTCTTATGCAATGAATGATAGCCATCAGGCTAGTACAAGACCCCCGAAGGGTAAAGTACGCAATTGTCTGACCGAAAGGTTACCCTAAATTTTGTGGGTACCTGCGAGTCGTGAAATTAAGTCTTAAGAATTACTCTAGATAGGAAAGTAGACTGATAAAGTAGACATGATCTAAACATAGGTAGTCTTAAGGATTATTTAGGTAAGCTTGGAGAGGGTGTATGGGCGGTATCTTCTTGAATTACTTAAGTAAGTCATTTCATAACCTTTGGGAGGATATATATATATATATATATATGTATATATCTCTCTCTCTCTATATATATATATAGATATAGATATATTATTGTGTTAAGTGAGACTGATCTTATCCTAGGTAGTCTAAGGATCCCTGAGGTTTGTGTGAAGGGATTGTATGGCCGGTCGCTTCATAACTCACTCAAGTGAGCCTTAAAATCACCTTTGGTAGGAGGATCTCATGTTTATGCATTTGGGTGTGGTTTTTATGGTATATTGTGATATGTGAATTATAGGTGAACTTAAAGTGAAATCACTGTAAGCTCATTGTAACATTACTATATGTTCATATAAATTGAGTATAATTTGTAATGTGTTCTAAATGTGATGTTTGATGTTTAAATGTGATTCTTGTGATTTTGATATGATGTTTTAATCAAAAAGAGCATCTTTGTCATAATTGTCAATTTCTCATGATTTTATGCATTATTCCATACTTAGTACATGCATTTTACTAGTTCCATACTTTTGGTCTATCCCTAATGGTGTGGCTTGCAGGTTATAGGTGTATTGAAGCAAGCTTGGAAACTAGGACTCTTTCTGTAACTCTCCGGAAATTTCATGACTTAGACTAGAGCTTCATCTATTTAATAATGTTTAAAATGATGTTTTCAGACCTATATTAATCTAATAAGTGTATTTGGAAAAGGTTATAGCCAAAACGACAAAGAAAGATCTTGACGTCCGGAAACTAGCTAATTTGAACTAGTTTCCGTCCCTATTTTAGGTGAAGGTTTCAGATTGTCAAATGATGTCCAAAACTTGTAAAAAGTCCTTGGATAGGTAGTATGTTGTACAAAGGGTCAAAGCGTCTGGTAACGACACCCCAAGTACCACCTGAAGGGTCCTTTGGGATGACACAGACATGGGTGAGCAGGTTGCCTAGCGGCCTGCGAACAGGCAGAATTAGAGGAACAAGTGAGCAACGCGCAATCCTTACAAGGTGTACTGCCTCAAGATGTGAGGGGCAGCCTCGTGACGCAAGGCTGACACGCATCTCACTACCTCAACCTAGAATTGTTAATTTACCTTCATAAAAAGACCCATTTAAGTGGAGGGTCTTTTGGGTAATTCATAGGACGACTATATATGGATATTAGGTTAGTTTTAGACCACTTTTACACGTTCCAAATCAGATCAAACAAGGTTTTTCTCATCTCTCTCAAGAACACTCTCTTTTCCAAAACCCATTGAAGAACAAGAAGAGCTTAAGGAAGAAGACGATGACTTAAAGGTTTTCTTCCAAATTTTCTTGTATTATTCGTCAATAAGGTATGGGTTTTTCACTATGGGGATTCCATTCCCCAAGAGGTCCTTTCAAGATAAGTTTTCAAGAAATTTAAATACTAGGGTTTTTATTCTACAAAATGGATTTTTCTATCTAGGTTTATGATTTTCGATGAAAAGTAAGTATTTTCTATGGTCGATTTCACATAAATTGATGAGTTTGTTGTTAGTAATATTTGTATTTCGTGAGAATCATGTTCTTATTTAGATGATGGTTTCGTATGGTTGTCTCTGCTACTTGATAACATGTAAATGTTGGGATTGGAACTATGACTTGAATGAACTCTTTAATGACCCTTTTCCTTATCCTACATCATAAGTTTATCTGGTTTATGAGTTGAAGAGTTTGTATTGGTTATGCTATTGAGTATTTCACTATGTTGTTGTTATGATTGTTGTTAGTTGAACATAAGTTCTTGAATAAGGTTCTCAGAAGCAAGAGATAAGTCTTCTAAAGTCGTGATTGCTCTATGATTGTTATGTTAGCCTATAAATGATGATGCTATGCTATGGAAATATGTATGATGTTTCTATGTATATATATGTTTGGCTACAACCAATTTAATTGTGAGATCATGATAATAATACTACAATGCAAGTTTATGATATCCTCTTGTATGGTTTAGACAAGGTGATTATGTTATGATAATCTCACATATGAAGGGTTATGATGAAAGGAAATTCTCATGTAATCTTAAATAGCTCATGATCATGTTTATACAAGGAGTTAATCTCCTTTGACCTATGATAAGTTATGCTAAAAGACAAGTTAAAGGTTATTCAAGAAAGGGACTTAAGCTAAGCATCGATGAACTAGATATGAGAGGTGTCCCTTCTCTAGATGGAAGGTAGGTCACAATAACTCTGATGATGTAGAGTCTGCCATGTAATGTGGAACTATGTGACCCTAATACATATCCTAGTTCTTGAACTATGTTTCCACAAAGGATACTACCTAGTGGATCCACCTACAAAGCTATGTCATGTTTGGTTCTACTTTTGTCGGTAAACCACCTTATTTCGTAGTGGAGTTTAATGACACATGATTCCATGTTCAGCTCACATGGTCTATGTCGGTTAGGGCAAATGTTCCCTGATGAAAAATTAAAGATAAGTAAATGGACATTGACTAGGTGACTTGAAGAGTCTACTTAGTATAGGTAGGGGTATGTGACTCTACCTAGACATTGCACAAGTTGACTCAAAGGGAAGTCTTAGGAGATTGTTCTTATGTGTTATGATAATATGAAAGGTATAATGCTTATGATGTATGATGTTATTCTTATATGATGTTTGTCATTATGATGAATATGTTACTTGGTTATATTCTTAAATGAAGTGATGACTACTTATGTTAAAAGTTATATGAAGCAATGCTTTACTCATGGTATCTTATCTTATCTACTTGGTTGTGTGGTTGGGGATTCACATGACCATTGCACTTGTAGGTTGGGGTTGGGATCATTGGTAAGTTTTTGTATGATATGTATATTTGATCTATAGAATATGAATGTTAACATGACTCTATGATAATATGACTTTGATTATGACCATGTTGTATGTTGATGAAATCCATAACTTGTATATGTTCTATGGTATGTCCATTAAAGATATTCACATCACTTAGCATGCTTTCTAAAGGAATGATAAATGATCCTCTTTCATGCATGTCCTTAATTGTTATGTTCATATACCCATACTTAGTACATGTGACATACTAACCTCATTACTTTATATTACTACAAATATAGGGTCCATCCATTGAATATTAAGAAGGTCAATTAAAGAAGCTTGGAACTCTTTCTCGAAGTGTTGCTAGTTCCTCATGTCCGGGAATGCTATTTTTCATATTCCAGCTTATGAACACATTAGTAGATTTTAATAATATTCTATTTCCATTTATGTTCTTTGGATTCTTTTGTATTAAGGCCTATATGGCGTATTGACTATTTATTGGCTAAGTCAAAATTCGTACTCTTTAGATGGTTCTATATATGTGAGACAAATTTTTAGAATATCGTATGTCATTATGAATGTTAAGTATGAAGTCTAAGTATACTTCAAATAGAATATTAAATTTTTAATTTTCTGCAATTTTTAGTGATCACATGTTATGACAAATTCTAAGGGCTTGTCTGAGTCCTCTGAGAGGACGACGACGGCGATCGCATCTGAGGTGTACTCTCTGGGTATGACAAACTTGGTATCGGAGCATGAGGTTAAATATCTGTAGGATCAATGTCTCACTAAACCACATTACCTAGTGTCATTTTCATGGTTGTGAAGCGCGCCATAATTGTGAATTAGAGGCTATGTAATGGTTAGGAATATTCTCTTTCTTGATACTCTTAGGTCGTGCCTTTAGAGTTTTGACAATATATGTCATTTGGAATCTAATCCCTTTCTTTTGGTTTTAGGTGATGAACACAAGAAGGACATCCGCGAGAAGAGTAGGAGAAGAGATTGCGTTTGCCGGAGCTACTCTCCAAGGCAATCAAGTTCCTCCTCAAGTGCAAGCTGTTGCAAATGATCAAGTTCCGGTGAATCCTCCAGCTATGACGGATGGTGAGGTGAGGGCAGCGCTGTTCCAAATGGCCCAAGAATCGCCACCCAAGCTCACGCTATTACGGAACAAGCTAACATAGAGGTTGCACCTCAAGAGAACCAACATGTTAGGACTATGGCTAGCGGTTTGAGAGATTTTACGAGAATGAATCCTCCCATATTCTTTGGATCAAAAGTTCATTAAGACCCCCAATATTTCCTTGATGAGGTCTACAAGATTTTGTTTGCTATGGAGGTGAGTACTACTGAGAAGGCTGAGCTTGCTGGCTCTCAACTAAAGGACGTGGCTCAAACAAGGTACAACCAGTGGAAGGATAGTAGGGCTTTAGGATGTGGTCCCGTGAATTAGGAGATCTTCAAAAAGGCCTTTATTTACAGGTTCTTTACAAGGGAACAAAGGGAATCTAAGGTAGATGAGTTCATCAACCTTCGTCAAGGAGGTATGAGTGTTAAGGAATACTCCTTAAAATTCATTAATCTGTCCAAATATGCTTCTTCTTTGGTTCCAATGCTAGGGATGAAATGAGTTGTTATGTAACGGGCGTGTCCAAAGAGCTCGAAGAAGAATGTCATGCAGCCATGCTTCATGACAATATGGATCTTTCTAGGTTGATGGTTCATGCTCAATAGGTTGAGGAAAGTCGTCTAAGGAATAGAATATAGGGAATCTAAGAAGACAAAGTCTTTTGAAAGTGGTTCTTCTAAGAGTAGGCTTGATGTTCAAGACAAGCCTAAGTTCAAGAATAGGTTTTCAAACCAAGTTCCTTAAAATTTCTCTAAGAATCACAATGATATAGGTTCTAATCCTAAACCTCAAAAAGTGAGAACTGTTGATCCACCAAGAGAAATACCAACTTCTGGTTAGTCTGGTACGAAACATGTTGACGAATGCCTTGTTGGAACTAATAGTTGTTATGGGTGTGGCAAATGTGGTCATATGGTGAAAGATGGTCCTAATGTGAGAACCCAAAGTAAGGGAAATAGACAAACTAAACCAAGTGGTCGTAGTTTTGAATCTCCAAAAAGGAACCGTTTCTATGCAGTCAAGGCTAAGGGTGAAGAAGAGAGCTCTCCCGACGTTGTGACGGGTATGTTACAAGTTTTCTCTATTAATGTTTATGCTTTGCTTGACCCAGGTGCTACCCTTTCTTTTGTTACACCTTCGGTATCTAGGAAGTTTGATGTACTTCCCGATGTTTTGATTGAACCCTTTTCAGTTTGTACGCCAATGGGTGACTCTATAGTTGCAAAAAGAGTTTATAGGAAATGTCTTGTAAAGTTTCCCAATAGAGTTACTCTTTTTTATTTAGTAGAATTGGACATGTTTTATTTCGATATTATTTTTTGGAATGGATTTGCTTCCTGATTGTAGAACAAGGGTAATGAAGTTCTAATTCCCAAATGAACCCATTTTAGAGTGGAAGGGGGGAAATTCTATTCCAAGGGGTCAAATCATTTCTTGTTTGAAGTCTTTTAAGATGATAGATAAGGGTTGTCTATATCATGTGGTGAGAGTTAAGGACCTACAATATGAAACTCCTTCTATTGAGTCAGTCCCTGGAGTGAGAGAATTCCAAAAGATTTTTCCTAATGACCTTCCAGGAGTTCCTTCCGAAAGGGAAATAGACTTTGGAATGATTTTTTAGCGGATACGAATCCCATTTCAATTTCTCTATATAGGATGGCTCCGGGTGAATTGAAAGAGTTGAAGCTCCAAATCAAAGATTTACTAGAAAGGGTTTTATTCAACCTAGTATTTCTCCATAGGGTGCTCCGGTCTTGATTGTTAACAATAAGGATGGGTCCCTTAGAATGTGCATGGATTATTGCCAACTCAATAAGGTCACCATAAAGAACAAGTATCCTCTCCCTCAGATTGCTGATCTCTTTGATTAACTCCATGGTGCTAGCTATTTTTCCAAGATTTACATAAGGTCTGGATATCACAGACTTAGGGTGAGGGGTGAAGATGTTCCCAAGACAGCTTTCCGAACTAGATATGGTCACTATGAATTTCTAGTTATGTATTTTGGCTTAACAAATGCCCCGATGGCGTTTATAGACCTAATAATAGAGTTTTTTGACATTACCTCGACTCATTTGTGATTGTGTTCATTGATGATATTTTAATATACTAGAAAAATGAAGATGAGCATGAAAATAACTTAATGTTGCCTTGCAAGTCCTCAAAGAACACCAACTTTATGCCAAATATAGAAAGTGTGAATTTTGTTTAAGTTCAGTTGCTTTTCTTGGCTATATTATCTCTGGTTTTGTTGTAGAGGGTTATCCAAAGAAGATGGATACGGTCAGAAATTGTACTAGACCTTTGACTCCCATAGACTTAAGATGTTTCTTGGGTCTATCCGAACTTTATAGAAAGGTTGTTGATGGATTTTCTTCCATTGATTCTCCTTTGAAAGCTTTGCCCCAAAAGAAGGTGAATTTTGAGTGGTCGAAAGCTTGTCAAAAAGGTTTTTAAGAGTTGAAAAAAAAGGTTACCTCCCCTCTGGTGTTGACCTTAACAGAGGGTAATGAGTCCTTGTAGTATATAGTGATGCTTCCCGAGTGGTCTTGGGATGTGTTGTTATGCAACATGGCAAAGTGATAGCTTATGCTTCTAGGTAACTAAAAATTCATGAGAAGAATTATCAAACTCATGACCTTGAGTTATTTGTTGTAGTTTTTGCCTTAAAAATATGGAGGAATTACTTGTATGGTGTGCATGTTGACGTATTTACTACCCATAAAAGTCTTTGATATGTGTTTACACAAAAGGAGTTGAACCTCCGACTGAGAAGATTGTTAGAATTGTTGAAGTATTATTACATGAGTGTCCTTACCACCCTGGTAAGGCCAATGTGGTTGCGGATGCTTTGAGTCGTCTGACCATGGGTAGTGTGCCTCATGTGGAAGAAGAGAAAAAGGAACTTGTTAAAGAAGTTCATAGGTTTGATCGATTAGGTGTGCGTTAAGAAGATTCTCCTAATGATGGTTTTATGGTCCATCATAGCTCCGACTCATCATTTGTAGTTGATGTGAAATCTAAGAAGTTTCTTCATCCTCTATCGATGGAGTTGAAGGAATCGTTACTTGGTAAACATAATGAGTCATTCTCCCAAGGGGGGATGGTGTTCTTAGGTACCAAGAGAGATTATGTGTATCGGATGTTGAGGGTCTGAGAAATTGAATTCTAAAAGAAGCTCCTGGTTATCGATATTCTATACATCCGGGTGCCACCAAAATGTATCATGAACTTTGTCACATCCGGGGAGCACCCACTGGATGTCACCGGCGTCTTCGTCCTCTTTGAGGACTAAGACTAGCCTCTTAGATTACATCATTACATTCATATGTTAAAAATGCTGAAAATTTAAAACTTTTTATTCTACATTGAGGTTTACATAGACCTCTACACACACAATATATATTCCTATCGAGTATACATATACCCAAGAAGTCTACAAAGCCTTCTGTAATATCAAAAACTGGATCCTACATTTGTAGTAAACATCAAACATGGGTTACTACACACTTGTACTAAGTATGGGTATATGCACATAAAAAAAGTGAAATCGTGCTAAGGAGGACATTTGATCAAAAACCATGCAAAAGTACTTTGAAAATCCTTATGCACAATCAATAACCCATATAAGCCAATAATCTCATAATACATAAGTCAAAGTCATATACGACACAAGACCAACATCAACAAGTAATAGTCAAGTCAACATATACAAGATTTCATAAAATCATAATATAAGCAAGACCTTACTCACAAACCACCATTTAGCCTACAAGTTCAATGACCAAGCAAAGCCCAATAACCTTACTTAATCAAGCAAACCAAACAAAGGATCACAAGTAAGGCCCAACTCAACATAACATAGAATTAATAGTAGTCATCATCATATTTAGCAATATAGACCAATAGCATATTCATCAATGAAACAAACATCATAACGGATCATCAACTTGTAAATTCTACATACGCATAATATTTACTTTATAAGATCATTATATCATAAGAACATCCTCCTAGGACTTCCCTCAAAGCCAATTATTGTAATGCCTAGGTAGAGTCCCATACCCCTACCTAGACTAAGTCAACCTCTCAAGTCACTCTATCTAGAGTTCATATCATTACTTCCTTTTACTTTCGGGAACATTTCCCTTAACCGACATAGACTACAAGAGATAAATGTGTAATAAGTTATTGTAAAACCTTACACCGATTGAAGGAGGTCTACCGGACAAAGTAGAGACAAACATAAACGTAACTTTTTAGATGGATCCACTAGCTAGTCTTTCTATGGTGGCAACATAGTTCTAGAACTAGGAGATATGTATGAACCTTCTACATGCCTATGTCATTTGAGCCTCATCTCATGGGAATACATTGGGTGAGTGTCCTCATACAGGATTCAACACCTCATATAGATCTATAAGGTGAATCTTCCTCTATGGGAAGTCAACACCTCCCATTGTCAAGTTCACTCGATGCTAAGTTAAGTTCCTTTTTGAAATTTCTTTCTTTAACAATCATCACTTAGTTTAGGTCATAGGGTCTATCCGTTGTAGAATCATAGTCATTTAGTTCAATAGGTATTGCATGAGAATATCCTTTCATGGCAACCCTCACATGTGAGATTAGCATATCATCATCATTTCATAACAAGGCACATATGCAAGTCATCACCAAACTTATATCATTTCATCTTAAGCATAATCTCATAATCACATAGTAAATACATTTCAATTCAACATCATACCAACACCTCTGTAGGCTATTCATAAGGGATACTTCAATTGAAATACATCACCAATCACAAGCCATCTTACTTGAAGTAAAGGTTAGGATCATGAAGGCTTACCAAATGTCCTTCAAAATCCATCATCAGGGTCTTACCATCAACTAACCATTTACATTTAATAATATGTGTAGTAACATCAATCCATAGTAATTAATACAAGAACTAGGTCAATTGCATCATCACTATCTCAATTAACATCAATTCATAACCGAGGGTTAGAGGAATAAGGGTAATCATGAATTCATCAAGAAATAGATCCAATCCCAACAATACATTACCCTAGTAAATCAATACATTAACTAGAATAGATAAAACAAGTCTAATAATCAAATAATTCTTCAATTTCCATCAATTCATGACCAAGATCTAAGATTTGGGGAATTTGTGGAAAGGAACATGATAAACATGAAATTGCATCAATTAACATCAATTAATCAATAATCTTTATTCAATTAGTCATAGGAAATCACAATTTATCATCATTTTGAAGTTTAGAAGAAAACCCATTAGAATTAGAAAACCCCATGGAATTGGGTATTTTGAAACCAACTTTGAGAGGACCTCTTGGGGAAAGGAATCCCAAGAGTGAAGAACCCATACCTTATTGAAGCTTAATCCACGAAATTGAAGTAAAATCCTAAAGAAATTTAACTTCTCCTTCAAGCTTTCTTCCTTCTTCAATGGAGGAATTGGGAAGAGAAAAAGTAGAGAGAGGTGAGAACTTTTGGGTTTTATTTTGGTAATTGGGTTTGTATGAGTGAATAATGAATTAAAATGACCCTTAGGCTATATATATTCACCCCCTAAATAACCCAAATCACCCTTCACTTAAATGTGTCTTTTTGTGAAGTGAAAATGTCGAAAATACGATTTTACCGGATTTGGGAAGTGGCTCCGCGTCGCAGTGACAATACACATTATTATTTTTAAAAACTAAATGGAACTAGTGAGGTCCGTGTTGGCTGAGAGTCGCACAACAGCCCACTGATTCTTGACTTTCGTAGGCTGCTTTGGCAGTCTGCCCACCCATGTTGGTGTCCTCCTCCATGACACTTCGCGGGCTCTTCATGGTGTCGTTTTTGGACGTTTAGACCCTTTATACTACACTTTACCTAACCAATGTCTTTTTACAAGTTTTAGAATTCATTTGACCCTCCGAAACCTTCCCCAAACGTAGCGACGTCAACCAGTTCAATTAAGCTAGTTTCCGAACGTCATGGCTCTAAAACATCTAGGATGACTTATATACATTAATTTTGGTCTTAAAACAGTATCGAACCCCTTAGACACTCATGTTAGGCTCTATATTAGGTCTTGATTTTTCAGAGTGTTACATTATCCCCCTTAGGAACATACGTCCCCGATTTATACTAAACTTTTAAAAGGTAAAGGATAGACTCAAGACTAGCAGACCAACCAAGAATATACAACATCATCATGAGTTACAAATAAGTTCAACATAACAATATGGTATTTACACAATGACTCAAAACATCAATTTTAACACTTACGGCTCAAAGTCACAACATGAGGAATTTCCTTCTTAGTATAACAACATGAGCTCAACATATCATTAAAGAGTCAATTATGCCAAAGTTCCTTTATCAACATATCAACATGCTCACTATAACATCATGAAGAAAACAACATAGCAAGTACACAAATAAGTGCAAGACAAAAAAAATAGCATTTTTCCATGATAATTCATTTTAGCATAAGCCCTTTTTACCATAAATATACAAATATTTACAAAATAAGTCAACATCACATTAACTCATTATTTTCATTATTAATAGTAATAACTAACCTTATTTATCAATGACATGAGGATAACGGGACTTCATGTCGGCCTCGGCCTCACATGTTTCTCCCTAAACTAGGTGGTTTCTCCATAACACTTTTATGGAGGCCACCTCTTTGTTCCTCAACCTTTTCACTTGACGATCAAGGATTTCAACTAGAACCTTCTCATAGGAGAGATTCTCTTTCACACAAGGACCTTCAATAGGAAGAACGGACTCGGGATTACCAATGCTCTTGTTAATCATGGAATACATGAAAAACTGGATGAACCGAAGATAGTTCACTAAGGAGTTTCAAATCGTATGCAACCTTACCAACCCTTTAAAGATTTCATAGGGACCCACATAAAGAGGACTTAACTTCCCTTTCTTGCCGAATCAAACCACCCCTTTCCTGGTCGAGATCTTCTAATACACCTTATCACCCTCTTCAAATTCATGTATCTTCTCCTGTGATTGGCATAACCCTTTTTCCTACTATAGGCTGTTTGCAACCGGTTCCTTATGATATGAACTTTCTCCAAAGTCTTATAGATCAAATTGGGACAAAAAAGAGAAGACTCGTTAACTCAAACAATACAATAGGAGAACCCAAAATCCTACCGTACAAGGCTTCATAAGGAGCCATAGAGAAGGATGAATGAAAGCTATTGTTATAAGAGAACTCCACCAAAGGAAAGTGCTCATCCCAATTTCTCTTGAAATCAATGATACAAGCCCTAACTATATCTTCATGAGTTTGAATAGTCTGCTCTGCTTGACCATCCATTTGAGGATGAAATGTGGTACTTAACTTCACTTGAGTCCCCAAACCTGTTTGAAATGATCTTCTAAATCTAGACGTAAATTGAGCACCTATAACCGATATATTGGACAAAGGAACCCCATAAAGACTCACTATCTTGTAAATATAGATCCTTGCATAGACTTCTGCTGAATAAGTAGACTTAATGGGAATAAAGTGAGTGGATTTGGTCAATCTATCCACTACTACCCATATAGTGTCATATTGGTTTCGAGTTCGAGGCAAACCTACTACAAAATCTATATTAACATCTTTCCATTTCCAAGAAGGAATTTGGATTTCTTTTAATAGACAACTCGGCTTTTTGTTTTCGGCCTAAACTTGTTGGAAATTGGAACACCTTGGAACAAACTCCACAGTATCCCTCTTTAGGCCATCCCACCAAAACACTTCTCTAAGGTCATTTTACATCTTTGTAGAACCCGGATGAATAGAGTAACGTGCTCCATAAGATTCCTCAAGGATCCTATTTCTCAAATCATCCACATTAGGCACACATAATCTCCCTTGGTACCTAAGAACGCCATCCCCCCGGGAGAATGACTCATTCATCTTACTAAGAACCGATTCTTTCAACTCCATCAACAATGGATGAAGGTGTTGCTTAGACTTCTCCTCAACCACCAAAGATGACTAGGATTTATCATGCACAACCATACCTATATTTGGAGAACTTTCAATTTGAACCCCTAAACGAGCCAACCTATGAACATCTTTCACTAGGTTTCTCTTGGATTCCTTCACATGGGACACACTTACTATGGAAAATTGACTTAGAGCATCCGCTACAACATTAGCCTTGCCGGGGTGATAGAGAACACTCATATCATAGTCTTTCAACAACTCTAACAATCTCCGTTGATGGAGATTTAACTCCTTTTGAGTGAATACATATTGGAGACTTTTGTGGTTTGTATACACATCAAATGAACCCCATAAAGATAATTCCTCCATATTTTCAAGGCAAATACCACTGCCGCTATCTCAAGGTCATTAGTCGGATAATTCTTCTCATGAACTTTGAGTTGCCTAGAAGTATAGGCTATAACTTTGCCATGTTTCATGAGAATACACCCCAAACCGACTCGGGATGCATCACAATAGACCACAAAACCCTTAGTACCCTCCGGTAGGGTCAATACCGGAGCAGAAGTAAGTCTATCCTTTAATATTTTGATGCTCTTTACCAATACCTCCGACCACTCAAATTTCACATTCTTTTGAGTCAAGGTTGTCAATTGGGAAGAAATGGATGCAAACCCATCGACAAACATTCTATAATAACCGTCTGGGCCTAAGAAACTCTTAATATCCGTAGTAGATAAAGGTCTAGGACAATTTTTCACGTACACCTTCGACAAAGAAATGCTACCGACCTCAACCAAAACTCACATTTGCTATACATGGCAAACAATTGGTGTTCCTTAAGCACTTGCAACACAACTCTCAAATGGTCCATGTGTTCACCCTCATTCTTTGAATATACCAAGATGTGGTCAATGAAGACAATGACAAATGAATCTAGGTAACATCGAAATACCCTATTCATTAGGTCCGTAAACACCGCCTGAGCATTAGTGAGACCAAATGACATTACTAAGAACTTATAGTGACCATATCTAGTTCGAAATTCCTTCATGGGAATATCTTCACCTCTCACCCTAAGTTGGTGATATCCCGATCTCAAATCAATCTTAAAAAAGTAACTCGCACCTTGGAGTTGATCAAATAAATCATCAATCCGAGGGAGAGGATATTTGTTATTGATTGTGACATTGTTGAGTTGATGGTAATCATTACATATTCTAAGGGACCCATCCTTCTTCTTCACAAACAATACCGGAGTACCCCATGGAGAAATACTAGGCCGAATAAAGCCCTTGTCTAGTAAGTATTTGAGTTGATCCTCTTTCAATTTGGCCGGAGACATCCGATAAGGAGGAATTAAAATGGGATTTGTATCCGGTATCAAGTCGATATCAAAATAGATTTCCCATTAGGGAGGAATACCGGGAATGTAACAACCCTAAAAATCGATAAGATAAGAAATGCTTAATCTGTCAAGAATACCTATGATTAGACCAAGGTTCACACGGATTGATGCATGTAGAACCAGACCTCAAAACCCTTGATACATCCAAGCCAACTAACTTGGGGAGTTAGTTGATCTTGTAAAGGTTGGGTCCAACCATGTAGGGATCTCGAATACGAAGATTTACTCAAAGGAGTCTTTACCGGACTTAAAAAGGGGAAATCTTAGGTTTGAAGGATCTAGGGGTAAAATGGTCTTTTTTCCTGGCTAAGGGTAGTATCGTAATTACCCTAAATATGTAATTAATAATTTAATTAATAAGGTGAAAGGGTAATTTGGGGAGAGAGGGCCGAAATCGGGCTCTTGAAGTGAAGTCTTGCTCCACCCGGGTTCGAACCTAGGTGGAAGCAATGAATTAAAGTGATTTTTATTTAAGCTATTGAATTAATGTAATTAATTAATAATTATTATTCATTAGCTGATTTAAAATAAAATAAAAATCAGATTTTTATTAAATAAACAAAACCCTATTGACTAAGTCCTAAAACTAGACTCCTAAGCATCCTACAACTCCCACTCTCTCAGGTTTATCTCTCCACTCTCACGCTCAATCTCTCTTGTTCTTTCTCACGTATTTTCTCTGCCAAAATAAGATACAAAAGCAGAAAAATAAACCAAGTTCTTCACACTTGATGAACTCAGACGAAATCACAAGAAAACAAACGTTAATCGCACACTAGGCTAAGGGAGGTTGTCATTCGAGTGGAGTTGACATTGAGGAGGCTTAGACGTGTTCTTGGTTGAAGTTTTTGGGCAGCAAGTCAAGGGTTTAACGTCAAAAAGGCATGGGTTTTATTCTCTCTTGGTCCCTTTCCCAACAGACCCCTTATGGTTCAGATTATTCAGTCCGAAAACTAGGATTGTTCCCCCTTTGCATGCCCCTGTCACTAGCTCCCAATGAATCGTAGGTTGGGTATGATTGCTGGTAGATTTAGGTGTATGTTATGTTTTCGTGATGAATATGATTATGTTTGTGTACTTGAAATCGTATGAAAGACAACCATGTATTCGAAATTATGTGCAAGTGTGTGCGTGTGCAAGTATGTTACAGTGAATGAGGTTCTCGGGTTAAGGCTCCAAATTTGATAATGTTTTGGTTGTCGTTTTACGTGCATAAACCTAATTAAAAATCGTGATGTTCATTAAAATGAAAGTGTGGCTGATTTGAGTACAAATCTTTTGTCTAAACGAATCTATGAAGAATGTACCACAAGTGTTAAATGATCTATTAATTTCCCTAAGATTTCAAGTGAAAATGTTGGTGAAAATAAGCTAAAAAAATGACTACATTTCCAGCAAACTTACAAGTTTAGTTTAGGCTAAATGTAGTGGAATAAATCTGGAAATTATTTGAGTGTAAAGGGATGAGGCCACCAGGATTCGAACCTGTGACCTCATCCATGAATTTACCCTAAAAACGTGAAAAGGAAATGGGGTCAAGGGGAATCGATCTTGGGTGTGCTGGCTGAAAATTAAGGTTCAAGAAAATTAAAAAAATAAAATGGGAGGCCTGGAAATCAAACCCACGACCTCCAGGCGGCGAGTGGAAGCAAAGGAAAAATAAAAGAAAAGGAATGTGAGCCGTGGGAATCGAACCCACGGCCTCAAAGCTGTGAAGGAGAGTAAAGGAGAAAGGGAAAATAAAAAGAAAAGAAAGGTGAGGCGTGGGAATCGAACCCACGACCACAAGGCAGTGAAGGGAGTTAAGGAGAAAAATGAAGATAAAAGAATTGTGAGGCGTGGGAATTGAACTCACGACCTCTAGGTAGGCTGCGAAATAAAATAAAAATAAAGAGAGGATGTGGGGGTTTGATCCCACAACCTCAAGGTCTATGCGAATTGGACAAGGAGAATTAAATTTAAGAAAAAATAAAAGGGGTTGTGGGGGTTCGATCCCACAAACCCTCGGCCAAATAAGAGGAGATTCCAAGGAGAAAAATATTGAGGAAATGATGATGTTGGGGCTCGATCTAGGGTCCCAACGTCACGTGAACTAAAAATAAAATCAATGAAAAATGTAAGTGTTGTCCAAGGGATTCAAACTTGGGTTCCCTTGCCCACATTCCGTATTGATACAAAGTCATACGTGAATTAAATGTTGAAGAATAATGCCGCCTACTTAGATCAAAATTGATATCTTGGCATATATACAAGATGCATAAGTATTGTACTACATAATCTTAGGAAGATGTGAGTCACTTAACGAACTATAAATGAAGCCTCATGGCTTGTATGTATAGACCCATAAGTCTAGCATACGTTTAAAAGAACTGAACCTAAGATGTAGGTAATGAAATGATTTAACCCTAGAAGGGTTAAGTACGAGTGTAAAACAAACTAAATGGCCAAATGCATTGGCATACGATGAAATGATTATTATGTAATAAAATGATGAAGCCGTAGAAGGGTTAAGTAAGAGTGTGAAACAGACAAATGGCCAAGTGCATTGACATATGATGAAATGAACATTCACATAAAAAGAGGTGAGTAATTATGAAGAGCAAATGTGCTAATGTTAATGAATGTGGTGACAACATGATATGAGGCTAATGTAAAAGATGAGAACAATCTCAAATGAGCCTAAGTAAATGTTACAAAAACGTACTCACCTATGAGAGTGTAAAGTTAATGAAGAGACCAGTCTCTATGAACACTCTAATGAAAGTATTGAGATTAACACACTTAATACTAATGATGAGATGAGAAATCATCTATTGAGCTATGATGTCCTCATACTAGAAGCCAGCTTCCATGACGTATGAGTTAAATGTAATGGAACTTTATACTGAGCACAGATAGACTAGCTATGAGCGGTGATGCCTTCTTTCGGGAAGGGAGGAGGTTCACGTAACTCTCACGAGATGAATTGTCCGGCATGCTGGGTATGGGTCTCCTTATATATCCTAAACTTCGAACCTATACTGCCAATATAGGGATCTGGCAGGGTTAAATTCCCATGTACGCTAGCATGTTTTGGGTCACCTTGGCCGGTGATTCCACCTCTTTTCGGTGTGGGGGAGACACTGGAATTCATGATGCTCACATGATCTATGTTGGTTAAAGTTAAAGTTCCCAATTTATGAATGAGGCCAGCCTCAAATGATGCACATAATAAAATGAACGATACCAAAGGTGTTAGGATAGGATAATCAAGAGGTGAGCTAGACTCAGGTAATGACACTAGGTTATTCATGATCATTGCACAGCAAACCCGATGAAAGTCTTAAACTACATCCTAGGTATAGCTGGTGTTCACACTAGCATATGAATGAAATGAAATGAAGTACGTATGAATGAATGAAGCAGACTCAGTGTTTGCTAATGAAGACTCCTTAGTTGAGGTCCCATATGTTGAGCCCTCATTTTGGAAAGTCTTAATGTCAAGTCCATGATTCCAAGGTCTCATGGCATATGAATGAATGTTATAAAAGATGTTATGTGTTATATGCAATATGATATGTGCTATGTGTAAGATGTTATGTGTTGTGTGCAATAAGATAAGTATGATGATGCATGTTACTCTCATGGCATGACTTTCCTAATCCAAATTTGGAAAGCTCACTGACTTTCCTAATCCAAATTTGGGAAGTTCACTAACTTTCCTAATCCCAATTTGGAAAGTCCACTGACTTGACTTTCCATAATCATGTTGTTAGAAAAGAGCTATTCTTACTCATGCATGTCCTTGATGTGTTCTTGCACATACCCATGCTTAGTACAAGTGTGTACTTATCCCATACAACTCAATCTTTTTAGGTGCAGGCACAGGTGGACGCTAGAGCTTACAGGTTAACTTTGCAGCTATCCGGACGTGGAGCTTTCATCCGGACTTGGTAGGCCCTCATTCTTTCGAGGATGTCTACTGTTATTATCTAGCTTAGACATAGGCTTTAGCTAGTGGAGCATGTTCCACTAGTGTTTCTTTCCACTTGTATTTCAGACTTTTTATTGGTGTCGTTTTGGCAAAAATATATTTTATTCAAATATGAACTGTTTCTTTCATTTGATTATATCTATATTAGATGGTTGATTTGTGAACTCCCATTATGTTAAGTTTAAAATGTTTAGCATGAAATAAGAAAACAAAAAGTTCAAATTTTCCGCTAAAATTAACCTAGATGAAATAATAATGATGTATGTAGGCTTGTCTGCGACCTCTGAGAGGTCAACGACGCCAGTCTCGTCTGGCGTCTAGATTCCGGTCGTGACAAAGTTGGTAATAGAGCACTAGGTTAAATTTCGAGAATAATAAGTTCACATCAACCACATTGAGTAGTTTCTAAGTCATGGTAGTGAAGTGCACCACTATCCTCAATTAGAGACTGCGTGATGCGTAGGAAAATTTCCCTTCTTCTGATCTTATCGTGCTTTTCCTAATGTCTAATTTCTTGGTGTTATGAGCGTGTTAACATCAATCTTTGTTGTATTCAGAGAATGAATACTAGGAGAACCATTGGTCAGAGGAGAGGAGGTGCCGCTGCTGGGGGCAATCAGGTTCCACCCCAGGCTCCAGCTGAAGGATTGGCTATGCCGGTTAACCCAGCTGGGTTGACTGATGCGGAGGTGCGGGCATCTCTGGCCGAGATGGCATAGGCCATCACTTTGCAGGCCCAGGCTCTGACTGCCCAGGTCAACCAGCAGGATGTTCATAGGGAGAACCCACCGGTTCGTAGCATGGCTGACAGGTTGAGAGACTTCACGAGGATGAATCCTCCTATTTTCACAGGGTCTAAGACTTCAGAGGACCCCCAGGAGTTTGTGGATGAGGTGCATAAGATTTTTGTGGCTATGGGGGCCCCAAATATTGAGAAGGCTGAGCTGGCTTCCTATCAGCTCAAGGATGTTGCACAGACTTGGTGCAAGATGTGGCAGGATAGCCGAGCTTTGGGCGGAGTTCCTGTCACTTGGGAGCTGTTTAAGATAGCCTTCCTGGAGAGATTCTTTCCCAGGGAGATGAGGGAGTCAAAGGTTGATGAGTTTATCAACCTTAAGCAAGGATCTATGATAGTCAGGGAGTATTCCCTGAAGTTTGTTAACCTATCCAGGTATGCTACTTTCCTTAGTATCTAACAGCAAGGATGAGATGAGTACTGAAGTTTGTTAAATTATCCAGGTATGCTACTTCCCTTGTATCTAACAGCAGGGATGAGATGAGCAGGTTCCTCACAGGAATCAACGAAGATCTGGAGGAGGAGTGTCGGTCTGCGATGCTCCATGATAACATGGAGCTCTCCAGATTGATGGTGCATGTCCAGGAGGTAGACGACAGCCGCAAAAAGAGGGGATTTCATGATGCTAGGAGGCCTAAGCCTCAAGATTAGACAGGTCCCAGCAATGGAGGCCATAGGAACAATTTTGGCGTCCGTGAGCAGCCCAGTTTCAAGAAGGGGCAGCAGAGTTCTGGAACTCTAATTCTCAGAGGAGTACAACACCTAGAAGAGGCAGACCTGAGCCCAAGAAGGGCAATGGAGGTGAGATGCATCGTCCCAAAAAGAACTGTGCTAAGTGTGGTCGTGCTCACAGTGGAGAGTGCAGACAGGGAACTAATGCCTGCTTCGGTTGCGGAAAGAGTAGGCAAATGGTTAGAGACTGCCCACAGAGCAGAGGTCAGGCTGGAGGTAATGCTCAGTCTAGGCCTAATCCACAGGGTGCAGCAATAGCCGAGCCTCCTAAGAGGAACAGGTTCTATGCCCTGAAGGGCAGGGAGGAGCAGGAGAAGTCCGCTGATCTGGTCACATGTATGATGCAAGTATTCTCAACTTCTGTTTATTCTTTACTTGATCCATGGTCTACGCTTTCCTTTGTAACTCCTTTTCTTGCTCTTACTTTTGAGATATTGCCTGAAGTTCTGCATAATCCTATAGTGGTTAGTACACCTTTAGGAGAAAATGTAAGAACTGATAGAGTATACAAGGATTGCCCAATAGTTGTAAGTGGTAAGACTATGTGTGCAGACTTGGTTGAGTTACCCATGCATGATTTTGATGTTATTCTTGGCATGGACTGGTTTCACAGTTGTTATGCTTGTTTGGATTGTCGTAGTAGAGTGGTGATTTCAATTCCCTAAGAAGAGAAGCTAGTATGGGAGGGGTACAACTCGAGTGTCCTAATCCCTTGATTTCGAACCTTAAGGCCAATAAAATGATGTCCAAGGGGTTATTGTGTCATCTTGTGAGTGTTAATGATTTAGATCATGACATTCCTTCCATAGACTCAGTGCCTGTAGTGAATGAGTTCTTAGATGTATTTCTTATGATTTGCCTGGAGTCCCTCCCCCTCGAGAGATTGACTTTGGTATCGACTTAGAACCCGATACTAAACCGATTTCAATTCCACCTACAGATGGATCCAGCTGAACTCAAGGAGTTGAAGCTCCAGTTAAAAGATCTCACTGATAAGGGTTTCATTCAGCCGAGCATATCCCTTGGGGCGCTCCAGTGTTGTTTGTGAAAAAGAAGGATGGAACCCTTAGAATGTGTATCGATTATCGGCAGCTCAACAAAGTCACTATAAAGAATGAGTATCCACTTCCCAGAATAGATGATTTGTTCGATCAGCTCCAAGGGTCTAGTTTCTTCTCTAAGATTAATCTTCGTTTAGGGTATCATCAGCTTAGGGATAGGGATAGAGATATCCCAAAGACAGCCTTTCTTACCCGTTATGGTCATTATGAGTTCTTAGTTATGTCATTTGGTCTTACGAATGCACCTGCTGCATTTATGGACCTCATGAACCGAGTCTTCTGTGAATACCTTGATTCTTTCGTCATAGTATTCATTGATGACATCCTCATCTACTCTAGGACCAAGGAAGAGCATGAACAATATTTGAGTCTAACCTTGCAGGTACTTAGACAACATCAGTTGTATACCAAATTCAGCAAGTGTAATTCTGGCTTAGATCACTAACCTTCCTGGGTCATGTTGTGTCCGATCAGGGCGTGGAGGTGGATCCCAGGAAGACTGAGGCTATGAAGAACTGGCCAAAGAACTTACTCCCACTGACATCCGTAGCTTTCTCGGATTGGCTGGTTACTACCGCAGGTTCGTGGAGGGTTTTTCTTCCATGCTGCCCCACTGACAGCTTTGACTAAGAAGAAGGCCAAGTTTGAATGGACGGAGACTTGTAAGGAGAGTTTCCAGGAGCTCAAGGATAGACTCACATCACCCCCGGTGCATACTTTGCCTAAGTGTGGTGAGAATTACACTGTTTACTGTGATGCATCTAGTTGGTTTGGATTGTGTTCTTATGCAGGTTGGTAAGGCGATAGACTATACGTCCAGACTAAGGTTCATGAGAAGAATTATCCCACTCATGACCTGGAGTTGGCAGCTGTGGTGTTTACACTGAAGCTTTGGAGGCACTACTTGTATGGAGTGCATGTGGATGTGTTCACATACCACAAGAGTCTCGTACGTGTTCACACAGAGGGAGTTGAATCTACGTCAGCGGAGATGGTTGGAGCTTGAAGGACTATGACATGAATGTTCACTACCACCCAGGTAAGCCTAATGTTGTAGCTGATGCTTTGAGCAGGATGAGCATGGAAAGTACACCCACGTTGAGGATGAGAAGAAGGAGTTCGCGAAAGATGTACACAGACTGGCCAGACTGGGTGTGCGATTGGTTGAATCTACTAGTGGGGGTGTTTCAGTTCATCCTAGTTCTGAATCATCCTTGGTAGTTGAAGTCAAGCAGGGTCAGCATCTCGATCCTGTGCTGATGGAGTTGAAGGACTAAGTGTTGATAAAGATGAATGAGTCTTTCGCTTTGGGATGTGATGGCATACTTAGGTATCAGGACAGTGTGTACTAGATGTGGATGATTTGCTGACCAGGATTGTTGCAGAGGCCCATGGTTCCAGATATTCCATACATCCAGGTTCTACCAAGATATATCATGATCTTAAGCAGATTTATTGGTTGGATGGCATGAAGAAGGACATTGTAGAATATGTGGCCAAGTGTCCTAATTGTCAAGTTAAGGCAGAACATCTTAAGCCTGGCGTCTTACTCAGATTATTGAGGTTCTGACTTGGAAGTGGGAGGCCATTAATATGGACTTCGTGTTGGTCTTCCGAGGACTAGGAGACAGCATGACTCCATATGGGTTATTGTGCACAGGATGACTAAGTCTGCCCACTTTATCCCTGTGAAGTCTACTTACAGATCCGAGGATTATGCGAGCCTCTACATTGATAAGATTGTGAGATGGCATGGGATTCCTTTGTCTATCATTCAGATAGAGGATCTCAGTTTACTTCACATTTGATGAGATCTTTACAGAAAGCTTGGGCACGCAGGTAAAGCTTAGTACTACCTTTCATGCTCAGACTGATAGGCAGGCAGAGCCCCATTCAGACATTGGAGGACATGTTGAGAGCGTGTCTGATTGACTTCAGGGGTAGCTGGGATGACCATCTGCCTTTGAGAGAGTTCTCGTATAATAATAGCTATCACTCCAGCATTAGGATGGCACCGTTTGAGTCACTGTATGGTAGGAGGTGTAGATCTCCATTTGGGTGGTTCAAGGTTGGATAGTCATCCATTTTGGGTCCATAGATCATTCATGAGGCCTTAGAGAAGGTCAGAGTGATTAGGGACAGGTTGGCTACTGCTTACAGTCGGCAGAAGTCATATGAAGATAACAGAAAATGGCCCTTAGAGTTTGATGTTGGTCAGGTCTATTGAATATATCACCTATGAAGGGGGTGATGAGTTTGGCAGGAAGGAGAAGTTGAGTCCGAGGTATGTTGGGCCATACGAGATCCTACAGCGTGTGGGTGAGGTGGCCTATGAGTTGCATTGCCTGCGGAGCTAGCTTCTGTCCATCCAGTCTTTCATGTATCCATGTTAAAGAAGTGCCTAGGTGATCCAGCATGATTCTACTATGGAAGGTTTAGGGGTCGATGAAGACTTGTCCTACGAGGAGGTACCTGTTGAGATCTTAGACAGACAGATCAAGCGGTGAGGAACAAGGAGATTGCCACAGTGAAGGTATTGTGGAGAAATCATCTTGTTAAGGGTGCTACGTGGGAGGCTGAGGACGATATGAGATCCCGCTACCTCATCTTTTCAGTTCTTGAGGTTAGACTCCTTACTCTTAAGTCTAAGTTACCTTATCTCTCCTATTTTTGTTGCTATTGCTTGACTGTGCATAGTGATTATGTTATGATCTGACTGGCATTACCTAGATAGTAGTAGTGTCATTCGGGATGAATGTTCCTAAGGGGGGATAATGTAACAATCCTAAAAATGGATAAGATAAGAAATGCTTAATCTGTGTCAAGAATGGCTATGATTAGACCAGGGTTCACACGGATTGATGCGCGTAGAACCAGACCTCGAAACCCTTGCTACAGCCAAGCCAACTAACTTGGGGAGTTAGTTGATCTTGAAAGGTTGGGTCCAACCATGTAGGGATCTCGAATACGAAGATTTACTCGAAGGAGTCTTTACCGGACTTAAAAAGGGAAATCTTAGGTTTGAAGGGTCTAGGGGTAAAATGGTTTTTTCCTGGATAAGGGTAGTATCGTAATTACCCTAAATATGAATTAATTATTTAATTAATAAGGTGGAAGGGCAATTTGGGGAGAGAGGGCCGAAATTGGCTTTGAAGTGAAGTCTTGCTCCACCCGGTTCGAACCTAGGTGGAAGCAATGAATTAAAGTGATTTTATTTAAGCTATTGAATTAATATAATTAATTAATAATTATTATTCATTATCTGATTTAAAATAAAATAAAAATCAGATTTTTATGAAATAAACAAAACCCTATTGACTAAGTCCTAAAACTAGACTCGTAAGCCTCCTACAACTCCCACTCTCTCACGTTTATCTCTCCACTCTCACACTCAATCTCTCTTATTCTTTCACACGTATTTTCTCTGCCAAAATAAGATACAAAAGAAGAAAAATAAACCAAGTTATACACACTTGAAGAACTCACATGAAATCACAAGAAAACAAACGTTAATCGCACACTAGGCTAAGGGAGGTTGTCATTCGAGTGGAGTTGACATTGAGGAGGCTTAGACGTGTTCTTGGGTGAAGTTTTTGGCAGCAAGTCAAGGGTTTAACGTAAAAAAGGTATGGTTTTTCTTCTCTCTTGGTCCCTTTCCCAAGAGACCCCTTAAGGTTCAGATTATTAAGTCCGAAAACTAGGATTGTTCCCCTTTGCATGCCCCTGTCACTAGCTCCCAATGAATTGTAGGTTGGGTATGATTGCTGGTAGATTTAGGTGTATGTTATTTGTGATGAATATGATTATGTTTGTGTACTTGAAATCGTATGAAAGAAATATGTATTCGAAAATATGTGCAAGTGTGTGCGTGTGCAAGTATGTTACAGTGAATGAGGTTCTCGGGTTAAGGCTCAAATTTGATAATTTTTGTTGTCATTTTACGTGCATAAACCTATGTAAATCGTGATGTTCATTAAATAAAGTGTGGCTGATTTGAGTACAAATCTTTTGGTAAACGAATCTATAAAATGCACAAGTGTTAAATGATCTATGAATTTCCCTAAGATTTCAAGTAAAATGTTGGTGAAAGTAAGCTAAAAAATGACTAAATTTCCAGCAAACTTACAAGTTTAGTTTAGGCTAAATGTAGAGGAATAAATCTGAAATTATTTGAGTGTAAAGGATGAGGCCACCAGGTTCAACCTGTGACCTCACCCGAATTTGCCTTAAAAACGTGGAAGGAAATGGGTCAAGGGGAATCGATTGGGTGTGCTGCTGAAAAGTAAGGTACAAGAAAATTAATAAAATAAAATGGGAGGCGTGGGAATCGAACCCACGACCTCCAGGCAGCGAGTGGAAGTAAAGGAAAAATAAAAGAAAAGGAATGTGAGGCGTGGAATCGAACCCACGACCTCAAGTGTGAAGGAGAGTAAAGGAGAAAGGGAAAATAAAAAGAAAAGAAATGTGAGGCGTGGGAATCGAACCCACGACCTCAAGGCAGTGAAGGAGTTAAGGAGAAAAATGAAGATAAAAGAATTGTGAGGCGTGGGAATTGAACCCACGACCTCTAGGTAGGTGCGAAATAAAAGAAAAATAAAGAGAGGTTGTGGGGTTTGATCCCACAACCTCAGGTCTATGCGAATTGGACAAGGAGAAATAAATAAAAAAAAAAAAAGGGGATGTGGGGGTTCGATCCCACAACCCCTCGGCCAAATAAGAGGAGATTCCAAGGAGAAAAATAAAGAGGAAATGTTGATGTTGGGGCTCGATCTAGGGTCCCAATGTCATGTGAACTAAAATAAAATCAATGAAAAATGTAAGTGTTGTCCAAGGGATTCGAACTTGGGTTCCCTTGCCCAAATTTCCGTATTGATACATAAGTCATACGTGAATTAAATGTTCAAGAATAATGCCGCCTACTTAGATCGAAATCGAGATCTTGGCATACATACAAGATGCATAAGTCTTGTACTACATAATCTTAGGAAGATATGAGTCACTTAACGAACTATGAATGAAGCCTCATGGCTTGTATATATAGACCCATAAGTCTAGCATACGTTTAAAATAAGTGAACCTAAGATTATGTAATGAAATGATGTAACCCTAGAAGGGTTAAGTAAGAGTGTAAAACACACTAAATGGCCAAGTGCATTGGCATACGATGAAATGATTATTATAATGAAATGATGAAACCCTAGAAGGGTTAAGTAAGAGTGTGAAACACACAAATGGCCAAGTGCATTGGCATATGATGAAATGAACATTCACGTAAAAGGGGTGAGTAATTATGAAGAGCAAATGTGCTAATGTTAATGAATGTGGTGAAACATGATATGAGGCTAATGTAAAAGATGAGAACAATCTCAAATGAGCCTAAGTAAATGTTACCAAAACGTACTCACCTATGAGAGTGTAAAGTTAATGAAGAGACCAGTCTCTATGAACACTCTAATGAAAGTATTGAGATTAACACACTTAATACTAATGATGAATGAGAAATCATCTATTGAGCTATGATGTCCTCATACTAGAAGCCAGCTTCCATGACGTATGAGTTGAATGTAATGGAACTTTATACTGAGCACCGATAGACTAGCTATGAGCGGTGATGCCTTCT
>CM040627.1:24003759-24264201 GCA_022817965.1 Solanum lycopersicoides | reverse complement strand
GGCCATAGGAACAATTTTGGCGTCCGTGAGCAGCCCAGTTTCAAGAAGGGGCAGCAGAGTTCTGGGAACTCTAATTCTCAGAGGATTACAACACCTAGAAGAGGCAGACCTGAGCAAGAAGGGCAATGGAGGTGAGATGCATCGTCCCAAAAAGAACTGCGCTAAGTGTGGTCGTGCTCACAGTGGAGAGTAGACAGGAGACTAATGCCTGCTTCGGTTGCGGAAAGAGTGGGCAAATGGTTAGAGACTGCCCACAGAGCAGAGGTCAGGCTGGAGGTAATGCTCAGTCTAGGCCTAATCCACAGGGTGCAGCAATAGCCGAGCCTCCTAAGAGGAACAGGTTCTATGCCCTGAAGGGCAGGGAGGAGCAGAGAGAAGTCCGCTGATCTGGTCACATGTATGATGCAAGTATTCTCAACTTCTGTTTATTTTTACTTGATCCATGGTCTACGCTTTCCTTTGTAACTCCTTTCTTGCTCTTACTTTTGAGATATTGCCTGAAGTTCTGCATAATCCTATAGTGGTTAGTACACCTTTAGGAGAAAATGTAAGAACTGATAGAGTATACAAGGATTGCCCAATAGTTGTAAGTGGTAAGGACTATGTGTGCAGACTTGGTTGAGTTACCCATGCATGATTTTGATGTTATTCTTGGCATGGACTGCTTCACAGTTGTTATGCTTGTTTGGATTGTCGTAGTAGAGTGGTGACATTTCAATTCCCTAAAGAAGAGAAGCTAGTATGGAGGGGTACAACTCGAGTTGTCCTAATCCCTTGATTTCGAACCTTAAGGCCAATAAAATGATGTCCAAGGGGTTATTGTGTCATCTTGTGAGTGTTAATGATTTAGATCATGACATTCTTCCATAGACTCAGTGCCTGTAGTGAATGAGTTCTTAGATGTATTTCTTATGATTTGCCTGGAGTCCCTCCCCCTCGAGAGATTGACTTTGGTATCGACTTAGAACCCGATACTAAACCGATTTCAATTCCACCCTACAGGATGGATCCATCTGAACTCAAGGAGTTGAAGCTCCAGTTAAAAGATCTCACTGATAAGGGTTTCATTCAGCCGAGCATATCCCCTTGGGGCGCTCTAGTGTTGTTTGTGAAAAAGAAGGATGGAACCCTTAGAATGTGTATCGATTATCGGCAGCTCAACAAAGTCACTATAAACAATGAGTATCCACTTCCCAGAATAGATGATCTGTTCGATCAACTCCAAGGGTCTAGTTTCTTCTCTATGATTAATCTTCGTTTAGGGTATCATCAGCTTAGGGATATAGATATCCCAAAGACAGCCTTTCTTACCCGTTATGGTCATTATGAGTTCTTAGTTATGTCATTTGGTCTTACGAATGCACCTGCTGCATTTATGGACCTCATGAACCGAGTCTTCTGTGAATACCTTGATTCTTTCGTCATAGTATTCATTGATGACATCCTCATCTACTCTAGGACCAAGGAAGAGCATGAACAATATTTGAGTCTAACCTTGCAGGTACTTAGACAACATCAGTTGTATACCAAATTCAGCAAGTGTTAATTCTGGCTTAGATCACTAACCTTCCTGGGTCATGTTGTGTCCGATCAGGGCGTGGAGGTGGATCCCAGGAAGACTGAGGCTATGAAGAACTGGCCAAAGACACTTACTCCCACTGACATCCGTAGCTTTCTCGGATTGGCTGGTTACTACCGCAGGTTCGTGGAGGGTTTTTCTTCCAATGCTACCCCACTGACAGCTTTGACTAAGAAGAAGGCCAAGTTTGAATGGACGGAGACTTGTAAGGAGAGTTTCCAGGAGCTCAAGGATAGACTCACATCACCCCCGGTGCATACTTTGCCTAAGTGTGGTGAGAATTACACTGTTTACTGTGATGCAACTAAAGTTGGTTTGGATTGTGTTCTTATGCAGGTTGGTAAGGCGATAGACTATACGTCTAGACAAGTTAAGGTTCATGAGAAGAATTATCCCACTCATGACCTGGAGTTGGCAGCTGTGGTGTTTACACTGAAGCTTTGGAGGCACTACTTGTATGGAGTGCATGTGGATGTGTTCACATACCACAAGAGTCTCTAGTACGTGTTCACACAGAGGGAGTTGAATCTACGTCAGCGGAGATGGTTGGAGCTATTGAAGGACTATGACATGAATGTTCACTACCACCCAGGTAAGCCTAATGTTGTAGCTGATGCTTTGAGCAGGATGAGCATGGAAAGTACAGCCCACGTTGAGGATGAGAAGAAGGAGTTCGCGAAAGATGTACACAGACTGGCCAGACTGGGTGTGCGATTGGTTGAATCTACTAGTGGGGGTGTTTCAGTTCATCCTAGTTCTGAATCATCCTTGGTAGTTGAAGTCAAGCAGGGTCAGCATCTCGATCCTGTGCTGATGGAGTTGAAGGACTAAGTGTTGATAAAGATGAATGAGTCTTTCGCTTTGGGATGTGATGGCATACTTAGGTATCAGGACAGACTGTGTGTACTAGATGTGGATGATTTGCTGACCAGGATTGTTGCAGAGGCCCATGGTTCCAGATATTCCATACATCCAGGTTCTACCAAGATATATCATGATCTTAAGCAGATTTATTGGTTGGATGGCATGAAGAAGGACATTGTAGAATATGTGGCCAAGTGTCCTAATTGTCAACAAGTTAAGGCAGAACATCTTAAGCCTGGCGTTCTTACTCAGATTATTGAGGTTCTGACTTGGAAGTGGGAGGCCATTAATATGGACTTCGTGGTTGGTCTTCCGAGGACTAGGAGACAGCATGACTCCATATGGGTTATTGTGCACAGGATGACTAAGTCTGCCCACTTTATCCCTGTGAAGTCTACTTACAGATCCGAGGATTATGCGAGCCTCTACATTGATAACATTGTGAGATGGCATGGGATTCCTTTGTCTATCATGTCAGATAGAGGATCTCAGTTTACTTCACATTTGATGAGATCTTTACAGAAAAGCTTGGGCACGCAGGTAAAGCTTAGTACTACCTTTCATGCTCAGACTGATAGGCAGGCAGAGCGCCCCATTCAGACATTGGAGGACATGTTGAGAGCGTGTCTGATTGACTTCAGGGGTAGCTGGGATGACCATCTGCCTTTGAGAGAGTTCTCGTATAATAATAGCTATCACTCCAGCATTAGGATGGCACCGTTTGAGTCACTGTATGGTAGGAGGTGTAGATCTCCATTTGGGTGGTTCGAGGTTGGATAGTCATCCATTTTGGGTCCATAGATCATTCATGAGGCCTTAGAGAAGGTCAGAGTGATTAGGGACAGGTTGGCTACTGCTTACAGTCGGCAGAAGTCATATGAAGATAACAGAAAATGGTCCTTAGAGTTTGATGTTGGTGATCAGGTCTATTTGAATATATCACCTATGAAGGGGGTGATGAGTTTTGGCAGGAAGGAGAAGTTGAGTCCGAGGTATGTTGGGCCATACGAGATCCTACAGCGTGTGGGTGAGGTGGCCTATGAGTTGACATTGCCTGCGGAGCTAGCTTCGGTCCATCCAGTCTTTCATGTATCCATGTTAAAGAAGTGCCTAGGTGATCCAGCATTGATTCTACTTATGGAAGGTTTAGGGGTCGATGAAGACTTGTCCTACGAGGAGGTGCCTGTTGAGATCTTAGACAGACAGATCAAGCGGGTGAGGAACAAGGAGATTGCCACAGTGAATGTATTGTGGAGAAATCATCTTGTTAAGGGTGCTACGTGGGAGGCTGAGGACGATATGAGATCCCGCTACCTTCATCTTTTCAGTTCTTGAGGTTAGACTCCTTACTCTTAAGTCTAAGTTACCTTATCTCTCCATATTTTTGTTGCTATTGCTTGACTGTGCATAGTGATTATGTTATGATCTGACTGGCATTACCCTAGATAGTAGTAGTGTCATTCGGGAATGAATGTTCCTAAGGGGGGGATAATGTAACAATCCTAAAAATGGATAAGATAAGAAATGCTTAATCTGTCAAGAATGGCTATGATTAGACCAGGGTTCACACGGATTGATGCGCGTAGAACCAGACCTCGAAACCCTTGCTACAGCCAAGCCAACTAACTTGGGGAGTTAGTTGATCTTTGAAAGGTTGGGTCCAACCATGTAGGGATCTCGAATACGAAGATTTACTCGAAGGATTCTTTACCGGACTTAAAAAGGGGAAATCGTAGGTTTGAAGGGTCTAGGGGTAAAATGGTCTTTTTTCCTGGATAAGGGTAGTATCGTAATTACCCTAAATATGGAATTAATTATTTAATTAATAAGGTGGAAGGGCAATTTGGGGAGAGAGGGCCGAAATTGGGCTTTTGAAGTGAAGTCTTGCTCCACCCGGTTCGAACCTAGGTGGAAGCAATGAATTAAAGTGATTCTTATTTAAGCTATTGAAGTAATGTAATTAATTAATAATTATTATTCATTATCTGATTTAAAATAAAATAAAAATCAGATTTTTATTAAATAAACAAAACCCTATTGATTAAGTCCTAAAACTAGACTCCTAAGCCTCCTACAACTCCCACTCTCTCACGTTTATCTCTCCACTCTCACGCTCAATCTCTCTTACTCTTTCGCACGTATTTTCTCTGCCAAAATAAGAAACAAAAGCAGAAAAATAAACCAAGTTCTTCACACTTGAAGAACTCACACTAAATCACAAGAAAACAAACGTTAATTGCACACTAGGCTAAGGGAGGTTGTCATTCGAGTGGAGTTGACATTGAGGAGGCTTAGACGTGTTCTTGGGTGAAGTTTTTGGGCATCAAGTCAAGGGTTTAACGTCAAAAAGGTATGGGTTTTCTTCTCTCTTGGTCCCTTTCCCAAGAGACCCCTTAAGGTTCAGATTATTAAGTCCGAAAACTAGGATTGTTCCCCCTTTGCATGCCCCTATCACTAGCTCCCAATGAATCGTAGGTTGGGTATGATTGCTGGTAGATTTAGGTGTATGTTATATTTTTGTGATGAATATGATTATGTTTGTGTACTTGAAATCGTATGAAAGACAAGTATGTATTCGAAAATATGTGCAAGTGTGTGCGTGTGCAAGTATGTTACAGTGAATGAGGTTCTCGGGTTAAGGCTCCAAATTTGATAATTTTTTTGTTGTAATTTTACGTGCATAAACCTATGTAAATCGTGATGTTCATTAAATTAAAGTGTGGCTGATTTGAGTACAAATCTTTTGGCTAAACGAATCTATGAAAAATGTACCACAAGTGTTAAATGATCTATGAATTTCCCTGAGATTTCAAGTAAAAATGTTGGTGAAAGTAAGCTAAGAAAATGACTAAATTTCCAGCAAACTTACAAGTTTAGTTTAGGCTAAATGTAGAGGAATAAATCTGTAAATTATTTGAGTGTAAAGGGATGAGGCCACCAGGGTTCAAACCTGTGACCTCATCCGCGAATTTGCCTTAAAAACGTGGAATGGGAAATGGGATCAAGGGAAATCGATCTTGGGTGTGCTGCCTGAAAAGTAAGGTACAAGAAAATTAATAAAATAAAATGGGAGGCGTGGGAATCGAACCCACGACCTCCAGGCAGCGAGTGGAAGAAAAGGAAAAATAAAAGAAAAGGAATGTGAGGTGTGGGAATCGAACCCACGACCTCAAAGTTTGAAGGAGAGTAAAGGAGAAAGGGAAAATAAAAAGAAAAGAAATGTGAGGCGTGGGAATCGAACCCACGACCTCAAGGCAGTGAAGGGAGTTAAGGAGAAAAATGAAGATAAAAGAATTGTGAGGCGTGGGAATTGAACCCACGACCTCTAGGTAGGCTGCGAAATAAAAGAAAAATAAAGAGAGGTTATGGGGGTTTGATCCCACAACCTCAAGGTCTATGCGAATTGGACAAGGAGAATTAAATTTAAAAAGAAAAAAAAAGGGATGTGGGGGTTCGATCCCACAACCCCTCGGCCAAATAAGAGGAGATTCCAAGGAGAAAAATAAAGAGGAAATGTTGATGTTGGGGCTCGATCTAGGGTCCCAATGTCATGTGAACTAAAATTAAAATCAATGAAAAATGTAAGTGTTGTCCAAGGGATTCGAACTTGGGTTCCCTTGCCCATTTTTCGTATTGATACAAAAGTCATACGTGAATTAAATGTTCAAGAATAATGCCGCCTACTTAGATCGAAATCGAGATCTTGGCATACATACAAGATGCATAAGTCTTGTACTACATAATCTTAGGAAGATATGAGTCACTTAACGAACTATGAATGAAGCCTCATGGCTTGTATATATAGACCCATAAGTCTAGCATACGCTTAAAGAAGTGAACCTAAGATTTATGTAATGAAATGATGTAACCCTAGAAGGGTTAAGTAAGAGTGTAAAACACACTAAATGGCCAAGTGCATTGGCATACGATGAAATGATTATTATATAATGAAATGATGAAACCCTAGAAAGGTTAAGTAAGAGTGTGAAGCACACAAATGGCCAAGTGCATTGGCATATGATGAAATTAACATTCACGTAAAAAGGGGTGAGTAATTATGAAGAGAAAATTTGCTAATGTTAATGAATGTGGTGAAAACATGATATGAGGCTAATGTAAAAGATGAGAACAATCTCAAATGAGCCTAAGTAAATGTTACAAAAACGTACTAACCTATAAGAGTGTAAAGTTAATGAAGAGACCAGTCTCTATGAACACTCTAATGAAAGTATTGGGATTAACACACTTAATACTAATGATGATATGAGAAATCATCTATTGAGCTATGATGTCTTCATACTAGAAGCCAGCTTCCATGACGTATGAGTTGAATGTAATGGAACTTTATACTGAGCACCGATAGACTAGCTATGCGCGGTGATGCCTTCTTTCGGGAAGGGCGGAGGTTCACGTAACTGTCATGAGATGAGACTGTCTGGCATGCCATTTATGGGTCTCCTTATATCTCCTAGTCTTTGAACCTATACTGCCAATATAGGGATCTGGCGGGGTTAAATTCCCATGTACGCTAGCATGTTTTGGGTCACATTGGCCGGTGATTCCACCTCTTTTCGGTGTTGGGGAGACACTGGATTTCATGATGCTCACATGACCTATGTCGGTTAAAGTTAAAGTTCCCAATGAATGAATGAGGCCAGCCTCAAATGATGCACATAATGAAATGAACGATACCAAAGGTGTTAGGATAGGATAATCAAGAGGTGAGCTAGACTCAGGTAATGACACTAGGTTATTCTTGATTATTGCACAGCAAACCCGATGAAAGTCTTAAACTACATCCTAGGTATAGCTGGTTGTTCACACTAGCCTATGAAGGAAATGAAATGAAGTACGTATGAATGAATGAAGCAGACTCTGTGTTTGCTAATGAAGACTCCCTAGTTGAGGTCCCATATGTTGAGCCCTCATTTTGGAAAGTCTTAATATCAAGTCCATGATTCCAAGTCTCATGTCATATGAATGAATGTTATAAAAGATGTTATGTGCTATATGCAATATGATATGTGCTATGTGTAAGATGTTATGTGCTGTGTGCAATATGATAAGTATGATGATGCATGTTACTCTCATGGCATGACTTTCCTAATCCAAATTTGGAAAGCTCACTGACTTTCCTAATCCAAATTTGGAAAGTTCACTAACTTTCCTAATCCCAATTTGGAAAGTCCACTGACTTGACTTTCCATAATCATGTTGTTAGAAAAGAGCTATTCTTACTCATGCATGTCCTTGATGTGTTCTTGCACATACCCATGCTTAGTACAAGTGTGTACTTATCCCATACAACTCAATCTTTTTAGGTACAGGCACAGGTGGACGCTAGAGCTTACAGGTTAACTTTGCAGCTATCCGGACGTGGAGCTTTCATCCGGACTTGGTAGGCCCTCATTCTTTCGAGGATGTCTACTGTTATTATCTAGCTTAGACATAGGCTTTAGCTAGTGGAGCATGTTCCACTAGTGTTTCTTTCCACTTTATCAATCCTAAAGGAATTCAACCTCATGCTCTCGTACCAAGTTTTTCACATCCGGGGAGCACCCCCTAGACGTAACCGGCATCGGCGTCATCTTTGAGGACTAAGACTAGCCTCTTAGCTTACATCATTACATTCATAGGTTAAAAATGCGGAAAATTTAAAACTTTTTATACTACATTGAGGTTTACATAGACCTCTACATACACATAATATATTCATATCGAGTATACATAGACTCTTCATATAAGAAGATTACATAGTCTTCTACTTTTATTGCACATATATAGTATAAGATAGTCTCTTAAGAAGTGTATAACATTGTCTCATATTAAACCATCTAGATAAGAGTATCACAATTTTGGCATAGCCCTTACATAAACAATTATAGGCACATATAGGCTTTTGTCACATCCCGAGACCACACCCTTGAAGATATGGCACTCTCGAAGTGCAACCGCCGTACTCGACCTCTCGGAGGTCTTATACAAGCCCTTTCGTATTGTTCATCGCATATACATAGTGAAAAATAATATGGAATTAAAACTTTTCACAAAACATTTCATAGTCTTTAAAAACACCTTCACATAAAATCCTTAGGAAATACTAAGTCTCATTTCATCAAATCTTAGACACAAGAGTACTTGGGACATGGCCCATACACAATAGAAATATAGTACTACTAAGTCTATTGCAATACTTCAATAAAAGATATAAAAGACATCTATGCCCTCGAGTCAAATGAGGACATACTTCAACTTCACGTGTATGACGCTACGATCCAAGTCTTGCTTCCCAAAGCATGGAATTAGTAAAACCACATGTACTATGTATGACATAATGCATAAAAATCATGAAAACGGAAATTTATTGGAAATATGCATATTTTGATTCAAACATCATAATATAATCATAAGAAAAAAATTTATAAACTTAGAAACACATAAGAAACCACTTAGTCAATTTATAACATTTTTAAGATCAACCTTACAGTGACCTCAACTCACTGTACAGTGAACTTCACTGTTACAGTGAAGTTGATTACTTTCACCTAAGATGCCTTCTAGCATGTAATGATCCCACTAAAATCTATCCTAAGGCTCACTTAAGCAACACAAAGATAGACCGTCCATACACCCTCTGGAAGCATGCCTAAACGATCCTCAAGACTACTTACAATGATACACATCCACACTTACAACACAAAACAAATGACATGTATAAAATATGACATTCTCTTTACGAAGGGTATCAAAAGACTTACTTAAGTACTCCTAGAAGAGAACGCCCATACACCCTCTTCAAGGTTACCTAAATAATCCTTAAGACTTCCTAAGTTCAGATAATTCCTAAAGAAGCAACAAACTTCCCTAACTAGAGTATTTCCATAGATAAAACATGAAGAGATCATCCCTTATGCCCTCTTCACACTTTAAGTAAGGAATCCTTATGTAACTTTAGATTAGGTACGCATTCATTTGCACACTTTCTAACATAAGTCATTATTTTAGTTCATTAAGAGACATTCATCACATTGAGGACATCAAGTAAATGGTCTTTGAGAAGACCTAGGAACTCTCACTAACATCTTCAAAGCCTATTTTGCAATGTCTAGATGGCGTTCCATACCACCACCTAAACTTCATAAAACTTCTCTAATGCTAATAGGTATCAAAGATGATGAGAATAGGGAATAATAGACATAGACCATGGTAGCAAAACATGGAACCCACAGTTCTATCATGCTCCGATGAGGGTGTTCCACTTGCCAATGGTAGAAATTTAACACATCCTATATACGCACATGGCTAAAGAATATGAAGGGCTTACTTTATATTATAGCCTCATACTTCAACTAGAACTACTTCCCTTACAATAATCACTCGGTGCTAGACTTTGTTCTCATAGAGTAATTCACATTAAAGGTTCATACGAAAGGGTTCTATATCAAGTTCATAATCCAATCACATTTACCCTACCAAAGAGGTCCCCTAGGTCTGACTTACAATGGATACAAGAATATCAATATTAAATTCCTAATGATTTATATGATGTCGTTCTAGCCAACCAACCTTAAGTCCATCATTCATTACAAGAAAGATACCATTACAGCTTTCTACTTCAAGATTCATAACCTTACCACTAGGTTTAAGGTTGCACATAAAGGACCATCTTATAATCATTCAGGGTCTAAGATATCATGCATTCATACAATACTAACAGACTTAGCATTCTATGTCAATACATCACAAAATTACATATCATTCATGCATCAAGAAAAGGGACTTAAGTTTGCCTAAACAAGACACAACATTACTTCACTTTAGCACATATTACATGTCGTTGTAGAAGCACATAGGAATAACCATTATCATCTTTAAGTCAACCTATATGCTACTATATCATCATAAATATAACCATCATAAACTCATATAGTTAAGTTGGAACAATCATGCATCAACTCTAAGACTACACACATGAACACATAGTCACAGTCTAACATGATCACCTAAATAGCATCAATAGAAGAAACACATACTTTCACATGCTTAACATATAGGTAGATATGATCATACTTCACATAATCAACTGCACATATCATCCTATTACTTCAAGTAGATTCTGACACGGCTATGATCTTCATAATACCAAAAATAACGCCACCAAGGCCACATCAATCACATAACACCGCCACCATCAGTGGACCATAACAATCACAACATAATTGAAGAGATATAATACATAAAATAAAGAGAAATAGGTCAGGGTACCACCAATCCATTCTCTCCACTTCTATCCATGTTTAAATCATCCAATTCAACACCATAAGGCTCTTACCCATGGTCATGAACATCAATTCAATGCATTTATCATAATAGTTAATTAATATAAGTAAATTCAATATAGATTTATCAATATAAGAACAATTAGACATCAATTTAATACAATTCTTACATCATTTGATAACCCATAGAAAACTACAACACAATTCATAAGCATTAAGACAATATTAAGTAACCCATAAAGTAGTCAAAAACTAGGGTTCATCAATTACATGTGTTCATAGGTTAATCAAGTTAAAATCATCTAATTAAAACAATTTAATCAATACTTAATGATTAAAAACATTTAATGCAAGAACCCATGGATAAATAATAAAATTGGACAACTTCATCTTTGATAACTTTAGAAATCTTCTTTGAATTTGGCTCCTTAATGAATCGAGTTTCAAGGATAAAAAACAATACCTCAATGAAGATAATACTCCAATTTGATGAAGAATCACCACTCAAATCTCCAATCCATGTTTTTCCTTGAGCTTTGGCTTTATTAGAGTCTTAAGGAATTTCTAAGGGATTTTGGGGGTTTTATTCGGAAGAATGAATTCTTCTAAGTGTTAAAGACTTCTATACCTGTTTAAAACACCCAAAATACCCTTAAGTAACCGCCAATCTTCTTATTTGAATGTGGGGTGAATTTACGACTTGACCCCTCAACTTACAGGAACAACCTCACAGACGTAAGGCCCATCGACGGCCCATCCCTTGACCAATTGACCATCCTGCTGGTCCGAGGTCTAGGACTGAGGCTGGTCTTTGTCCTATCCTTCCCAACGCCTAAGTTTCCATCGACGATACCTCACCTACGGGGCATCGATTGACCCACTTGGCGTCGACTTTCATCCGTAGGTGGGCTGTCTTGGACAGTCTTTTGCCACCAATATGGGTCCTTCCTCAAGGACCTTTGGTGGTCCTTGGCGATATTTTCCCAGACGTTTCCAACCCCAAACATGCTCGTATATGATTTAAGGACCTCACACATGAATCTCACCCAAAACGAACAAGTAAAACTCGACAAAACATGCTTAGACACACATGGTCATTTCAAGGCAAACCTTTAGAACGTCATGGACGTTCTTGGACGTTTAACCTCCAAACTTCACTAAACTTGACACAATTCCTATATACACTATAATAACTCATAGAAGGACTTCACAACCTCATGAATCACACATAAGAACGGAAAACCACATTTGAGGAAATTAGGTGACTTAGTCGTCGAACGTCTTAGTCGTCCCTTGACGTTTGACTTCCAATGCACCTAAACTCATACATACTACCTCAATACCAAATTATGGACCAATTTAGGACATTATGCCATCATGAAAACCGGGTTAGTTTCTAGTTCACCTAAGTCATTTTCGGGATCTTATAGCTATACAAATATAGATCAAAAATGAAAGAAAATGAACAAAGTGTGTTTAAGACTAAACCACATCCGATAGGTAGATAACGACATCATACTAAGAAAGTGAGGACCTACCGAACTTGGAAGATAAGAATCCAAGTATTCTTCAAAGCCTTCACTAATATCAACCCCCAAATCCTAAATTATAGTAAACATCAAACATTGGTTAGTGCACATTTGTACTAAGTATGGGTATATGCACATAAAACAAGTGAAATTGTGCTAAAGAGGATATTTTATAAAAAACCATGCTAAAGTACTTTGAAAAGCCTTATGCACAATCAATAACCCATGTAAGCTAATAATCACATAATCCATAAGTCAAACTCATGTACGACACAAGACCAACATCAACAAGTAAAAGTCAAGTCAACATCTACAAGAGTTCATAACATCATAATATAAGCAAGACCCTTACTCACAACCCATCATTTAGCCTACAAGTGCAATAACCAAGCAAAGACCCATAACCTTATTAAATCAAGCAAACCAAACATAGGATCACAAGTAATGCCCAACACAACATAACATAGCATCAATAGTAGTCATCATCATATTTAGAAATATAGATCAATAGCATATTCATCAATGAAACTAACAACATAAAGGACCATAAACATTTAAAGTCAACATAAGCATAATATTTACTTTAAAAGATCATTATATCATAAAAACATCCTTCTAGGACTTTCCTCAAAGCGAACTAGTGCAATGCCTAGGTAGAGTCCTAAACCCCTACCAAGATTAAGCCAACCTCTCAAGTCACCCTATCTAGAGTTCACATAATTACTTCATTTCACTTTCGGGAACATTTTCCTTAACCGACATAGAGCAGAAGAGCTAAGTGTGGAATCCGGTGTCGTAAAACCTTACACCGATGGAAGGTGAACTATCGCCAAAAGTAGATCCAAACATAAATGTAGCTTTCTAGGTGGATCCACTAGCTAGTCATCCTATGGTGGCAACATTGTTCTAGAACTAGAATATATGCATGAACCCTCTACATGCCTATGGAATTGGAGCCTCATCTAATGGGAATCCATTGGGTGAGTGTCCCTCAAAGGGGAGTCAAGACCTTATATGGAACTATATTTTGAGTCTTCCTCTATGGGAAGTGAACACCTCTCATTGTCAAGTTCACTCGGTGCTAAGCTAAGTCCCTTTTGAAATGTCTTTCTTTAACAATCATAACTTATTTTAGGTCATTGGGTGTATCACTTGTATAATTATAGTCATTTAGCTCAATAGGTATTTCATGAGATTATCCTTTCATGGCAACCCTCACATGTGCGATTAGCATATCATCATAATTTCATAACAAGGCACATATGCAAGTCATCACCAACCTTATATCATTTCATCTTATGCATAATTTCATTATCACATCGTCAAGACATTTAAATTCAAAATCATACCAACACCTATGTATGTTATTCAAAAGATATACTTCAATTGACCTACATCACTAATCACAAGCAATCATACTTGAAGTAAAGGTTAAGATCATTAAGACTTACAAAATCTCCTTCGAAAGTCATCATCATGTGTTACCATCAATTAACCATTTACATCCAATAATAGGTGTAGTGACATCAATCAATAGTAATTAATATAAGAACAAGGTCAATTGCATCATCACTATCCCAATTAACATAAACTCATAACCTAGGGTTAGGTGAATTAGGGTTCATCATGAATTCATCAAGAAATAGATCCAATACCAACAATAAATTACCCTAGTAAGTCCATACATGAACTAGAATAGATAAAACAAGTCCATATAATCAAATCATTCTTCCATTCCCATAAATTAATGACTAAGATGCAAGATTTGGGGAATTTGGGTAAGGGAACATCATCAACATGAAATTGAATCAATTAAAATCAATTAATAAATAATCTATACTCAATTAGTCATAGGAAATCACATTTTATCATCAATTTGAAGTTCATAAGAAAACCCATTAGAATTGGAAAACCCCATTGAGGTCCGTTTTGGCTGCGTGTAGCACAACAGCCCACTGATTCTTGACTTTCGCAAGCTGCTTTTGCAGCCTACCCACCCATGTTGGGGTCCTCTTCCATGACCCTTCGGGAGGTCTTGGGGGTGTTTTTAAAAGAAGTTTAGACCCAATATACTACACTCTACCTAACCAAAGTATTTTTAAAATTTTTAGACTTCATTTGACCCTCCAAAACCATTTCCAAACATAGCGACATCAACCAGTTGAATTAAGCTAGTTTACGGACGGCATGGACGTTGTTTGACGTCTTGGCTCTAAAATATCTAGGATGAATTATATTTTAGGTCTTAAAATAGTATCTAAACCCTTAGACACTCAAGTTAGGCTCTAGATTAGGTCTTGACTTTTCGGAGTGTTACAAACTTAGAGAGGTCTATTGGTGGGATGGCTTAAAAAAGGACGTAACAGAGTTTGTTACTAAGTATCCAAATTACAAATAGGTTAAAGATGAGCATCTTAAACCAGGTGGTTTAACCCAAATGATAGTTGTTTCTACATGGAAGTGGGAATCCATCAATATGGATTTTTTTGTTGGGTTGCCTCGAACCCGGGATCAAAATGATTCTATATGGGTTATTGTGGATAGGTTGACCAAATCTGCCCACTTTATTCATGTTAGGTCTACTTATACATCCCAAGATTATTCAAGGATCTACATTAATTTGATTATGAGACTTCATGGGATTCCTTTGTCCATCATTTCGAATAGAGGTGCCCAATTCAATTCTAGTTTTTGGAAATTTTTCCAAAAGGGGTTAGGTACACAAGTGAAACTTAGTACCGCTTTTCATCCTCAGACAGATGGTCTAGCGGAACGTACCGTTGAGACACTTGAAGACATGTTAATAGCATGTGTCTTTGATTTCAAGGCAAGTTGGGATGATCACTTATTTTTGATTGAGTTCTCATACAGGAATAGCTACCATTCGAGCATCTCCATGACACCTTCTGAAGCTCTTTATGGTAGAAGGTGTAGATCTACGGTTGGATGGTTTGAGATTGGTGATTCGACACTCCTTGGTCCAGAGATTATCTATGAGGCTATAGAGAAGTTTCGAATCATAAGAGATAGATTGAAGACTACCTATAGTCGGCAAAAGTCTTGTGCCGACAATAGAAGAAGAGACCTTGAGTTTGAAATAGTAGATCATGTCTGCTTGAATATTTCACCTATGAAAGGGGTGATGAGGTTTCGTACTAAGGGGAAGTTGAGTCCCCTGTATGTTGGTCCTCATGAGGTTATACAATGAATTGGGAAGGTTGCTTATGAGTTTAAACTACATAGCAAACTATTTTCAGTTCATCAAGTGTTTCATGTTTCCATGCTCAAGAAATGCATAGGCAACCTGGAATCCATTCTGCCTATTGAGGTTTTAGGGGTGGATGAGAACCTATCCTATGAAGAGGTTCCGGTTGAGATCCTAGATCGCCAAGTCAAGAAGTTGAGAAACAAGGAGGTTGCCTCTGTAAAAGTTCTATGGAGGTACAATCTTGTTGAGGGTTCAACATGGGAGGCTGAAGCCGACATGAAGTCCCACTATCCTCATCTTTTTATTCGTTGAGGTTAGACATTCCTCTTAGTAAAGAAATTAATGAATAATCATGAAATTTACTTGCTTTCTAAATAGGTGAATGTGATGGTAAAAGTCATACCAATTTGAGTTAAGAGAAAGCTTTCATACTCTATTCTTGGACTTATGTGAAATATGTATGCATGCGACTTCTTAAGATTTTGTTGTTTTGTTGTTGTCTTGAGAATAACGATAGCATGGTAATCTTTGATGTACTTTAAGATCGTGATAATGTTGATAAGGAAATTCCTCACTACGTGTTATGAAATATTGAGCTCTTACATAATTGTGAATCATGAATTGAGTACTATGTGTAATGTTGTGGTATGTGTTGATAAGAGTTGTGAAGTACTCCTATGAGATGTGAATCATTATGATGTTATGTTATGTGTTGATTGGGCTGCTATTATTGAGTATACTCCTTACCCTCCACAAGATTTTAGTGTCATTCGGGGACGAATGTTCCTAGGGGGGATAATGTAATACTCAGAAAATGCCATGACTTAGACTAGAGATTAATCTTTTTAATAATGTTTAAAATGATTTTTACTGACCTATATTAATTTAATAAACTCATTTGGAAAAGTTTTGAGAAAAAATCACAAAGAAATACCTTGACGTCCGAAAACTAGCTAATTTGAACTAATTGACGTCCCTATGTTTGGGGAACGTTTCGAAGTGTCAAATGAGGTCGAAAACTTGTAAAAAGACCTTGTATAGGTATTATGTAGTAGAAATGATCCAAACGTCCGATAACGACACCCCAAGGACAAACCAAAGGGTCCATGGGGAGGACCCACACATGGGTGAGCAGCCTGGAACAGGCAGAATTGGAGGAACAAGTGAGCGACGGACTGTCCTCACGAGGTGTACTGCCTCAATATGTGAGGGGAAGCCTCGTGACGCGAGGCTGACACACACCTCACTGCCTCAACCAAAAATTTTAGAAAAATGATGGGATTTTGCACCGAGACGCGCAGCCATTTGCCAAGAATCATTTAAATCATATTTTTTGTAATTCAACTTCATAAAAAGACCCATTTAAGCGGAAGGTCTTTTGGGTAATTTATAGGAAGACTATAAAAGAATATTAGGTCAGTTTTAGACCACTTTTACACGTTCCAAATCAGATCAACAAAGTTCTTTCATCTCTCTCAAGAACACTCTCTTTTCCAAACCCCATTGAAGAACAACAAGAGCTTAAAGAAGAAGATGAATACTTCAAGGATTTCATCCAAATTTTCGTGGATTATTAGTCTATAAGGTATGAGTTTTTCACACTTGGGATTCCTTTCCCCAAGAGGTCCTTTCAAGATAATTTTTCAAGAAATTTAAATACTAGGGCTTTTATTCTACAGAACGAATTTTTCTTCCTAACTCTAGATTTATGATTTTTGATGAAAAGTAAGTATTTTATATGGTCTATTTCACATTAATTGATGAGTATGTGGTTAATAATGTTTGTATTTCGTGAGAATCAAGTTCTTATTTAGATGATGTTTCGTATGGTTGTCTCTTCTACTTGATAACATGTAAACGTTGGGATTGGAACTAAGACTTGAATGAACTCTTTAATGACCTTTTCCCTTATCCTACATCATAATTTGATCTTGTTTATGAGTTGAAGAGTTACTATTGGTTATGCTATTGAGTATTTCACTATGTTGTTGTTATGATTGTTGTATGTTGAACGTAAGTTCTTGAATAAGGCTCTTGGAAGCAAGAGGTAAGTCTTCTAAAGTCATGATTGCTCTATGATGGTTATGTTAGCTTATAAATTATGATGCTATGCTATGGAAATATGTATGATATTGCTATGTATATATATATGTTGGGCTACAACCATGTTTATTATGAGGTCATCATAAGAATACGAAAATGCAGGTTTATGATATACTTTTGTATGCTTTACGCAAGGTGATTATGTTATGAAATCTCATATATGAAGGGTTATGATAAAAGGAAATTCTCATCTAATCTTAAAGAGATCATGATCATATTTATACAAGGAGTTAATCTTCTATGACCTATGATAATTTATCATAAAAGACAACATAAAGGTTATTCAAGAAAGAGACTGAAGCTAAGTACCGATGAACTAGATATGAGAGATGTCCTTTCCCTAAATGGAAGGTAAGTCACAATAACTCTCATGAGGTAGAGTCTGCCATGTAATGTGAACTATGGGTCTCTAATACATCTCGTAGATCTTGAATTATGTTGCCACCATAGGATAATAGCTTGTTGATCTACCTAGAAAACTATTGCCATGTTTAGTTCTACTTTGGCCGGTATACCACCTTCTTTCGGTGTGGGATTTTATGAAACATGATTCCATGTTTAGATCACATGGTCTATGTCGGTTAAGGCGAATGTTCCCTCATGAAAAGTTAAAGATAAGTAAATGCACATTGACTAGGGTGACTTGAAGAGTCTACTTTGTATAGGTAGGGGTATGGGACTCTTCCTACACATTGCACAAGTTGACTCTATGGGAAGTCCTAGGAGATTGTTCTTATATAATATGATAATATGAAAGGTATTATGTTTATGATATATGATGTTACTCTTATATGATTTTGGTCATTACGATTAGTATGTTATTGGGTTATATTGTTCAAGTGATGACTACTTATGCTACAAGTTATATGAAGCAATCCTTTACTCATGGTCTCCTATCTTATATAGTTAGTTGTGTGGGGTTATGGGGCTTCACATGACCATTGCACTTGTATGTTGGGGATGGGATCATTTGTAAGTGTTTTGTATGTTATTTATATGTTATCTATTCAATATGAATGTTAACATGACTCTATGATAATATGTCTCTGATTATGCCAAAGTTGTATGTTGATGAAGTTTTAACTTGTATATGCTCTATGGTTTGTGCATTGAGGACATTCACATGACTTAGCATGCTTTATCAAGAATGATAAATGATCCTCTTTTATGCATGTCCTTAAAATTTATGTGCATATACCCATACTTAGTATATGTGGCGTACTAACCCCATTATTTAATATTACTACAAATGTAGGATCCGGCCATTGAAGATTAAGAAGGTCGTTTGAAGAAGCTTTGAACTCTTTCTCCAACTATTGGTAAGTCCTCATGTCCGGGGATGCTATTTTTCATATTCCAGCTTATGAAGAGATTAGTATATTTCAAGAATATTCTATTTTCATTTATGTTCTTTGGATTCTTTCTTATTAAGACCTTTATGGCGTATTGACTATTTATTGGCTAAGTCTAGATTCGTATTCTTTAGATGGTTCTATATATGTGAGACAAGTTTTTAGAATATCCCATGTCATTATGAATGTTATGTATGAAGTCTAACTATACTTCAAATAGAATGTATAAGTTTTTATTTTCCGTAATTTTTACTGATCACATGTTATGACGAATGCTAAGGGCTTGTCAGAGGGCTTTGATTGGACGCCGACGCCGATCGCATATGGGGTGTACTCTCCGAGTGTGACAGTTTCAAGAAAAGTTGAATTATGTCCTCACTTGACTCGAGGGCATAATTATCTTTAGACTTCTTTTATTCAAGTATTGTAATAGACTACGTAATTCTACAGTTCGTATTGTATGTGACGTGTCCCAAGTATTCTTCAGTCTAAGATTGGCATATGTTGAGACTTAGTATTTTCCTATGATTTTATATTATAGATGTTTAAGATATTTCATGTAAACAGTTTTAATTCCGCACTACTTTTCATACATGTTATGCAATGATTGATGTCAATGGATTGTACAAGACCTCTGAGATTTCAAGTACGCCATGTCACACTCCGAGAGTGGCATATCCTCTAGGGTGTCCTCTCGGGATGTGATAAAGTTGGTATCAGAGAATTGGTTATAAAAGTAGTCTTAGTAATCAAAAGTCTCTTAAATCCACGTCTAGTAGAGTCTTGTCCATCTGTGTGAGTGGTTACACATCTATGGGCGAGATGCTATAGGACGATAAAGTTTCTCCTCCTTCTCTATTCTTGTGTCATGCCGTAGAGTAAAAAGTTATGAGTTTCCTTCTTAATGCTTTTCTTTGTGTTTATAGGAAGATGACTTCTAGAAGGATGGCCGCTAGAAGGTTGGAAGAGGTAAGGGTGATTGAGGAAATTCCTCCTCAAGTTGAGCAAGATTAGCAAGTTCTTAATGGTGTTCAAGGTGCTCAAGGAGATCAAGGTGCTAGAAATGGTCCAGTCCCTATTGTGGAAGAAGGTAATGATGTTTTGGTGGTTCCCCGGACATGACTAATAGGGAGATTGATGTACCGTGGTTTCACGGTATTTATAATGCTTTTTCCTTAAGTTTAGTGTGTGTCGAAAACCTTTTTGTGTTGATTTTTATGTAAGTTTCTCTTTGTTTGCAGAAATCTTTCCAAGGATGAACGCGGAAGTTTTTGAGAAAGAAATGCAAAAGAGACCACCTACGGAACTTATGACGGTCCGTCGAGGCTGTGACGGTACGTAGGTGGCATCGTAGTGAGGAGAGAAGCTGCTGAAGGAAGATGGAGAAGTCTGACCAAGTGTGGGATTACGGAAGTCCATGACAGACCGTCATAGCCACGACGGTCTGTCCTGCTTGTTCGTCGTGATGATCAGAGAAGTAGTCCTAGTACCGAAATTCCAAAAAGTTCAATTATTTTGGAACGGAGACCCTCGACGGACCGTCGTGCTTGAAATGGTCCGTCATACCTGTCCGTCGAAGGGAATGAAAAAGCAGCAGAAGAATGTGTGAAGTATGGGACGACGGAGGCCATGACGGTTCGTCATGTCCATTACAGTCCGTCACGTGGTCCGTCGACCCAGACGCGTTTGGACAGATTTTTAGTAAATAGAATCCTTCTTTGATTAGGTTTTGTTTTTATTATAAATAGTTTGAAAAACCTCGTTTTTGGGGTTAGACTTTTTGATAATTCTTAGTTCTCTTGTTATAGTATTGACCTCTCGATTTTGGGAATTAAAATACTTTTTCCGGAATTGATTGTTGGGGATTTTGTTGATTAATCAAGTTAAATTCTGGAATTTATTCGTTCTCATAAAAGTAAGTGCATGAATTCTTCCATTAACAATATGAATTGTGTATTTATGAACATGGGTAACTAAACCCCATAGCTAGGGTTGTGGGAACCATGGGTGAATAACAAGGTAAAATCTAACTAAAATAACAATTCTAGAATGGTGTCTTGCATGTATTGATAATTCTTTCGTGTAGAAGTCTTTTTAACGGATGGCCAACGTTAGAACTCGCCTTAATGCTACTTGCCGGACCAAGGAGGTAGATAATAGGAAAAGAATTATCAACATAGATTTAGTGTAGACTATCTAATAGGCTAGTATTGGTGGGTACGAGTTAATAACTTAGTCAAATACCGAATACAATGCTTAATATGATTTAAAGATAAGGGTTAGTTTAGCAACACACGTAGCCGGACCAAGGTGCGGAGTGAAATTCTCTAGATGCCAGACGAAGGATTTAGAGATACATAACTTATCACTTTACATGCAAGATATTAGGATAGAATTGTTATAGTTAGATTTACCAAGTTAGGAACCTGTGGGGAACACTTAAGCCATAGTTACTTTTATAATTTGATTAAACTCCGAAAGCTGAATCTGTTAGTTGTTCATTTTTAATTAGTTAATCATTTTCATTAATTTAGAAATAAAAACCCCCCTTTTTGTCTTTTGTTTTCTCGGAAGATAGTTGGCTAAATAATATTAATAATAGAATAAAGTTAAGTCTGAACTATTTTCCTTGTGGGATCGATCCCAACCTCATCAGTTGAGTTCTTTACTTGATACGACCGCTTTACTTCTTATTTGAGAAGTAAGTTTGAGCGTATCAAATTTTGGCGCCGCTGCCGGGGAAAGTAGCTTTTAGATTAACTTAAACTTATTACTAAAGTTTAGTCAATATTTTCCTGATTTTACTTTTTCTGTTGTTTATGATTTTTGCAAAACTAACGTCCTTGTATGCCAAATACACGGAGATGAAGAGAACCCTTGTTTCCCTACGATCACGCGTTAGAGCGTACACTACGCAATATGAATAGAAACTTGGGTATAAATGATGATGATCCAAACCAGAACATCCCAGCTCCAGTTGATGCTCATGGTCGATTATTACCTGATAATCCTGGTCAAGATGCACAAAGGGGACAAAATCCCGCTCCACGTCCTCAAGAATACTACAGAGGTTATGATAAAATTGCAGATTCTGATGGGCCACTTGTCTTGCCCCCTCTACCAGAAGGTCACACCTTTGTAGTCAATAGTAGTCTAATGCAAATGCTCACTGCTAGAGGTTTGTTTTCAGGACTACCGTTTGAGGACCCACATGCACATATAGCTAAGGTGAGGGCAGTGTGTAAAAGTTGTGTAGGGAGGCCTGATTTGAATTTGGATGTAATATGGCTAAGAGTATTTCCTCTCTCACTCACTGGAGAGGCTGCTATTTGGTTCACTGAGCTCCCTTATATTTCAATTTTCACTTGGAACCAACTAAGGGACGTTTTCTTAGCACGTTACTACCCAGTCTCCAAGAAACTAAATCACAAAGACAGAGTGAACAACTTTGTGGCACTACCAGGATAGTCAGTTAGCAGTTCTTGGGATAGGTTCACTTCATTTCTGAGAAGTGTCCCCAATCACCGCATAGATGATGAGTCACTGAAAGAATACTTCTATCGGGGACAGGATGATAATAATAAAGCGGTATTGGATACTATAGCAGGTGATTCTTATGGGGAGTGTCCTTATGCTAAAATTGCCGAAAAATTAGAGAAAATCTCCCGGAATAATAAAGCATGGAGTACTAGAAGTCAGATACTGGGAGAAATACCTTTGCGGTGCAATCCACACACAACCCAGCCACAGATGCGATTCGTGAAGAGATGGTATAGATGAGAACTGAGCTTGGGTTGGTGTTAAAACATGTCACTGGGGGTGCAGAAAAGATAAACGCAATGAACTACTTGTCTAAACCACCACCACCAACTGATGAATATTATTATGAGGAAGATTCCTATGCAGTAAATGATCAGACGGGGGGTTTCCGACCGAATGCCCAAGGCTCCAACCAGGAGAATTGGCACCAAGGTCAAGGGAATCAAGGTCGGAACTATGGTAACTATAATCGTAAGGGTAATTATTACCGTGATGGAAATTACAACCGCAATAACAACTTCAACTGGGGTAACTATGGTAACAAAAATGATAGGAGTGGGCCCTATGTTCCTCCTCAAAATCGTGAAGTTGCTCCTAGGGATGGTGGAGGTAGTATGGCGCGAGTTGAGGATATGTTGCACAAGATGAGGAGGAGGTTCGATGCTAGTGATGAGCACACGAAAGAGTTAAGAAGTGATGTAGAGGGTATTGGACAGAAAGTCGATGCACATGCCATATCGATTAAGCAGCTTGAATTGCAAATGGCCCAATTATCTGCGACTGTGAACACACGGCAACCGGGCACTCTCCCTAGCAACACTATCCAAAATCCAAAAAATAATGGACACTATATGGGAATTACTACTCGTGGTGGTAATCAAACTATTGACCCACCTATGCCGTCTATTGTGGAAAAGGTGATGAGAGATAATGATAAAGTGGTAGAGGTTAATGATGAAGTAGAACATAACACTGAAAAAGATGTTGAAGTGCCTAAAAATGTAACTCCCATGCCTAGACCACCACCACCCTTTCCTCAAAGATTAGTGAAAAAGACCGAGGATGGTAAATATCGGCGTTTTATAACAATGTTAAAGCAGCTTTCTATCAAAGTCCCTTTGGTAGAAGCTCTGGAACAAATGTCCGGTTATGCCAAGTTTATGAAAGATCTGGTTACAAAGAAAAGATCGGTCACTTTTGAGGATGATGATAGAATGCAGCATTGTAGTGCTATTGCTACAAGATCTTTAGTGCAAAAGAAAGAAGATCCGGGTGCGTTCACTATTCCTTGTACAATCGGGTTATTACATTTTGCGAAAGCATTATGTGATCTGGGGGCAAGCATAAATCTCATGCCCCTCTCGATTTACAAGAAGTTGGGTTTGGGTGATCCAAAGACCACTGCGATGCGGCTACTGATGGCCGATCGAACAGTAAAAAGGCCTATAGGGATACTCCATGATGTGCTAGTAAAAGTGGAGTTGTTCATATTTCCGGCAGATTTTGTTATTCTTTATTGTGAAGTCGATTTTGAGGTGCCTATTATTCTTAGGAGGCCATTCCTTGCTACCGGTAGAGCCTTAGTTGATATGGAAAAGGGGCAAATGAAATTTCGGTTGAACAATGAAGAAGTGACTTTCAACATTTGTAGGTCCATGCGGCAGAGTGGTGAGCTCCAATCGGTATATGCTATATCCTACAAAGTTGGTAAGTCACCCGAGACACTAATAGAAGAACGTCTAGGTGTAGAAGCACTGGCGGCAGTGATAATGAATTTTGATAATGAATGCATTGAAGAATATGGGTCATTAGTCGCTGCTCTTGATCGTGGTAATGTTGGATTTAAACCGAAGAAATATGAGCTAGACATGAAGAATCGCGAGTCTCCACCCGCTAAACAATCTATAGAGGAGGCTCCAAAGCTAGAACTAAAAGCTCTCCCACCTAATCTCAGGTATGAATTCTTAGGAAATGGTGACACATTGCCGGTAATCATTGCATCAGACCTGAATGAACAACAAGTTGAGAGTTTGGTGAAAGTGATAAAAAGGTTCAAAAGAGCTATTGGGTGGACTATTGCGGACATTATTGGGATCCCTCCTGGTATTTGTTCTCATAAAATCAAACTCATGCCCGATCATAAGCCAAGTATTGAGCACCAGAGACGCTTAAATCCACCTATGCAAGAGGTCGTGAAGAAGGAAATCATAAAATGGTTGGATGCTGGAGTAATATATCCGATCGCCGATAGTAGTTGGGTATGCCTGTTCAGTGTGTACCTAAGAAAGGGGGAATGACTGTGGTCCCCAATGAAAAAAATGAACTTGTTCCAATGAGACCGGTGACTGGATGGAGGGTGTGTATGGATTACCGGAAATTAAATGCATGGACCGAAAAGGACCATTTTCCCATGCCCTTCATGGATCAGATGTTGGATAGACTCGCTGGAAAAGGGTGGTACTGTTTTCTTGATGGTTATTCGGGGTATAATCAGATTTCTATTGCACCAGAAGATCAAGAGAAAACCACTTTTACTTGTCCATATGGGACCTTTGCGTTCAAGAGAATGCCGTTTGGGTTGTGCAATGCACCCGCCACATTTCAGAGATGTATGATGTCAATATTCTCCGACATGGTGGAAGATACTATTGAGGTTTTTATGGATGATTTTTCTGTGGTTGGTGAATCATTCGAGCGGTGTTTGAGCCATTTATCTGAGGTTCTTAAGAGATGTGAAGACTGCAATTTAGTACTCAATTGGGGAAAATGCCACTTCATGGTGAAAGAAGGTATTGTTTTGGGCCATCGCATTTCAGAAAAGGGCATAGAGGTTGATCGAGCCAAAGTCGAGGTAATAGAGAGACTTCCTCCACCTATCTCTGTAAAAGGTGTGAGAAGCTTTCTTGGGCATGCAGGTTTTTATAGGAGATTCATCAAAGATTTCTCAAAAATTGCACATCCGTTGTGCAAACTGCTGGAGAAAGATTGTAAATTTTATTTTGATGAATCCTGTCTTAAAGCATTCGGCGAGCTAAAAGAAAAATTGGTATCTGCACCTATCATTATTTCTCCGGATTGGAGCAGTCCATTTGAGGTGATGTGCGATGCGAGTGGGGTTGCCCTTGGTGTGGTATTGGGACAAAGAAGGGACAAAATCCTTCATCCCATTTACATGCTAGTAAAGCCCTCAATGAAGTTCAGAAGAACTATACAGTAACTGAGCAAGAGCTCCTTGCATTAGTATTTGCTTTTGAAAAATTTCGCTCCTATTTGCTAGGTAGTAGAGTTATAGTGCATACTGACCATTCGGCCTTGAGATATTTGATGGCAAAGAAGGATGTGAAACGAGGTTGATTCGTTGGGTATTACTACTGCAAGAATTTGACTTTGAGGTAAGGGATAGAAAAGGGACCGAAAATCAAGTTGCTGATCACTTGTCCCGTCTAGAAGATGAAGCTATGAGAGAGTTGGCGGATAAGACTGATATTGATGACACGTTCCCCGATGAGCATGTATTGGCTGCCTCACAAGACTTGATTCCATGGTTCGCAGATTTTGCGAACTACTTAGCTAGTGATATTGTTCCATCGGAGTTGTCCTTTCATCAAAGGAAAAAGTTCATGTACGATGTGAAGAAGTTCTTTTGGGATGAACCATACCTATATAGGAGCTGTGCTGATGGGCTTATTCGGCGTTGTGTGCCAGAAGTTGAGATGTTGAGTGTTTTAGAGGCATGCCATTCCTCACCCTTTGGTGGACATCATAGTGGTATCCGGACTGCTCATAAGATCTTACAATGTGGTTACTATTGTCCAACTATTCATCAAGATGCTCATGAGTTCACCAAAGCGTGTGATAGATGCCAAAGAGATGGCGGCATTTCAAGAAAGCAAGAGCTCCCTCTAAACCCCATTCTTGTGATTGAGTTATTTGATGTTTGGGGTATTGACTTTATGGGTCCGTTTGTGAGTTCTCATGGAATGAAGTATATTTTAGTAGCAGTTGATTATGTATCTAAGTGGGTGGAAGCTATCGCCCTCGCGAACAATGAGGGGAAGAGTGTCACTGCGTTCTTGAAAAAGAATATATTCTCTCGATTTGGTACCCCACGGGCAATTATTAGTGATGGGGGATCCCACTTTTGCAACAAATTGTTCAAGGGATTATTGGAGAAATATGGGGTTCGCCATAATGTGGCCACTCCTTACCATCCTCAAACTAGTGGGCAAGTTGAAGTATCAAATAGGGAGATCAAACAGATTTTGTCAAAAACAGTGAACGCTAGTAGAACAGATTGGTCAAGGAGGCTTGATGATGCTCTTTGGGCCTACCGGACAGCGTATAAGACTCCCATAGGTATGTCCCCATACCAACTAGTATATGGGAAAGCATGTCATCTTCCGGTTGAATTAGAGCATAAAGCCATGTGGGCTATGAAGAAGTTAAAAATGGACTGGAACGAAGCTGCAGAACAACGGTTAAATGGGTTAAATGAACTCGATGAATTTCGCCTAAAAGCTTATGAAAGCTCAGCCCTCTACAAAGAAAAGATGAAGAAGTACCATGACCTAAAAATCGAGAAACGAGAGTTTATGATTGGGGATTCGGTGCTTTTATTCAACTCTAGATTGCGCTTGTTTCCGGGCAAGCTCAAGTCCAAATGGACTGGCCCTTACTTGATCACCCAACTATTCCCTCATGGAGCGGTTGAGTTGGAAAACAAGGAAGGTGTGCGGTTTAAGGTGAACGGACAACGTCTAAAAATCTATATAGGTCATGCGGAATCGGCGAATGAGGTGATTGAGGCATATCATCTTGATGAAGTCTGAGTAATCGAGTGTCCTCAGTCGTGCCGCGACGTTAAATCAGGCGCTGGTTGGGAGGCAACCCAATATGTATCATCTAACCACTTTATAGTTTTCTTTCTAGTAACGGTAGCATTTTCTACTAATGGGTTGTCAATTTTCAGGTAGCACATCTCCAGGAAGTTCTGCAGAAAATTACTCTGCCACATTCACTGACGGATACATCGACGGACCGTCACGCCTGTGACGGACCGTCGCATTACTCCGTCGTGCCAGGTACGTTCTTGATTTTTTTTGAAAAATTAGGGCACATGCGACGGAACCTATGACGGACCGTCACAGCTGTAACGGACCGTCATCGGGGTTTCGTCACTTCATTACCCAGCAACCCGACCCGACCCGTCTAAGGAATTTTAAAAGTTTTCAAACCTTTTTAAAATCCCCACCCCTTCATTAAACCATTTCTTTCCCTCTTTCTCCCAATTCCTCCCCTTTCAACTGCCTTCCCTTCCCAAATTCCCCACATTCTCCCTATCCCCATCCCAAATCTCCTTTCTTGGTCGGAGTCTGCTGCTGTGATTCTCAGTTTTCTTGTTGGGTGCCATCACTTCCGTGTTGTTTTCTCCTCTTCCAAGGTATGTGTTTCTGAACTCTACCCATTTACTCTTCATTTTGGTTTTTATTTACTATTAGCATGTGGGTCTTTGATCTTTGACCATATCTTGTCTAACGTAGGCTATTAGTCTCACGAAATGCCTTGATAAAGCTCGAGAAATTAGGGCTTTAGACTTGTAAATTTGATAGGTATTTAGGTTAAAGAGCGTTAGGGAAATTTTGGGTCTTTGGTTTGAATCACATGGGTTGATTGTGGCATCCCCAGTTCTGTCTCTGAATGACAGAACGAAACCCCGATGACGGACCGTCGTAACCACGACGGACCGTCATAGGGTCCGTCCCAACCCCCACAACTTGTTTTCTCCAAGTGTCCACCAACGAATACATGTGACGGACCGTCATGCCCGAGACGGTCTGCCCTGCACAACCGTCTTGGTTGTCAGAGACCCCTGTCCCAAGGGTCTCATCACTTTTTCTAATTGTCCACTGACGGACACATGTGACGGACCGTCATACCCACGACGGTCTGTCCTGCACAACCGTCGTGACGTTAAGAGACCCATGTCCAAAGGGTCTCAACACTTTTTCTAAGTGTCCACTGACGGACACATGTGATGGACCGTCATACCCACGACGGTCCGTCCTGCACAACCGTCTTGGTTGTCAGAGACCCCTGTCCCAAGGGTCTCAACACTTTTTCTAAGTGTCCACTGACGGACACATGTGACGGACCGTCATGCCCACGACGGTCCGTCCTGCACAACCGTCTTGGTTGTCAGATACCCCTGTCCCAAGGGACTCAATAATTTTTCTAAGTGTCCACTGACGGACACATGTGACGGACCGTCATGCCCACGACGGCCCATCCTGTACAACCGTCATACCAGTCAGAGACCTTACTTTGAGAGTCTATATTATTAAGTATTACATGACGGACCCCATGACGGTCCGTCATACTCACGACGGGCCGTCACCAGGTCAGTCGTGCCTACTGCTACTACAGAGCTGTTTTTACTGCTTTGAATTTATGTGTATTTTGTCTCATTTTTTTTCTTGTCATGTTTGCTCCTTCTAGTACTAATGATGATTCTTTACACGTACTACCTCTTATGGCACCTAAACAAGATCGCGTTTACGCACGTGGGAGTTCCAAATCTGTCGCCCCGTCTGCCCGACTGGTGATAGGCTCTGATGATGAGCATGATCCCGAGTACGTGCCCCCAGGCAGTGCTACTACAGCACGAGCTCCACATGCACCGACAGTCACGCCCAAGAAGGTGGCTTCCGGCGTAGTCACTGCCTCCCAGTCTGATGAGGAGCGCACAATGACCGGCACACCTTCTGGGTCAGCTGCTCAAGAAGAAGGAGCATCTGGCTCCTTAGGAGTTTCGTGGTCAGAGGAAGCCTCCGGGTCCGCAGAAGCCTCTACACCCGCCACAGCTACACAGTCTGCCTCGGCTGATGAGGCTGACAACACTGACTCCACTCCTAGCTCACTAACTGGAGTTCCTGCCCCGGTTGCCGACCAACCCAACCGGTGGTGTGTCGACGGGCAATACCAAGTATACTTGGACGCCAAGGTTCTCAATGACAAAGGCGTCATGACACGGACCATTACACTGGAGAGGCGGGTCCTTATGGGAAGTCTCCCCACCATGCCGGATATTCACACTCTCTTCACCAGACACCGGCTGGAGTGGACGGCTCGTTCTTTGGGCCGCTACAGTGAGGAGTTGGTCTGAGAGTTCTATGCCTCTTATGTGGCCACTCTCCGATCACAGATAGATAGACGGGCTACCCCCGCCAAACAGGCCCCACTTGAGCACGTCCGAGTACGTGGCTAACAGGTCGACATCTCCCTGCCGGCAATCCGTCGATATCTGTACGACGAGGATGTTGATACCACCAGGACACCTCTCACCGTCGAGTTCGAATACCGGTGGCAAATTGTTAAAGAGGGATGGTTCTTACGTGATCCATCGCTGAGAGAGACCACCAAGAGGTTGATGGCCCAGCACTTGTCTATTGATGGAGAGGCTGCTGATTGGGTCATGGAGCCAAAGGGAGCCATCAGGAAGGCCAACTTGACCTTTACGGCCAAGTTTCTTTGGTTGATAGTCCGCCACTGCCTTTCCCCCACTGCTGCTGATAATATAGTCACATGGGATCGTGCAGTTCTGATGGCCGCAATGATGGAAGGGTTCGAGGTCGACTTCGCTTGGCTTCTACAGGCGGTCATGCACGAGAGGGCCTTCAAGGTCACCACGACTTACCTTTTTCCTTGCATTGTTTTCTCTTTATGAAGATCCGCAGGTGTGTCCATTTGGCACATTGACCAGCTCAGGACCCCGCATGGAAATGTTGACATCGGCCTCATCAGGGATGAGGTCAATGAGTTGGCTCCATGCAGAGGGCCCCGCCCGGAGGTGGTCCCACTTGGTGAGAAACTGGCAGATACCATAGAGCATGCTCATGCGGCTTCCCAGGATGCTTCTGCACACACTGACACTACCCCGATCGAGTCTATCCCGGGTAGTAGCACTGCCCCGAGCTCCTCTCGGTCGGCTCCTTCCGCCACTCTGGTCCCACTTGCTAGGGTCCAGAAACTCGAGGAACAGATGGCTACACTTCTGCATCACATCCAGTCTTGGATGCAGAGGTCTATTGTTGAGGCAGAGGAGCGCATGGAGCGCAAGATGGCACAACACACAGAGAGGAAGATCGCAGAGGTACATCATCGCTTAGATGCTTTTGAGTTGCGAGTGCTAGCCCGACCAGCACCTCCGGTGGACATGTTGACCCTTCAGGCTGCGGTTGAGAGTCTGCGGGCTGATCTTTATACGATCTTAGAGGCGAGGGTGCCTGAGTTTGAGGCCCTTTCTGCAGAGCCTGCTGAGGACACAGTGATGGCTGCTCTTTTTGCCACCTCTGATGTTCCACCACCTCCACCATGAGAGCATGCCAAGAGACGCAGGGGTCGAGAGGAGGATGAGGCTAGGGCAAGGAAGAAGGAGCGCCGTGAGATGGAGGCTGCGAGGAGAGCCTCGATTGCTGACGAGGAGGCCCGTACATTGAGGGCTGTAGAGTTAGCTGCCAGGGCGTCTAGCTCCAGAATTGTAGATACTGTGGGAGGCACTACTGATGGTGATGTTGATGTTGAGGACACTACTGAGGGTGTCCAGACTACGCAGCGAGTGGGTTCCGGTGAACCGGACCAACCAGCTTGCTGATCGCCGGCGCTTAGCGCCTCAGGTTTGCTTCACTTACCTTTCGCGTGTTTTAGTTTTTTTTATGCATTGGGGACAATTGCATATCTTTTGTTGGGGGTGGGGTAAATGGAAAGTGAGTACTTGGGTGAATTCTGAGTAGCCCAAGTTCACGATCCTCTTTTGGAGTTTTCTTGCCTGTGTTCTTTTTCCCCAAAAGACTGATTACTTTTATTGTTGAACCGGCATGTCATATCTTATGTACATAGTATAAATCTGAAGCATGATGGCCAAAACAAATATGATATCCCGATAATCAAAATGATGTTGCATGACTAGGCATAGTAATTGATAATTGTGTGGTTTGAAACATGAAATAAAGATACACTACTCCATGATCCTGAATCTAAGACTCGAACTAGGTGTCTAATAATCTGGGAATGTAAGGAATGTCAAGTGAGTGTGAGGTGAATTCGAATGTCCACCATCAATACTGAGCTAGAACTTGCCTGGTTAGTCCTGCTAAAAGTGAGTCAAATCAAACAATTAGGAAAGGATCATAGGCCTTTGTTCGAAATAGTCAATCTTAAGCGTAAAAAAAATAATAGAAAACCAAATGAAGTTAACCCTTATTGATCCAAATGATTTGAGCCTAAAAATAGATCTTTCTTTGTCATCCCAACTGATCTTCTCCGGGAACAATGTGTTGGCCCTGGTCCCTCCTTGGACATGTGCACCTCAATTTATGCCAAAAAAGCATAAGTTGAGGGTGACTAATGCAGAAAGCAACCTTGTCGTGGACCTGACCCAACCATGGGTATTGTGAACCTTAACTAATGGCAAAGTCATGAGTTGAGGGTGACTGTTATAAGGAATACTCCGGAAAATTGGGGTTAAAAAAAAAAAAAGTGACTAAAAATAAAAATAAAATAAAATAAAAAATAATAAAAATAAAAGAGAAAAGTCACTCACATATAAGGATGAGAAAGGGAAAGCAGCAAGGTAAAAAGAAAATTGAGAAATTGGGCGAAATAGAATGATAAAAAGGTAGTGCGTTTAGTCGATATGTCAAGGAGGGCAACAAGTCACTTAAATATACCTAAATATACCCTACCTGACCGTGAGCTTATGTTACAAGCTAAAAAGTCCTATTGTGATCCTAAGAGTTGTATGGCAAACTTAAAGTGGTGAAAATAAGGACAAGCCTATGGCAATATGTATAAATGACTTGTGAATTAATTCTGAGAGTGAGTGTCGAAAAGTGATCCTTATACTCAAACTAAAATCATTGTGTGTAAAATGAGGATGTTATTTGAAGTGAGGACAGTAGTTGCAACACCGGAAATATTAGCACCTCGGTGAGAAATTTAAGAGGATAGGTGTCATTGCGTAGTGAGTCTGTGTCATGGTCTAATTCTACACAAGTCAATGCCTAATAGTTATACCATGCATGAACATAATGAGAATGATCGGGATTGATAGCCAAATGATTGCGAAAGTTAAAATATGGATACTCTTGTACAAAGATTTTGTAGTGAGTCATAGTGCATCGCTTGAGGACAAACAACGAATTTAAGTTGAGGGTGTTGATGTACCGTGGTTTCACAGTATTTCTAATGCTTTTTCCTTAAGTTTAGTGTGTGTCGAAAGCCTTTTTGTGTTGATTTTTCTGTAAGTTTCTCTTTGTTTGCAGAAAATCTGTCCATGGATGAACGCGGAAGTTTTTGAGAAAGAAATGCAGAAGAGACCACCTACGGAACTTATGACGGTCCGTCGAGGCTATGACGGTCCGTAGGTGGCATCGTAGTGAGGAGAGAAGCTGCTGAAGGAAGATGGGGAAATCTGACCAAGTGTGGGATTACGGAAGTCCATGAAGTACCGTCATAGCCACGACGGTCCATCCTACTTGTTCGTCATGATAATCAGAGAAGTAGTCCTAGTACCCAAATTCTAAGAAGTTCAAGTATTTTGGAACGGAGACCCTCGACGAACTGTCGTGCTTGAAACGGTCCGTCATACCTGTCCGTCGAGGGGAATGAAGAAAGAAGAAGAAGAATGTGTGAAGTATGGGACGACGGAGGCCATGACGGTTCATCATGTCCATGACGGTCCGTCACGTGGTCCGTCGACCCAGACGCGTTTGGACAGATTTTTCGTAAATAGAATCCTTCTTTGATTAGGTTTTGTTTCTCCACCAATTTCTCTCAATTTTCGTGGATTAACATCAGTTTAGGTATGGTTCTTCATCCTTGAATCTCTTTTCTTCTAGGAGACAATCTTCAAAAAAGATGAGTTTTGTAAATTATAATCTATCAATGGGTTCTTGCATTAAAGGTTTTGAATCAATGCATATTGATTGAATTGTGGTTAATTAGATGATTTTAGCCTAAAATCGTAATGAACTCATGCAAAACATAAAATTTTGAAATTTGTTATATTATGAGTGTTATGATCATGTCTCAATGCTTATGAATTGTAGTGTAGTTTCCCTTAGTCTATTGAATGATGTAAGAATTGTATTGGATCTATGTATAGGATTTCTTAGATTTATAAATATATATTGAATTTATTGAGGTTCATTTAGTATTATGATTTTTGTATTGAATTGATGATCATGGCCATGCGTAAGGGCCTTTTTTGTATGGCATTGGATGATTTAGCTATTGATTGAAGTGGTGAGAATGGATTGGTGGTACGCTTCCCTTATTATCTTTATATATGTAAATAAGGACTTGAATTATTTTGTGATCGGTATGGTGTAGTTATGGTGGCGGTGCTATGTGTTTTGCTTGTGAATTATGTGGCCTCGTCGGCATTAATTATGTATTATGATGATCATGGCCTTGTCGGCATTACTTGGTATTATTATGGTTTTTGTAGTTGATTATGTCAAGTATAATCATATCTATCTACATGGTATTAAGGTGAAAGTATGTGTTCTTCTATTGACATTTGGTGATCATGTAAGACTTTGACTATGTCATTATGTCTGTATCTTAGGTTTGGTGCATGATTCGTCCTAATTGGCTATATGAGTATTGTGATGGTTATTTTGATGATCCTATAGTAGTGTATAGGGTGACCTAAAGTTGAATTGGTTGTTCTTATTTTTACTTGAAATATATGCTATATGTGATAAGGTTGTCACGACCCGAAAGTACCCCCTAGAAGTTAGGGCTAACTCTCGAATCGTGGCCGGGCGTACTTGACCCTTTGGGGTCTCATACAAGACCTTCAACTATCGTTCATAACATAAAGCATGAAAAGTAGTGCAGAATTAAAATTTTCACGATAATAATAATAAAATAAGTCTTTTCATAAATACTAGGAAATCTGGTCATCACATGCAACTTAAAGACACAACTTAGAATCTTAGGGACACGGCCTTTTACAATAAAAAGGAAATACAAATTAAGTATTAATAATGAAACTAAGAAACATACACTATGTCATCGAATATATGAGGACATACAAAATTATTGAGAGATAGAATTCCCAAGATTCAACTCCGATCCTCCTAAAGGCTTCCATCCTATACTCATAAGGTATATAAAAGTATGGGGTTAGTAAAACAATGTACTAAGTATGGAATATGCAAAAACATGTACAAAGGGAAATTTTTAGTAAAATAAGCTTTCATGCCAATTTAACTAAACATTCATGAACTTAAGAACAAAACAACATAAGAAGAATCATTAAGCATTTAAATAAGAATTTCCATAACTTTAACTTAAGGACATACTTTATATTGAACACATCAAACCTTAAAGTAAACCAATTCAAGTATATAATTTCACATAAGTACTCTCCTCCAATAGGACTCTTAGGTCACAGTAAGTGCAATGTGAGAGTAGCATCCCATACTACCACTCCCTCTAGTGCTCCTAATTGATATTCCTTGACCATGTGCCTACATGGGGATGTGTCCCCATTGGCAAGTAGAACACCCTTTATCGGAGTAGGGTTGACTCCGGATTCCATGTTTAGCTACCATGGTCTATGTCGGTTATTGCCGATTCTCATCATATGTGATACCCTCTATTATTGGAGAAATTCTATCATGTTTAGTTGGTTGTATAGAACGCTATCTAGACATTACACAATTAGTCTTTGAAGATGTTAGTCAGTGAGTCCCTAAGTCTTCTCCAAGACCATTACTTGAATGTCATTATGTGTTGAATGTCTCTTAATGGACTAATAAAGATAATGACTTAATTTTGAAAGTATGTTAATGACTAAGTACTTAACTAGAGTAGTTTAAGGGTTGCTTAGTTAAGGTGTGAAGGGGGCATTGGAATGGTCACTTCATTTCTTACCTAGGGAGGTCTTAAGAATGACTCTTGATAGGGAAAGTAAATTGAACTAAGTAGACATTATCTAAACTTAGGTAGTCTTAAGGATTATTTAGGCAAGCTTGTAGAGGGTGTATGGGCGTTCTCTTCTTGCATTACTTAAGTAAGTCTTCTGGATAACCTTTGGGAAGAGAATATTATATATATGTATATGCTATTATGTGAAGTGAGAATGATCTTATCTCAGGTAGTCTAAAGGATATCTTTGATGTTTGTGAAGGGAATTTATTGGCGGTCGCTTCACAACTCACTCAAGTAAACCTTAAAATCATATTTGGGAGGAAGATCTCATGTTTATGTGTTTGGTGAATTGTAAGTGTATTTATCTCATTATAGGTAGTTTTAAGGATCATTTAGGTGTGCTGAGAGAGTGTGTATGGGTGGTGTCTCCTTTTCTTACTTAAGTCAGTCTTAGGATAGCTTTTAGTGAGAAGGTTGCATGCTAAATGGGTTCACTGTAATGTTGGGTTTAGTTCACTGTAAAGTGAATTGGTTCCCTGTAATATTTCAGAAGGTTTGATAAAATTCTTATGTGATATCTTATATGTTTCTATGGTTCTATATGTTGTTCTTTTGCTTATGATATGATGTTTTAATAAAAAAGAGCATGTTTCTAATAAATGTCCATTTTCATGATTTTATGCATTAAACCATACTTAGTACAAGTTTTTGTACTAATTCCATACATTTTTTTATATCTTAATGTGTAGGTTGAAGGTTATAAGAGTCTTGAAGGAAAGATTGGAATCTAGTTATCATTCAAGCAAAGTTGAAGTATGTTCTCACTTGACTCGAGGGCAAATCGTCTTTAGATTTCTTTTAATTCAAAGTATTGTAATAGACTAAGTATTTCTATATTCGTATTGTATGGGCCATGTCCCAAGTATTCTTGAGTCTAAGATTGACAATGAATGATGTCAAATGGCTTGTACAAGACCTATGAGAGGTCAAGTACGGCGGTCGCACTCTGAGAGTGTCATATCTTCTAGTTTGTATTCCTCCTATCTTTCTTGGCTCTAAGTTGGGAGAGGATCCCCAAGAGTTTCTAGATGGTGTGTACAAGGTGTTGAGTGCCAAGGGGTGACTTCTACGGAGAAGGCGGAGTTGGCTTCGTACAAATTGAGGGAGGTTGCTCGAGTGTGGTACACTCAATGGAAAATATAATAGGCCGGTTGAGTCGGGTCCTATAGAGTGGGAAGAGTTTAAGGAGTATTTATTAGGAAAGTACTTTCCCTGTGAGCAGAGGGACGTGAAGGTTGAGGAGTTTATTAATCTCAAGCAAGGCAATATGAATGTTGATGAGTATTCCTTGAAGTTCAATATATTGTCTAGGTATGATCCATATTTGGTGTCTAACCCTAGGAATGAGGTGAGTAGGAGTGTCTATTCCTAATCTATTCTCTTGTGTTTATAGGAAAATGAATACTAAAAGGATGGCCGCTAGAAGTTTGGAAGAAGGAAGGGTTGATGAGGAAGTTCCTCCTCAAGTTGAACAAGTTGAGCAAGTTCTTGAAGGTGCTCAAGGTGCTCAAATTCCTCCACAAGGTGTTAATGTCCCTATTGGAGGTCAAGGTAATGAGGTTCCAGTGGTTACCCCAAAAATGACTAATGGGGAGATTAGAGAGGCTTTACTTACTTTAGCTCAAGCCTTGATTACCCATGTGAATAGGGGTATTGAACCTAAAGTGAATGTTGTGGAGAGAACTATGACATCTAGATTGACAGATTTTGTGAATGGTTTGTGACCGGTGTTGCCGACCTTGTGAATGAAGAGCGTCGTACGACCATTCTCCATGCTGACATGAATTTGTCTAGACTCATGGTGTATGCTCAATGCATTGAGGAGTCCGATATTAGTAGGATTTATAGAAACTGGAAGAGGAGTGGAACAAGTGATCAAAACCAACCTAGGTTCAAGAAGATAGCTCCAATGCAAGATGAACCTACGGTCAAACTAGGGAAGGGTAGGGGTTCTCAAGGTAGTAAACCTACTTGTGCTACATGTGGGAAGAAGCATTATGGGCAATGCCTAATGTGTACCGGAGGTTGTTATGGTTGTGGTAAGGATGGAAACAAAGTGAGGGATTGTCCTTCTATTGCGGTAAGAGGAAAAGAATGTAAGCAAGTTACTCCAAGTGTTCTTGGTAATGATGCTCCAAAGAAGAATCGTTTCTATGCACTCTGGGTAAGAGGAGCAAAGCCGGATGATGATGAGGATGATGGTAATTTATACTTTCTTTGTTTTATTGTTATGAGTTCCTTCTATGTGCAGGAGTATGGTGAGTAGTGGAGTTTTGATTGATTGTCTCATCTCTTGTATTAAACTTAACCTTGAGAGTAGAAAGTCATAGTAGCATGTTGCATGTTGCATGTTGCATGGTGTTTAGGAGTCTTGTTGGAATTGAATTTCATTTATTCCTTGCATTGTGAATTTAATGAAGTTATGACTTTGTTTTAAAATGTGTTTATATGGTTTTATCTTTCATATAAGCACGTTTCCATATTTAATCGCCTAAATGCTGCATTTTTTTAATTTTGTATCATGTTCACTGCCAGGGAAGTTTAATCACTGTAAGATTTTTGCAAAATTGCATAATTTGTTATTTAGTTGAAAATTGTTGTAATGTGTATAGAACTGATGTAAATGAGCACGATAATGAACATAAAAGGAGATTTTGCTATTTGGAATGAATAATGTGAGTCTTATGGCATGATGAGGTATAGATTTATTTGTAGCTTCTTGTTGTGTTTTTGAGTCTCTAAAAGTATGTGAAATTGGTGTTCTTCCTAATTGTGTATTGTGTATGGTGTGGTATGGTTATGTGATGCTAGTATTAAGTTTATTATCTCTTGAAAGAGTGTAAACTAATCAAGTGTCATTCGAGGACGAATGTTGTCCAACAGGGGGAGATTGTAATACCTCTAAACTGACTTAGTAGTAACTAGAGCCTAACGCTTGTGTCTTAATAATTTGAAGTCATAAAATGAATTATAATGAGGTTAGGAGTACATGGTTAAAGTTTCATGAAGTTTGGAGGTCAAACATCCACGAACGTCCATGACGTTCGAAAGGATTGCCTTGAAGTGACCTTTTGTGTCTTAGCATTTTTCGACGTGTTTTATCTGTTTGTCTTAGATGAAATTATTGTTAGAGATCCTAAAATTGTACACGAACATTTTCGGGTTGGAAACGTCCAGGTAAACATCCCCAAGGATCAACCAAGGGTCCTCAAGGACCCTTCACAAGAGCCAAACGCTGTCAAACCAGCCCAACCTACGGTTGGCAATCAACGACCAGTAGTTAAGTCGACGCCCCGTAGATGAGGATCGTAGGTTGATACTTTTGCGTGGAAGGTTTCTATACCTTTAAACAAGTCTCTGACCCAAACCATGGACCAACAAGATGCTCCGTTTGTTGGGTGACGGTCCGTAGGTGACCAGGCGTCGATGGTGACTGCAATTCTCCTATTCACTGTTAAGTGAAGGGGTGAATTGGTAAATTCAAACCATGTCCAAATAAATGTTTGGACGGTTTCCTAAGGGTATTTTAGGTTTTTTAAGTGGGTTTATAAGTCCTAACTACCTACATGAATTCATTATTCTAAAATCAAAACCCAAAACCTCTAAAGAGCTCTCTAGAACTCCATTGACGCATGAAGGGATATTTAAGCTTGAAGGGATATTTAAGCTTGAAGGTTGATTTCTCCACCAATTTCTCTCAATTTTAGTGGATTAACATCAGTTTAGGTATGGTTCTTCATCCTTGAATCTCTTTTCTTCTAGGAGTCAATCTTAAAAAAAGATGAGTTTTGTAAATTGTAATCTATCAATGGGTTCTTGCATTAAAGGTTTTGAATCAATGCATATTGACTGAATTGTGGTTAATTAGATGATTTTAGCCTAAAATCGTAATGAACTTATGCAAAACATAAAAATTTTAAATTTGTTATATTATGGGTGTTATGATCATGTCTCAATGCTTATGAATTCTAGTGTAGTTTCCCTTGGTCTATTGAATGATGTAAGAATTGTATTGGATCTATGTATAGGATTTCTTAGATATATAAATATATATTGAATTTATTTAGGTTCATTTAGTATTATGATTTTTGTATTGAATTGATGATCATGGCCATGCGTAAGGGCCTTTTTTGTGTATGGCATTGGATGATTTAGCTATTGATTGAAGTGGTGAGAATGGGTTGGTGGTACGCTTCCCTTATTATCTTTATATTATGTAAATAAGGTGTTGAATTATTTTGTGATCGGTATGGTATAGTTATGGTGGCGGTGCTATGTGTTTTGCTTGTGAATTATGTGGCCTCGTCGACATTAATTATGTATTATGATGATCATGGCCTTGTAGGCATTACTTGGTATATTATTATGGTTTTTGTAGTTGATTATGTCAAGTATAATCATATCTATCTACATGGTATTAAGGTGAAAGTATGTGTTCTTCTATTGACATTTGGTGATTATGTAAGACTATGACTATGTCATTATGTCTGTAGTCTTAGGTTTGGTGCATGATTCTTCCTAATTGGCTATATGAGTATTGTGATGGTTATGTTGATGATCCTATAGTAGTGTATATGGTGACCTAAAGTTGAATTGGTTGTTCTTAGTTTTACTTGAAATATATACTATATGTGATAAGGTTGTCACGACCCGAAAGTACCCTCTAGAAGTTAGGGCTAACTCCGAATCGTGGCCGGGCATACTTGACCCTTTGGGGTCTCGTACAAGACCTTCAACTATCGTTAATAACATAAAGCATGAAAAGTAGTGCGAAATTAAAATTTTCACGATAATAATAATAAAATAAGTCTTTTCATAAATACTAGGAAATCTGGTCATCACATGCCAACTTAAAGACACAACTTAGAATCTTAGGGACACGGCCTTTTACAATAAAAAGGAAATACAAATTAAGTATTAATAATGAAACTAAGAAACATACACTATGTCATCGAATATATGAGGACATACAAAATTCTTGAGAGATAGAATTCCCAAGCTTCAACTCCGATCCTCCAAAAGGCTTCCATCCTATACTCATAAGGTATATACAAGTACGGGGTTAGTAAAACAATGTACTAAGTATGGCATATGCAAAAACATGTACAAAGGGAAATTTTTAGTAAAATAAGCTTTCATGCCAATTTAACTAAACATTCATGAACTTAAGAACAAAACAACATAAGAAGAATCCTTAAGCATTTAAAGAAGAATTTCCATAACTTTAACTTAAGGACATACTATATAGTGAACACATCAAACCTTATAGTGAACCAACTCAAGTATATAATTTCACATAAGTACTCTCCTCCAATAGGACTCTTAGGTCACAGTAAGTGCAATGTGAGAGTAGAATCCAATACTACCACTCCCACTAGTGCTCCTAATTGATATTCCTTGACCATGTGCCTTCATGGGGATCTGTCCCCATTGGCAAGTAAAACATCCTTTATCGGAGTAGGGTTGACTCCGGAATTCATGCTTAGCTACCATGGTCTATGTCGGTTATTGCCGATTCTCATCATATGTGATACCCTCTAGTATTGGAGAAATTCTATCATGTTTAGTTGGTGGTATGAAACGCTATCTAGACATTACACAATTAGGCTTTGAAGATGTTGGTGAGTGAGTCCCTAAGTCTACTCCAAGACCATTACTTGAATGTGATTATGTGTTGAATGTCTCTTAATGGACTAATTAAGAAAATGACTTAATTTTGAAAGTATGTTAATGACTAAGTACTTAACTAGAGTAGTTTAAGGGTTGCTTAGTGAAGGTGTGAAGGGGGCATTGGAATGGTCACTTCATTTCATACCTAGGGAGGTCTTAAGAATGACTCTTGATAGGGAAAGTAACTTGAACTAAGTAGACATTATCTAAAGTTAGGTAGTCCTAAGGATTATTTAGGTAAGCTTGTAGAGGGTGTATGGGCGTTCTCTTCTTGCATTACTTAAGTAAGTCTTCTGGATAACCTTTGGGAAAAGAATATTATATATATGTATATGCTATTATGTGAAGTGAGAATGATCTTATCTTAGGTAGTCTAAAGGATATCTTTGATGTGTATGAAGGGATTGTATGGGCGGTCGCTTCACAACTCACTCAAGTAAACCTTAGAATCATATTTGGTAGGAAGATCTCATGTTTATGTGTTTGGTGAATTGTAAGTGTATTTATCTCATATAGGTAGTTTTAAGGATCATTTAGGTGTGCTGAGAGAGTGTGTATGGATGGTGTCTCCTTTTCTTACTTAAGTGAGTCTTAGGATAGCTTTTAATGAGAAGGTTGCATGCTAAATGGGTTCACTGTAATGTTGGGTTTAGTTCACTGTAAAATAAATTGGTTCCCTGTAATATTTCAGAAGGTTAGATAAAATTCTTATGTGATATCTTATATGTTTCTATGGTTCTATATGTTGTTCTTATGCTTATGATATGATGTTTTATCAAAAAAGAGCATGTTTCTAATAAATGTCCATTTTCATGATTTTATGTATTAAACCATACTTAGTACAAGTGTTTGTACTAATTCCATACATTTTTTTATATCTGAATGTGTAGGTTGAAGGTGATAAGAGTCTTGAAGGAAAGATTGGAATCTAGTTATCGTTCAAGCAAAGTTGAAGTATGTCCTCACTTGACTCGAGGGCAAATCGTCTTTAGATTTCTTTTAATTCAAAGTATTGTAATAGACTAAGTATTTCTATATTCGTATTGAATGGGGCGCGTCCCAAGTATTCTTGACTCTAAGATTGACATATGTTGAGAATTAGTGTTTTCTATTGTTTTAATATGAAAGATATTTTAAGATTTTTTCCTGTGAAAAGTTTTAATTCCGCACTACTTTTCATACATGTATGCAATGAATGATGTCAAAGGGCTTGTACAAGACTTATGAGAGGTCAAGTACGGCGGTCGCACTCTGAGAGTGTCATTCTTCTAGTTTGTACTCTAGGGGTGTTACAGGCTTCGTATCAGAGTATAGGTTATGAAAGTGGTCTGAAGAATCAAAAAGTCCGATAAAGCCACGTCTAGTAGAGTCTTGATTATCGGTGTGAGTCGCGACACATCTATGAGCGATAGGCTATAAGACGAAAGAGTTTCACTTTCTTCATCAATCTTATGTCATGTCTATAGAGTTGAGGTTGTAAGTGTCTATTCCTAATCTATTCTGTTGTGTTTATAGGAAGATGAATACTAGAAGGATGGCCACTAGAAGGTTGGATGAAGGAAGGGTTGATGAGGAAGTTCCTCCTCAAGTTTAACAAGTTGAGCAAGTTCTTGAAGGTGCTCAAGGTGCTCAAATTCCTCCACAAGGTGTTAAAGTCCCTATTGGAGGTCAAGGTAATGAGGTTCCAGTGGTTACCCCGAAAATGACTAATGGGGAGATTAGAGAGGCTTTACTTACTTTAGCTCAAGCCTTGACTACCCATGTGAATAGGGGTATTGAACCTAGAGTGAATGTTGTGGAGAGAACTATGACATCTAGATTGAGAGATTTTGTGAATGAATCCTCCTATCTTTCTTGGCTCTAAGGTGGGAGAGGATCCCCAAGAGTTTCTAGATGGTGTGTACAAGGTGTTGAGTGCCAAGGGGTGACTTCTAGGGAAAAGTCGGAGTTGGCTTCGTACAAATTGAGGGCGGTTGCTCGAGTGTGGTACACTCAATGGAAATATAATAGTCCGGTTGAGTCGGGTCCTATAAAGTGGGAAGAGTTTAAGGAGTCTTTATTAGGAAAGTACTTTCCCTGGGACGTGAAGGTTGAGGAGTTTATTAATCTCAAGCAAGGCAATATGAATGTTGATGAGTATTCCTTGAAGTTCAATATATTGTCTAGGTATGATCCATACTTGGTGTCTAACCCTAGGAATGAGGTGAGTAGGTTTGTGACCGGTGTTTCCAACCTTGTGAATAAAGAGTGTCGTACGACCATTCTCCATGCTGACATGAATTTGTCTAGACTCATGGTGTATGATCAATGCATTGAGGAGTCCAAGCTAAGTAGGATTTCTAGAAACTTGAAGAGGAGTGGACCAAGTGATCAAAACCAACCTAGGTTCAAGAAGATAGCTCCAAATCAACATGAACCTACGGTCAAAATAGGGAAGGGTAGGGGTTCTCAAGGTAGTAAACCTAATTGTGCTACATGTGGGAAGAAGCATTATGGGCAATGCCTAATGTGTACCGGAGGTTGTTATGGTTGTGGTAAGGATAGAAACAAAGTGAGGGATTGTCCTTCTATTGCGGTAAGAGGAAAAGAAGGTAAGCAAGTTACTCCAAGTGTTCTGGGTAATGATGCTCCAAAGAAGGATCGTTTCTATGCACTCTGGGTAAGAGGAGCAAAGCCAGATGATGATGAGGATGATGGTAAGTTATACTTTCTTTGTTTTATTGTTATGATTTCCTTCTAAGTGCGCGAGTATGGTGAGTAGTGGAGTTTTGATTGATTGTCTCATCTCTTGTATTAAACTTAAGCTTGAGAGTAGAAAGTCATAGTAGCATGTTGCATGTTGCATGTTGCATGGTGTTTAGGAGTCTTGTTGGAATTGAATTTCATTGATTCCTTGCATTGTGAATTTAATGAAGTTATGAGTTTGTTTTAAGATGTGTTTATATGGTTTTATCTTTCATATTAGAACGTTTCCATATTTAATCGCCTAAATGCTGCATTTTTTTTATTTTGTATCATGTTCACAGCCAGGGAATTTTAATCACTGTAAGATTTTTGCAAAATTGCATAATTTGTTATTTAGTTGAAAATTGTTGTAATGTGTATAGAACTGATGTAAATGAGCACGATAATGAACATAAAAGGAGATTTTGCTATTTAGAATGAAGAATGTGAGTCTTATGGCATGATGAGTCGTAGATTTATTTGTAGCTTCTTGTTGTGTTTTTGAGTCTCTAAAAGTATGTGAAATTGGTGTTCTTCCTAATTGTGTATTGTGTATGGTGTGGTATGGTTATGTGATGCTAGTATTAAGTTTATTATCTCTTGAAAGAGTGTAAAACTAATCAAGTGTCATTCGAGGATGAATGTTGTCCAAGAGGGGGAGATTGTAATACCTCTAAACCGACTTAGTAATAACTAGAGCCTAACGCTTGTGTCTTAATGTTTTCAAGTCATAAAATGAATTATAATGAGGTTAGGAGGCCATGGTTAAAGTTTCATGAAGTTTGGAGGTCAAACGTCCATGACGTTCGAAAGGATTGCCTTGAAGTGACCTTTTGTATCTTAGCATGTTTCGACGTGTTTTATCTGTTTGTCTTAGATGAAATTATTGTTAGAGATCCTAAAATTGTTCACGAACATTTTGGGTTGGAAACGTCTGGGTAAACATCCCCAAGGATCAACCAAGGGTCCTTGAGGACCCTTCACAAGAGCCAAACGCTGTCAAACCAGCTCAACTTACGGTTAGCAATCAACGACCAGTAGGTAAGTCGACGCCCCTAGATGAGGAGCGTAGGTTGATACTTTGGCGTGGAAGGTTTCTATCCCTTTAAACAAGTTTCTGACCCAAACCATGGACCAATAAGATGCTCCGTTGGTTGGGTGACGGTCCGTAGGTGACCAGGCGTCGATGGTGACTGCAATTCGCCTATTCATTGTTAGTGAAGGGGTGAATTGGTAAATTCAACCCATGTCCAAATAAATGTTTGGACGGTTTCCTAAGGGTATTTTAGGTTTTTTAAGTGGGTTTATAAGTCCTAACTACCTACATGAATTCATTATTCTAAAATCAAAACCCAAAACCTCTAAAGAGCTCTCTAGAACTCCATTGACGCATGAAGGGATATTTAAGCTTGAAGGGATGTTTTAGCTTGAAGGGATATTTAAGCTTGAAGGTTGATTTCTCCACCAATTTCTCTCAATTTTCGTGGATTAACATCAGTTTAGGTATGGTTCTTCATCCTTGAATCTCTTTTCTTCTAGGAGCCAATCATAAAAAAAGATGAGTTTTGTAAATTGTAATCTATCAATGGGTTCTTGCATTAAAGGTTTTGAATCAATGCATATTGATTGAATTGTGGTTAATTAGATGATTTTAGCTTAAAATCGTAAAGAACTCATGCAAAACATAAAATTTTGAAATTTGTTATATTATGGGTGTTATGATCATGTCTCAATGCTTAAGAATTCTAGTGTTGATTCCCTTGGTCTATTGAATGATGTAAGAATTGTATTGGATCTATGTATAGGATTTCTTAGATTTATAAATATATATTGAATTTATTTAGGTTCATTTAGTAATATGATTTTTGTATTGAATTGATGATCATGGCCATGCGTAAGGGCCTTTTTTGTATGGCATTGGATGATTTAGCTATTGATTGAAGTGGTGAGAATGAATTGGTGGTACGCTTCCCTTATTATCTTTATATTATGTAAATAAGGTCTTGAATTATTTTTTGATCGGTATGGTGTAGTTATGGTGGCGGTGCTATGTGTTTTCCTTATGAATTATGTGGCCTCGTCGGCATTAATTATGTATTATGATGATCATGGCCTTGTAGGCATTACTTTGTATATTATTATGGTTTTTGTAGTTTATCATGTCAAGTATAATCATATTTACCTACATGGTATTAAGGTGAAAGTATGTGTTCTTCTATTGACATTTTGTGATCATATAAGACTATGACTATGTCATTATGTCTGTAGTCTTAGGTTTGGTGCATGATTCTTCCTAATTGGCTATATGAGTATTGTGATGGTTATGTTGATGATCCTATAGTAGTGTATAGGGTGACCTAAAGTTGAATTGGTTGTTCTTAGTTTTACTTGAAATATATGCTATATGTGATAAGGTTGTCACGACCGAAAGTACCCCTAGAAGTTAGGGCTAACTGTCGAATCTTGGACGGGCGTACTTGACCCTTTGGGGTCTCGTACAAGACCTTCAACTATCGTTCATAACATAAAGTATGAAAATTAGTGCGGAATTAAAATTTTCACGATAATAATAATAAAATAAGTCTTTTCATAAATACTAGGAAATCTAGTCATCACATGCCAACTTAAAGACACAACTTAGAATCATAGGGACACGGCCTTTTACAATAAAAAGGAAATACAAATTAAGTATTAATAATGAAACTAAGAAACATACACTATGTCATCGAATATATGAGGACATACAAAATTCTTGAGAGATAGAATTCCCAAGCTTCAACTCCGATCTTCCAAAAGGCTTCCATCCTATACTCATAAGGTATACAAAAGTATGGGGTTAGTAAAACAATGTACTAAGTATGGCATATGCAAAAACATGTACAAAGGGAATTATTTAGTAAAATAAGCTTTCATGCCAATTTAACTAAACATTCATGAACTTAAGAACAAAACAACATAAGAAGAATCATTAAGCATTTAAAGAAGAATTTCCATAACTTTAACTTAAGGACATACTTTATAGTGAACACATCAAACCTTATAGTGAACCAACTCAAGTATATTATTTCACATAAGTACTCTCGTCCAATAGAACTCTTAGGTCACAATAAGTGCAATGTGAGAGTAGCATCCCATACTACCACTCCCACTAGTGCTCCTAATTGATATTCCTTGGATGTGTCCCCATTGGCAAGTAGAACACCCTTTATCGGAGTAGGGTTGACTCCGGATTCCATGCTTAGCTACCATGGTCTATGTTACTTGAAGAAACAATATGGATAGAGAAATATATAAACAACAACTGATAGATAAAATAGATGTTAGTGAGTGAGTCCCTAAGTCTTCTCCAAGACCATTACTTGAATGTCATTATGTGTTGAATGTCTCTTAATAGACTAATAAAGATAATGACTTAATTTTGAAAGTATGTTAATGACTAAGTACTTAACTAGAGTAGTTTAAAGGTTGCTTAGTTAAGGTGTGAAGGGGGCATTGGAATGGTCACTTCATTTCTTACCTAGGGAGGTCATAAGAATGACTCTTGATAGGGAAAGTAACTTGAACTAAGTAGACATTATCTAAACTTAGGTCGTCTTAAGTATTATTTAGGTAATCTTGGAGAGGGTGTATGGGTGTTCTCTTCTTGCATTACCTAAGTAAGTCTTCTGGATAACCTTTGGGAAGAGAATATTATATATATGTATATGCTATTATGTGAAGTGAGAATGATCTTATCTTAGGTAGTCTAAAGGATATCTTCGATGTGTGTGAAGGGATTGTATGGGCGGTCGCTTCACAACTCACTCAAGTAAACCTTAGAATCATATACGGTAGGAAGATCTCATGTTTATGTGTTTGGTGAATTGTAAGTGTATTTATCTCATTAAAGATAGTTTTAAGGATCATTTAGGTGTGCTGAGAGAGTGTGTATGGGTGGTGTCTCCTTTTCTTACTTAAGTGAGTCTTAGGATAGCTTTTAGTGAGAAGGTTGCATGCTAAATGGGTTGACTGTAATGTTGGGTTTAGTTCACTGTAAAGTGAATTGGTTCCCCGTAATATTTCAGAAGGTTTGATAAAATTCTTATGTGATATCTTATATGTTTCTATGGTTTCATATGTTGTTCTTATGCTTATGATATGATGTTTTAATAAAAAAGAGCATGTTTCTAATAAATGTCCATTTTCATGATTTTATGCATTAAACCATACTTAGTACAAGTGTTTGTACTAATTCCATACATTTTTATATCTGAATGTGTATGTTGAAGGTGATAAGAGTCTTGAAGGAAAGATTGAAATCTAGTTATCATTCAAGCAAAGTTGAAGTATGTCCTTACTTGACTCGAGGGCAAATCGTCTTTAGATTTCTATTAATTCAAAGTATTGTAATAGACTAAGTATTTCTATATTCGTATTGTATGGGCCGTGTCCCAAGTATTCTTGAGTCTAAGATTGACATATGTTGAGACTTAGTGTTTTCTATTGTTTTAATATGAAAGATATTTTAAGATTTTTTCGTGTGAAAAGTTTTAATTCCGCACTACTTTTCATACATGTATGCAATGAATGATGTCAAAGGGCTTGTACAAGACCTATGAGAGGTCAAGTACGGCGGTCTCACTCTGAGAGTGTCATATCATCTAGTTTGTACTCTAGGGGTGTTACAAGCTTTCGTATTAGAGCATAGGTTATGAAAGTGGTCTGAAGAATCAAAAAGTCCGATAAAGCCACGTCTAGTAGAGTCTTGATTATCGGTGTGAGTCGCGACACATCTATGAGAGATAGGCTACAGGACGAAAGAGTTTCACTTTCTTCATCAATCTTATGTCATGTCTATAGAGTTGAGGTTGTAAGTGTCTATTCCTAATCTATTCTCTTTTGCTTATAGGAAGATGAATACTAGAAGGATGGCCGCTAGAAGGTTGGAAGAAGGAAGGTTTGATGAGGAAGTTCCTCCTCAAGTTGAACAAGTTGAGCAAGTTCTTGAAGGTGCTCAAATTCCTCCACAAGGTGTTAAAGTCCTTATTGGAGGTCAAGGTAATGAGGTTCCAGTGGTTACCCGAAAATGACTAATGGGGAGATTAGAGAGGCTTTACTTACTTTAGCTCAAGCCTTGACTACCCATGTGAATAGGGGTATTGAACCTAAAGTGCATGTTGTGGAGAAAACTATGACATCTAGATTGAGAGATTTTGTGAATGAATCCTCCTATATTTCTTGGCTCTAAGGTGGGAGAGGATCCCCAAGAGTTTCTAGATGGTGTGTACAAGGTGTTGAGTGCCAAGGGGTGACTTCTAGGGAGAAGGCGGAGTTGGCTTCATACAAATTGAGGAAGGTTGCGCGAGTGTGGTACACTCAATGGAAATATAATAGGCAGGTTGAGTCGGGTCCTATAGAGTGGGAAGAGTTTAAGGAGTCTTTATTAGGAAAGTACTTTCCCTGTGAGCAGAGGGACGTGATGGTTGAGGAGTTTATTAATCTCAAGCAAATCAATATGAGTGTTGATGAGTATTCCTTGAAGTTCAATATTGTCTAGGTATGATCCATACTTGGTGTCTAACCCTAAAAATTAGATGAGTAGGTTTGTGACCGGTGTTGCCGACCTTGTGAATGAAGAGTGTCGTACGACCATTCTCCATGGTGACATCAATTTATGTAGACTCATGGTGTATGCTCAATGCATTGAGGATTCCAAGCTTAGTAGGATTTCTAGAAACTTGAAGAGGAGTGGACAAAGTGATCAAAAACAACCTAGGTTCAAGAAGATAGCTCCAATGCAAGATGAACCTAGAGATCCTAAGGTCAAACTAGAGAAGGGTAGGGGTTCTCAAGGTGGTAAGCCTACTTGTGCTACATGTGGGAAGAAGCATTATGGGCAATGCCTAATGGGTACCGGGAGATGCTATGGTTGTGGTAAGGATGGACACAAAGTGAGGGATTGTCCTTCTATTGCGGCAAGAGGAAAAGAAGGTAAGAAAGTTACTCCAAGTGTTCTGGGTAATGATGCTCCAAAGAAGAATCGTTTCTATGCACTCCGGGTAAGAGGAGCAAAGCCAGATGATGATGAGGATGATGGTAATTTATACTTTCTTTGTTTTATTGTTATGAGTTCCTTCTATGTGCAGGAGTATGGTGAGTAGTGGAGTTTTGATTGATTGTCTCATCTCTTGTATTAAACTTAAGCTTGAGAGTAGAAAGTCATAGTTGCATGTTTTAGGTTGCATGGTGCATAGGAGTTTTGTTGGAATTGAAATTCATTGATTCCTTGCATTGTGAATTTAATGAAGTTATGACTTTGTTTAAAATATTTTTATATCGTTTTATCTTTCATATTAGTACGTTTCCATATTTAATCGCCTAAGTTCTGTATTTTTTAATTTTTTATCATGTTCACTGCCAGGGAATTTTGATCACTGTAAGATTTTTGCAAAATTGCATAATTTGTTCTATAGTTGAAAATTGTTGTAATGTGTATAGAACTGATGTAAATGAGCATGATAATGAAAATAAAAGGAGTTTTTGCTATTTGGAATGAAGAATGTGAGTATGATGGCATGATGAGTCGTAGATTTATTTCTAGCTTGTTGTTGTGTTTTTGAGTCTCTAAAAGTATGTGAAATTGGTGTTCTTCCTAATTGTGTATTGTGTATGGTGTGGTATGGTTATGTGATGCTAGTATTGAGTTTATTATCTCTTGAAAGAGTGTAAAACTAATCAAGTGTCATTCGAGGACGAATGTTGTCCAAGCGAGGGAGATTGTAATACCTCTACACCGAATTAGTAGTAACTAGAACCTAACGCTAAGGTTTTGAGGTCATAAAATGAATTATAATGAGGTTAGGAGGTCATGGTTAAAGTTTCATGAAGATTGGAGGTCAAACGTCCACGAACGTCCATGACGTTCGAAAGGATTGCCTTGAAGTCACCTTTTGTGTCTTAGCATGTTTCGACGTGTTTTATCTGTTTGTCTTAGATGAAATTATTGTTAGAGATCCTAAAATTGTAAACGAACATATTCGGGTTGGAAACGTCTGGGTAAACATCCCCAAGGATCAACCAAGGACCCTTCACAAGAGCCAAAAGCTGTCAAACCAGCCCAACCTACGGTTGGCAATCAACGACCAGTAGGTCAGTCGACGCCCCGTAGATGAGGAGCGTAGGTTGATACTTAGGCGTGGAAGTTTTCTATCCCTTTAAATCAGTCTCTGACCCAAACCATGGACCAACAAGATGCTCCGTTGGTTGGGTGACGGTCCGTAGGTGACCAAGCGTCGATGGTGACTGCAATTCGCCTATTCACTGTTAAGTGAAGGGGTGAATTGGTAAATTCAAACCATGTCCAAATAAATGTTTGGACGGTTTCCTAAGGGTATTTTAGGTATTTTTAGTGGGTTTATAAGTCCTAACTACCGAGATGAATTCATTATTCTAAAATCAAAAGCCAAAACCTCTAAAGAGCTCTCTAGAACTCCATTGAAGCTTGAAGGGAGATTTAAGCTTGAAGGTTGATTTATCCACCCATTTCTCTCAATTTTCGTGGATTAACATCAGTTTAGGTATGGTTCTTCATCCTTGAATCTCTTTTCTTCTAGGAGCCAATCTTCAAAAAAGATGAGTTTTGTAAATTGTAATCTATCAATGGGTTCTTGCATTAAAGGTTTTGAATCAATGCATATTGATTTAATTGTGGTTAATTAGATGATTTTAGCCTAAAATTTTCATGAACTCATGCAAAACATAAAATTTTCAAATTTGTTATATTATGGGTGTTATGATCATGTCTTAATGCTTATGAATTCTGGTGTAGTTTCCCTTGGTCTATTGAATGATGTAAGAATTGTATTGGATCTATGTATAGGATGTCTTAGATTTATAAATATATATTGAATTTATTTAGGTTCATTTAGTATTATGATTTTTGTATTGAATTGATGATCATGGCCATGCGTAAGGGCCTTTTTTGTATGGCATTGGATAATTTAGCTATTGATTGAAGTTGTGAGAATGGATTGGTGGTACGCTTCCCTTATTATGTTTATATTATGTAAATAAGGTCTTGAATTATTTTTTGATCGGTATGGTCTAGTTATGGTGGCGGTGCTATGTGTTTTCCTTATGAATTATGTGGCCTAGTCGGCATTAATTATGTATTATGATGATCATGGACTTGTCGACATTACTTGGTTTATTAGGATGGTTTTGTAGTTGATTATGTCAAGTATAATCATATCTATCTACATGGTATTAAGGTGAAAGTATGTGTTCTTCTATTGACATTAGGTGATCATGTAAGACTATGACTGTGTCATTATGTGTGTAGTCTTAGGTTTGGTGCATGATTCTTCCTAATTGTCTATATGAGTATTGTGATGGTTATGTTGATGATCCTATAGTAGCGTATAGGGTGACCTAAAGTTAAATTGGTTGTTCTTAGTTTTACTTGAAATATATGCTATATGTGATAAGGTTGTCACGACGCAAAAGTACCCCCTAGAAGTTAGGGCTAACTCTCGAATCGTTGCCGAGCGTACATGACCCTTTGGGGTCTCGTACAAGACCTTCAACTATCGTTCCTAACATAAAACATGAAAAATAGTGCGGAATTAAAATTTTCACGATAATAATAATAAAATAAGTCTTTTCATAAATACAAGGAAATCTGGTCGTCACAAGCCAACTTAAAGATACCATTTAGAATCTTAGGGACAGGGCCCTTTACAATAAAAAAGAAATACAAATTAAGTCTTAATAATGAAACTAAGAAACATAAACTAAGTCATCGAATATATGAGGACATACCAAATTCTTGATAGATAGAATTCCCAAGCTTCAACTCCGATCCTCCAAAAGTCTTCCATCCTATACTCATAAGGTATATAAAAGTATGTGTGTAGTACAACAATGTACTAAGTATGGCATATGCAAAAACATGTGCAAAGGGAAATTTTTAGTAAAATAAGCTTTCATGCCAATTTAACTAAACATTCATGAAAATAGAACAAAACAACATAAGAAGCATCATTTAGCATTTAAAGAAGAATTTCCATAACTTTAACTTATGGACATACTTTACAGTGAACACATCAAACCTTATAGTGAACCAACTCAAGTATAGAATTTACATAAGTACTCTCCTGCAATAGGACTCTTAGGTCACACTAAGTGGAATGTGAGAGTAGCATCCCATACTACCAATCCCACTAGCGCTCCTAATTGATATTCCTTGACCATGTGCCTACATGGGGATGTGTCCCTTTTGCAAGTAGAACACCCTTTATCGGAGTAGGGTTGACTCCGGATTCCATGCTTAGCTACCATGGTCTATGTCAGTTATTGCCGATTCTCATCATATGTCATACCCTCTAATATTGGAGAAATTCTATCATGTTTAGTTGGTGGTATGGAACGCTATCTAGACATTACACAATTAGGCTTTCAAGATGTTAGTGAGTGAGTCCCTAGGTCTTCTCCAAGACTATTACTTGAATGTCCTTATGTGTTGAATGTCTCTTAATGGACTAATAAAGATAATGACTCAATTTTGAAAGTATGTTAATGACAAAGTACTTAACTAGAGTAGTTTAAGGGTTGCATAGTTAAGGTGTGAAGGGGGCATAGGAATGGTCACTTCATTTCATACCTAGGGAGGTCTTAAGAATGACTCTTGATAGAGAAAGTAACTTTAACTAAGTAGACATTATCTAAACTTAGGTATTCTTAAGGATTATTTAGGTAAGCTTGGAGAGGATGTATGGGCGTTCTCTTCTTGCATTACTTAAGTAAGTCTTTTGGATAACTTTTGGGAAGAGAATATTATATATATGTATATGTTATTATGTGAAGTGAGAATGATCTTATCTTAAGTAGTCTAAAGGATATCTTTGGTGTGTGTGAAGGGATTGTATGGGCGGTCGCTTCATAACTCACTGAAGTAAACCTTAGAATCATATTTGGTAGGAAGATCTCATGTTTATGTGTTTGGTGAATTGTAAGTGTATTTATCTCATTATAGGTAGTTTTAAGGATCATTTAGGTGTGCTGAGAGAGAGTGTATGGGTGGTCTCTCCTTTTCTTACTTAAGTAAGTCTTAGGATAGCTTTTAGTGAGAAGGTTGCATGCTAAATGGGTTCACTGTAATGTTGGGTTTAGTTCACTGTAAAGTGAATTGGTTCCCTGTAATATTTCATAAGGTTTGATAAAATTCTTATGTGATATCTTATATGTTTCTGTGGTTCTATATGTTGTTCTTATGCTTATGATATGAAGTTTTAATAAAAAAAGAGCATGTTTCTAATAAATGTCTATTTTCATGATTTTATCCATTAAACAATACTTAGTACAAGTGTTTTTACTATTTTCATACATTTTTTTATATCTAAAGGTGTAGGTTGAAGGTGATAAGCGTCTTGAAGGAAAGATTGGAATCTAGTTATCGGTCAAGCAAAGTTGAAGTATGTTCTCACTTGACTCGATGGCAAATCGTCTTTAGATTTCTTTTAATTCAAACTATTGTAATAGACTTAGTATTTCTATATTCGTATTGTATGGGTCGTGTACCAAGTATTCTTGAGTCTAAGATTGACATATGTTGAGACTTAGTGTTTTCTATTGTATTAATATGAAAGATATCTTAAGATTTTTTCGTTTGAAAAGTTTTAATTTCGCACTACTTTTCATACATGTATGCAATGAATGATGTCAAAGGGCTTGTAAAGACCTATGAGAGGTCAAGTACGGCGGTCACACTCTGAGAGTGTCATATATTCTAGTGTGTTCTCTCGGGGTGTTACAAGCTTCGTATCAGAGCATAGGTTATGAAAGTGGTCTGACGAATCAAATAGTCTGATAAAGCCACGTCTAGTAGAGTCTTCATCATCGGTGTGAGTCGCGATACATCTATGAGCGTTAGGCTATAAGACGACAGAGTTTCACTTTCTTCATCAATCTTATGTCGTGTCTATAGAGTAGAGGTTGTAAGGGTCTATTCCTAACCTCTTCTTTTGTGTTTATAGGAAGATGAATACTAGAAGGATGGCCGTTAGAAGGTTGGAAGAAGGAAGGGTTGATGAGGAAGTTCCTCCTCAAGTTGAACAAGTTGAGCAAGTAGGTGCTCAAGGTGCTCAAATTCCTCCACAAGGTGTTAAAGTTCCTATTGGAGGTCAAGGTAATGAGGTTCCAGTGGTTACCCCGGAAATGCCTAATGGGAATATTAGAGAGGCTTTACTTACATTAGCTCAAGCCTTGACTATCCATGTGAATAGGGGTATTGAACCTAAAGTGACTGTTGTGGAGAGAACTATGACATCTAGATTGAGAGATTTTGTGAATGAATCCTTCAATATTTCTTGGCTCGTGGGAGAGGATCCCCAAGAGTTTCTAGATTGTGTGTACAAGGTGTTGAGTTCCAAGGGGTGATTTCTAGGGAGAAGGCGGAGTTGGCTTCGTAAAAATTGAGGGAGGTTGCTCGATTGTGGTTCACTCAATGGAAAGATAATAGGCCGGTTGAGTCGGGTCCAATAGAGTGGGAAGAGTTTAAGGCGTCTTTATTAGGAAAGTACCTGTGAGCAGAGGTACGTGAAGGTTGAGGAGTTATTAATCTCAAGGAAGGCAATATGAGTGTTGATGAGTATTCCTTGAAGTTCAATATATTGTCTAGGTATGATCCATACTTGGTGTCTAACCCTAGGAATGAGATGAGTAGGTTTGTGACCGGTGTTGATGACCTTGTGAATGAAGAGTGTCGTACGACCATTCTCCATGGTGACATGAATTTTCTAGACTCATGGTGTATGCTCAATGCATTCAGGAGTCCAAGCTTAGTAGGATTTCTAGAAACTTGAAGAGGAGTGGACCAAGTGATCAAAACCAACCTAGGTTCAAGAAGATAGCTCCAATGCAAGATGAACCTAGAGATCCTAAGGTCAAACTAGAGAAGGGTAGGTGTTCTCAAGGCGGTAAGCCTACTTGTGCTACATGTGGGAAGAAGCATTATGGGCAATGCCTAATGGTACCGGGAGTTTCTATGGTTGTGGTAAGGATGGACACAAAGTGAGGATTGTCCTTCTATTGCGGAAAGAGGAAAAGAAGTTAAGCAAGTTACTCCAAGTGTTCTGGGTAATGATGCTCCAAAGAAGAATCATTTCTATGCACTCCGGGTAAGAGGAGCAAAGCAGGATGACGATGATGATGATTGTAAGTTATACTTTCTTTGTTTTAGTGTTATGAGTTACTTCTAAGTGCGGGAGTATGGTGAGTAGTGGAGTTTTGATTGATTGTCTCGTCTCTTGTATTAAACTTAACCTTGAGAGTAGAAAGTCATAGTAGCATGTTGCATGTTGCATGGTGTTTAGGAGTCTTGTTGGAATTGAATTTCATTGATTCCTTACATTGTGAATTTAATGAAGTTATGACTTTGTTTTAAAATGTGTTTATATGGTTTTATATTTAATATTAGCACGTTTCCATATTTATTCACCTAAATTTGCATTTTTTTAATTTTGTATCATGTTCAGTGCCAGGGAATTTTGATCACTGTAAGATTTTTGCAAAAATGCATAATTTGTTCTTTAGTTGAAAATTGTTGTAATATGTATAGAACCGATGTAAATAATCACGATAATGAACATAAAATGAGTTTTTGCTATTTGGAATGAAGAATGTGAGTCTTATGGCATGATGAGTCGTAGATTTATTTCTATCTTCTTGTTGTGTTTTTGAGTCTCTAAAAGTATGTGAAATTGGTGTTCTTCCTAATTGTGTATTGTGTATGGTGTGGTATGGTTATGTGATGCTAGTATTGAGTTTATTATCTCTTGAAAGAGTGTAAAACTAATCAAGTGTCATTCGAGGACGAATGTTGTCCAAGCGAGGGAGATTGTAATACCTCTAAGCCGACTTAGTAGTAACTAGAGCCTAACGCTTGTGTCTTAATGTTTTAAAGTAATAAAATGAATTATAATGAGGTTAGGAGTCCATGGTTAAAGTTTCATGAAGTTTGGAGGTCAAACATCCACGAACGTCCATGATGATCGAAAGGATTGCCTTGAAGTGACCTTTTATGTCTTAGCATGTTTCGACGTGTTTTATCTGTTTGTCTTAGATGAAATTATAGTTAGAGATCCTAAAATTGTACAGGAAAAATTCGGGTTGGAAACGTCAGGTTAAACATCCCCAAGGATCAACCAAGGGTCCTTGATGAAGGACCCTTCACAAGAGCCCAAAGCTGTCAAACCAGCCCAACCTACAGTTGGCAATCAACGACCAATAGGTCAGATGACGCCCAGTAGATGAGGAGCGTAGGTTGATACTTAGGCGTGGAAGGTTTCTATCCCTTTAAACCAGTCTCTGATCCAAACCATGGACCAACAGGATGCTCCGTTGGTTGGGTGATGGTCCGTAGGTGACCAGGCGTCGATGGTGACTGCAATTCTCCTATTCACTTTTAAGTGAAGGGGTGAATTGGTAAATTCAACCCATGTCCAAATAAATGTTTGGACGGTTTCCTAAGGGTATTTTAGGTATTTTAAGTTGGTTTATAAGTCCTAACTACCTAGATGAATTCATTATTCTAAAATCAAAACACAAAACCTCTAAAGAGCTCTCTAGAACTCCATTGAAGATTGAAGGGAGATTTAAGCTTGTAGGTTGATTTCTTCACCAATTTCACTCAATTTTTGTGGATTAACATTAGTTTAGGTATGGTTCTTCATCCTTGAATCTCTTTTCTTCTATGAGACAATATTAAAAAAAGTTGAGTTTTGTAAATTGTAATCTATCAATGGATTCTTGCATTAAAGGTTTTGAATCAATGCATATTGATTGAATTGTGGTTAATTAGATGATTTTAGCCTAAAATCTTCATGAACTCATGCAAAACATAAATTTTCAAATTTGTTATACTATGGGTGTTCTGCTCAAGTCTCAATGCTTATAAATTCTAGTGAAGTTTCCCTTGGTCTATTGAATGATGTAAGAACTGTATTGGATCTATGTATAGGATGTATTAGATTTATAAATATATATTGAATTTATTTAGGTTCATTTAGTATTATGATTTTTGTATTGAATTGATGATCATGGCCATGCGTAAGGGCCTTTTTTGTATGGCATTGGATGATTTAGCTATTGATTGAAGTGGTGAGAATGGATTGGTGGTACGCTTCCCTTATTACCATTCTATTATGTAAATAAGGTCTTGAATTATTTTGTGATCGGTATGGTCTACTTATGGTGGCGGTGCTATGTGTTTTGCTTGTTAATTATGTGGCCTCGTCGGCATTAATTATGTATTATGATGATCATGGCCTTGTCGGCATTACTTGGTATATTATGATGGTTTTTGTAGTTGATTATGTCAAGTATAATCATATCTATCTACATGGTACTAAGGTGAAAGTATGTGTTTTTCTATTGACATTAGGTGATCATGTAAGACAATGACTATGTCATTATGTGTGTAGTCTTAGGTTTGGTGCATGATTCTTCCTAATTGGCTATATGAGTATTGTGATGGTTATGTTGATGATCCTATAGTGGTGTATAGGGTGACCTAAAGTTGAATTGGTTGTTGTTTGTTTTAATTGAAATATATGCTATATGTGATAAGGTTCTCACGAACCGAAAGTAACCCCTAGAAGTTAGGGCTAACTCTCGAATCGTGGCAGGTCGTACTTGACACTTTTGGGTCTCGTACAAGACCTTCAACTATCGTTCATAACATAAAGCATGAAAAGTAGTTAAAAATTAAAATTTTCACGATAATAATAATAAAATAAGTCTTTTCATAAATACTAGGAAATCTGGTCGTCACAAGCCAACTTAAAGACACAACTTAGAATCTTAGGGGAAGGGCCCTTTACAATAAAATGGAAATACAAATTAAGTCTTAAGAATGAAACTAAGAAACATAAACTATGTCATCGAATATATGAGAACATACCAAATTCTTGAGAGATAGAATTCCCAAGCTTCAACTCCGATCATCCAAAAGTCTTCCATCCTATACTCATAAGGTATATAAAAATATGGGGTTAGTACAACAATGTAATAAGTATGGCATATGCAAAAACATGTACAAAGGGAAATTTTTAGTAAAATAAGTTTTCATGCCAATTTAACTAAACATTCATTAACTTAGGAACAAAACAACATAAGAAGCATCATTAAATATTTAAATAAGAATTTCCATAACTTTAACTAAGGACATACTTTACAGTGAAAACATCAAACCTTACAATGAACCGACTCAAGTATACAATTTCACATAAGTACTCTCCTCCAATGGGACTCTTAGGTCACACTGAGTGCAATGTGAGAGTATCATCCCATACCACCACTCCCACTAGCGCTCCTAATTGATATTCCTTGACCATGTGCCTACATGGGGATGTGTTCCCATTGGCAAGTAGAACACCCTTTATCGGAGTAGGGTTGACTCTGGATTCTATGCTTAGCTACCATGGTCTTTGTCGGTTATTGCCGATTCTCATCATATGTGATACCCTCTAGAATTGGAGAAATTCTATCATGTTTAGTTGGTGGTATGGAACGCTTTCTAGACATTACACAATTAGGCTTTGAAGATGTTAGTGAGTGAGTCCCTATGTCTTCTCCAAGACCATTACTTGAATGTCCTTATGTGTTGAATGTCTCCTAATGGACTAATAAAGATAATGACTTAATTTTGAAACTATGTTAATGACTAAGTACTTAACTAGAGTAGTTTAAGGGTTGCATAGTTAAGGTGTGAAGGAGGCATAGGAATGGTCACATCATTTCTTACCTAGGGAGGTCTTACGAATGACTCTTGATAGGGAAAGTAACTTGAACTAAGTAGACATTATCTAAACTTAGGTAGTCTTAAGGATTATTTAGGTAAGCTTGGAGAGGGTGTATGGACGTTCTCTTCTTGCATTACTTAAGTAAGTCTTTTGGATAACCTTTGGGAAGAGAATATTATATATATGTATATGCTATTATATGAAGTGAGAATGTTCTTATCTTAGGTATTCTAAAGGATATCTTTGGTGTGTGTGAAGGGATTGTATGGGCGGTCGCTTCACAACTCTCTCAAGTAAACCTTAGAATCATATTTGGTAGGAAGATCTCATGTTTATGTGTTTGGTGAATTGTAAGTGTATTTATCTCATTATAGGTAGTTTTAAGGATCATTTAGGTGTGCTGAGAGAGAGTGTATGGGTGGTCTCTCCTTTTCTTACTTAAGTAAGTCTTAGGATAGCTTTTAGTGAGAAGGTTGCATGCTAAATGGGTTCACTGTAATGTTGGGTTTAGTTCACTGTAAAGTGAATTGGTTCCCTGTAATATTTCATAAGGTTTGATAAAATTCTTATGTGATATCTTATATGTTTCTAAGGTTCTGTATGTTGTTGTTATGCTTATGATATGATGTTTTAATCAAAAAGAGCATGTTTCTAATAAATGTCCGTTTTCATGATTTTATGCATTAAACCATACTTAGTACAAGTGTTTGTACTAATTCCATACATTTTTTTAATCTAAAGGTGTAGGTTGAAGTGATAAGCGTCTTGAAGGAAATATTGGAATCTCGTTATCGTTCAAGCAAAGTTAAAGTATGTCTCACTTGACTCGAGGGCAAATCATCTTTAGATTTCTTTTAATTCAAAGTATTGTAATAGACTATGTATTTCTATATTCGTATTGTATGGGCCGTGTCCCAAGTATTCTTGAGTCTAAGATTGACATATGTTGAGACTTAGTATTTTCTATTGTTTTAATATGAAAGATATTTTAACATTTTTTTGTGTGAAAAGTTTTGATTCCGCACTACTTTTTATACATGTATGCAATGAATGATCTCAAAGGGCTTGTAAAAAACCTATGAGAGGTCAAGTACGGCGGTCGCACTCCGATAGTGTCATATCTTCTAGTGTGTGCTCTCGGGGTGTTACAAGCTTCGTATCAGAGCATAGGTTATAAAAGTGGTCTGAAGAATCAAAAATTCTGATAAAGCCACGTCTAGTAGAGTCTTGATCATCGGTGTGAGTCGCGACACATCTATGAGCGATAGGCTATACGACGACAGAGTTTCACTTTCTTCATCAATCTTATGTCGTGTCTATAGAGTTGAGGTTGTAAGTGTCTATTCTAATCTCTTCTCTTGTGTTTATGGAAGATGAATACTAGAAAATGGCCTCTAAAGGTTGGAAGAAGGAAGGGTTGATGAGGAAGTTCCTCCTCAAGTTGAACAAGTTGATCAAGTTCTTGAAGGTGCTTAAGTGCTCAAACTCCTCCACAAGGTGTTAAAGTCCCTATTGGAGGTCAAGGTAATGAGGTTCCAGTGGTTACCCCGAAATGCCTAATGGGAGATTAGAGAGGCTTTACTTACTTTAGCTCAAGCCTTGACTACCCATGTGAATAGGGGTATTGAACCTAAAGTGAATGTTGTGGAGAGACTATCATCTAGATTGAGAGATTTTGTGAATGATCCTCCTATTTTCTTGGCTCTAAGGTGGAGAGGATCCCCAAGAGTTTCTAGATGGTGTGTACAAGGTGTTGAGTGCCAAGGGGTGGCTTCTAGGGAGAAGGCGGAGTTGTCTTTGTACAAATTTAGGGAGGTTGCTCGAGTGTGGTACACTCAATGGAAAGATAATAGGCCGATTGAGTTGGGTCCTATATAGTGGGAAGAGTTTAAGGAGTCTTTATTAGGAAAGTACTTTCCCTGTGAGCAGAGGGACGTGAAGGTTGAGGAGTTTATTAATCTCAAGCAAGGAAATATGAGTGTTGATGAGTCTTCCTTGAAGTTCAATATATTGTCTAGGTATGATCCATACTTGGTGTCTAATCGTAGGAATGAGATGAGTAGGTTTGTGACCGGTGTTGCCGACCTTGTGAATGAAGAGTGTCGTACGACCATTCTCCATGGTGACATGAATTTATCTAGACTCATGGTGTATGCTCAATGCATTGAGGAGTCCAAGCTTAGTAGGATTTCTAGAAACTTGAAGAGGAGTGGACCAAGTGATCAAAACCAACCTAGGTTCAAGAAGATAGCTCCAATGCAAGATGAACCTAGAGATCGTAAGGTCAAACTAGAGAAGGGTAGGGGTTCTCAAAGCGGTAAGCCTACTTGTGCTACATGTGGGAAGAAGCATTATGGGCAATTCCTAATGGGTAACGGGAGTTTCTATGGTTGTGGTAAGGATGGACACAAAGTGAGGATTGTCCTTCTATTGCGGAAAGAGGAAAAGAAGTTAAGCAAGTTACTCCAAGTGTTCTGGGTAATGATTCTTCAAAGAAGAATCATTTCTATGCACTACGGGTAAGAGGAGCAAAGCAGGATGACGATGAGGATGATGGTAAGTTATACTTTCTTTGTTTTAGTGTTATGAGTTCCTTCTAAGTGCGGGAGTATGGTGAGTAGTGGAGTTTTGATTGATTGTCTCGTCTCTTGTATTAAACTTAACCTTGAGAGTAGAAAGTCATAGTAGCATGTTGCATGGTGTTTAGGAGTCTTGTTGGAATTGAATTTCATTTATTCCTTGCATTGTGAATTTAATGAAGTTATGACTTTGTTTTAAAATGTGTTTATATGGTTTTATCTTTAATATTAGCACGTTTCCATATTTATTCGCCTAAATTCTGCATTTTTTTAATTTTGTATCATGTTTAGTGCCAGGGAATTTTGATCACTGTAAGATTTTTGCAAAAATGCATAATTTGTTCTTTAGTTGAAAGTTGTTGTAATATGTATAGAACCGATGTAAATAATCACGATAATGAACATAAAATGAGTTTTTGCTATTTGGAATGAAGAATGTGAGTCTTATGGCATGATGAGTCGTAGATTTATTTCTATCTTCTTGTTGTGTTATTGAGTCTCTAAAAGTATATGAAATTGGTGTTCTTCCTAATTGTGTATTTTGTATGGTGTGGTATGGTTATGTGATGCTAGTATTGAGTTTATTATCTCTTGAAAGAGTGTAAAACTAATCAAGTGTCATTCGAGGACGAATGTTGTCCAAGCGAGGGAGTTTGTAATACCTCTAAGCCGACTTAGTAGTAACTAGAGCCTAACGCTTGTGTCTTAATGTTTTGAAGTCATAAAATGAATTATAATAATGTTAGGAGGCCATGGTTAAAGTTTCATGAAGTTTGGAGGTCAAACATCCACGAACGTCCATGATGATCGAAAGGATTGCCTTGAAGTGACCTTTTATGTCTTAGCATGTTTCGACGTGTTTTATCTGTTTGTCTTAGATGAAATTATAGTTAGAGATCCTAAAATTGTACAGGAACATTTCGGGTTGGAAACGTCAGGGTAAACATCCCCAAGGATCAACCAAGGGTCCTTGAGGAAGGACCCTTCACAAGAGCCCAAAGCTATCAAACCAGCCCAACCTACAGTTGGCAATCAACGACCAATAGGTCAGATGACGCCCAGTAGATGAGGAGCGTAGGTTGATACTTAGGCGTGGAAGGTTTCTATCCCTTTAAACCAGTCTCTGATCCAAACCATGGACCAACAGGATGCTCCGTTGGTTGGGTGATGGTCCGTAGGTGACCAGGCGTCGATGGTGACTGCAATTCTCCTATTCACTTTAAGTGAAGGGGTGAATTGGTAAATTCAACCCATGTCCAAATAAATGTTTGGACGGTTTCCTAAGGGTATTTTAGGTATTTTAAGTGGTTTATAAGTCCTAACTACCTAGATGAATTCATTATTCTAAAATCAAAACACAAAACCTCTAAAGAGCTCTCTAGAACTCCATTGAAGATTGAAGGGAGATTTAAGCTTGTAGGTTGATTTCTTCACCAATTTCACTCAATTTTGTGGATTAACATTAGTTTAGGTATGGTTCTTCATCCTTGAATCTCTTTTCTTCTATGAGACAATATTAAAAAAAGTTGAGTTTTGTAAATTGTAATCTATCAATGGATTCTTGCATTAAAGGTTTTGAATCAATGCATATTGATTGAATTGTGGTTAATTAGATGATTTTAGCCTAAAATCTTCATGAACTCATGCAAAACATAAATTTTTAAATTTGTTATATTATGGGTGTTCTGATCAAGTCTCAATGCTTATAAGTTCTAGTGAAGTTTCCCTTGGTCTATTGAATGATGTAAGAACTGTATTGGATCTATGTATAGGATGTATTAGATTTATAAATATATATTGAATTTATTTAGGTTTATTTAGTATTATGATTTTTGTATTGAATTGATGATCATGGCCATGCGTAAGGGCCTTTTTTGTATGGCATTGGATGATTTAGCTATTGATTGAAGTGGTGAGAATGGATTGGTGGTACGCTTCCCTTATTACCTTTATATTATGTAAATAAGGTCTTGAATTATTTTGTGATCGGTATGGCCTAGTTATGGTGGCGGTGCTATGTGTTTTGCTTTTTAATTATGTGGCCTCGTCGGCATTAATTATGTATTATGATGATCATGGCCTTGTCGGCATTACTTCGTATATTATGATGGTTTTTGTAGTTGATTATGTCAAGTATAATCATATCTATCTACATGGTACTAAGGTGAAAGTATGTGTTTTTCTATTGACATTAGGTGATCATGTAAGACAATGACTATGTCATTATGTGTGTAGTCTTAGGTTTGGTGCATGATTCTTCCTAATTGGCTATATGAGTATTGTGATGGTTATGTTGATGATCCTATAGTGGTGTATAGGGTGACCTAAAGTTGAATGGGTTGTTCTTAGTTTTAATTGAAATATATGCTATATGTGATAAGGTTCTCACGAACCGAAAGTAACCCCTAGAAGTTAGGGCTAACTTTCGAATCGTGGCAGGTCGTACTTGACACTTTTGGGTCTCGTACAAGACCTTCAACTATCGTTCATAACATAAAGCATGAAAAGTAGTGCAAAATTAAAATTTTCACGATAATAATAATAAAATAAGTCTTTTCATAAATACTAGGAAATCTGGTCGTCACAAGCCAACTTAAAGACACAACTTAGAATCTTAAGGGCAGGGCCCTTTACAATAAAAAGGAAATACAAATTAAGTCTTAAGAATGAAACTAAGAAATATAAACTATGTCATCGAATATATGAGAACATACCAAATTCTTGAGAGATAGAATTCCCAAGCTTCAACTCCGATCCTCCAAAAGTCTTCCATCCTATACTAATAAGGTATATAAAAATATGGGGTTAGTACAACAATGTGATAAGTATGGCATATGCAAAAACATGTACAAAGGGAAATTTTTACTAAAATAAGTTTTCATGCCAATTTAACTAAACATTCATTAACTTAGGAATAAAACAACATAAGAAGCATCATTAAATATTTAAATAAGAATTTCCATAACTTTAACTAAGGACATACTTTACAGTGAAAACATCAAACCTTACAATGAACCGACTCAAGTATACAATTTCACATAAGTACTCTCCTCCAATAGGACTCTTAGGTCACACTGAGTGCAATGTGAGAGTATCATCCCATACCACCACTCCCACTAGCGCTCCTAATTGATATTCCTTGACCATGTGCCTACATGGGGATGTGTCCCCATTGGCAAGTAGAACACCGTTTATCGGAGTAGGGTTGACTCTTGATTCTATGCTTAGCTACCATGGTCTTTGTCATTTATTGCCGATTCTCATCATATGTGATACCCTCTAGAATTAGAGAAATTCTATCATGTTTAGTTGGTGGTATGGAACGCTATCTAGACATTACATAATTAGGCTTTGAAGATGTTAGTGAGTAAGTCCCTATGTCTTCTCCAAGACCATTACTTGAATGTCCTTATGTGTTGAATGTCTCTTAATGGACTAATAAAGATAATGACTTAATTTTGAAACTATGTTAATGACTAAGTACTTAACTAGAGTAGTTTAAGGGTTGCATAGTAAAGGTGTGAAGGGGGCATAGGAATGGTCACTTCATTTCTTACCTAGGGAGGTCTTAAGAATGACTCTTGATATGGAAAGTAACTTGAACTAAGTAGACATTATCTAAACTTAGGTACTCTTAAGGATTATTTAGGTAAGCTTGGAGAGGGTGTATGGACGTTCTCTTCTTGCATTACTTAAGTAAGTCTTTTGGATAACCTTTGGGAAGAGAATATTATATATTTGTATATGCTATTATGTTAAGTGAGAATTATCTTATCTTAGGTAGTCTAAAGTATATCTTTGATGTGTGTGAAGGTATTGTATGGGCGGTCGCTTCACAACTCACTCAAGTAAACCTTAGAATCATATTTGGTAGGAAGATCTCATGTTTATGTGTTTGGTGAATTGTAAATGTATTTATCTCATTATAGGTAGTTTTAAGGATCATTTAGGTGTGCTGAGAGAGAGTGTATGGGTGGTCTCTCCTTTTCTTACTTAAGTAAGTCTTAGGATAGCTTTTTGTGAGAAGGTTGCATGCTAAATGGGTTCACTGTAATGTTGTGTTTAGTTCACTGTAAAGTGAATTGGTTCCCTGTAATATTTCATAAGGTTTGATAAAATTCTTATGTGATATCTTATATGTTTCTAAGGTTCTGTCTGTTGTTGTTATGCTTATGATATGATGTTTTAATCAAAAAGAGCATGTTTCTAATAAATGTCCGTTTTCATATTTTATGCATTAAACCATACTTAGTACAACTGTTTGTACTAATTCCATACATTTTTTTAAATCTAAAGGTGTAGGTTGAAAGTGATAAGCGTCTTGAAGGAATGATTGGAATCTCGTTATCGTTCAAGCAAAGTTAAAGTATGTCCTCACTTGACTCGAGGGCAAATCATCTTTAGATTTCTTTTAATTCAAAGTATTGTAATAGACTAAGAATTTCTATATTCGTATTGTATGGGCCGTGTCCCAAGTATTCTTGAGTCTAAGATTGACATATGTTGAGACTTAGTGTTTTATATTGTTTTAATATGAAAGATATTTTAACATTTTTTGTGTGAAAAGTTTTGATTCCGCACTACTTTTCATACATGTATGCAATGAATGATCTCAAAGGGCTTGTACAAGACCTATGACAGGTCAAGTACTGCGGTCGCACTCCGAGAGTGTCATATCTTCTAGTGTGTGCTCTCGGGGTGTTACAAGCTTCGTATCAAAGCATAGGTTATAAAAGTGGTCTGAAGAATCAAAAATTCTGATAAAGCCACGTCTAGTAGAGTCTTGATAATCAGTGTGAGTCGCGACACATCTATGAGCGATAGGCTATAGGACGACAGAGTTTCACTTTCTTCATCAATCTTATGTCGTGTCTATAGAGTTGAGGTTGTAATTGTCTATTCGTAATCTCTTCTCTTGTGTTTATTGGAAGATGCGTACTAGAAGAATGGCCTCTAAAAGTTTGGAAGAAGGAAGGGTTGATAAGGAAGTTCCTCCTCAAGTTGATCAAGTTCTTGAAGGTGCTTAAGGTGCTCAAACTCCTCCACAAGGTGTTAAAGTCCCTATTGGAGGTCAAGGTAATGAGGTTCTAGTGGTTACCCCGGAAATGCCTAATGGGGAGATTAGAGAGGCTTTAATTACTTTAGCTCAAGCCTTGACTACCCAAGTAAATAGGGGTATTGAACCTAAAGTTAATGTTGTGGAGAGATCTTGTCATCTAGATTGAGAGACTTTGTGAATGGATACTCCTATATTTCTTGGCTCTAAGGTAGGAGAGGATCCACAAGAGTTTATAGATGGTGTGTACAAGGTGTTGAGTGCCAAGGGGTGGCTTCTAGGGAGAAGGCGGAGTTGGCTTCGTACAAATTTAGGGAGGTTGCTCGAGTGTGGTACACTCAATGGAAACATAATAGGCCGATTGAGTTGGGTCCTATATAGTGGGAAGAGTTTAAGGATTCTTTATTAGAAAAGTACTTTCCCTGTGAGCAGAGGGACGTGAAGGTTGAGGAGTTTAGTAATCTCAAGCAAGGAAATATGACCGTTGATGAGTCTTCCTTGAAGTTCAATATATTGTCTAGGTATGATCCATACTTGGTGTCTAATCGTAGGAATGGGATGAGTAGGTTTGTAACCGGTGTTGCCGACCTTGTGAATGAAGAGTGTCGTACGACCATTCTCCATGGTGATATGAATTTGTCTAGACTCATGGTGTATGCTCAATGCATTGAGGAGTCCAAGCTTAGTAGGATTTCTAGAAACTTGAAGAGGAGTGGACCAAGTGATCAAAACCAACCTAGGTTCAAGAAGATAGCTCCAATGCAAGATGCACCTAGAGATCCTAAGGTCAAACTAGAGAAGGGTAGGGGTTCTCAAGGTGGTAAGCCTACTTGTGCTATATGTGGGAAGAAGCATTATGGGCAATGCCTAATGGGTACCGGGAGTTTCTATGGTTGTGGTAAGGATGGACACAATGTGAGGTATTTTCCTTCTATTGCGGCAAGAGGAAAAGAAGGTAAGCAAGTTACTCCAAGTGTTCTGGGTAATGATGCTCAGAAGAAGAATCGTTTCTATGCACTCCGGGTAAGAGGAGCAAAGGCGGATGATGATGAGGGTGATGGTAAGTTATACTTTCTTTGTTTTATTGTTATGAGTTCCTTCTAAGTGCGGGAGTATGGTGAGTAGTGGAGTTTTGATTGATTGTATTATCTCTTGTATTAAACCTACGCTTGAGATTAGAAAGTCATAGTAGCATGTTGCATGTTGCATGGTGTTTAGGAGTCTTGTTGGAATTGAATTTCATTGATTCCTTGCATAGTGAATTTAATGAAGTTATGACTGTTTTTTAAAATGTGTTTATATGGTTTTATCTTTCATATTAGGACATTTCCATATTTAATCGCCTAAATGCTTCATTTTTTTAATTCTGTATCATGTTCACTGCCAGGGAATTTTGATCACTCTAAGATTTTTGCAAAATTGCATAATTTGTTCTTTAGTTGAAAATTGTTGTAATGTATATAGAACTGATGTAAATGAGCATGATAATGAACATCAAAGGAGTTTTTGCAATTTGGAACGAATAATGTGAGTTTTATGGCATGATGAGTCGTAGATTTATTTCTAGCTTCTTGTTGTGTTTTTGAGTCTCTAAAAGTATGTGAAATTGGTGTTCTTCCTAATTATGTATTGTGTATGGTGTGGTATGGTTATGTGATGCTAGTATTGATTTTATTATCTCTTGAAAGAGTGTAAAACTAATCAAGTGTTATTCGAGGACGAATGTTTTTCAAGCGGGGGAGATTGTAATACCTCTAAACCGACTTAGTAGTAACTAGAGCCTAACGCTTGTGTCTTAATGTTTTGAAGTCATAAAATGAATTATAATGAGGTTAGGAGGCCATGGTTAATGTTTCATGAAGTTTGAAGGTCAAACTTCCACGAACGTCCATGACGTTCGAAAGGATTGCCTTGAAGTGACCTTTTGTCTCTTAGCATGTTTCGACGTGTTTTATCTGTTTGACTTAGATGAAATTATTGTTAGATATCCTAAAATTGTACACGAACATTATTGGGTTGGAAACGTCCGGGTAAACATCCCCAAGGATCAACCAAGGGTCCTTGAGGAAGGACCCTTCACAAGAGGTAAAAGCTGTCAAACAAGCCCAACCTACAGTTGGCAATCAACGACCACTAGGTTAGTCGACGCCGTGTAGATGAGGAGCGTAGGTTGATACATAGGCGTGCAAGGTATCTATCCCTTTAAAACAGTCTCTTACCCAAACCATGGACCAACAGGATGCTCCGTTGGTTGGGTGACGGTCCGTAAGTGACCAGGCGTCGATGGTGACTGCAATTCGCCTATTCACTGTTAAGTGAAGGGGTGTATTGGTAAATTCAAACCATGTCCAAATAAATGTTTGGACGGTTTCCTAAGGGTATTTTAGGTATTTTAAGTGGTTTATAAGTCCTAACTACCTAGATGAACTTATTATTCTAAAATCAAAACCCAAAACCTCTAAAGAGCTCTCTAGAAAAACATTGAAGCTTGAAGGGAGATTTAAGCTTGAAGGTTGATTTCTCCACCAATTTCTCTAAATTTTTGTGGATTAACATTAGTTTAGGTATGATTCTTCATCCTTGTATCTCTTTTCTTCTAGGACCCAATCTTCAAAAAAGATGAGTTTTGTAAATTGTAATCTATCAATGGGTTCTTGATTTAAAGGATTTGGATCAATGCATATTGATTGAATTGTGGTTAATTAGATGATTTTAGCCTAAAATCTTCATAAACTCATGCAAAACATAAAATTTTCAAATTTGTTATATTATGGGTGTTATGATAATGTCTCAATGCGTATGAATTCTAGTGTAGTTTTGCTTGATCTATTGAATGATGTAAGAATTGTATTGGATCTATGTATAGGATGTCTTAGAATTATAAATATATATTTAATTTATTTAGGTTCATTTAGTATTATGATGTTTGTATTGAATTGATCATCATGGCCATGCGTAAGGGCCTTTCTTATATGGCATTGGATGATTTAGCTATTGATTGAAGTGGTGAGAATGGATTGGTGGTACACTTCCCTTTTTATCTTTATATTATGTAAATAAGGTCTTGAATTATTTTGTGATCGGCATGGTCTAGTTATGGTGGCGGTGCTATGTGTTTTGCTTGTGAACTATGTGGCCTTGTCGGCATTAATTATGTATTATGATGATCATGGTCTTGTCGGCATTACTTGGTATATTGTGATGGTTTTTGTAGTTGATTCTGTCAAGTATAATAATATTTATCAACATGGTATTAAGGTGAAAGTATGTGTTCTTCTATTGACATTAGGTGATCATGTAATACTATGACTATGTCATTATGTGTGTAGGCTTAGTTTTGGTGCATGATTCTTCCTAATTGGCTTTATGAGTATTGTGATGGTTATGTTGATGATCCTATTGTAGTGTATAGGGTGACCTAAAGTTGAATTGGTTGTTCTTAGTTTTACTTGAAATATATGCTATATGTGATAAGGTTTTCACGACCCGAAAGTACCCACGAGAAGTTAGGGCTAACTCTCGAATCGTGCCTGGGCGTACTTGACCCTTTGGGGTCTCGTACAAGACCTTCAACTATCGTTCATAACATAAAGCATGAAAAAAATTGCGGAATTAAAATTTTCACGATAATAATAATAAAATAAGTCTTTTCATAAATACTAGGAACTCTGGTAGTCACAAGCCAACTTAAAGACAACTTAGAATCTTAGGGACACGGCCCTTTACGATAAAAATGAAATACAAATTGAGTCTTAATAATGAAACTAAGAAACGTAAACTATGTCAATATATGAGGACAGAGATAGATTCCCAAGCTTCAACTCCGATCTTCCAAAAGGCTTCCATCCTATACTCATAAGGTATATAAAAGTATGCGGTTAGTACAACAATGTACTAAGTATGGCATATGCAAAAACATGTACAAAGGGAAATTTTTAGTAAAATAAGCGTTCATGACAATTTAACTAAACATTCATGAACTTAGGAACAAAACAACATAAGAAGCATCATTAAGCATTTAAAGAAGAATTTCCATAACTTTAACTTAAGGACATACTTTACAGTGAACACGTCAAACCTTACAGTGAACCGACTCAAGTATACAATTTCACATAAGTACTCTCCTCCAATAGGACTCTTAGGTCACACTAACTGCAATGTGAGAGTAGCATCCCATTCTACCACTCCCACTAGCGCTCCTAATGGATTCCAAAGAATTTGAGCACGTCACAACAATATAACCAACATTACAGTAAACTCAATTGGACATTACAGTGAACTGTTTTAAACACTTATAGTGGAGACCTTACAGTAAGTGGCACGGTCCAAGTCATATGAATCCGTTTCCTTTGAATCTTCTTAACCCAAGTTATCCTAAGGTTCCCCTAAGGTGAGCCAAGAAGGGACCATCCATACACCCCTTACAAAGCAAACCAAAGTGATCCTTAAGACCACTAATCTTAGACTTACCTCGTTAGGAAAAACAAATTCACTCCCTTAGCTAACATGTGCAACACACTCTTAGGAAATATAGGCCACACTAAGTGCAATGTGAGAGTAGCATCCCATACTCCCACTCCCACTTAGTGCTCCTAATAGATTCAATAAATCAAGCCCTACACCATAATCATTCATAACATCACACTATAACCCTCATTTAGACGGATTTCATGAAAGTACTCTTCTCCCTTAGGAGGTATAGGTCACACTATGTGCAATGTGAGAGTAGCATCCCATACTACCACTCCCACTAGTGCTCCTAATGGATTCCCAAGAAGTTGATCACTTCACGAAAGTCATTCAAAACATCATTAATACACATGATAACTTTGTTCAATCAATTCATTTGTGTGAGTTAGATTAACCGACAAATACCATGAGAGCTAGACATGGAATCCCGATATGAACCCCTATCGGATGAGGGATCCTCACTTGCTTAGAATAAGGTCATGCTTCTTAGCTTTTACATGGATTTTTCAATAGCTATACCGATGCGGGCACATAGTTAAGGGATAGGGAGATTGCTACTAAGTAACTCATTCTCTAAAAACGAGGAGTACTCATCTCAAGAGGTATAAGGGAAAATGACATCTCAACTCAGGAAGTGTATTCCAGCTCTTATTCCTATCCTCTCGGTGCTAGGCATAACTCCCCACGGATTCTCACATTATAGACTATAGGTTAAGGATTACTAGCAAATGCCACATCTCAACTCACGATGTGCATTCATCCTCCGGACTATCTAGGAAAGCTCATTAGGAATAGTGAGGTTACTACTAGACACTTCATCTCAACTCACGAAGAGTGTCCACCCCATGACTCCCCTTCTTAATAAACATAACTTCGTTCATTCACTTAAAGTGTGTGTGTGTACATGTGAGCACACCTTGCACATAGACATCATTTCACATACATTGCTTCTAATAATGCTTCAGACTTCCATTTATCAACTCACACACTTTACATACTTCACTTAGTAACATTCTCCAATTAGACCAAAATCTAGGTCAAACATACAATTTAAGCTTCACAATCACAAAACATGACCCATTTACAATTTCTATTCATTCTACTATTTAGACCTTCAATATCCCATTCTCAAAACATACTAAACATCACTAATTAATGAAATAAGCACAGCCACCAAGTAGGTGTACCATACCACTCAAGATCAATTTAACATAAGCATAAGCTTAACAATCACAAAACAAGACCCATTTACAATTTCTATTCATTCTACTATTTAGAACTTCAAGATCCTATTCTCAATACATACTAAACATCACTAATTAATCAAATAAGCACCGCCACCAAGAAGGTGGACCATACCACTCAAGAAAAATTTATCATAAGCATAATACAATATAAGCAAACTCTTTAATTTACTAATCCATAACAACCTACAAACATTTTATCATTAATTCATCATAATAAGTCCCTTAGGGCAGTAGCTAAACCATCATTACAAAAATAAGACCAAAGTTCATTTTATACATAAACATGCTCATTTGACCCATTTCATAAACCACAACTAGAAAGGAAACTTTAACATGATTTCATCAAGGTTTTAGCATTTGAATTAACAACTAACATTAATAACATCATTAATAAACGTTTAGAACCATTTTCATGAGACCCATAATGGGTTGAAGATAATAGAAGTTAGGGTTGAAAAAACCTTTTTGAAATTCATTGGAAATGGCTTATTGAATGAAAGGGTATTCAAGAATGGATACCATACCTCACTAATCAAGAAAAATCTAAGAGTTTTTGATGAAGAGACACGTCCAAGCAGCGCTTCTTCCTTCCTTGACCTCTAGCTTTCGATGGAGTCTTGAGAGAGGTTGTCTTTAGAGAGAGAAAGTTTGAATTTTGAAGTGAGGGGTCTTGTCTAGGTCTAGGGTTTAAAACTAACTTAATATAACCTAAAAACACTAAAAATATCAGCCTATGGTCTTAAAAGACTTGGGGTGTATTTACATAAAACACCTCAAGTTGGCAACAACTTTCAACGCTTTTCGAGGACGCCCATCGACGACCCACGCTACTGGGCGTCGATGAATCTACGGCCTGTGCTGCTGGGCGTCGATTTCATATGAGGCTGGTTCAAGGGAGGGATAATCCTTCCACTAAGTATGGAACGTCGGCCCCAGTCGACGGGGCATCAATGGACTTACGCCCTGTAGACTGCTCCGTCGAATGGGCAGTGTTCTTGGCAGCTTTGTCCAAAACTTGGGCCCTTCTTCTAGGGCACCTTGTGGGTCCTAGGTGGGGTCGTGCTGGGACGTTAAACCTCTAACTAAGTATTCTAGGTCTTAGGAGCATCTCATGGAAGTTTCAAACTAAACAAACACGTAAAACTCATCCAAAGACAACAAGACACACTAGTACATTCTAGGGCACACCTTCCGAACGTCATAGACGTTTTTGGTCTATTGACATCCAAACTCAACCAACCTTCACACACACCTTAGATATGCTAAAATAACTCAGTTTAACACAAAAATCCACTCAAGCAACACTCACGAAGCTCTAGTTCACCTTAATTCTCTTTAGGGTGTTACATTCTCCCCCAATTGGGATAACATTCGTCCTCGAATGACACTTAAACTTCAATAACAACAAGGACTCACTTAGACTCACATAACACAAACCAATTATGATAAAAACATCAAAATCAAAGCATCAACTAACAAGGAGCATCAATTCACACTTTTTCACACTTAGCAACACAAACACTTTTAGCTAAACTTCAAGAAGTCAAAATTCATTCTTAGCCTTATTTTATGTAGGAACTACTTTCTCCAAAATTAAACATGATCATAACAACACTTTTGAACACATTGAAACCTCAATTCAAGACACAATAATTTTTCTCAAAAATGGCAAATCTTACAGTGAACATTCAATGTGTCATTGCCAACATACTCAAAATTTTCAAAAATACATTATTTGAGCAATTCATCAAGATAACATGATCATATAAACTATAAAACCACGTAAACTCATTTCATAACATAGAAGCAACTATAAAAAAGGGTTAAGACTTACCAAAATCATCAAATCTGGATTAGTTATCCTTCTAGCCCCCATACCATAGGAAGGGTTCTTCTTGGTAGCATTAGGATCTTGGGAAGGTTGATTGACATCTTTTACCCTTGCTTTGAGATTAGGGCAGTCCCTCATCTTGTGGACTTTATTACCACATGCAAAACAACCATCCGTCCCGGCAAGACACTTATCCGAATGTTGCTTTCCACAAGTAGGAAACCTAACCCTTTCAAAAGTATGACCACCACCTTGAGAATGTTGGTTTGGAGACCTATCCTTGTTTCCCTTTGAAGAATCTTTGTGATAGAACCTCTTCTTATTCTATTGGTGACTAAAATCATCCGACCTAAGCCTCTCACCCTCTTGCCTTATTTCCCTAATTTTGGACTCCTCAATTTCTTATGCATAAACCATGAGCCTAGATATATCCATGTGATTAAGAAGCATTGCCATAAGACACTCTTTTTTCACCAAACTAGACACTCCCATCACAAAATTTTTTCATCCTAGACCTAGGGTTGGCTACCATAGTCGGGCATACTTAGAGAGTTGGGTAAATTTGAGAGAGTACTCTTGCACACTCATTCCCCTTGTCGAAGATTCATGAACTCAACCACTTTCTTGTCCCTCCTCTCTATGGGAAAGAACCTATCTAGGAAAGCCTCTTTAAATTCCTCCCAATCAACCAAACCTCTTTATAAGGGTATCTCACCCCTCCATTGCTCATACCACACTTGAGCAACATCCTTAAGTTGGTAAGCGGCCAATTCTGCTTTCTCCCTAGGGGTCACACCCATAACATCTACCACTTTGAAAACCTCATCTATGAAGCCTAGTGGATCTTAATCCACCTTAGTTCCATGAAAAGTTGGAGGGTTCATCCTCATAAAATCACGAATCCTAGAAGCGGGTGTACTAGAATTTATGCCCCTGGCCTATCTCCTTGATTAGCTTGGGCAACAAAGTGATTGTTGACGACATGATCTTGAGCCTTCATGAGTTGGGTCAAGTTAAATAGGGTAGTTCTCAACTCCGCATTAGTCAGATCACCTTCAACAAAAGGAGCTTGGGGCATATGACGCCCTTGAGGCCCTTGAGGCTCCGGAGGCACTTGAGGTTCTTGAAGGGGAACCTCCACATTCTCTTCCTCCTCTAGGCCAACAATAGGAACTTGGTCACGGGGAGAGATCCTCTCATTAGCTACACCACCCTCCTCCCTTCTAGCGGTCGATCTCCTCATATTCACGTCCTAAAAATACAAAGAGAAGAGGTTGAGAAAAGACACCTTATAAACTCAACTCTAAGGCACGATATTAAAATTGAGAAGAAAGTGAAACTTCTAGCATCCTATAGCATCTTCTCCATGGATGTGTCGCGACTCACACCAATGACCAAGATACTACTAGATGTGGGTTGTGAGACTTCTATACCTTAAACTATTTCCCAAAACCATATTCTCTTATACCAAGTTTGTCACGACCCGAAAGTACCCCTTAGAAGTTAGGTCCAACACTCGAATCGTGGCCGGGCGTACCTGAATCTTTGGTGTCTCGTACAAGCCCTTCAAATCTCATTCATAACATAATGCGTGAAAAGTAGTCCGGAATTAAAACTTTTCACGATAATAATAATAAAATAAGTCTTTCATAAATACTAGAAAATCTGGTCGTCACAAGCCAACTTAAAGACACAACATAGAATCTTAGGGACACGGTCCTTTACAATAAAAAGGAAATACAAATTAAGTCTTAATAATGAAACGAAGAAATATAAACTATGTCCTCGAATATATGAGGACATACAAAATCTTGAGAGATAGAATCCGAAGCTTCAACTCGGATCCTCCAAAAGGTTTCCAACCTATACTCATAAAGTACATAAAAGTATTGGGTTATTACAACAATGTACTAAGTATGGCATATGCAAAAACATGTATAAAGGAACATTTTTAGTAAAATAAGCTTTCTTGCCAATTTAACAAAACATTCATGAACTTAGGAACAAAACAACATAAGAAGCATCATTAAGCATTTAAAGAAGAATTTCCATAACTTTAACTTAAGGACATACTTTACAGTGAACACATCTTACAGTGAACTCAAGTATACAATTTCACTTAAGTACTCTCCTCCAATAGGACTCTTAGGTCACACTAAGTGCAATGTGAGAGTATCATCCCATAATACCACTCCCACTAGTGCTCCTAATGGATTCCAAGAATTTGAGCACATCACAACAATTTAACCAACATTACAGTTAACTCAATTGGATATTACAGTGAACTGTTTTGAACAGTTATAGTGGAGACCTTACAGTGAGTGGCACGGTCCAAGTCAAATGAATCTGTTTTCTTTGAATCTTCTTAACCCAAGTTATCCTAAGGTTCCTTAAGGTGAGTAAAGAAGGGACCATCCATACATCCCTTACAAAGCACGCCAAAGCGATCCTTAAGACCACTAATCTTAGACTTACCTCGTTAGGAAAAACAAGTCCACTCCCTTGTCTAACATGTGCAACACACTCATAGGAAATATAGGCCACACTAAGTGAGATGTGAGAGTAGCATCCCATACTACCACTCCAACTTAGTGCTCCTAAGGATTCCATTAAATCAAGCCGTACTCCATAATCATTCATAATATCACACTACAACCCTTATTCACACAGATTTCATGAAAGTACTGTTCTCCCTTAGGAGGTATAGGTCACACTATGTGCAATGTGAGAGTAGCATCCCATACTACCACTCCCACTAGCGCTCCTAATGGATTCCCAAAAAGTTGAGCACTACACGATAGTCATTCAAAACATCACTAATACACATGATAACTTAGTTCAATCAATTCATTTGTAGAAGTTAGCTTAACCGACAAAGACCATAAGATCTAGACATGGAATCGCGATATTAAACCCTATCGGATGAGGGATCCTCACTTGCCTAGAGTAAGGTCATGCTTCTTAGCTTTTACATGGCTTTTCCAATAGCTATACCTATGCGGGCACATAGTTAAGGGATAGGGAGATTGCTACTAAGTAACTCATTCTCTACTAACATGGAGTACTCATCTCAAGAGGTATAAGGGAATACGACATCTGAACTCACAAAGTGTATTCCACGTCTTCTTCCTATCCTCTCGGTGCTAGGCATAACTCTCCACGGATTCTCACATTATAGACTATAGGTTAAGGATAACTAGCGAATGCCACATCTGAACTCACGAAGTACTTCATCCACCGACCTTCTAGGAAAGCTCATTAGAATAGTGAGGTTACTACTAGACACATCGTCTCTACTCACGAAGAATGTCCACCCCAAGACTCCCCTTCTTACTAAACATAACTTCATTCATTCACTTAAAGTGTGTGTGTGTAAATGTGAGCTCACCATGCATATAGACATCATTTCACATACATTGCTTCTAATCATTCTTTAGACTTCCATTTATCAACTCACACACTTTACATACTTGACTTAGTCACATTCTCCAATTTGACCAAAATCTAGGTCAAACATATAATTTAAGCTGCACAATCAGAAAACAAGACCCATTTACAATTTCTGTTCATTATACTATTTAGACCTTCAAGATCCCATTCTCAATACATATTGAACATCACTAATTAATCAAATAAGCACCGCTACCAAGAAGGTGGACCATACCACTCAAGATCAATTTATCATAAGCATAATACAATATAAGAAAACTCTATAATTTACTAATCCATAACAACCTACAAACATCTTATCATTAATTCATCATAATAAGGCCCTTAGGTAAGTAGCTAAACCATCATTACAACACAATAAGACCAAAGTTTTTAACATGATTTCATCAAGGTTTTAGCATTTGAATCACAAACTAACATTAATAACATCATTAATCAACTATTAGAACCATTTTTATGCAAGACCCATAATGGGTTGAAGATAATAGAAGTTAGGGTTGAAAAACCCTTTTTAAAATTCATTTGAAATGGTTTCTTGAATGAAAGGGTATTCAAGAATGGATAACATACCTCACTAAGCAAGAAAAATCCAAGAGTTTTTGATGAAGAGACACATCCAACCATCCTTCTTTCCTTCCTTGACCTCTAACTTTCAATGGAGTCTTGAGAGAGTTTGTCTTTAAAGAGAGAGAGTTTGAATTTTGAAGTGAGGGGTCTTGTCTAGGTATAGGGTTTAAAACTAACTTAATATAACCTAATAACACTAAAAATATCAGCCTAGGGATTTAAAAGACTTGGGGTGTATTCACATAAAACGCCCCAAGTTGGCAGCAACTTTCACAGCTTTTGGAGGTGGCCAGTCGATGACCCAAGCTACTGGGCGTCAATGAGTCGACGGCCCGTGCTGCTGGGAGTCGATCGAATATGAGGCTGTTTAAAGTGAGGGATGGTCCTCCCACTAAGTATGGAATGACATCCCCCCAGTCAACGGGGTGTCGATGGACTTACGATCAGTAGACTGCTCCGTCGATTGGGCAGTATTCTTGGCAGCTTTGTCCAAAACTCGGGACCTTTATCTAGGACCCTTGTGGGACCTACGTGGGGTTGTTCCCGGATGTTAAACCTCTAAACTAAGTCTTCTAGGTCTTAGCAACATCTCATGAAAGTTTCAAGCAAAATGAACACGTAAAACTCATCCAAACACAACAAGACACACTAGTACATTCTAGGGCACACCTTCCGAACGTCATGGACGTTATTGGTCGATTGACCTCCAGGCTCAACCAAACTTCACACACACCTTAGTAACACTAAAATAAATCATTTTAACATAAAAATCTACTCAGGCAACACTTACAAAGCTCAAGTTCACCTTAATTCGTTTTAGGGCATTACAAAGGTGAAGTATGTGTGTGTCTTTTTTAGGTAGACATATGTTCGTTACTTGATACATGTATAATGTGAATATGAGTTCTTGACTAAGTATTCTAAAGCTTCTTAGTCTTGTATATTATTGACATTTGACCTTGAACATTGCTAAGATGGTCAATTATGAGGAATCTTCTTCCTAGATGTAAGGTTAAGATATCCTTGAAGTCGACAGTTATAATGGTATCCTTCTTGTGTGAATGGTTGAACTAAGGGTTGATTGTCCGAAATGGTATGAAATCATCCTTGGGAAAGTCATTCATCTATCCTCTTAACAATTGTAAGGCAACCCTAGTGGACCTATTTGGTAAGGTGTAATGTCATTGAGTTATGAACTAGATATGGAACCTCTTCATGTACTCATTTATTGAAATATTCTATGAGAAAAAAGTCTAGCACCGAGTGAGTATGTCTAGGGTACTTTATCTATTTTAATCATGAGAATGGAGAACAAGAAAACCCTTCATATTCCTTAACCATGTGCCTGCATGGGATGTTTCCAAGTTCTACCATTGGCAAGTAGAACACCCTTTATCGGAGTAGGGTTGACTCCGGATTCCATGCTTAGCTTCCATGGTCTATGTCGGTTATTGTCTATTATCATCATATTGGATACCCTCTATTATTGGAGATGTTCTATGAAGTTTAGGTGGTGGTATGGGACACTATCTAGACATTGCTTGATAAGGCTTTGAAGATGTTAATGAATGACTCCCTAGGTCTTCTCCAAGACCATTAATTGAATGTACTCATGTGTTAAGTGTTTATTAATGGACTAATACAGATTATGACTTAAGTTGGAAAGTATGTTAAAGACTAAGTACTTACCTAGAGTAGTTTAAGAGTTTCTTAGTTAAGGTGTGAAGGGGGCATATGAATGGTCACTTCATGTCTTACTTAGGAAAGTCTTAAGAATAACTCTATATAGAGAAAAAACTTGAATTTAGTAGACATGATCTAAACTTAGGTAGTTCTAGGAAAATGACTACTAGAAGGATGAACGCTAGAAGGTTGGAAGAGGTAAGGGTGAATAAGGAGATTCCTCCTCGAGTTGAACAAGTTGATAAAGTTATTCAAGGTGTTATAGGTTGTCAAAGTGCTAGAAATTCAGAAGTTCCTATTGTGGAAGAAGGTAATGATGTTCCTATGGTTCCCCCGGACATGACTAATGGGGATATTAGAGAGGCATTACTTGTTTTAGCCCGATCGATGACTACTCATGTGAATAGGGGTGTTGAACGTAGGGTGAATTCTATGGAGATCACTATGAAATCTATATTGAGAGATTTTGTGAGGATGAATCCTCCTATCTTTGTTGGCTCTAAAGTGGGAGAAGATCCCCAATAGTTTCTAGATGGTGTTTATAATGTGTTGAGTGCCACGGGGGTGACTTCTAGGGAGAAGGCAGAGTTAGGTTTGTACCATATGAGTGAGGATGCTCAAATGTGGTACACTAATTGGAAAAATAATAGTCCGGTTAAGTCGGATCCTATAGAGTGGGAGGACTTTAAGGAGGCTTTCTTAGGAATTTATTTTCCCCGTGAGAGGAGGGAGGTGGAGGTTGAAGAGTTCATTAATCTCAAGCAAGGCAATATGTGTGTTCAGGAGTATTCCTTGAAGCTCACTATGTTGTCTAGGTATGCTCCATCCCTTGTATCTAACCCTAGGGATTAGATGAGTAGGTTTGTGGTGTTGCCGACCTTGTGAAAAAAGAGTGTCGTACGACCATGCTCCACAATGACATGAACTTTTCTAGGCTTACGGTGTATGCTCAATACATTGAGGATTCCAAACTTAGTAGGATTTCTAGAAACTTTAAGAGGGGTGGATCTACTAGGCAAAAGCAACCTAGGTTCAATAAGAAGGATCCAATTCAAGATTAACCTAGGGATCCTAAGGTCAAACTTGAGAATGGTAGTCGTTCTCAAGGTGGTAAGCCTTCTTGTGTTACTTGTGGAAAGAAGCACTATGGGAATTGTCTAATGGTTAATAGGAATTGTTTTGGTTGTGGTAAGGATAGACATAAGTTGAGAGATTGTCCTTCTATTGCGTCTAGAGGAATGGTAGGTAAGAAAGTTCCTCCAAGTGTTCCGGGTGATGATGTTCCAAGGAAGGATCGCTTCTATGCACTCCGGGCTAGGTGATCAAAATCGGATGATGATGATGTTCTTGATAAGTTATAGCTTCTTTCTTTAGTTATCCTGAATTCCTTCTTAGTGGGGGAGCATGGTGAGCAGTGGAGTTTTTATTGATTGTCTCTTCTCTTCTATTCAACTCAATCTTGAAAGTTAGAAAGTCATAGTAGCATGTTGCATGTTGCATTGTGTTGAGGAGTCTTTTTAAAAGTGAATTTCATTGATTCCTTGGATTGTGCATCTTATGAAGTTATGATTATGTGGTAAATTGAGTTTATATGGTTTTATTTCTCATATTTTCATGATTTTATCATCAATTCCTTAAATGTTGCATTTTAAAAAAAAAATTGACATGTTCACTGTAATGAATTTGTAGTCAGTGTAATGATTTTTGAATTGTTACTAAATTGTTCTTTTGTTGAAAATGGTTATAATGTGTATATAATTTATGTATATAAGAATGATAATGAATGTAAAAGGAGTTGTTGCTATTTAAAATGAAGAATGCCAGTCTTATGACATGATGAGTTGTAAAGTAGTTTCTAGCTTCTTTTTGTATTGTGAGTTTCTTGGTTATGTGATATGGGTATTACTTCTAGTTTGTGTTTTGTGGTATGGTTATGCGCTGCTAGTATTGAGAGTCTTATCTCTTCAAAGTGTCTTAAATGAAGAAAGTGTCATTCGAGGATGAATGTTGTCCAAGTGGGGAAGAATGTAACACCTCTAAAATGACTTAGGTGGAATTAGAGCCTAACACTTTTTTCTTAATGTTGTGAAGTCCTAAAATGGGTTAAAATGAGGTTAATAGGAAGTTTTTAAACTTTTGTGAAGTTTAGAGGTCAAACACCCAAGAACGTTGATGAAGTTCAAAAGGTTTGCCTTGAAACGTCTTTGTGTGTCTTAGTGTGTTTCGTCATGTTTTATGTGTTCATTTTTTATGAAATTGATGTGAGAGGTCCTTGACGTGTGTATGATCGTATTTAAGTTTGAAACGTCCTGAAAAACTCCCCAACGACCAACTAAGGGTCCTTGAGGACTGAATCAACTTGTGAGCCAAGGCTGTACAAACCAGCCTCACATACGGATGGCATCGACACCCAATAGGCTAATCGACCCCCCATAGGAGTGAGGCATAGGTGATGAATTAGCTCAGGGATGTTAAGATCCCAAGGGAAAGTATATTAATCCATCGATGGAATGCCAGGATGTCGTGTCTGTGGACCTATGTCCCGTCGATGGGCAACCGTCGATGGAGACTACAATTCTTGCAGGCTCACTGTTAAGTAAATGGGTGAATTCCTAGTTAAAATAAAAAAGTGTGCGGTGTCCTAGTTTTTTTTTAAGTATTTCAAGTGGATTTATAAGTCCTAAACACCTAGATGAATTCATTATTCCAAATCAAAATCCAAAATATCTACGAAACTCTCTAGAACTCCATTGAAGCAAAACTCAAGTTAGAGCATCGATTGAAGATTCTTTGGTGATTCTTCATCAATTCTTCATAAAATTCATGGTCTAGGTTCAAATGAGGTATCGTCTTCATCCTTGAATCTCTTTTCTTCAAGGACCCAAACATCAAAGTGATTTCCAAAGTCTTTCAAAGATGAAATTGTCCAATTTTTATATCTATCCATAGGTTCTTGAATAAAACGTTTTGAGCCATTGTATATTGATTCAACTGAAGTTAATTTGATTATTTTAACCTAAAAAATCTATGAGCCCATGCAATTCATGCAACCCCAGATTTGACTATTTTGTTGGTGATTTAATTATGTCTTAATGCTATTGAATTTTTATGTAGTTTTAATAGGGCTATCGAATTATGATAATATCATGTTATAATTTTTATTAAGATTCCCTAAATTCATAAATCCATGTTGAATTATCTTTTATTCATTGTATATTGTAATTATTGGGTTGAATTGTAAATTATGGTTATCGGTAAAAGCCTTGGTATATTGAGTTGGATGAATTTGCTATGGATTGAAGTTGTGAGGTTTGATTAATTGTATGTTGACCTAACCTTTTCTGCATATTGTGTAGTATAGGTCTTAGATGATAATGATGTTTGTTATGGTCCACTTATGGTGGCGGAGCTTATGTGCTATACTTGTGAATAATGTGGCGGCATTACTTTATGTATTATGGCTTTATCATGGTATAACATTGTGATTTCCAAAGTCTCTCAAAGATGAAATTGTCCAATTTTTATATATATACATGGGTTCTTGCATAGAACGTTTTGAATCATTGTATATTGATTGAATTAAAGTTAATTTGATGATTTTAACCTAAAAAATCTATGAACCCATGCAATTCATGCAACCCTAGATTTTACTATTTTGTGGGTGATTTGATTATGTCTTAATGCTATTTAATTCTTATGTAGTTTAAATAGGGCTATTGAATTATGATTTTAACATTTCGGAAAATCATATGTCTAATGAAGAGCCCAGTATGTCCTTAAGAAAGCCTATTAGGTGTACATAGGCACCCCAATGCCCAATATTGAGAAATATTGGGCATAGTATAGGAAAATTGGCTAAGAGATATTAGCCAATTTTCTATATACAAATATGAGATATACTTTGTGGGTTGTCATACCCAAATCCAAGATTGATGTTTAAGAAATGTACCTGCAATAAATACCCTAATCTAATAAAATATATGTCGTCCAACTCAGTAAAGGTATGAGGAATCCAAGTTTCAAGCCTAGATACCATGGCACATGATCAATTAAAATGATCATGTAGATTAACCAGTGCCCAAGGACATGGTGAGGGTCCTTGGGACAATAAGTAAGCATTCCCAAATGATCCGTCAAGATAAATTAGTTAGGAAAGTGCAACAAACCCATGTGCAAGCACATGGGCATCACACATGAAGGAACCGGACAAGGGGACCACGGAACCACCCTAACCGAATTCGGTTAAGGCGGTTAGGCATGACACGCACGGGCGAGTCCCTCCATGTGGAACCAGCAAACCTAACAAACTCTAAGTCCTAACCAACTATCCCAACTAGCCAACTAACCTAGGACTAACCGAATTGGACCACCTAATGCACCCGACAACCTAGGACAAATTGGGTGGAACCTAGTACTAGTTAAGGGGACAACCTAGTACCTAACCTAGGATGATCCAAAAGGGTTAGCTATGGTCCCAAAGACTTAGGGGTATTTTAGTAATTTCCCTATGTCCCTAAATTAATTAAATTGAGGATTAATTAATTAATTAAAAGTCAAAATGTTGACCGAAACAAGGGTCAATGCCGATTTCCAGATTTCAGTCAAAGTCAACATCTTCCTATGTTTAGTCAACTTAGGAAGGGTGTTTTGGTAAATTACTAATCAGTTGGTTAATTTACTAAAATAGACTTAGTTGAATTAGTCAAAGTCAATTCCTAAACCTAATCATTCACGATCAAAACACTTAGAACAAAAACGCAAGAAAGAGGCAGTAAACAAAGAACGCTATAACGGAAAAGTGCAAAGACGTTCTGAGGCTATTTCAAGGTATCTTCAAGGTTTCGCTTGAGGTGGTATTCGTAGATTATGTTCTACTCAAGGTGTGGGTTTTCTCTCCTGCACTTCTTTCTCCAAGAAAACTTTGTTTCCAGCGATTCAAAGATCTTGAAAACTAGGGTTGTTCCCGTGTTATCGTCGAACTCTTTGTCCCTAGTATCCTTTTCGATTCCATGTTGAATAGGTTAGAGATAATGTTGTTGGTATGTGGTGCTGGCTGATCTTATGTGTAATGTTCTTGAATTATGAATGTCGATTAACCTATGAAGTTGTGATTGTATAAAGTTAAGTGCTTAAAACGTGAATCATGAATCGACGATGTGTTAGTTACACCCGTAATCATTGAAGTGTTGATGTGTTTGTCCGAATGTTGTATTGCTGTGATTGTGACGTTATGAAGATGTAATCGTCATTTAATGTTAATATGATGTTGTCCAATATGTCTTAAAAACGTTACCCTAAAGTCATGAACTAAGATTGGCTTAAAAGACAACTATGAAATCACATCTTGAATGAATTGACTATCTGATGTCAATAAAATTGGCTAACAATACATGGTCAAAACGAATGCATGCTAATGGCTAGGAGATTATGTAAATGATTGAAAGATTGGCTAAAGATTCATACATATTCAATTTAAATATGAACATACGTAAAATTGGCTTATGCCAACAAAAATGGTTTGCTAGTTTAACATCCCAAATGTTGAGGCCAATACTAATCATATGCCAATCTTGTGTAGTTAGAGTATCAAATGATATTATAAGCACTTCTAAAGTAATTCAATTAATCCATAATCAAAGTCATGTCATTCATTAGGAAAACTCCTAACATGCTCTAAAAGAATGAACTATGAACATATGAAACTCATTGAATGATGTTTTCATCGTCCATAAACGATGATATGAAGCTACTACACTAAAGTAAAGAAATAACATGAGTTATAACATAATTAAAGGGGTCTAAATTAAGTAAGTGACCAGAATGTGGTGTTAAAGAATGTCAGACAAGTCTTACTTACACCTAAGCTACTATGGTAAAAGAATACTCACGAATGAAGGTGTTAGAATGTGTGAGACTAGTCTCATTAACACCTAAGAATTATATGTAAGGATAATTCACATTTCATCAATGTAAAGTAAGGATGATATGTAAGGACACTTCACATTTCATCAATGTAAAGTAAGGATGACATGTAAAGACAATTCACATTTCATCAATGTAAAGTAAGGATGATATGTAAGGACAATTCACATTTCATCAATGTAAAGTAAGGATGACAAGTCATCAAAAGAGTAAGTAAATATCAATCTAGAAGCAAGCTTCCATAATGCTTGAGTAAACTCTAAAAGATGAAGAAGATAGTGAAAGTGAGCACATCACCGATAGACTAGTTATGACCATGTGCTTGCACGTGTAAGTCTCATGAGACGAGGCTAACACCGAGGTGGATAAGTAGTCTCATTACGTCCCTATTCTTTGAACTATGTCTAGCCAACATAGGAACTACCAAGTGGTTTCCACCTAAGCGAGCTAGGCATGTTCGGTTTTACTTTGGCCGGTGATTCCACCCCTTTTCGGTGTGGGGCAGATATTGGATTACATGTTTAGCTCACTTGATCTATGTCGGTTAATGCTCACAATATGTTCTTGGTTCACTATAGCCGTGAGCCACTCCTTTTCGGTGTGGAGTGAACACTTGAAATGGATTTGCCTTAGCCGGGGATCACCCTTTTCGGTGTAGGATAGACATTTTATTCCATGAGTAGCTCACATGGTCTAGATTAATTTTAACCGGTGAATCACCTCTTTTAAGTGTGGGAAAGACACTGGATTTCATGTTAGCTCGTATGATCTTATTCCCTATGATGTCTCTGTGAAAGTGAGAATGAATGATGATGATGGAACGTATGTTCAAAGTGAGCAATGAAGAAGAGCTTAAGAATGTCAATTCTCAATATCACATTTATGAAGTTTCATCAAATAATGGGCAAAGCCAAATAAGATTGGCTTATAATGACTTCTTATATGATGCCCATAAAGAGAAGTAGAAACATAACGTTAACTAAATACCCCATAACATCCCTAACATAAAAGTAATGAAATAACTGGAATGATCAATAGAGAATGGCTGATGAAATGTAATGAATATATAGTGTAAAGAATGACTCACTATAAGGTAGAGAAATCATTCTTTAGTGCTTGGATTACTTATATCGAATCATTGTGGGTATGGGAATACAATGAATGATTGCACTTGTAAGTAAAACATAGGACTAAAGCAATTATTGAACTACACAACAACAAGAAGAAAAAGACTGAAAATAAAACTAAGTATGGAAATGGGAGTTCTCGGGTTGGGGGTCATCAAATTTTCAAATCCTCGCCCGAGTGGTTCTAAAATTACGTTGATGATACTAATGTCTTGTAATCATATAGAAAATGAGTTGTGTGCTTTGAATGCATTAAAATACATCATATTCATATCACAATTCACAACTAACGAATTAGGAAAGTCTAATAACTAGACTTTCCAGAAATGGCATGTTGCTTAGGAGGAGCTTTCATTGATCATGCATAGCTTTATGTGTACATGTGCATACACCCATACTTAGAACAAGTGGTGTACTAAACCCCTACTATTTACTATTTTTATAGGTGCAGGTTAGAGGGCAGATTGACGACACTTGCAGCGGTTTGGACTTCACGTTTCTCCAGACCATTTGGTAGATCCTCTTCATTTGAAGGATGCTACATGCATCAGTCCAGCTTTAGATATATACATAGCTAGTGTATGTTGTCCCTAGCATTTCTTTCACATTTCATTTTGAACTTTTGATGTAACGCCGTTTTGGCAACTTAATATATATTCTATTCATCGTTTTTTTAAAAAGTTCTTGATATTAGATGGTTGTCTATTGATGTTGAGCTTAGTATGTAATGATTAATATGTAATGACTAAATGAAGTCTGAGTAAACTTCATACATATAAAAAGTTTTAAATTTTCTGCAAATTTAAATAGGTGAATGTGATGAATACAAATGAGGCTTGTCAGCGACCTCTGAGAGGTAAACGACGCCGCTGGCGGCCCAGATTCCAGAATCTGGGTCGTTATAAACTTGTTATCAGAGCATGAAGTTAAATTACCTAGGATCTAAAGCTCAACTTAACCATGTTACGTAGTTTCTAACTTATGGTTGTGAAGCGCGCCACAATCATGACTTAGAGACTATGCGATGATATGAAATTCTACCTTCTTCTACTCTTTATTGTGCCATGTAGAATTGTGACATTTTATGTCATTTTGAGGATGTAACTCTCTTCTTGTGCATACGTGTAGAAAATGAACAAGGAGGAATGCCGCGAGAAGAGTGAGGAAGCAGCTGCGGAAGGGAATCAAGCTCCTCCTCAAGCCCCAGCTGCTTCTGAACAAGTGCCTATCAACCCAGATGGGTTGATGGATGGTGAAGTGAGGAATGCTTTGCTTCAGATGGCATAGGCCATCACGACTCAGGCTCAAGCCATCATGACTAAAGCCGCGAGAGAGGGTGTTCCTAGAGAGAACCCGCATGCTAGTACCATGGCTGCAGGCTAATGGGACTTCACCAGGATGAATCCCCAGTGTACTATGGGTCCAAGGCCAACGAGAATCCTCAGGAGTTCGTAGATGAGGTCCACAAGATTTTGTGTGCCATGGGAGTGGATGAGGAGGCAAAGGCTGAGTTGACTGCGTATCAACTCAAGGATGTGGCATACGTTTGTTACCAGATGTGGGCTGATGGACAAGCTAGATGAGATTTTCCCATCAATTGGGATGTTCTCAAGATTGCCTTTCTGGAGAGGTTCTTCCCAAGGGAGCAAATAGAATCCAAGGTTGAAGAGTTTATCAATCTAAGATAAGGAGGTTTGTCTATCAAGGAGTATTCCTTGAAATTTGTGAAATTGTCAAAGTATGATTCTTCTGTTGTGGCAAATAGCAGGGATGAAATGAGCAGATTCGTTACTGGCGTATCTGAGGATCTGGTAGAAGATTGCCGGGCAGCCATGCTGCATGACAACATGGATATGGGCAGATTGATGGCACATGTTCAGCAAGTAGAGGAGAGACGCCGCAAGAGGTGAATTCACGAAGGCAAGTGTCATGACCCGGATTCTGGAATCCAAATCACAACCGGCGTCGTTGACCTCTCAGAGGTCGCAGACAAGCCTCTTCTTGCATTCGTCACATTCATACGGTTAATTTTAGCAGAAAATTTAAATTTTTTTTGTTTATAGTTGAAGTATACATAGACTTCATATAAACACATATTTATAAGAAAGTTCATTGCTCATATATCAACCATCTAGTTATAGAAACATACAACTTGAAAGAAATAGGATAACATGTCATAAGTAATACTTGCCAAAACGACAATATTCCAAGCATCTAAATAAAATAGGAAAGAAACACTAGTGGAACATACTCCACTAGTTAAAACCTACTACTAAGCAAGAAATGTAAAGGCAGACATCCTCGAATGCATGAGGACCTACCAAGTCCGAATGAAATCTCTGAGTCCGAACAGCTGCAATGAAACCCTCAACGTCCACCTGAGACTACACCTAAAATAGTAATATTGTATGGAATTATTACACACTTATACTAAGTGTGGGTATATGCAACAACACATAACGGTAATGCATGAACAAGAATGGCTCTTCCTAATCAACATGCTTTCTTAGGAGGTCAAGTCTCTTGACTTATCTACTTCATACTAGGAAGGTCATACCATTAATATCTCACACATCATACACATATAGGTTCACATAACACACATTTCATGTTTCATATATTATATTTTTCATATCCACGAGACCTTGGAATCATGGACGTAGCATTAAGACATGTCAAGTGAGGGCCCAACATATGGGACCTCAGCCCAAGGGCCTCCTTTAGGAAACACAGAGTCGGCTTCATTCGTTCATTCGTACTTCACATTATTCATTTCTTTCATTTATAGGCTGATGTAAACACCAGCAATACCTAGGATGAAGTTTAAGACTCTCATCGGGATCATGAAGTGCAATGACCAAGAATGACCTAATGTCAATACTTGAGTCCGGTCTCACCTCTTGATTGTCTTGCACAAACACCTTCGATATTGTTCATTTCATTATCTTTCATACTTTGAGGAACTTCAACCTTAACCGACATAGATCATTTGAGCATCATGAAATTCGGTGTCACCCCCACACCGAAAAGAGGTGGAGTCACTGGCCAAAGTGAAACTAAAACATGCTAGCTTTAGGGGTTCAAACCAAGCTAGTTCCCTATGTTGGCAACATAGTTCAAAGACTAGGAGATTTAGGGAGACCCATACCCACCTTGGTGGACAGTCTCATCTCATGAGATTTATGTGAACCTCTGCCCTTCCCGAAAGAAGGCATCACCACTCATAGCTAGCCTATCGGTGCTTAGTTTAATGTTCCTATTACATTCAAATCATACATCATCGAAGCTTGCTTCTTAGCATGAGGTAGTCATAGCTCATTAGATGATTTCTCATCTCTTCTTAACGTATTAAGTGTTAATTGTCATTACACTTACATATAGAATGTGACTGAGACTTGTCTCTAAATATTCAACACTCTCTTAGGTGAGTACTTTTGGTGACCTTTACTTAGGCTTGGTTGAGACTTGTCTCACCATTCATCTTAGCCGATTATTATGTTGTCACCATTTTTATTAGCATCATAGTTTAACATAATTACTCACATCATTACGTGAATGTTCATTTCTTCCTCTTGCCATTAACTTACATCATATGCCATGCACATAGCCTTTAGTGTACCTGACACTCTTGGTAGTACCCCTTTCGGGTTATTCATATTTGGTTAAGTGTTTCATGATCATCTAAGTGTATATTGTGTAAGACTTATGTGCCTCACAATTTCGGTCAACAGGACCCACGTTCGAATCCCTTGGGCAGCATATAATTTTTGATTATATGTGAGACTTATGTATCTCACACATTTGGATTTGAGGCCGGGTTCGATTCTCCTCTCTTACACTATTTTTTTTTCTTTTAATTCAAGGCCTCTTCTCTTAGTGTTAGGACCTTGAGGTATCGGGTTCCACCCTCAATGGCAGCATCTCTTTTTCTTCAATTTTCTAAACAAGTGGTTAACCGAGACTTAGTCAAATAATGTAGGCCTTTAGTTCACTTTTTTTAATTTAGCCTAGGCATTTAGCTTAGAGTTTTACATGAACTTTTAACCAATACTTTAAACTAACATAATGTCCATCTACCTGTAGTACCTCTTAAGTTCTAAGGCATCACATTTAACTCAATTTCTTAATCACAGTACACTCACATGTTTGTATGTATGAACCTTTGTTGTACAATGATTTCATATTTTTTATTGTGAAGTATTCGGGTTCATTAGGAACTTAGATTAGTATTTAGTCCTTTTGGAATTAACATAAAAGTTCCTTTGTGTTGTTGAGACCATGGCTGAGAGTCTTAGACTCAAATGAATCGGTAGCCTAACATTTTTTTAAGGGACCATAACTTCATTTTTTTATTCATGAACATCACGATTTCTTCTTGCATGCTAAACACACAACATTATGTAACACATAATTCACATTTTCTTCAAGTAATCCGTAACAACATAATCACGGGAAAACAACATACTTGTGCACATGTAACCTTCAACATTTGAACGTACATAACAACATCATAATCAATCCGAGAACACATAATGCAGACAATCACAATCATTCATAAAATCATCTACCAGAAGTGTTACCAACGCATGCATCAATCGTTCATAGGATCTAATGACAGGGCATACAACGGGGACAACCTTAGTTTTTAGATTGGAATTGAACTGAGCCTTAGGGGACTCTTGGGAAAGGGACCAAGAGAGAAGAAAACCCGTACCTTTTCAACGTTGACAACCAGCCACTAACATGTCCTAACCCACGCACAAACCTCTCTTCCGAACCTTGATTCTTGTTCACAAGTGAAGTTCCTTTACGTGATTTCCTAAAGCACTTAGGCGAAAAAAATTTCTTTTCATTTTTGATTGATGAAGCCCAGAACTCTTTGAACTAGTAGACTTATTTTACTTTTCTATTTTTGAAGTGTAAGGTAAAGCTGAAAATGTTTTGGATATATAATGAGTTAAGAGTGCACATTTAGTACACTCCTAAAGGGAGTCCTGCACCTCTTTCCTTGGGGAGTTTGTTGTTGACTTATTCAACATAATTTAAATGATAAAATCATATTATAATCTACATATTAAGTGACCATAAGGCCCCTCCTGATTTTTGTTGAAATTTAATTCACTTAAGTCGACCCTTTTTGTGCCTCCAACTCGGCTTGAACCCGACTGTGGAGATCCGGTCAAACTCGGGTTTGACCACCGAGCTTTGACCCATTTTGACTAATTAAAAACCTTATTTAATTAATTAAATATCAACCTAGGGTAGTTACTATACTACCCCTAGCCCCAAATTTATCTTTTTACCCCTAGAACCCTTAACACCTAGGACTAACCCTCTAAGTCTGGTTAAGACTCACGCGGGTGAATCCTAGTGTTCGGGGACCTAACATGGCTGGAACCAACCGGCCTAGCTCAACCAACTCACCATGGTGCATAGGTGCAGGGGTCCGGTTCCATGCGCATCAAGCCATTTAAACCCGGGCTAACCTATGCATTCTAGGTGCATTTAGGTCATACCTAGCATAGTCGGTTTCGGATTGTTACATTATCCCCCCCTTAGGAACATTCGTCCCCGAATGACACTACTACTCATTTAACAAAGAGGTTTTTTTCGAAAGTTACTTCATCATACTTAAACGTTTCTCTTTTGTGAACATTTGATTCACACTTATTTGGATGATGCATACCATTTAAGCTTATCTAAAGCTTCATATCTGAGATTGAGGAATTTCCTTGTCAATCACACTTAACTTAATGCACACCACAAATCACGCAACACAGAAAACATGCCTATGCTACACAAAAACATCAAGATAAATTGCAAACATAACTTCATTTTAACTCATATAGTGCTATGATAAAACATATGATTAGTGACCTATCACACCAATTTGACTACAACACTTAGATCTTAGAGTTTCTTAAACGTAAATCAGACTTTAGGAAAAAAATATCTAACCTTAGGAATTGAACAAATGAGGATAGCGGGATCTCATATCAGCCTCAGCCTCCACGTTGCTCCCTCAACAAGGTGGTTCCACCATAGGACTTTCATGATGGCAACCTCCTTGTTCCTCAGTCGCTTCAGTTGACGATCTAAATATGCGATTGGAACCTCTTGATAAGAAAGGTTCTCATCAACTCCTAACCCCTCAACAGGAAGAATGGATGATGGATCGCCTAGACACTTCTTGAGCATTGAAACGTGAAACACTGAATGAATAGAAGCCAATTCTTGAGGTAACTTCAATTCGTAGGCCACATTTCCTACTCGCTGCAAGACCTCATAAGGACCTATATACCTCGGAGTCAACTTACCTTTCTTACCAAACCTCATCAGCCCTTTCATAACTGATATCATCAAGTAGACTTGATCACCCACCTGAAACTCTAGAGCTCTCTTTCTGTTGTCTACATAGGATTTCTGACGACTGTAGAAAGTAGCCAATATATATCTAATCATTCTCACCTTATCCATAGCCTCATGTAAGATCTCAGGGCCAATGATGGAAGATTCTCCTACCTCAAATCACCCAACAGGAGACCTACATCTTCGGCCATATATTGCTTCAAAAGTTGTCATCCCAATACTGGAATGGTAGCTATTATTGTAAGAGAACTCTATGAGCGGCAAGTGATCATCCCAACTCCCCTTGAAGTCAATAACATAAGCTCTCAACATGTCTTCAAGGGTCAGGATGGTACGCTCTGCTTGTCCATCCGTTTGCGGATAAAAAGCAGAACTAAGCTTCACCTGTGTACCCAAGCCCTTTTGGAAAGATCTCCAAAAATGAGAAGTAAGTTGGGCTCCCCTATCCGATATGATAGACAGGGGAATCCCGTGCCATCTCACTATATCATCAATATAAAGCTTGGCATAATCTTCAGCCTTGTAAATATACTTAACAAGTATGAAATGAGAGGACTTGGTCATTCTGTCAACAATAACCCAAATGGAATCATGTAGTTTCCTATTCTTTGGCAGACCAACCACAAAATCCATATTGATAGCCTCCCATGTTGGAATCTCAATCGTCAGAGTGAGACCCCCAGGCTTAAGGTGTTCTGCCTTAACATGATGGCAATTTGGACACTCCTCCAAGAATTTAGAGATATCTCTCTTCATGCCTTTCCACCAATAGACCTCTTTAAGGTCATGGTACATCTTGGTGGCACCTGGATGAATGGAATCCCTGGAACCATGAGCTTCTGCCAAAATATTAGTCCTCAAATTATTAACATTAGGCACACATAACCTGTTTTGGTACCTGAGTACAGGGAAAATGATTCATTCAACTTACTTAATACTGCATCTTTCAACTCCATGAGTACTGGGTCGAGATGTTGATTGGCTTTAACATCTACAACAAATGAGGATTTGGATCTTGAGTGAACCGAAACACCCCTACTTGCTGCATCTGCCAGCCGTACACCCAATCTAGCCAATTGGTGTACCTCTTTAACCAGCTCGTTCTTCTCTTCATTAATATGAGACATGCTGCCCATGCTCAATCGACTCAACGCATCAGCCACCACATTGGCCTTACCCGGGTGATAATAAACACTCATATCAAAATCTTTGAGCAGTTCTAGCCATCTGCTCTGACGAAGGTTCAACTCCCTCTGTGTAAGACTTTTATGGTCAGTATATACATCAACATGTACACCATATAAATAATGTCTCCAAAGTCTTAATGCAAACACCAAAGCGGCTAACTCAAGATCATGAGTAGGATAGTTCTTCTCGTGGACCTTCAACTATCTCGATGCATATGCAACAACCTTGCCATCCTGCATAAAAAAACATCTCAAACCTACCCGGGAAGTATCACAGTACACCACATATCCTGCACCACACCTCAGCAATGTGAGAACTGGGGCGGACGTGTCGGTCTTTGAGCTCTTGGAAGCTGTTCTCACATTTTTCAGACCACTCAAACTTTACCTTCTTCTTCGTAAAGGCTATCAGTGGAGCCGCAATAATGGAAAATCCTTCCACAAACCTGCGATAATAATTGGCTAAGCCCAGAAAACTCCGAATATCTTTAGGAGTAAGGGGTCTCGGCCAATTCTTCACCGCCTCAACCTTCTTAGGATCAACTTCAACACCTTGGTCAGTTGCAACATGACCAAGAAAGGTCACTAATCTCAACCATAATTCACATTTGCTGAACTTCGCATACAACTGATGTTCTCTGAGTACTTGCAATGTCTTTGTCAAGTGTACCTCATGCTCTTCTTAGACTAGAGTATATGAGAATGTCATCTATGAATACTATGACGAAGGAATCAAGGTACTCATGGAAGACCCTATTCATAAGGTCCATAAACACGGCTGGTGCGTCAGTGAGACCGAATGACATGACCAGAAACTCATAGTGCCCATATCTAGTACGAAAAACTATCTTAGGGACGTCTTCTTGCCTCACTCTAAGCTGATGGTAGCCTGACCGAAGGTCTATCTTGGAAAAGAAACTTGAACCTTTGAGTTGGTCAAACATATCATCGATTCTAGGAAGAGGGTACTTATTCTTTATAGTGACTTTGTTGAGTTGCCGATAATCGATGCACATTCTAAGGGTTCCATCCTTTTTCTTTACAAAAAACACTGGAGCACCCCATGGGGATATGCTCGGCTGGATGAAGCCCTTATTAAGTAGATCTTTTAACTGCAACTTCAACTTTTTGAGTTCAGCTGGTGCCATCCTATATGGGGAATAGAAATGCCTTGGTGTTGGGATCTAAATCAACACCAAAGTCAATCTCACGTTCATGAGGAATTCCTGGTAAATCCTCCGAAAAGACATCTGGAAACTCATTCACTATTGACACTGAGTCTATGGAAGGAACTTCTTGATCTAATTCATTGACTCTAACTAAGTGGTATAAGTATCCCTTAGTTATCATCTTATTGGCCTTCAAGTGTGAAAAAATTTGGCCGACTGGACTTGAGCTAAATGAGCCCCTACCCGAGCTAGAATCGGTCTGATCCGCAGTCTTAGGCTTCTTGCTTTAATAAACTCTCCTCTTACGGCGGCTCTCCTCCACTTGCTGAGCATGCACCATCAACCTACCCCGATCCATGCTATCATGCAACATGGCTGCCCGACAATCTTCAACTAGATCCTCCACAAGCCAGTCACAAATCTGCTCATTTCATCCCTGCTATTTGGAACTACAAAAGAAGCATACTTTGAAAGTTTAACGAATTTCCAGAAATACTCCTTGACTGACATACCTCCCTGTCTCAGGTTGACGAACTCTTCAACCTTGGCTTCTCGTTGCTCTCTGGAAAAGAATTTCTCCAGAAAGGCAGTCTTGAGCACATCCCAAGTGATCGGAACATCTCCACGTGCTCGGCTATCAGTCCACATCCGGTACCAAATCTGTGACACATCCTTGAGTTGATATACAGTCAACTCATCCTTTGCCTCCTCATCTACTCCCATGGCACCAAGGATCTTGTGGACCTCATCCACGAACTCATGGGGATCCTCATTGGTCTTGGATCCGTAGTAAACTGGGGGGTTCATTCTGGTGAAGTCCATCAGCCTGCTAGCCATGGTTCTAGCATGAGGGTTCTCTCAGGGAGAACCCTCTCTCGCGGCTTGAGCCGTGATGGCTTAAGTCTGAGTAGTGATGGCCTTTACCGTATGCAGTAAACCGTTCCTCACTTCATCATCTCTCAATCCAACTGGATTGACAGGCACTTGATCAACAACAACTAGGGCTTGAGGAGGAACTTGATTTCTCCAGCAGCTGCAACACCTACCCTCCTGCCTGCATTTCTCCGCGTATTCATTATCTACACGTAGATACAACAAGAGAGTTAGATTCTTAATGACACAATTATGTCACAATTCCACATAGCACGATAAAGAATAGAAGAAGGGAAAATTTCCTAAGCGTTATGCAGTCTCTAATTCATGATAGTTGTGCACTTCACTACCTTAACATAGAAACTACTTAACATCGTTGATTTGAGCCTAGTGTCTTGGATATTTAACCTGATGCTCTGATACAAGTTTGTCACGACCTGGTTCTGGAATCCGAATCTCAACCGGCGTCGTTGACCTCTCAGATGTCGCAGACAAGCCTCTTCTTGCATTCGTCACATTCATACGGTTAATTTTAGCGGAAAATTTAGAACTTTTTGTTTATAGTTGAAGTATACATAGACTTCATATAAACACGTATTAACAAGGAAGTTCATTGCTCATATATCAACCATCTAGTTACAGAAACATACAACTTGAAAGGAATAGGATACCATGTCATAAGTAATACTTGCCAAAACGGCACTATTACAAGCGTCTGAGTAAAATAGGAAAGAAACACTAGTGGAACATAATCCACTAGTTTAAACCTAATACTAAGCAAGAAATGTAAAGGCAGGCATCCTCAAATGCATGAGGACCTACCAACTTCGGATGAAATCTTTGAGTCCGAACAACTGCAATGATACCCTCAACGTCTACCTGAGCCTGCACCTAAAATAGAATTATTGTATGGAATTAGTACACACTTGTACTAAGTATGGGTATATGCAACAACACATAACGGTAATGCATGAACAAGAATGGCTCTTCCTAATAAACATGCTTTCTTAGGTGGTCAAGTCTCTTGAATTACCTACTTCGTACTAGGAAGGTCATACCATGAATATGTCACACATACTACACACATAGGTTAACATAACACACATGTCATGTTTCATATATTATATTTTTCATATCCACGAGACCTTGGAATCATAGACGTAGCATTAAGACATCTCAAGTGAGGGCCCAACATATGGGACCTCAACTCGAGGGCCTTTTTAAGAAAACACAAAGTTAGCTTCAGTCGTTCATTTGTACTTCACATTATTCAATTTCATTCATTCATAGGCTGATGTAAACACCATCTATACCTAGGATTAAGTTTAAGACTCTCATCGGGATCATAAAGTGCAATGACCACGAATAACCTAATGTCAATACTTGAGTCCGGTCTCACCTCCTGATTGTCTTGCACAAACACATTCAATATCGTTCATTTCATTATCTTTCATACTTTGAGGAACTTCAACCATAACCGACATAGATCATGTGAGCATCATGAAATCCGGTGTCTCCCCCACACCGAAAAGAGGTGGAGTCACTGGCCAAAGTGAAACCATAACATGCTAGCTTTAGGGGTTCGAACCAAGCTACTATGTTGGCAACATAGTTCAAAGGCTAGGAGATTTAGGGAGACCCATACCCACCTTGGTGGACAGTCTCATCTCATGTGATTTATGTGAACCTACGCCCTTCCCGAAAGAAGGCATCACAACTCATAGCTAGCCTATTAGTGCTTAGTTTAAAGTTCATATTTACATTCAACTAATACATCATCGAAGCTTGCTTCTTAGCATGAGGTAGTCATAGCTCATTAGATGATTTCTCATCTATTCATTACGTATTAAGTGTGAATTGTCCTTACCCTTACATATAGAATGTGATTGAGACTTGCCTCTTAATATTCAACACTCTCTTAGGTGAGTACTTTTAGTGACCTTTACTTAGGCTTGGTTGAGAATTGTCTCACCATTCTTCTTAGCCGCTTATCATTTTGTCACCATTTTCATTAGCATCATAGTTTAACATAATTACTCACCTCATTACGTGAATGTTCATTTCTTCCTCTTGTCGTTAACTTACATCATATGCCATGCACATAGCCTTTAGTGTACCTTACACTCATAGTAGTACCCCTTCCGGGTTATTCATATTTGGTTAAGTGTTTCATGATCATCTAAGTGTATATTGTTCAAGACTTATTCATCTTGCACATTCGTACAAGGGACCCGAGTTCGATCCCTATTGGCTGCGTTTAGTTTTATTAGTTGTAAGACTTATGTGCCTCACAATTTTGGTCAAGAGGACCCGCGTTCGAATCCCTTGGGAAGCATATGTGAGACTTATGTATCTCACACATTTGGCCTTGAGGACGGGTTCCATTCCTCTATCACACACTATTTTTTTTCTTTTAATTCAAAGACTCTTCTCTTAGTGTTAGGACCTTGAGGTCTCGGGTTCCACCCTCAATGGCAGCATCTCTTTTTCTTCAATTTTCTAAACAAGTGGTTACCCGAGACTTAGTCAAATAGTGTAGGCCTTTAGTTCACTTTTTTTAATTTATCCTAGGCATTTAGCTTAGAGTTTTACATGAACTTTTAACCAATACTTTGAACTAACATAATGTCCATCTACCCGTAGTACCTCTTAAGTTCTAAGGCATCACATTTAGCTCAATTTCTTAATCACAGTAAATCACATGTTCGTATGCATTAACCTTTGTTGTATAATGATTTCATAATTTTTATAGTGAAGCATTCAGGTTCATTAGGACCTTAGATTAGTATTTAGTCCTTGTGGAATTAACATAAAAGTTCATTTGTGTTGTTGAGACCATGGCCGAGAGTCTTAGACTCCAAAGAATCGGCAGCCTAACATTTTTTTAAGGGACCATAACTTCATTTTCTTATTCATGAACATCAAGATTTCTTCTTGCATGTTAAAAACACAACATTATGTAATACATAATTCACATATTCTTCAAGTAATACGTAACAACATAAACACGGGAAAACAACATATTTGTGCACATGTAACCTTCAGCATTCAGACGTTCATAATAACATCATAATCAATCCGAGAACACACATTGCACACAATCACAATCATTCCTAAAATCATCTACCAGAAGTCATGCCAATGCATGCATCAATCGTTCATATGATCTAATGACAGGGGCATACAAAGGGGACAACCTTAGTTTTTAGATTGGAATTGAACTGAGCCTTAGGGGACTCTTGGGAAAGGGACAAAGACAGAAGAAAACCCATACCTTTTCAACGTTGACAACCAGCCACTAACACGTCCTAACCCACGCACAAACCTCTCTTCCGAGCCTTGATTTTTGTTCACAAGTGAAGTTCCTTTACGTGATTTCCTAAAGCACTTAGGCGAAAAAAATTTCTTTTCGTTTTTGATTGATGAAGACGATAACTATTTGAACTAGTAGACTTATTTTACTTTTCTGTTTTTGAACTGTAAGGTAAAGCTGAAAAATTTTGTGGATATATAATGAGTTAGGAGTGCACATTGAGTACACTCCTAGTGGGTAAATCAAATTATAATCTATATATTAAGTTACCATAATGCCCCTCCTGATTGTTGTTAAAATTTAATTCAATTAAGTCATCCCTTTTTGTGCCTCCAACTCGGCTTGAACCCGAGTGTGGAGATCCGGTCAAACTCGGGTTTGACCACCGAGCTTTGACCCATTTTGACTAATTAAAAACCTTTTTTAATTAATTGAATATCAACTTAGGGTAGTTACTATACTACCCCTAGCCCCAAAATTACCTTTTTACCGCTAGAACCCTTAACACCTAGGACTAAACCTCTCTGTACGATTAAGACTCACCCGGTTGAATCATAGTGTTCGGGGACCTAACATGGCTGGAACCAACCATGCCTAGCTCAACCAACTCACCAAGTTGGTTGGCTTGGCTGGTGCATAGGTCCAGGGGTCCGGTTCCACGCGCATCAAACCATGTGAACCCGGGCTAACCTATGCATTCTAGGTGCGTTTAAGGCCTACTTAGCATAGTCATTTTCAAATAATTACAGCAAGAATCCTAAGGCCGCAGACCAGCCTTGTTCGAGCTCAGGTAGGGGCTCATTTGGGTCCAAAACAGGCCTAAATTCAAGAGTCACTCATGTAACTCTGCTCTTTCAGGTAATTCAAGAGCTAAGGTGAATAAGTTTGGCCCCAAAAAGGGCAATGACCGTATCGTCCAGCGAACCAACAGGCCTTGTGGTAAGTATGGCATTTGCATGGAGGTGAATTTTTGGTAGGTACTAACAGCTGTTTTCTGGTGCGGCAAAAGTGGACACATGGTCCGAGACTGTCCTCAAGTGAATAATCAAGCCAAGGTAAATGCTTAGCCTCGGCCGAATGCAAATGTTGCAGCCAAACCTCTCAAGAAAAACATGTTCTATGCACTGAAAGGTAGAAAAGATCAAGAGAAGTCAGTTGATGTAGTCATGGGTACGTTTCATGTCTTTACTTTCCCTGTGTGTGCATTGTTAGATCCAGGATCCACCTTATCATTTGTCACTCCATTGATAGCTAGTAGATTTGATGTGCTTCCTGAAATCTTGCATGATCCAATTTTAGTAAGTACTACCACAGGGGACGACATTAGAGTTGAGAAAGTGTAGAAAAATCGCTCAATTCACGTCCTTGATATAGTCACTCATGCTAACATAATCTTGGGTATGTATTGGCTTCACAAGTGTTATGCCACAATAGACTGTTGAAACAGGGTAGTGAGGTTTCAGTTTCCAAATGAGTTAGAACTGGCATGGGAAGGGCGTGGTTCAAGTCCAGTCAGCCAAATTGTTTCAAAGTTAGAGGCCAATAAGATGATAGCTAAGGGGTATTTATACAACTTAGTTAGAGTCAATGACTTAGATAAAGAAGTACCTTCCATAGATTCTGTGCGAATAGTGAATGAGTTCCCATATGTCTTTCCGGAGTATTTACCAGGAGTCTCTCCTGAACGTGAAATTAACTTTGGTGTTGATTTAGATCCCAACACCAATCCAATTTCTATTCCCCCGTATAGGATGGCTCCAGCTGAACTTAAAGAGTTGAAGTTGCAGTTAAAAGATCTACTTGATAAGTTCTTCATCCAGCCAAGCATATCCCCATGGGGTACGCCAGTGTTGTTCGTAAAGAAAAAGAATGGAACCCTTAGAATGTGCATCGATTATCAATAACTCAACAAAGTCACTATAAAGAATAAGTACTCTCTTCCCAGAATCGATGATATGTTTGACCAACTCCAAGGTTCAAGTTTCTTTTCCAAGGTAGACCTTCGGTCAGGCTACCATCAGCTTAGAGTGGGTGAGAAGACGTCCCTAAGACATTTTTTCGTACTAGATATGGGCACTATGAGTTTCTGGTCATGTCATTTGGTCTCACTAACGCACGAGACGCGTTTATGGACCTTATTAATAGGGTCTTCCATGAGTACCTTGATTCCTTCGTCATAGTATTCATAGATGACATTCTCATATACTCTAAGTCTAAAGAAGAGCATGAGGTACACTTAAGAAAGACATTGGAAGTACTCAGAGAACATCAGATGTATACAAAGTTCAGCAAATGTGAATTCTGGTTGAGATGAGTGACCTTTCTTGGTCATGTTGTGACCGACCAAGGTGTTGAAGTTGATACTAAGAAGGTTGAGGCGGTGAAGAATTTGTCGAGACCCCTTACACCTACAGATATTCGTAGCTTTATGGGTTTAGCCAATTATTATCGCAGGTTTGTGGAAGGTTTTTCCACTATTGCTGCACCATTGACCGCATTGACAAAGAAGAAGGCGAAGTCTGAGTGGTCCGTGAAATGTGAAAAGTGTTTTCAAGAACTCAAGGACCGACTCACTTCGGCCACATTATTGACGTTGCCGAGAAGTGGTGAGGGGTACGTGGTATATTGTGATATTTCTAGTGTAGGTTTGAGATGTGTTCTTATGCAGAATGGAAATGTGATTGCATACGCTTCAAGACAATTGAAATCCAAGAAAAGAACTACCCAACTCACGATATTGAACTAGCCGCGTTTGTCTTTGCATTGAAGAGGTGGAGACATTATATATATGGTGTACATGTTGATGTGTATACTAACAATAAGAGTCTTCAATATGTATTCACACAGAGGGAGTTTAATCTTCGTCAAAGGATATGGCTAGAACTTCTCAAGGATTATGATATGAGTGTGTACTATCACCCAGGTAAGGCCAATGTGGTGGCTGATGCATTGAGCAGACTAAGCATGGGCAGCGTTTCACATATTGATGATAAGAAGAAGGAGCTGGTTAAAGAGGTGCACCAGTTGGCAGGATTGGGTGTACGACTGACAGATGCACCAAGTGGGGGTGTTTCGGTTCACTCAAGTTCCGAATACTCATTTGTCATAGATGTTAAAGCCAATCAACACCTTGACCCCGTACTCATGGAGTTGAAAGACTCGGTATTGAGTAAGTTGAATGAGTCATTCTCGTTAGGTGGAGATGGCGTACTCAGATATCAGAACAGATTATGTGTGCCCAATGTGAATGATTTGAGGTCAAGTATTTTGGCAGAAGCTAATAGTTCCTGATATTCCATCCATCCAGGTGCCACCAAAATGTACAAGACCTTAAAGAGGTTTATTGGTGGGAAGGCATGAAGAGAGATATCTCTAAGTTCGTGTAGGAATGTCTGAACTTCCAACAGGTTAAGGCCGAACACCTTAAGCCTAGAGGTCTCACAAAGACGATTGAGATCCCAATGTGGAAGTGGGAGTCTATCAACATGATTTTGTGGGTGGTCTTCCAAAGACTAGGCAACTACATGATTCCATTTGGGTTATTATTGACAGAATGACCAAGTCCGCTCACTTCATACCTGTGAAGTCTACCTTCAAGGCTGAAGACTATGCCAAGCTTTATATAGATAAGATAGTGAGATGGCATGGGATTCCTCTATCTATTATTTAGGACAGAGGGGCTCAATTAACTTCTCATTTTTGGAAATCTTTCCAGAAAAGTTCGGGTACACAGGTGAAGCTTAGTACTCCTTTCCATCCGCATACAGATGGGCAAGCAGAGCGTACCATCTAGACCCTTGAAGACATGTTGAGAGCATGTGTTATTGACTTCAAGGGGAGTTGGGCAGATCATTTGCCGCTGATAGAGTTCTCTTACCATAACAACTACCATTCCAGTATTGGAATGGCACCTTTCGAAGCATTATATGGCCGAAGATGTAGGTCTCCAATTGGCTGGTTTGAAGTAGGAGAATCGTCCATCCTAGGTCCCGAGATCATGCATGAGGCTGTGGAGAAGGTGAAGATGATTAGGGATAGATTGGCTACTGCTTACAGTCGTCAGAATTCCTATGTAGATAACCGAAAGAGATCTCTTGAGTTTGAGGTGGGTGATCAAGTCTACTTTAAGATATCACCCATGAAAGAGGTGATGAGGTTAGGTAAGAAAGGCAAGTTGAGTCCAAGGTATATAGGTCCTTATGAGATCTTGTAGCGAGTGGGAAACATTGCATACGAGCTGAAATTACCTCAAAACTTGGCTTCTGTTCATCCAGTGTTTCAAGTTTCTATGCTTACGAAATGTCTAGGCAATCCATCATCCATCCTTCCTGTTGAGAGGTTAGGAGTTGATGAGAACTTTTCCTATGAAGAGGTTCCAGTCGAAATTTTAGATCGCCAAGTGAAGCGGCTGAGGAACAAGGAGGTTGCCACCGTGAAGGCTCTATGGCGGAACCATCTTGTTGAGGGAGCAACATGGCAGGCAGAGGACGATATGAGATAGGTGTGATAGGTCACTAATCATATGTCTTATAATAGCACTATGTGAGTTAAAATTAAGTCATGTTTGCATCTCATGTTGCTGTTTTTGTGTAGCATAGACATGATTTTTGTATTGCATGAGTTGTGATGTGCATTAAGTTAAGTGTGATTGCGAAGGAAATTCATCAATCTCAAGTATGAAGCTTTAGATAAGCTTGAATGTTACGCATCATCCAAATAAGTGTGAATCAGATATTCACAAAAGAGCAAAGTTTAAGCATGACAAAGTAACTTTCGAAAATCACCCTCTTTGTTTAAATAAGGTGTCATTCGGGGATGAATGTTCCTAAGGGGGGGATAATGTAACGTTCTGAAAAATCATATGTCTAATGAAGAGCCCAATATGTCCTTAATAAAGCCTATTAGGGGTACATAGGCACCACAATGCCCAATATTGAGAAATATTGGGCATAATATAGAAAAATTGGCTAAGAGATATGAGTCAATTTTCTATATACAAATATGAGATATACTTTGTGGGTTGTCATACCCAAATCCAAGATTGATGTTTAAGAAATGTACCTGCAATAAATACCCTAATCTAATAAAATATATGTCGTCCAACTCAGTAAAGGTATGAGGCATCCAAGTGTCAAGCCTAGATACAATGACACATGATCAATTAAAATGATCATGTAGATTAAGCAATTCCCAAGGACATGGTGAGGGTCCTTGGGACAATAAGAAACATTCCCAAATTAGCCATAAAGATAAATTACTTAGGAAAGTGGAACAAACTGTGCAAGAACATGGGCATCACATGTGAAGGAACCGGCCAAGGGGACCACGGAACCACCCTAACCGAATTTGGTTAGGGCGGTTAGGCATGACATGCACGGGCGGGTCCCTTCATGTGGGAACAACCAACCTAACAAACTCTAAGTCCTAACCAACTATCCTAACTAGCCAACTAACATAGGACTAACCGAATTGGACCCCCTAATTCACCCGAAATCCTAGGACAAATCGGGTGGAACCTAGTACTAGTTAAGGGGATAACCTAGTACCTAACCTAGGATGGTCCAAAAGGGTTAGCTATGGTCCAAAAGAGTTCGGGTATTTTAGTAATTTCCCTAGGTCCCTAAATTAATTAAATTGAGGATTTAATTAATTAATTAAAATTCAAAATATTGAGCAAAACAAGGGTAAATGCCGATTTCTAGATTTCGGTCAAAGTCAATATCTTCCTATATTTAGTTAACTTAGGAAGGGCGTTTTAGTAATTTACTAATCAGTTGGTTAATTTACTAAAATAGACTTAGTTGAATAAGTCAAAGTCAGTTCCTAAACCTAATCATTCACGATCAAAACACTTAGAACAAAAACGCAATAAAGAGGCAGTAAACAAAGAACGCTAAAATGGAAAAGTTCATAGACGTTCTTAGGAGATTTCAAGGTATCTTCAAGGTTTCGTTCGAGGTGGTCTTCGTAGATTAAGTTCTACTCAAGGAATGGGTTTTTTTGACTTCTTTCTCCAAGAGAACTTTCTTTCCAACGATTCAAAGATCTTGAAAACTAGGGTTGTTCCCGTGTTCTCGTCGAACTCCTTGTCCCTAGTATCCTTTTCGATTCCATGTTGAATAGGTTAGAGATCATGTTGTTGGTATGAGGTGCTGGCTGATCTTATGTGTAATGTTCTTGAATTATGAATGTAGATTAACCTATGAAGTTGTGATCGTATCAAGTTAAGTTCTTAAAACGTGAATCATGAATAGACGATGTTTTAGTTACACCCATAATCGTTGAAGTGTTGATGTGTTTGTACGAATGTTTTATTGTTGTGATTGTGACATTATGAAGATGTTATAGTCATCTAATATTAATATGATGATGTCCAATATGTCTTAAAAATGTTACCCTAAAGTCATGAACTAAGATTGGCTTAAAAGACCACTATGAAATCACATCTTGAATGAATTGACTATATGATGCCAATAAAATTAGCTAACACTACTTGGTCAAAATGAATGCATGCTAATGGCTAGGATCTTATGTAAATGATTGAAAGATGGCTAAAGGTTCTTTCATATTCAATTTAAATATGAACATACGTAAAATTGTCTTATGCCAACAAAAATGGTTTGCTAGTTTAACATCCCAAATGTTGAGGCCAATACTAATCATATGCCAATCTTGTGTAGTTAGAGTATCAAAGATATTATAAGCACTACTAAAGTAATTCAATGAATCCATAACCAAGGGCATGCTATTCATTGGGACAACTCCCAACATGCTCTAAAAGAGTGAACTATGAACATATGAAACTCATTGAATGAAGTGTTCATCGTCCATAAACGATGATATGAAGCTACTACACTAAAGTAAAGAAGTAATGTAAGTTATAACATAATTAAAGGGGTCTAAATTAAGTAAGTGAACATAATTGGATGTTAAAGAAAGTGAGACAAGTCTTACTTAAACCTAAGCTACTATGTTAAAAGAATACTCACGAATGAAGGTGTTAGAATGTGTGAGACTAGTCTCATTAACACCTAAGGATGATATGTAAGGACAATTCACATTTCGTCAATTTAAAGTAAGGATGATATGTAATGATAATTCACATTTCAGCAATGTAAAGTAAGGAGAATACGTAAGGACATTTCACATTTCATCAATGTAAAGTAAGGATGATATGTAAGGAGAATACACATTTCATCAATGTAAAGTAAGGATGACAAGTCGTCAAAAGAGTAAGTAAATCTCAATTTAGAGGCAAGCTTCCATAATGCTTGAGTCAACTCTAAAAGATAAAGAAGATAATGAAAGTGAGCACAACACCGATAGACTAGTTATGATCATGTGCTTGCACGTGTAAGCCTCATGAGACGAGGCTACCACCGAGGTGGATAAGTAGTCTCATTACGTCCCTAATCTTCGAACTATGTCTAGCCAACATAGGAACTAGCCAATGGTTTCCACCTAAGCGAGCTAGGCATGTTCGGTTTCACTTTGGCCGGTGATTCCACCCCTTTTCTGTGTGGGGAAGACACTGGATTTCATGTTTAGCTCACATGATCTATGTCGGTTAATGCTCACGATATGTTCTTGGTTCACTATAGCTGTGAGCCACTCCTTTTCGGTGTGGAGTGAACACTTGAGATGGATTCTCCTTATCCGGGGATCACCCCTTTTCGGTGTGGGACAGACACTGGATTCCATGAGTAGATCACATGGTCTAGATTCATTTTAACCAGTGAATCACCTCTTTTCAGTGTGGGAAAGACACTGAATTTCATGTTAGCTCGCATGATCTTATTCCCTATGATGTCTCTATGAAAGTGAGAATGAATGATGATGATGGAACGTATGTTCAAAGTGAGCAATAAAGAAGAGCTTAAGAATGTCAATTGCCAATATCACACTCATGAAGTTTTAGCAAATAATGGGAAAAGCCAAATAAGATTGACTTATAATGACTTCTTATATGATGCCAATAAAGGGAAGTAGAAACATAACTTTAACTAAATACCCCATAACTTCCCTAACAAGAACGTAATATAAAAGGCATGATCAATAGAGAATGGCTTATGAATGTAATGAATATATAGTGTAAAAAATGACTCACTATATGCTAGGGAAATCATTCCTTAGTCCTTGGATTACTTACATCGAATCATTATGGGTGTGGGACTACAATGAATGCACTTGTAAGTAAAACCTAGGACTAAAGGAATTATTGAACTACACAACAACAAGAAGAAAAATACTGAAAACAAAACTAAGTATGGAAATGGAAGCTCTCGGGTTGGGGGTCATCAAATTTTCAAATCCTCACCCGAGTGGTTCTAAAATTACGTTGATGATACTAATGTCTTGTAATCATATAGAAAATGAGTTGTGTGCTTTGAATGCATTAAAATACATCATATTCATATCACAATTCACAACTAACGAATTAGGAAAGTCTAATGACTAGACTTTCCAGAAATGGCATGTTGCTTAGGAAGAGATTTCACAAATCATGCATAGCTTTATGTGTATGTGTGCATACACCCATACTTAGTACAAGTGGTGTACTAACCCACTACTATTTACTATTTTTATAGGTGCAGATCATAGGGCAGATTGACGACACTTGCAGCGGTTTGGACTTCAGCGTTTTTCCAGGCCATTTGGTAGGTCCTCTTGATTTCGAGGATGCTACAAGCATTAGTCAAGATTTAGATATAGACATAGCTAGTGGATGTTGTCCCTAGCGTTTCTTTCACATTTCATTTCAAACTTTTGATGTAAGGCCATTTGGGCAACTTAATATATATTTAATTGATCGTTTGTTTTGAAATGTTCTTGATATTAGATGGTTGTCTATTGATGTTGAGCATAGTATATAATGATTAATATGTAATGACTATATTAAGTCTCAGTAAACTTCATACATATAAAAAAATTTATATTTTCCGCAAATTGAACTAGGTGAATGTGATGAATCCAAGATGAGGCTTGTCTGCGACCTTTAAAAGGTCAACGACGCCGGTGGCGGTCCGAATTCCAGAATACGGGTCGTTACAATAATAGAATCATGTTATAATTTTTTAAGCTGCCCTAAATTCATAAATTCATGTTGAATTATCTTTGATTCATTGTATATTGTCATTGTTGGGTGGAATTGTAAACTATGTCTATTGGTAAGAGCCTTGGTATATTGAGTTGGATGAATTTTCTATGGATTGAAGTTGTGAGGTCTGATTAATAGTATGTTGACCTAACCTTCTCTCCATATTGTGTAGTATAGGTATTAAATGATAATGATGTTTGGTATGGTCCATTTATGGTGGCGGTGCTTATGTGCTATACTTCTGAATAATGTGGCCTCGTCGCATTACTTTATGTATTATGGCTTTATCATGTTATAACTTGATTATGTGAGTATTGTAAAGGACTTGATGATTGTGTTTATGTGAAGTCAAAGCATGAGTTCTCTTAGTTGATGATATGAATCTCTAGTAGGCTATGGTGGAGTCATTATGTTTATTACCTTATGATGAAGTATGATGTTTCTTGGTAGATTATATGATACTTGTAATACTTATATTGATGATGCTATAGTAGTGAATAGGGTGACCTATAGATGATATTGGTTATACCTATTTGCTTCCTTAATGATATGCTATATGTGAAGTATGAGTGTGTCTTGTTTTGGTAGACTTCTGTACCTTACTTGATACATGTACAAAGTGAACATGACTTCTTGACTCAGTATACTAAAGCTCCTTATTCTTGTATGTGTGATTGACATTGGACCTTGAATATAGTTAAGAAGGTCCTTTATGTGGAGACTTCATCCTAAATGTAAATTTATGATATCCTTGAAGTTAAAAGCCGTAATGGTATCCTTCTTGTGTGAATGGTAGACTTAGGGTTGGTTGGCTGGAATTACATGAAATAATCCTTAGGAAAGTCATTAAGATATCCTCTTGACCATTGTAGTAGACATAGTGGACCCTCTTTGGTACGGTCTATGTGATTGGTTATGAACTAGATATGGAACCTTTTCATGTAATCATTTATTGAAATACTCTATGACAACAAAGGCTAGCACCGACTGATTTTTCTTGGGAAGTTGCTTTAACTAAGATGAATTTAGAGAACAAAGAAACCCTTGATATTCCTTAACCATGTGCCTACATGGGATGTGTAGTAGTTCTACCATTGGCAAGAAGAAAACCCTCCATCGGAGTAGGTTCATCACTATGGATTACATGCATAGCTAGTATGGTCTATGTCGCTTATTGCCTATTCTCATCATATGGGATACCTAATAGTGTTGGAGAAGTTCTAAGAAGTTTAGGTAGTGGTATGGGATGTGTTATGACCGGGTAGAACCCCATCGAAGTAACATGGCGTAGTTGACCTCTTGGAGGTACTATACAAGACCATAGTTATCATTCATCGCCTTTTCATAGGTAATTTTAGCGAAAAATTTAAAACTTTTCATAGCACATCATATGCTAGAAACATAACTTCCATTATATATAAAATATTATAATACATAGTTACAGACTCTAAGTCACTTTTCCATCTTAGACTCAACATCATTAGAGTATAATAGGGACTTGACCCATTCAACATAAAACATGATAACTATTATATGACTTTAACATAAACATACTGTAGAAAAAACCTTGAACTTAAGGATTCATTTCCTTGATCTTGCAAAACACATATCAAGCCCTTCACGTTAGACACATACTTTAAGCATCCATAACTTACACTTTGTGTAAAAAGTAAAGAAGAATGGTGTTAGTACAAGAAGTCACTAAGTAGGGCAACAATGCTAAAACATGCATTTGAAGAGGACATTTTCCTTTTAAACCATGCATCATGCCTTCTTGTAAAAATATCATAAAACATGGTACAATAAGCATTATACCGTTTACATACTTAATTTAGAGTATATACCATAGTCATAGCATCACATAAGCCACACATTGGATTTAAGGCATATTAAGCACCAATTTAAAGTAAGCATATTTCATTTACAGTGTCCACCTTCATTTTACAGTGAGCTTTCTTTCTCTTTAACATCTTAACTTCCCGAGTAACCCTCTAGTGATACTTGGTGCAATGCATCACCATAAGGTCAAAAGTTACTCATACATATAACCTTCCTAACTCAACACATACATTCATAGAAGTATAGCACCTCATAAGACACATTCAAGTCAAGACTACAAAAACCATTACAGTAAACAATAGTCAATTTGCTTATATGCTAACTTCACTTTACATAGACTCTTATAAACCTTGCTCATAACCCCAATCTAAGTCTACTAGTGCAATGTACATGTGAAGGCCCATAACCTCACACATACTAAGTAAACCTATTAAGATACTACAAGCATACCATTCACTTAATACATCAACAAGGCAAGTATAGACACTTCATACATGCCAAACAAGACTTCATCATATAGTAAATAAGACCCACATTATGCATATAAGATAAGAGTACATCATATAGACTCATTAGGACTTATACCATGCATTTAATCATAACAAGTAAAAAAGACTTTACAATGTCATGCACAAGGACATAAACATTATCATATACATTAGAACATATTCCTAGAACTCCCTTCAAGAGCTACTTTTGCAATGCATAGGTGAAGTCTGATACCCCTACCTACACTAAGAAACTTCCCTTAGGTTATCCTTGTTAGTGTCCTTACTTTACTTCCATTGTCCATTTTACATTAGGGAAACTATGCCCTTAACCGACAATAAGACCATGGGTGCTAAACATGGAATTTGGTGTTGTAGAGCCTTACACAAAGGAAAGGTACTCTACCTTGCCAAAGTAGAACATTAACATCATCCTAGCATATTAGGTGATAAGACTTGCTAGATCCTATGGGGAAAGAATAGTTTATGGAACTTGGAGGTATATGTGGAAACCCTATTTATACCTATTGAGGCATTGTATTTATCCACCTCGTGAGGACAATGGTGAACAAGCCTTCCCACATTGGGAACAGGCACCCTCATCTAGGTTCAGTCGGTGATAAGCTAAGTTCCCTTTATTGAAAAACAATTATTATCATTACTTTATAAAATGTAGGCTTAGGAGAGCTAACTCCTCAAATGCTTGGCTCATAGGTCATAGATGAGAGTTCATCAACCTAAATCATGTGAGAAGCCCTTTCACATGGACATTACATATTCAAGCACTGTCTAGTTTACGGTATTCTTGAGAACACCTTTCAAGAGACCCTCTATTGATTAAATCATCATACAAGCATCACGAACATACTTTCATGAGGGTGTGTGTATAAATATATGTGAGCAAACCTTTCACATAAACACCCTAAGACCACACATGTTCATACTTGTACTTCTTTCATGCATAAGACTATAGTTGTAACTATATGATCAATACTTTCATATAATCACATTTATACATCATGCCCATTCACACTTTATCACATTATATAAGACATGTTCTTAGTCTACAAGTCATATACATAACATGCTCATGCATTCATATTCATGTACATAGATCACAAACCTAGGAACTATCCTATTAAGTCACACATGTGAAATGCATAGACAAGGTCCCATACCCTTGACCGTACTAGTACCCCCTTCAAGTCATCCTAGTTAAGTAATACTTGACATACTTCATTGACATATACTTTACATGAATAGTAATAGACAATAGTGCATATGAGAATAACCTTTCATTAGACAACATGAACCTATACTACTTGTAAGCATGCATGAGGTATGTGTGTACATTGGACAACATGATCACATAATGGATATAAACTACATATTGAGGCAGCCACCCTTTTAGGAACACAATGCACATCCAAGCATAGACTACACAACACATACTAGCACAGGACAAAACATAACTTCAACACTTGCATTCAAGACTCCTAACATTAGCTAATCACACATTCATATAGGGGTACATAGGTAAGGGTCATTTACCACTATCACATAATCAAAGGCATCACCTATACCTAACCCTAAAATAGTCATTAGCTTATAACATTAGCAACACAACCTAGATCATAGCTAAAATGAAAAACATGCATACGTTTCACAATGGATGATTATGACCACCACTCATTGAAAATACAAATGCAATAAAGGCCATGATCACCTTACATATACATTTATAAGAAGTAAACACCTCTGCCATATGTGGACCATACCACACAACGCCATACAAGGCCAATCATCTAGACATTCTATACAAAAAGTAGAAGAATAGAGAAATCTTACCAAATCTCCCTTGTTCTGATCATCAATGATCAATACTAATAATTCATAAATGATACAATATAGGGAAGTAGCTAAAGATATGATACACTAAACGAAATCATGCTTCATCTACCCTTGAATTAAGATCACATTATGTACATTGCATTTAAATATATAGAGGATAGAAAAACATAGGTCAATCTCATTCAAATCTTCTTACCTTGATCAACATTGGATCAACTATACATGATTCATCTTAAATTTATATATTAGGCAGTAGCTAAAGCAATTTATCATAATTGAATCTCATAACAATCATCCTAGCATCAAGATCACAAGATACTACATTATAGGCCAAATCGAGATTGGGAGGGATCATAAGTTCATCATGATATTGGATTGATTTCAACTTGAAAAACTGTATCTTATCATCAAGTCATCAAAAATTTACTTTTGAAATTGTTTTGAGAAGGAACCCATGACTAGATTGAAAGATAGGAAGTTTGATCATAATTTCTCTTTGAAGACATTGGAGAGAAATTCTTAGAAGAAATGTTGACTAAGGATGAAGGATAACCATGAATCATCATAGAATAAAATAATGAAAACTTTATGATTAAACCATCACAATCCCATCTACAAGTTGTTCTTGAGCTTCATATCCAATGGAGGTTTCTATAGAGGTCTTTGTTTTGGGAGGGAAGTATAATTTTGAGAATTTAATAGGGAATAGGGTTTTGATTTTAATAATCAACTTAATATACCCCAAAACCCATTAAATAACCCCGTAGCGTCAGGTTAGGATGTGTTGTTAATTTCTCATTCACCCCTAAATGAAAGAGTGCGCCTCTCAGTGGAGTTCCAGGCTGCATTGACAGTGAAACCTACGCCCCTTAGGCCTATGGACGGGCCATTCTGCTGGCCATTGTTTGGGTCTGAGGCTTGGATTTGGTTGATTTGTATCCCATACTAAGTACTTAATGACTCCCACCCATCGACGAGCTGTCTCCACATCTACTGGACGTCATTTTCCAGGCATAGGTAGACACTACCAAGGCAGTGTCTAGGCAGACTTTGGGTCCTCCTTGAGGGCCTTCTCTAAGGCCCTTGGGGAGTCGTACCCGGAAGTTTACAATGTAAATACAATCATTAACATTTTATGGACCTACCATATCAGTCTTAACCAGAACGAACACGTAAAACATGTCAATACATACCAAGACATACATGCACGTCTCAAGGGCTAACTTTCGGCCGTCTTGGACGTTCTTTGATGTTTGACTTCCAAATGACTTCAAATCAATCATGAATACTGTAAAACACCTATTTAACATATTTAAATCCTCTTTGGACTCATGTGAGTCTCTAGACACCATAAATCATTTTAGGGTTTTTTATTGGACACTATCTAGACATTGCACGATTAGGCTTTGAAGTTGTTACTGAGTGAGTCCCTAGGTATTATACAAGACTCTTACTTTAATGTCCTTATGTGTTGAATGTCTCTTAAATTAACCAATTAAGATAATGACTTAAGTTATAAAGCATGTTAATGAATAAGTACTAGTCTAGAGTGACTTTAAGGATTGCCTAGTTAAGGTGTGGAGGGAGCATAAGAATGGTCTCTTCATAACTTACTTAGGTAAGTCTTAGGAAAAAATCTAGATAGGAAACATTGATTAATGAAGTAAGAATGAACTTATCATAGGTAGTCTAAAGGATGTCATAGGTGTGTGTGAAGGGGTTTTATGGGCGGTCGCTTCACAACTCACTTAAGCGAGCCTTAGAATCACTTTTGGAAGGAGTATCTCATGTTTATATGTTTTGTATATGTTAGTGATGTGATATTGTGAAATGTAAATTATGGGTGAACTTACAGTGAAGTCACTGTAAGCTTACTGTAGGTTTACTCTAATGTTATTATAAAAATAAATATAATTTGTAATGTGTTTTAAATGTGATGCTTGGTGCTTAAATGTTGTTCTTATACTTTTAATGTGATGTTTTAATTAAAAAATCATATTTCTCATAAATGTCCATTTCTCATGATTTTATGCATTATGCCATACTTATTACATACATTTTACTAATTCAATACTTTTTGTCTATCTCTAAAGGTGTGGTTAGCAGGTGAGAGGTGTGTTGAAGCAAACTTGGAAGCTAGTAAACATTCAATCAAAGTTGAAGTATGTCCTCACTTGACTCGAGGGCATAACTATCTTAAGACTTTTTGTATTCGAGTATTGTAATATACTATGTAATTCTATATTTCGTACGTGTCCCAAGTATTCTTGAGGCTAACATTGACATATATTGACACTTAGTATTTTCCTATGATTTTAATATGAAAGATGTTTTTATGATATTTCGCATGAATTTTTTAATTCCGCACTACTTTTCATACATGTACGCTACGAATTATGTCATGGGCTTGTGCAAGACCTCCGTGAGGTTAAGTACACCACATTTCACTCCAAGAGTGCCATATCTTCTAGGGTGTACTCTCGGGATGTGACACCATAAACCCTAAATCCTAAAAAACTCTAAACCGTAGTCCTAACCTTAACCCTAACCCTAACCCTCTAACCCAAAACCATAAATCCGAAACCCCAAGCCCAAAATACCAAGACCCAAACATTAAACACTAAATCTCAAATGCTAAAGCCTAAACCTTAAAACAACCTACACCCTAGCCCTACACCCTAAGTCCAAATTCTGAAAACCGAAACATTAAACACTAAACCAAAGATTTTAAAGATCAAATCTTAAACACCAAACCCTAATACCTAAAAAAACACTAAATCCTTACCCTAACCCTAATTCTAACTTTATCCCTAACCCTACCTAAACCTGAAGCCCAAAATAACTGAACTCAAACATTAAACACTAAACCATAGATTTTAAGCCTCAAATCCTCAAATCCTCAAACACAAAACCTAAAATGTTAAAAAACCCTAAACCCTATCTTTAACCTAACCCTAACCCTAACCTAAACCTAAATCGTAAGCCCTAAATACCAAACCCAAAATACAATAACCCAAACATGAAACACTAAACCATAGATATTAAAACTAAATCCTAAAACACCAACCGTAAAACATAAGAAACCTAGACCCCAACCCTAACCCTAACCTTAACCATGACCCTAACTATAAAGCATAAACGCTAAACACCAAGCCCAAAATAACAAAATCCAAACATTAAACACTAAACCATAGATAATAACCCACAAAACCTAAGCCCTAAACCCTAAAACCTAATAAAAACTAATCTCTAACCCTAACCCAAAAACCTATACCCTAAACCCCAAGACCAAAATACAAAAGCCAAATATTAAACACTAAACCATAGATATTGAACCATAAATTCTAAACCCCAAACCCTAAAACCTAAAAAACACTAAACACTAAACCCTAACCCTAAACCCTAAACCCTAATCCCCATGCTCAAAATACCAGAACCCAAACATTATAAACAAAACCATAAATATTAAACCTCAAATCCTAAACCCCGAATCCTAAAACCTAAAAAAACACTAAACCCTAACCTAACCCTAACCCTAATCCTTACCCTTGCCCTAACCCTAAACACTAAACCCTAAATCCTAAACCCCAAGCCCAAAATGGACTAATAGGTGTAAGTATACTCTAATAGGCAAGTTTAGTAATACAATTCCTAATGTTGAGCTGATTAGATAGATTTTAATCAACCAAACTCAGCTTTCAGTTGGAGTTAAAATTGCCCTTTTCAATGTTGGGCATGTCTACATTGAGTTGGTTAATGAACTTGACTATGTAACAATTTGGACTAAATAAAGAATGACTATTGAGGGACAAATAATGAGAATTCAATCATGTACTCCTACTTTTAAACCTATTGAAGAAACATCAATTGTTTCTGTTTGGATAGCTCTTCCGGAGAATCCTTGGTATTATTATTATAAGGATATTCTAAAAGCCAAGTTATCTCCAATTGGTAAGGTTTTATATCTATAAAATGCTAATTTTAACAAGACTTGGGTTAGCATGTCAAGGGTTAGGATTCAACTTGATCTTACAAAGGAAAGACCTAAACATGTGTGGCTTTGTTATGATGTAAAAGATTTGAACAAGGGTCAATGTATAACACTCCGGAAATGTCATGAATTAGACTAGAGCTTAATCTATTAAATAATGTTTAAAATGATGTTTCCAGACCTATATTAATGTAATAAACTCATTTGAAAAAGGTTAGAGCCAAAAAAAAAATGAAAGACCTTGACGTCCGGAAACTAGCTAATTCGAACTAAGTTGACGTCCCTATGTTTTGTTAAGGTTTAGAGGTGTCAAATGGAGTCCAAAACTTATAAAGAGACTTTGGATAGGTAGTATGTTGTACAAAGGGTCCAAAAGTCCTTAACGAAACCCTAAGGACCACCCGAAGTGTCATTGGGGAGGACCCAAACATGGGTGGGCAGGCTGCCTGGCAGCCTGCAGAACTAGATGCAAAGCGTGCGACGCGAGCGTGACAGCAGTTCACTGCCCGAAGATTTGAGAGGAAGCCTCCCGTCGCGAGGCTGACACTCACCTCACTTCCTCAACTCAAAATTTAATAAAAATGACGGGATTTGTCCCTGCGACGCGCAGCTACTTCCCAGAATCGTTAAAGTAGTATTTTTAGTAATTTAACTTATTTAAAAGACCCATTTAAGTGGAGGGTCTTTTGATAATTCATAGGAAGACTATATATTGATGTTAGGTCAGTTTTATACCACTTTTACACGTCCAAATCAGATTAAAACAAGTTTTCTCTTATATCTCAAGAAACACTCTCTTTTTCCAAACTCTATTGAAGAACAAGTAGAGCTTTAGGAAGAAGACGACCGCTTCGAAGTTTCCAATCAAATTTCGTGGATTCTTCATCTATAAGGTATGGTTTTTTCACTCTTGGGATTCATTTCCCCAAGAGTTCCTTTCAAGATAAGTTTTCAAGAACTTCAAATACTAGGGTTTTTACTCTACAAAATGGATTTTCTTCATTACCCTAGATTTATGATTTTCAATGAAAAGTAAGTGTTTTCTATGGTCTATTTCACGCGAATTGATGAGTATGTGGTTAGTTATGTTTAGTTTGATGTGAAGCAACTTCTTATCTAGATGATATTTCGTATTGTTGTTTCTACTACTTGATGATATGTAAACGTAGGGATTGGAATTAAGACTAGAATGAACTCTTAAATGACCCTTTCCCTTATGCTACATTATGCATTGATCTTGTATATGATTTGATTATTTTTTCTTGATTATGCTATCGAGTATTTCACTATGTTATGGTTATGATGTTGTAAGTTGAACATAAGTTCTCGAATAAGGGCCTTGGAAGAAAGAGGTAAGTCTTCTAAAGTTATGATTACTCTACAAAGTTTATGTTAGCCTATAAGGCATGATGCTTTGCTCTGAAAGTATGTATGATGTTGCTATGTTAATATTCTGGGATACGAACATGTATATTGTGAGATCATGATAAGAATACGAAAATGCAAGATTATGATATCCTCTTGTATGCTTTACACTAGGTGATTATGTTATGTTAATCTCACATATGAAGGGTTACGATGAAAGGAAATTCTTATCTAACCTTAAAGAGCTCATGATCATGTTTATACAAGGAGTTAATTTCCTATGACCTATGATAAGTTAATGATAAAGATAACTTAAAGGTTATTCAAGAAAGGGACTTAAGCTAAGCACCGATGAACTAGATATGATTTGTGTCCCTTCCCTAGTTTGAAGGTAGGTTCACAATGAATCTCATGAGATTGAGGCTGCCATGTAATGTGGAACTATGGGTCTTTAATACATCTCCTAGTTCTTGAACTATGTTGACATCATAGGATACTAGCTAGTGGATCCACCTAGAAACCTATGTCATGTTAGGTTCTACTTTGGCCGGTAGACCACCTTCTTTCGGTGTGGGGTTTATGACACCGATTCCACGTTTAGCTCACATGGTCTATGTCGGTTAAGGCATATGTTCCCTCATGTAAAATTAAAGACAAGTAAATGAACGTTAACTAAGGTGACTTGAGGAGTCTACTTAGTATCGGTAGGGTTATGAGACTCTATCTAGACATTGCACAAGTTGACTCTAAGGGAAGTTCTAGGAGATTGTTCTTATGTAATATGGTAACATGAAAGGTATGATGCTTATGATACATGATGTTACTCTTATATGATGTTGGTCATTATGATGAATATGTTATTGGGTTATATTGTTATATGAAGTGATGATTACTTATGTTACAAGTTCAATAAATAAAATCTTTACTCATGGTCTCCTATCTTATCTACTTGGTTGTGTCGGGTTATGGGGCTTCACATGACCAATGCACTTGTAGGTCAGGGATGGGATCATTGGTAAGTGTTTTGTACTTTATGTTCTATGATATGTTGAATATGAAATATTAACATCACTCTATGATAATATGTCTTTTGTTAGGATCATGCTTTAAGTGATGGAATCCTAAACTTGTATATGCTCTATGGTATGTGCATTAAAGACTTTCATATAACTTTACATGTTTTCTAAAGAGATGATAAATGATTATTTTTCATGCATTTCCTTAAGTGTTATGTGCATATATCCATACTTAGTAAATGTGGCGTACTAACCCCATTACTTTACATTACTACAACTGTAGGTCCGACCATTGATGTTTAAGAAGGTCGATTTGAAGAAGCTTGGAACTCTTTCTCCAAGTCTTGGTAGGTCCTCATGTCCGAGGATTCTATCTTTCATATTCCATCTTATTAAGACTTAGTAGTTTTAAAAATATTCTACTTCCATTATGTACTTTGGATTCTTTTGTATTAATGCTTATTTGGCATATTGACTATTATTGGCTATGTCCAGATTTGCACTCTTTAGATAGTTTTATATATGCGAGACAAATTTTTAGAATACCGTATGACATTATGAATAATAAGTATGAAGTCTAAGTATACTTCAAATAGAATGTAAAAGTTTTAATTTTCTGCAATTTTACTAATCACATGTTATGACGAATGCTAAGGGCTTGTATGAGTCCTCTGAGAGGACAACAACGCTGGTCTAATCTGAGGTATACTCTCCAGGTGTAAAAACTTTGTATCAGAGCATGAGGTTCACTATCCTCAGGATCAATGTCTCACTAAACCACATTACCTAGTGTCTTGTTCATAGTTGTGAAGCGTGCAACAATTGTGGACGAGAGGCTATGTGATTATTAGGAAACTTCTCTTTTCTTGATACTCCTATGTCGTGCCTTTAGAGCTTTGACACTAAGTGTATTTTAGCATCTAATACCTTTCTTGTGTATATAAGCGATGAACACAAGAAGGATAGCCGCTAGAAGGGTAGGGGAAGATATTGCGAATGCGGGAGCTACTACGCAAGGTAAACGAAATTCTCCTGAACTGCAGCTGCTGCAAGTGATCATGTTCCGGTGAATCCTCCATCTATGACGGATGGTGAGGTGAGGGAAGCCCTGTTACAAATGGCCCAAGCCATCACCACCCAAGCTCAATCCATCACGACTCAAGCTAACAGAGAGGTTGTTCCTCAAGAGAACAAACATGTTAGTACTATAGACAGTCATTTGAAAGATTTTACGAGGATGAATCCTCCCATGTACTTTCTATCAAAAGTTGATGAAGACCACCAAGATATCCTTGATGAGTTCTACAAGATTTTGTTTGCAATGGGGGTGAGTACTACTAAGAAGGCTTAACTTGCTGCTTATAAACTCAAGGACGTGTCTCATTCATGGTACAATCAGTGGAAGGATAGTAGGGCTTTAAGGAGATGGTACCCTGACTTAGGTGATATTTAAAAAGTCATTCTTGACTGATTCTTCCCATGGGAACAAAGAGAAGCTAAGGTAGTGGAGTTCATCAACCTTCGTCAAGGAGGTATTAGTGTCAACGAATACTCCTTCAAATTCATTAAGCGGTCCAAATATGCTTCTTCTTTGGTTTCTAATGCTAGGGATGAAATTAGCCGTTATGTAACGGGCGTGTCCGAAGATCTTGAAGAATAATGTCGTGCATCCATTCTTCATGACAATATGGATCTTTCTAGGTTTATGGTTCATGCTCAATGGGTTGAGGAGAGTCGTCTAAGGAAAAGGAATAGGGAAGCTAAGAAGGCAAATTCTTTTGAAAGTGGTTCTTTTGAGAATACGCTTGTTATTCAAAACAAGCCTATGTTTAAGAAGAGGTTTTCAAACTAGGTTCCTTCAAATTTCTACAAGAATCACAAAGATAGAGGTTCTAATCCTAAACCTCTAAAGGGGATAACTATTGATCCACCAACACAAAAACCAACTTGTGGAAAGTATGATAAGAAACATATGGGTGAATGTCTTCTAGGGACTAGTAGTTGTTATGGTTGTGGCACTGGTGGCCATATGATGAATGTAAACAACCGAGAGTACCCCCTAGAAGTTAGGGCATTCCCAAATAGAAACACGGCGTCGTCAACCTCTCGCAGGTCTAAGACAAGCCCTTTCCTACGATTCATTCCATACATATATGAAAAGTAGTGCGGAATTATAAATTTTCGCACCAAATAATAATACTTCAAAATATCTCTTTTATAGAAGAACATAATGAAAGTCTAAGTCTTAAAGTCGCCATCTTAGACATAGGAATATATGGGGACACGGCCCATACTTCAACATATAAAAATTGCTAAGTCTATTACAATAATTTCAATAAGGAAATCTAAACATCAAGATGTCCTCGAATCTAGTGAAGACCTACCAACTCTTTACTTGAATGAACACTAATCCAAGCTTCAACTTCGAGACTCCTCTCAAACGCCACCTACACCTTTTGAGATAGATAAAATGTATGTACAAACACTCGTACTAAGTATGGCATAGTGCCTAAAATCATGATAAACGGACTTTTGTATAAAAAATGCTCTTTTTGATGAAAATATCATAGTATAAGTATAAGAACAACATTTAACACCTTAGAAACATATAAGATATTACATAAGCATTTAATCAAATATTTAAGAATGTTACACTGAACTATGTCACCTTACATTAACCTCTTTTAGCTTGCATCCCTCTCACCAAATGTTATCGCAAGACTCACTTAACTGAGACGAAGAGAGACCGCCCATACGCCCTGTCTAAGCACACCTAAATGATAATTAAGACTTCCTAAGATAATATCATTTTCACTATTATTTGATAGACTATCTACCTAGAATTACTCTGATACTCACCTACGTAAGACATGAAGAGACCGCCCATACACCCTCTTCAAGCCTACCTAATAAATCCTCAAAGCTACTCTAGATAAGTACTTTTTCTCATTAACATTCCTTTACTAAAGTCACTACGTTCATTAAGTCATTTAGAATACATATCAATCATTAAAGACTTCACCTAATGGTCTTGGAAAGACCTAGGGACTCACATACTAACATCTTCAATGTCTAGTCATCCAATGTCTACATAGCATCCTATTCCACTATCTAAAATTCCTAGTACTTATCCCACACTAACATGTATCCCACATGATGAGAATAGGCAATAACCTACATAGACCATACTAGCTAGGCATGGAATACGGAGTCATAAACCTACTACGATGGAGGGTGTTCTACTTGCAAAGGGTAGAACTAAGACACATTCCATGTATGCACATGTTTAAGGAATATCAAGATCTTCTATGCACTCTAGTCTCATTATCAAGTACAGATAAATTGTACTCTAGTCTCCTTCTTAAGTAGAGCTACAAACCATAACATATACACTCGGTGCTGGCCTTTGTTCTCATTGAGGAAATCCAATATAATGGAGCATATGAAAAGGTACCATATGTTAGCCATTACCTAGTCATAATGCACCTACCAAAGAGGGGTCCACTAGGGCTGCCACTCAATGGTCTATAAGGATAGCTCATTCTTAACCTTCACTAAATATAGAAGGTTCCACGTATTAGTCATACTTAGAAGGGCACCATCTTAGGTCTACCAATCCTAGAATTTCATTCAACATTCATCCATACACATACAAGACAAAGTTGCATAAGCCTACTAAGTCAGGATGTCCATATTCATCATATACATGTATCAATTAAGGGACACAAGTCTACCAAAACAAGACACATCATTAATTCACATTAGCACATATAGCATATCATTCATTGAAGTACTTAGGAATGACCCTTATCATCTTTATGTCATCCTATACATTACTATAACATCATCAATATAACCATCATAGACTTATATAGTCAAGAAGGAATAATCATGTATTAACTCTAAGACTACACACATATGCACATAGTCATAGTCCAACATGATCACCTAACATCCATAGAAGAACACATAATTTAACATTACTAGAATGTAGATAGATATGATCATACTTCACATAATCAATTAGACAACTCATCATAATACTTCAAGTAGTGCCGACAACGCCATGATCATCAATATACTTAAAATAACGCCGACGAGGTCACATCAATTGCAAGTAAAGCACATAACACCGCCACCATAGGTGGACCATAAGAATCACAACATAATTAAAGTCTAATTAATATAAAATAAATAGAATTAGGTCAGCGTACCACCAATCCATTCTCACCACTTCAATCCATGTCTAAATCATCCAATTCAATACCATAAGACCCTTACCCGTGGCCATGAACATCAATTCAAAGTATAAATCATAATACTAGATGAAACTAGGTCAATTCAATATAGATTTAACAATCTATGATGAATTAAACATCAATTGCATATAATCTTTACATCATAAAATAGCCCATAGAAAACTACACTATAATTCATAGATATAGAGACATGATCACTTAACCCATAAAATAGTCAAAAAAAGAATTGCCTGGCTTTCCTGGGTTTCATAAGAATTATAGCTTTAAAACATTGCATTAACATCAATTCAATTCTAAAACATTGATTCAAAACCATTTATGCAAGAACCCATGGCTAGATCACAAAATTGGAGAATTCATGTTTTTGATCATCTTTGAAAATCATTGGAATTTACTCCTTTTGGAAAGCGATTTCAAGGATTAATAACCATACATTAATTGTGACGAATAACCCACAAGATTGATGAAGAAAAACATAAGATACCTATTCTCTTCCTTGGAGCTTCAAAGCTTCAACAATGGAGTTTTGGAGAGAGTGAATAGAGAGATTTTGTTTTGATATGAGGGTTTTGCTTTAATTGGTGATGTTAAGGGTTTAAATAGGTCCTATAACCGTCCAAATATATCCCTAAATTACCCAAAAGACCCCTACATTTATTGGACAAATTAACCAACTCAAATTTGACTTAAAAACGACTCAACGGAATATGGGACGTTACTGCGCGTCGCCGAGACACTTAAAAATCTTATTTTTCAAAAATTATTGGAAAGAATGGTTCGTGACAGACCCGCGTCGCAAGGCAAAGATTTTTCCTACTGTGTGTCAGCTGCGCCTAGTGCAGCAGCATGCCAAATCTTGTTTGTTTGGCAGCTTCGCGGGCCCATGTTTGGGTCCTCCTCGGGGACCCTTTTGATGGTCCCCGGGGCGTCGTTCCTGGACGTTTCCACCCTTTGTATGTCAGTCTACGCGTAGGAATTCTTGATACTGAATCTCACCTTCAAACAATCTCCCCAAAACGTCACTACAAAATAGTACGACACAGTAGTTCAACTTCGACTAGTTTCCTAACGTCTTGGACGTTCTTGGATTTTTGACCTCCAAACACTTCCAAAAATTTATATCGTGACTATGAACACTATTTTAAATCATTTTATTACTTTAAAACATCATGACAAAAGTGTTAGGTTCTATTTCAATCTAGCTCATTTTTAGGAACGTTACAATCTCCCGCACTTGGACAACATTCGTCCTCGAATGACACTTGCAACATTTTTAAGAGTTAAGACTCAAAGACTAACAGATCATAACCATACCACACTTATACAATACATACATAGAGGTGAAACATCAACTCCACATAACAAAGTGACTCACAACACAACAAGAAGGTAGGAACTACAACTACAACTCCTTAAGCAATAAGACTCACATTATCACTTCATATAGGAGGAAATTCCTTCTCCACATCATATCATGATCATATACATATTTTCAATACATATCATAACCATTTTTCATGAAAGAATAATTTTGCCAAAATTTAAAAATATTTACAGTGAGCACCAATTTCTTTACAGTGAAAAATGCTCAATTTTCCAACAATGCAACTCTTAAGCAATTTATGATGGAAACATAACAATAGGAGAGATAAAACCACATAAACTCACTTTAAAACATAATAATAACTTCATGAAATGCACAACTCAAGGAATAAATGAATCTCAATTTCAACTAGACTCCTAAACACAATGCAACATGCTACTATGACATTCTATCTCTCAAGCTTGAATTGAATAGAAGATATGAGACAACAATCAACAACCCAACTACTCACCATAATCCCCAACTTAGAAGGAACTCATACAACTAAAGAGAGAAAACTATAACTTACCGGCATCATCATCATCATCCAGTTTTTTTTCCTTTGTCTCGGAGAGCATAGAAGCGAGCCTTTAACATTGGAGCACCACCATCCGGGACATCAGGAGGAACTTTCTTAGCCTCTATTCCTCTAGCTGCAATAGTAGGACAATCTCTCACCTTGTGATCATCCTTCCCACGACCAAAGCACCCACTAGTACCGGCTAGACACTTCCCAAAGTGCCTGTTCCCACAAGTAGCACAAGTAGGATTAACCACTTTGGAACTACCACCTCTCTCATGGTTAGCCTTAGGAGCAATAGAACCATCTTGATTTGGATCCCTCTTCTTAAACTTATGCTGAACATGCTCATCGGTTCTTCTCCTATTAGCATCTCTACTTCTCCTCCCAAGTTTAGACTCTTCAATTGATTATGCATACACCATCAGCCTAGATAGAGTCATATCACCATGGAGAATGGATGTACGACACTCTTCCTTCACAATATCCAAAACACCAGTAAAGAACCTACTCATTTCATCCCTAGGGTTAGACACCAAGGACGGAGCATACTTAGACAATAGGATAAACATTAAGGAATATTCCTCAACACTCATGCTACCTTATCTAAGGTTTATAAATTCTTCAATCTTAACCTCCCATTGCATGCACTATGTTATAGACCTCATCCAAGAAAGCTTGGGGATCTTCTCCTACCATAGAACCAAAGAATATAGGAGGAGTCCTCCTCACAAAGTCCCTCAACCTAGAGGTCATATTACTCTCCATAGCATTCACCCTAGGCCCAATGTCTCTATTCACTTAAGTTGTCATAGATCGGGCTAAGGTAAGGAGAGCCTCTATAATCTCCCCATTAGAAATCTCTGGGGGAACCACCGGAACCTCATTACCCCCTTACACAATAGGTACTTGATCACCTTGAACACCTTGAGGAACCTGCTTGTAACATTCCAGAAAATGTACTTGTCTAGTGAAGAACATATTATGTTTTAAGAATATGTATTTTGGTACATAGGCATCCCAATGCCCAATATTGAGAAATATTGGGCATGTTAAAGAATATTGGCTTAAGAGTGTTAGCCAATCTCTACACAAGTAAATTAAAATGCACTTTGAGATCAAATGCTCCAATCCAATCTTATTTCAGAATTGTACCTGCAATGAAGACCCTAAGCTAAAATAACTATATTCTTCACATATACAAATTAAGTACTAGGAATCCAAGTGTCAAGCCTAAGTACCATAGCACATGATCATTTAAAATGATTATGTAGATTAAGCAGTGCCCAAGGACATAGTAAGGATCCTTGGGACAGTAAGTGAACTTTCCAAATGAACTTTCTAGTGTGCTGCAGTTAGGAAAGTGCACGGCAACACATGTGCAAGCACATGTGCTACCGGCTGAGAAACCAAGCTAACCAATTCGGTTAGTGCGGTTATGGAACAGGCGCGCGTCGGGTCAAGCCACGTGGGGCCAAGCTTCCTAACAGGTCCTAGGCTCTAACTAAGTGACCTAACTATCTAACTAACCTAGTACTAACTAAAATAAACTATCTAGTGGATTCGACAACCTAAGACCTAACTGGGTGATACTAGCCGAATAACTAACTAAATAAACATCCTAGTACCTAACCTAGGATGGTCCAAAGGGATAAGTTACAGTCCTAACGACTTAGGGGTAATTTAGTAATTACCCTAGGTCACTTAATTATTTAAATAAACAACTTAATTATTTAATTTAAATGGTTAAACCCGAGATCCTTAGCAATTTCCAGATATCGGTTAAGTCAAATGTTCTCCTATTTTTAGTAAATTTAGGAGGGACGCTTTGGTAATTAGCTAATTAATTTAATTAATTAAGTTAATTAGTATAATTTGAATTAGTCATATTCAGTTCCTAAGACTTAGACTCATGTTTAATCACTAGGAAACCTACAACTGAAAAAGAGTGAACAACGTAAGAAAAACCATAGGCGAGTTCAAGGCAGTTCCTCAAGGTTTTCGTGCAAAGTGCAAGGTGATCTTCGTAGATTCAATTCTACAGTAAGGTATGAGTTTTCTCTCTTGAATTCCATTCAGCAAGAGGCTTTTTAATGTTTTTTAATGCAAAAAATCGAAACTATGGTTGTTCCCAATGATCGAATATTCAGATCCCTAGTTCTCCCTATTTTCTATTCTTGTAGTATGTATAATGTAAATCTCGAGCACGTTGTTGGTATGTAGTGCTAACTGATAATTATGTGTATGTTTCCATGATTTATAATGTCGAATGAAACCTACATGTTAGATCCGTATGCTTAGGGTATTATTTACATGAGATGATAAATGTTGTAATGCCTAATTGTGTTCGAGAAGATAGAATTGTTCTTATATCCTAATCAAAGATAAAATATGGCTTCCTAACATGATGTGATTTCTATAATCTATTCATGAAGTAATTGAATTGGCTAGTGATAATATCATAGTTTGATTTATGCCAATAAATTGGCTAGCAATATTATGTCCAAAATATTATTAAAATTTGCCAATGACTAAATCATACCAATTTTATATGGACAATATATTGTAATGCCAAATACATGTTTGATAAGTTAACTTGACAATATGTAACTCAATGAGCTCATAACCAAGGGTATGCCAACGATTGGAACAAGTCCCAACATACCCTATCTAAATGAACATTGTGGACATAATAGCATATTGATTAATGCCCTCATAACTTTCATAAAGAATGGTACAAGACTACAAAATAACATTGAAAAAGATAATGTGAGTAATGAAATAACTAAAAGCTTATGAGTTATGAAATTGACCTAATATAGAGTGTTAAAGGAAGTGAGACAAGTTTTACTTATACTTAAATGATTATGTCAAAGTTTCTCACATAAGAGGGTGCTAGAAACCATGAGACAAGTCTCACTCGTACCATGATGATAATGTAAGATTAAATTCACATTCATCAAGTATAAAAGAAAGGGGTGACCAGTCATCCATTGAGCTAACTATACCTCATACTAGAAGCCAACTTACATAATGTTTGAGTCAACTCTAAAAGTTGTAAAGTATATTAAATCTGAGCTAAGCACTGATGTACCGTGATTTTACGGTACTTCCAATGCTTTTTCCTTAAGTTTAGTGCGTGTCTAAGGCCTCTTTGTAGTAGTTTTAATGTATTTTTATCTTTGTTTGCAGGAAAACTGTCCAAAATGGAAACGTAGAAGACTGTGCTAAAGTCAGTGCAAAAGTGGTGACCTACGGAGCCATCGACGGTCCGTAGGTGGTGACCATCGACTGAAGATTTAGGCTGCTAAAGAAAGATCGGGGAATTCTGACTATGTGTGGGGATACGGAAGGGTTTACAGTCCTTCGACTCATCGATGGACTGTCCTGGCAAACCGTTGGTGTTAATAGAATGTAGTCCCAGTACCCTAGTTGAAAAAGATTCTATGTGTGGAGCAACGGAGTCTATCGACGGACCCATAGGCCATTGACGGACCGTCGATGGGGTCCCTCGATGGTAACAGAATGATTGAAGAAAATGGTAGCTGAAAAAGAGTTCAAGTATGGACCGACGGAGGCATCGACGGTATGTCCTTCCATCGACGGATCGTCAGTAAGGTCGTCGACTCGAGACACGTTTTGGACAAATTTTTCCTTATTTAGGTTTCCTTTTATTTTAGGACTATCTAATTATAAATAGTATTAAGAACCTCATTTTTGGGGTTAGACTCTTGACTATTTTTTATATTTTTATTGTTGGAAGTTGATTTTTGGGTTTTGGAAAATACTTCACTTTTTTCGAAATCGGTTCTTACAATATTTTCTTCAATTGAAGTGATAATTCTGGATTTCATGCAATATTGTGAAGGTTAGTACATTAATTCTGGTTTAATAAATATGAATTGTGTAATTCTTAACATTGGTAACTAAATCCACAATTATGGTTGTGGGAACCATGGGTAATTAACAAAGTAAAACTAGCTAAATAACAATTCTAGAATAGTTTCTTGCATGTATTGATACTTCTTTCATTTAGAAGTCTTTTTAAGGGTGGCCAACGTTAGAACTCGCCTTTTTGCTGCTTGTCGGACCAAGGAGGTAGATAATAAGAAAAGAATTATCAATGTAGATTTGGTATACACTATCTAATAGGCTAGTTTCAATTGGTGCGAAGTAGTAACTTAGCGATACATTGAATATGATGCTTAATATGAGGTAATAGGTAAGGTTTAGTAACGTATACACACGTAGTCGGACCAAGGTGCGGAGTGAAATTCCCTACTTGCCGAACCAAGGATTAGGGATACATAACTTACCACTTTGCATGCAAGATACTAGAAAAGAGTTGTTATAGCTAGGGTTATTGCGTTATGAACCTATGGGGAACACTTACACCCTAGTTTATCTCATCACTTGATTAAAATCAAATATTTGAACTTTCTACTTGTTTACTTAGAATTAATTAAATACTTTTATTACACAAAATAACCCCTTTAATTGTTTGTTTTTGTAAAGGACTTGACTAAATAGAAGTAATCATAGATTAAAGTTAAGTCTAAACCATTTTCCTTGTGGGATCAACCCCAACTTAACAATTGTGTTCTTTACTTGATACGACCGCTTATACTTCTTTAGGGAAGTGTAATTTGAGTGTATCAAGCAACGATAGACTAGTAATGAGCTTGTACCAGCACATGTAATCCTCATGAGACGAGATCACCACCAAGGTGGATCAGGGTCTCCAAAGTCTCCTAGTCTTTGAACTATGTTGCCAGCATAGGAACTAGCTAATGGATGACTCCACCTAAGAATGCTAGGTAGTATTCGGTTTCACTTTGGCCGGTGATACCACCTCTTTTTGGTTTGGGGAAGACACACGATTTTATGTGTAGCTCACATGATCTATGTTGGTTAAATGGTCAAGAAAGTATTCGATTTCACTTTAGACGTGAACCACCTCTTGTCGTGTGGGGCAGACACTTGACTTGGTTTAACTTTAGCCGGTGAACCACCTCTTTTCAGTGTGGGGAAGACACTGGACTCGGTTTCACCTTAGCCGGTGAACCGAACCATTTCGCTGTGGAGAAGACACTGGATTTCATGTTAGCTCACATGATCTTAGTCAGTTAAATGCTAAAGATTTCTTTAAGAAAGTAAGAAACAATGAAAGTTGCATGTTCAAAGTGAACAACATATCAAAGAAGAAGAAATGTAAGTTCAAAGTGAACTAAGTAAGCAAGAGCTTAAGAATGTCAATCATCAATGTTTGATAAGAATGAAGTTTTAACAAGTTATTGGGTTATGCCAATATTGGAGTATGAATATATGCCCCAAGATATATATATTATGCAAATAATCAAAGAATGGGCATAGCCAATAAAGATTGGCTTATAAATACATTCATGCCTTATTAACAAGAATGAGAAATATAACTTGTGAGTAGGGTAGCCAAATCATTTCCTTAGTCCTTTGAATTACTTACTCGATTCACTTTAGGTATGGGACTACAATGAATCATTGCACTCATAAGTGAAACATAGGATCAAAGGAGATCATTGAACTACACAACAGAAAGAAGAAAAGACTGAAAAAATAAACTAAGGCTGGAAAGGTGAGCTCTCGTCCTAAGGGAGCAAAATTATTAGGTTTTGTTTGAGTTGTTCTAAAATTATGTTCATATAGAAAATGAGTTATGTGCTTTTAATGCATGGAAATGTGTCATATTCAGAGCATGATTTATAAATAACGAATTAAGAAAATGAAGTGACTTAACTTTCCAGAAACGTCATGTTGCTATAGGAAGAGCTTTCATTGATCATTCATAGTCCTTATGTGTTTATGTGCATACATCCATACTTAGTACAAGTGTGTACTAACCCCTATACTACTACTATTATTATAGGTGCAGGTCCTAGAGAAGACTAAAGACTTGTTGAAGCGATTTGGATTAGCGATCTCTAGACATTGGTAGGTCCTCTTGAGTTTGAGGATGCCTACGTTTATTATTCTAGCTTTAGTACATTAGAAATAATTGGTGGATGTTGTCCCTATCATTTCATTTCAAATGTTTGTTCAAACATTTGTATTAAGGCCGATTTGGAAAACTATTACTATTATTATGAATGCTTCATTTCGATTGTTAAATCTTTAATAGATGGTTGTTTGGTTTGAGCTTAATAGAATATCACTCTTATGCAGTATTATATGAAGTCTAAGTACACTTCAATGAGTAATAAAAAAAATTAATTTTTCGCAAATTTAACTGTATGATTGTGATGAAAGCTAAGAAGAGGCTTGTCTGCGACCTTTGAGAGGTTAACGATGTCGGTTGCATCTAGGTTCTAGGATCAGGGTATGACAAACTTGGTATCAGAGCATGAGGTTATATTACATAGGAACTAAAGCTCAAAACAACCACGTTGCATAGTTTCTAGCTTATGGTTGTGAAGTGCACTACAAATATAACTTATAGACTAAGTGATCTTAAGAATCTTCCCTTCTTCTACTGTTTATCATGTTGTCGAGAGTTTTAACATTTTGTGTCATTGTAGCATCTAACTTCCTTCTTGTGTGTGCGTGTTAAAAATGAACACAAGAATTAGGATGACCGAGTGGTCTAAGGCGCTAGACTCAGGACCTGGTCTTTGCAAGAAGGTAAATGATAGAAATGTCCAGCGTGATAGAAAGCCGTGTAGTAAGTGTGGCCGTTCGCATAGAGGTGACTGCATGGTAGGTTCTAATTCCTGCTATGGTTGCGGCAAGAATGGGCATATGATCAGGTTCTGCCCACATGTGAAGAATCAGGACAAGGCAGATGCTCAGCCTTGGCCTAATACTACTGCTGCAGCCGAACCTCCCAAGAGGAACCAGTTTTATGCGTTGAAAGAAAGAGAGGAGCAGGAGAAGTCAACTGATGTCGTCACTGGTAACTTGCTTGTCTTTTCTTTTCCTGTTTATGCATTGTTAGATCCAGCATCTACGTTGTCTTTTGTTACTACTTTAGTAGCTAGTAAATTTGACTTGCTTCCCTATATCTTGCATGAACCTTTTCTAGTTAGTACTCCCCTAGGAGACAGCATTCGGGCCGAAAGGGTATATAGATATTGCCCAATAAATATTCTTAATAGAGTTACATATGATGACCTAATAGAATTAACCATGCTTGATTTTGATATAATTTTGGGTATGGATTGTATCCATGAATGCTATGCTACTATAGACTATCGAGACAGGGTAGTAAGGTTTCAGTTTCCAAATTAGTTAGAGCTGAAATAGGAAAGGCGTGGTTCAAATCCAACAAGACAAATTGTTTCCAATCTTAAAGCCAATAAGATGTTATCTAAGCGGTATTTATGCCACTTAGTTAGAGTCAATGACTTAAAACATGAAGTTTCTTCCATAGACTCTGTGTCAATAGTGAATGAGTTTCAAGATGTCTTTCCGGATGATTTACCACGAATCCCTCCTGAACGCGAAATTTACTTTGGTGTTGACCTATATCCCAACACCAAACCAATTTCCATTCCTCCCTATAAAATGGTTGCAGCCGAACTCAAAGAGTTAAAGTTGCAGTTAAAAGATTTACTTGATAAGGGATTTATCCATCCGAGCATATACCCATGGGGTGCTCCAGTGTTGTTCGTTAAGAAAAAGGATGGAACTCTTAGAATGTTTATCGATTATCGGAAATTCAACAAAGTCACTATAAAGAACAATTACCATCTTCCCAGAATCGATGATCTGTTTGACCAGCTTCAAGGTTAAGTTTCTTTTCTAAAATAGATCTTCTGTCAGGGTATCACCAACTTAGAGTGAGACAAGAGGACGTTCCTAAGACTTCCTTCCGTACTAGGTATGGTCATTACGAGTTCCTTGTGATGTCATTCGATCTCACTAAAGCACCAGTCGCGTTTATGGACCTTATGAATAGAGTCTCCATCAATACCTTTATTATTTTGTCATAGTATTCATTGATGACATCCTCATATACTCCAAGACCAGAGAAGAGCATGAACAACATTTGAGAATGATATCGCAAGTACTAAGGGAACATCAGTTGTATGCAAAATTCAGAAAATGTGAGTTTTGGCTGAGATCAGTGACCTTCCTTGGTCACGATGTGTCCAAACAGGGTGTAGAGCTTGATCCGAAAAACATTGAGGCAGTAAGGAGATGTCCGAGACCCCTCACTCCTACCGATATTCGAAGTTTCTTAGGTTTGGATAATTATTATCGCAGGTTTGTTGAGGGCTTTTCCGCAATTGCTGCTCCATTGACATCTTTAACAAAGAAGAAGGCGAAGTTTGAGTGGTTTGTAACTTGTGAAAAGAGATTCCTAGAGCTCAAAGACCGACTCACTTTGGCCCTAGTTCTTACATTGTCGAGGAGTGGTGAAGGATATGTGGTGTACTGTGATGCTTCCCGAGTAGGTTTGGGATGTGTTCTTATGCAGGATGGTAATGTGATTGCATATGCATCAAGACACTTGAAAATCCATGAGAAGAAATACCTTACCCATGATCTTTAGTTAGCTGTTGTGGTTTTTGCATTGAAACTTTGGAGACATTACTTATATGGTGTATATGTTGATGTATTTACTGACCATAAAAGTCTTTAGTATGTTTTTTACACAACGAGAATTCAATATTCGTCAAAGAAGATTGCTAGAGTTGCTCAAGGATTATGACATGAGTGTCCACTATCACCCAAGTAAGACCAATGTAGTGGCCGATGCTTTGAGCCGATTGATCATGAGCAATGTGTCTCATATCGATGATGAAAAAAAGAAGGTTGTTAAAGAGGTACACCGATTGTCTAGGTTAGGTGTAAGGTGGTAGATACACCAAATTGGGGTGTTTTGGTTCATTCAAATTATGAATCCTCATTTGTTGTAGATGTTAAATCTAAACAACATCTCGACCCAATACTCATGGAGTTGAAAGATTCGGTATTGAGTAAGCTAAATGAATCATTCTCCCTAGGGGGGATGGTGTGCTTAGATACCCGGGAAGTTTGTGTGTACCAAATATTGATGATCTGAGACCTAATATTATTGCAGAGGCTCATGGCTCCAAGTATTCAATTCATCCAGGTTCCACAGAGATGTATCATGATCTGAAGGAGATTTATTGGTGGGAAGGTATGATGTGAGATATCTCAAAGTTTGTGGAGGAGTGTGCCAATTGCCAACAGGTTAAGGACGAACACCTTAAGCCTTAAGGTCTTACCCAGTCGATTGATATCCCAACATGGAAGTGGGAGGATATTAATATGGTCTTTGTGGTTGGTCTGCCCAAGACCAGGAAAATGCATGATTCCATTTGGGTCATTGTTGACAGAATGACTAACTCTGCTCACTTCATTCCTGTGAAGTCTACTTACAGAGCCGAAGATTATGCCAAGCTATATATTGATGAGATAATGAGGTGGCATGGGATCCATTTATCTATCATTTCTGATAGGGAAGCTCAGTTCACTTCTCACTTTTGGAGATCTTTCCAAAAAAGCTTGGGTACACAGGTCAAACTCAGCAGTGCTTTTCACCCTAAGACGGATAGACAAGCAAAGCGTACCATTCATACCCTTGAAGACATGTTGAGAGCATTTGTTATTTACTTCAACGGGATATGGGATGATCAGTTACAGCTGATTGAGTTCTCTTATAATAATATCTACCATTCCAGTATTGGGATGACACATTTTGAAGCACTGTCTGGCAGGAGATGTAGGTCCCCAATCGGGTGGTTTGAAGTAGGAAAGTCTTCCATCCTTGGACCTGAGATCATACATAAGGCTGTGGAAAAGGTTAGAGTTATCAGGGATAGATTTGCTACTACTTACAGTCGTCAAAAATCCTACGCTGATAACAGAAAGAGAGCTCTTGAATTCGAGGTAGGTGATCAAGTCTACCTGAAGATATAACCCATGATGATTGGTATCAAAAGGGAAGTTTAGTCCAAGGTATATAGGTCCTTATGAGATCTTACAGCGAGTAGTAAATGTTTCCTATGAACTGAAATTACCAAATCACTTGGCTTTTGTTCATCCATTGTTTCACGTTTCGATGCTTAAAAAGCTTCTAGGCGATCCAGCATCCATTATACATGTTGAGGGGTTAGGAGTCGATAAGAACCTTTCTTATGAGGAGTTTCCAGTTGAGATTTTAGATCGCCAAGTGAAGCGGCTGAAGAACAAGGAGGTTGCCACCGTAAAGGTGTTATGGAGGAACCACCATGTTGAGGGAGCAACATGGGAGGCCGAGGCCGATATGATATCCCGTTACCCTCACTTGTTCAGTTCTTGAGGTTTGATATACTCTTCATAAGTCTCATTTTGTTTAGGAAACTCTAAATTTTAATGCATTAGTCGGTTTTAGTGTTTTAAGTCCATAATTGTGTGTTTTATACTTGCACTATATGAGTTAATATGAGTTCTTGCTTGCATTCATATTGCTGTTTTTGTATAGCGTTTACATGATTTTTGTGTCGCATGAGTGTGATGTGCATTAAGTTATAATGAGATCGAGAAGGAAGTTCCTTAATCTCAGATATGAAGCTTCAGATAAGGTTTGAGTGATGTGCATCATCCATAGTAAGTCGCGAATTAGATATTCACAAGAGTAATGTTTGAAGTATGTTGATTTTTTTTTTTGAAAATACCCTCTGTGATTTCAAATGATGTGTAGTGTCATTCGGGGATGAATGTTCCTAAGGGGCTATAATGTAACATTCCAGAAAATGTACATGTCTAGTGAAGAGCCTATTAGGTTTTAAGAATATGTATTGGGGTACATAGGCATCCCAATGCCCAATATTGAGAAATATTGGGCATGTTATAGAATATTGACTTAACGGTGCTAGCCAATGTCTACACAAGTAAATTAAAATACACTTCGATAACAAATGCTACAATCCAATCTTGTTTAGGAATTGTACCTGCAATGAAGACCCTAAGCTAAAATAACTATATTCTTCACATAATACACATTAACTACTAGGCATCCAAGTGTCAAGTCTAAGTACCATAGCACATTATCATATAAAATGATCATGCAGATTAAGCAGTGCCCAAGGACATAGTGAGCATCCTTGGGACAATAAGTGAACTTTCCAAATGAACTTTCCAGAGTGATCAGTTACGAAAGTGCACGGAAACACATGTGCTACCGGTCGAGATACCAAGCTAACCGATTCGGTTAGAGCGGTTAGGGGACAGGCGCGCATCGGGTCAATCCATGTGGTGACAAGATTCTTAACCTGTCCTAGGCTATAACTAACTGACCCAAATAGCTAACTAACCTAGGACGAAATAAAATGAACTAGCTATTTGACCCGATAACCTAAGACCTAACCGGGTGACACTAGCCGAGTAACTAACTAAAGAAACATCCTGGTACCTAACCAAGGATGGTCCAAAGGGATTAGTTATGGTCCTAACGACTTAGGGGTACTTTATTAATTACCGTAGGTCACTTAATTAAATAAATTAAAACCTTAATTAATTAATTTAAATGGTTAAACCCGAGACCCTTAGCAATTTCCAGATTTCGGTTAAGTCAAATGTTTTCCTATTTTTAGTAAATTTAGGAGGGGAGTTTTGGTAATTAGCTAATTGGTTTATTTAATTAAGTTAACTAGTCTAAGTTGAATTAGTCATATTCAGTTCCTAAGATTTAGAATCACGTTTAATCACTAGAAAACCTACGACTGAAAAACAGTGAACAACGTAAGAAAAACCTTAGTCGATTTCAAGGCAGTTCTTCATGGTTTTCGTGCAAAGTGCAAGGTGATCTTTGTAGATTCAATTCTCATGTAAGGTATGGGTTTTCTCTCTTTGATTACTTTCTCCAAGAGGCTTTTAAACGTTTTTGAATTCAATAAATGGAACCTAAGATTGTTCCCAATGGTCGAATGTTCATATACCTAGTTCTCCCTATTTCCAATTCTTGTAGTACGTATAATGTAAATCTCGAGCATGTTGTTTGTATGTGGTGCTAACTGATCATTATGTGTATGTTTCCGTGATTTATATTGTCAAATGAAACCTACATGTAAGATCCGTATACAAAGGGTATTATTTACATGAGATGATAAATGTTGTAATGTATAATTGTGCTCGAGAAGATGGAATTGTTCTTATTGCTAATCAAAGATAAAAGATGGCTTGCTAACATGATGTGATTTCTATAATATATTCATGAAGTAATTGAATTGTCTAGTGATAATATCATAGTTTGATTAATGCCAATAAATTGACTAGCAATATTACGTCCAAAATATTATTATAATTGGCCAATGACTAAATCATACCAATCTTATATGGCCAATGTATTGTAATGCCAAATACATGTTTGATAAGTTAAATTGACAAGATGTAACTCAATGAACTCATAACAAAGGGTATGCCAACGATTGGACAAGTCCCAACATACCCTATCTAAATGAAAGTTGTGAACATAATAGCATATTGATTAATGCCCTCATAACTTTCATAAAGAATGGTACAAGACTACGAAATAACATTGAACAAGATACTGTGAGTAATTAAATAACTAAAAGCTTATTAATTATGAAATTGACCTAATATAGACTGTTAAAGAATGTGTGACAAGTCTTACTTACACTTAAACGATTGTGTCAAAGTTACTCACATAAGAGGGTGCTACTAACCGTGTTACAAGTCTCACTCGCACCATGATGATAATGTAAGATTAAATTCACATTCATCAAGTATAAAAGAAAGTGGTGACCAGTCATCCATTGAGCTAAGTATACCTCATACTAGAAGCCAGCTTCCCTAATGTTTGAGTCTACTCTAAAACTTGTAATGTATAATAAATCTGAGCTAAGCACCGATAGACTAGCAATGAGCTTGTGCCAGCACATGTAAGACTCATGAGACGATATCACCACCAAGGTGGATCAGGGTCTTCGAAGTCTCCTAGTCTTTGAACTATGTTGCAAGCATATGAACTAGCTAGTGGATGACTCCACCTAAGAATGCTAGGTAGTATTCAGTTTCACTTTGGCCGGTGATACCACCTCTTTTCGGTATTGGGTAAGACCTAGGGACTTTCACTAACATCTTGAAAGCATATTGTACAATGTCTAGATAGGGTCCAATACAACCACTTAAACTTCATAAAACTTCACTAATGCTAATAAGTATCACACATGATGAGAATAGGCAATAACCGACATAGACCATGGTAGAAAACCATGGAATCCAAAGTTCTATCCTACTCTGATGAGGTTGTTTACTTGCCAATGGTAGAACTTGGACACATCCCATGTAGGCACATGGTTAAGGAATATGAAGGGCTTAATTTGTATTCTAGCCTCATACTTTAACTAGAATTACTTCCCTTACCATACTCACTCTGTGCTAGCCTTCATTATCATAGATTAATTCACATTAAGGTTCATACAAAGGGGTTTCATATCAAGTTCATAACCCAATTACATTTACCCTACCAAAGAGGTCCTCTAAGGGCTGCCTTCCAATGGCGACAAGAAGCTCATCATGACTTTTCTAAGTATTGATATGATGTCGTTCCAGACAATCAAACTTAAGTCCATCATTAATTACATAAAGGATACCATTATGACTTTCGACTTCAAGTTTCATAACTTTACCGCTAGGTTCAAGGTTTGACTTAAAGGACCTTCTTATCATCATTCAAGGTCTCACATCATTCATACATTTAAGACTAATACGCTTTAGCTTACTAAGTCAAGCCATCAGATATTCATATTCATAAATGCATCAAGTAAGGGACAAAAGTCTACCTAAACAAGACACAACATTACATCACTTTATCACATATTACATGTCATTCAATAAGCACATAGGAACAACCCTTATAATTCTTGTGTCATCCTATACACTACTATATTGTCATCAATATAACCATGAGAGACTCATATAGCCAATTTAGGAATAATCATGCATCAACTCTAAGATTACACATATGAACACATAGTCATAGTACAACATGTTCACCTAATAATGTAACGACCCGGATTCTAGAATCCGCATCGCCACCGGCGTCGTTCACCTCTCAAAGGTCACAGACAGACCTCATCTTGCATTCATCACATTCATCTAGATAAATTTGCGGAAAATTTAAAAGTTTTTATATGTATGAAGTTTACTTAGACTTCATATACTCATTACATACTTACATCATATACTAAGCTCAACATAAAGAACAGCCATCTATCATAAAGAATCAATTCGAAACTGAAGATGAATATATCATAAATAGTTTGCCAAACACGCCTTATTACAAAGCTTCGAAATGAAAGCACGAAAGAAAGGCTAGGGAAAACATCCACTAGCTGTGTCTAAAACTAAGGCTAGACTAAAACTGTAGCATCCTAGAAATCAAGAGGACCTACCAAATGGTTAGGAGAAACGCTGAAGTCCAAACCGTTGCAAGTGTCGTCAATCTGCCCTCTGATCTGCACCTATAAAAATAGTAAATAGTTGGGGTTTAGTACACTACTTGTACTAAGTATGGGTGTATGCACACATACACATAAAGCTATGCATGATCAGTGAAAGCTCTTTCTAAGCAACATGTCATTTCTGGAAAGTCTAGTCATTTGACTTTCCTAATTCATTAGTTGTGAATTATGGTATGAATATGATGTATTTTAATGCATTCAAAGAACACAACTCATTTTCTATATGATTACAAGACATTAGTATCATCAACATAATTTTAGAACAACTCGGGTGAGGATTTGAAAATTTGATGACCCCAACCCGAGAGCTCCCATTTCCATGCTTAGTTTTATTTTCAGTCTTTTTCTTCTTGTTGTTATGTCGTTCAATAATTCCTTTAGTACTATGTTTTACTTACAAGTGCAATGATTCATTGTAGTCCCATACCCACAATGAATCAAGTAAGTAATCCAAGGACTAAGGAATGATTTCCCTACCTTATATTGAGTCATTCTTTACACTACATATTCATTACATTTCATAAGCCATTCTCTATTGGTCATGCCATTTATTTCATTACTTTCATGTTAGGGAAGTTATGAGGTATTTAGTTAACATTACGTTTCTACTTCCCTTTATTGGCATCAAATAAGAAGTCATTATAAGCCAATCTTATTTTGCTTTGCCCATTATATGCTTAAACTTCATGAGTGTGACATTCGAAATTGACATTCTTAAGCTCTTCTTCATTGCTCACTTTGAACATACTTTCCATAAATCATCATTCATTCTCACTTTCATAGAGACATCATAGGGAATAAGATCATGCCAGCTAACATGAAATACAGTGTCTCCCCCACACTAAAAAGAGGTGATTCACCGGTTAAAATGAATCTAGATCATGTGAGCTACTAATGAAATCCAGTGTCTGTCCCACACCGAAAAGGGGTGATCCTCGGCTAAGGCGAATCCATCTCAAGTGTTCACTCCACACCGAAAAGGAGTGGCTCACAGCTATAGTGAACCAAGAACATATCGTTAGCATTAACTGACATAGATCATGTGAGCTAAACATGAAATCCAGCGTCTTCCCCATACCAAAAATGGGGTGGAATCACCGACCAAAGTGAAATCGAACATGCCTAGCTCGCTTATGTGGAAACCACTGGCTAGTTCCTATGTTGGCTAGACATAGTTCGAAGACTAGGGACGTAATGAGAATACTTATACACCTCGGTGGTAGCCTCGTCTCATGAGACTTACACGTGCAAGCACATGCTTGCACATAACTAGTCTATCGGTGTTGTGCTCACTTTGATTATCTTCTTTATCTTTTAGAGTTGACTCAAGAATTATGTAAGCTTGCTTCTAGATTGAGATTTACTTACTCTTTTGATGAATTGTCATCCTTTCTTTACATTGATGAAATGTGAGTTGTCCTTACATTCATCCTTTCTTTACACTGATGAAATGCGAATTGTCCTTACATATCATCCTTACTTTACATTGATGAAATGTGAATTGTCCTTACATATCATTCTTACTTTACATTGATGAAATGTGAATTGTCCTTACATATCATCATTAGGTGTTAATAAGACTAGTCTCACACATTCTAACAACTTCATTCGTGAGTATTCTTTTAACATAGTAGCTTAGGTGTAAGTAAGACTTGTCTCACTTTCTTTAACACCCCGTTCTGGTCACTTACTTAATTTAGACCCCTTTAATTATGTTAAACTCACGTTACTTCTTTACTTTAGTGTAGTAGCTTCATATCATCGTTTATGGACGATGAACACTTCAGTCAATGAGTTTCATGTGTTCATAGTTCATTCTTTTAGAGCATGTTGGTAGTTGTCCCAGTGGATGGCATGCCCTTGGTTATGGATTAATTGAATTATTTTAGAAGTGCTTATAATATATTTTATACTCTTACTACACAAGATTGGCATATGATTAGTAGTGGCCTCAACATTTGGGATGTTAAACTAGCAAACCATTTTTGTTGGCATAAGCCAATTTTACGTATGTTCATATTTAAATTGAATATGTATGAACCTTTAGACAATCTTTCAATCATTTACATAAGCTCCTAGCCATTAGCATGCATTCATTTTGACAAAGTAGTGTTAGCCAATTTTATTGGTATCAGATAGTCAATTCATTCAAGATGTGATTTCATAGTTGTCTTTTAAGCCAATCTTAGTTCATGATTTTAGGGTAACGTTTTTAAGACATATTGGACATCATAATATTAACATTTGATTACTTTAGCATCTTTTTAACATCACAATCACAATAATACAACATTCGGGCAAACACATCAACTCTTAGACAATTACGGGTGTAACTGACACATCGTTGATTCATGATTCACATTTTCAGCACTTTACTTTATACGATCACAACTTCATAGGTTAATCGATATTCATAATTCAAGAACATTACACATAATATAAGCTAGCACCACATACCAATAACATTATCTCTAACCTATTAAACATTGAATCGAAAAGGATACTAGGGACATGGAGTTCGACGAGAACACGGGAACAACCCTAGTTTTCATGATCTTTGAATCATTGGAAAGAAAGTTCTCTTGGAGAAAGAAGTCAAGGAGAGAAACCCATACCTTATGTAGAAATTAATCTACGAAAACCACCTTGAACGAAAACTTGGAGAAACCTTGAAATCGCCTAGAACGTCTATGAACTTTCTGCCTCTTTCGTTCGTTCATTTTAGCGTTGTCTTCTCTAAGTGTTTGATAGTGAGTTTTAGTTTTAGGAACTGACTTTGACTTATTCAACTAAGGCTATTTTAGTAAATTAACCAACTGATTAGTAAATTACAAAAACGCCCTTCCTAAGTTGGCTAAACATAGGAAATTGTTGACTTTGAACAAAATCTGGAAATCGTCATTGACCCTTGTTTCGATCAACATTTTGAGTTTTAATTAATTAATTAAATACCTAATTTAATTAATTTAGGGACCTGGGGAAATTACCAAAACACCCCTAAGTCACTAGGACCACAACTAACAACTTTGGACCATCCTAGGTTAGGTACTAGGTTGTCCCTAAGTTAGTTAAGTTAGTTAGGTGTCACCCGACTAGGTGTTAGGTTGTCGGGTCCATTGGCTGGTTATTTTTGATTGATCATAGGTTAGCTAGCTATTTTGTTAGGTTATTTAGGATGTAGAGTTGGTTGTATAGTGGACCCCACACGGATGGACCCGTGCACGCATGTCCCTAACCGCCTAACCGAAAGTGGTTGGCTGTCGCGTGGTCCCCCTATCGGCCGGTTAGCCCATCTGCCTGCACATGGGTTTGTTGCACTTTCCTAACTAATTTACCTTGATGGCTCATTTGGGAATGCTCACTTATTGTCCCAAGGACCCTCACCATGTCCTTGGGCACTGCTTAATTTACATGATCATTTTAGATGGTCATGTGGAATGGTATCTAGGCTTGACACTTGGATTCCTCATACCTTTTGTGAGTTGGACGAAATATATTTTATTAGCTTAGGGTCTTCATTGCAGGTACATTTCTTAAACATAAATCTTGGATTGGGGTATGACAACCCAAAAAGTATATCTCATATTTGTATATAGAAAATTGGCTAATATCTCTTAGCCAATTTTTCTATACTATGCCCAATATTTCTCATTATTGGGCATTGAGGTGCCTATGTACCCCTAATAGGATATCCTAAGGGCATACTGGGCTCTTCATTAGACATATGATTTTCTAGAACGTTACATTATCCCCCCCTTAGGAACATTCGTCCCCGAATGACACTTACACATCATTTAAACAAAGAGGGTGATTTTCGAAAGTTACTTTATCATGCTTAAACTTTTCTCTTTTGTGAATATCTGCTTCACAATTATTTGAATGATGCATATCATTCAAGCTTATCTGAAGCTTCATATTTGAGATTGAGGAATTTCCTTCTCAATCACACTTAACTTAATACCCATCACAACTCATGCAATACGAAAATCATGTCTATGCTACACAAAACAGCAACATGAAATGCAAACATGACTTAATTTTAACTCACATAGTGTTATTATAGGACATACGATTAGTGGCCTATCACACCTAATCGACTAAAGCACTTATATTTAGAGTTTTCTTAAGCATAAACAAGACTTAGGAAGAGAATATCAAACCTTAAGAACTGAACAAATGAGGGTAGAGGGATCTCATATCGGCCTCGGCCTCCCACGTTGCTCCCTCAACAAGATTGTTCCTCCATAGGACCTTCACGGTGGCAACCTCCTTGTTCCTTTGCCTCTTCACTTGGCGATCTAAAATATCGACTGAAACCTCTTCATAAGAAAGGTTCTCATCAACTCCTAAACCCTCAACAGGCAGAATGGATGTTGGATCTCCTAGACATTTCTTAGGCATAGAAACGTGAAACACTGGATGAACAGAAGCCAAGTCTTGAGGTAATATCAGATCGTATGCAATGTTTCCCACTTGCTGCAAGATCTCATAAGGACCTATATACCTCGAACTCAACTTGCCTTACTTACCAAACCTCATCACCCCTTTCATGGGTGATATCTTCAGGTAGACTTGATCACCCACCTCAAACTCTAGAGCTCTCTTTCGGTTATCTGCATAGGATTTCTAACGACTGTAAGCAGTAGCCAATATATCCTTAATCATCTTCACCTTCTCCAGAGCCTCATGCACGATCTCGGGACCAAGGATGGCCGATTCTCCTACTTCGAACCAGCCAATCGGAGATCTACATATTCAGCCATATAATGCTTCGAAAGGTGCCATTCCAATACTGGAATGGTAGCTATTATTGTAAGAGAACTCTATCAGCGACAAGTGATCATCCCAACTCCCCTTGAAGTCAATAACACATTCTCTCAACATGTCTTGAAGGGTCTGGATGGTACGCTCTTCTTGCCCATCTATCTGCGGATGGAAAGTAGTACTAAGCTTCACCTGTGTACCCATACTTTTCTGGAAAGATTTCCAAAAGTGAGAAGTGAATTGAGCCCTTCTGTCGAAATAATAGATAGAGGAATCCCATGCCATCTCACTATCTCATCTATATAAAGCTTGGCATATTCTTCGGCCTTTAAGGTAGACTTCACATGCATGAAGTGAGCGGACTTGGTCATTCTCTCAATAATAACACAAATGGAATCATGTAGTTTCCTATTATTTGGGAGACCAACCACAAAATCCATATTGATAGCCTCTCACTTCCGCGTTGGGATCTCAATCGTCTGAGTGAGACCTCAAGGCTTAAGGTGTTCGGCCTTAACCGGTTGGCAGTTCGGACACTCCTCCACGAACTTAGAGATATCTCTCTTCATGCCTTTCCACGAATAGACCTCTTTAAGGTCTTGGTACATTTTGGTGGCACCTGGATGGATGGAATATCGGGAACCATGAGCTTCTGCCAAAATACTTGACCTCAAATCATTCACATTGGGCACACATAATATGATCTAATATCTGGGTACACCATCTCCACCTAACGAGATGACTAATTCAACTTACTCAATACCGAGTCTTTTGACTCCATGAGTACTGGGTCAAGGTGTTGATTCGCTTTAACATCTACACCAAATAAGGATTCGGAACTTTAGTGAACCGAAACACCCCCACTTGGTGCATCTATCAGCCTTACATCTAATCTTGCCAATTAGTCACTACACCATTTTAGGCCTACGGCCACCCCAGTGAAGTGTAGCCTAAACTAGCAAAAAGTGTGGCATTTGATAAAAGGCTACACTTTTGAACTTTCAGCAACACTTTTTAGGGGGTGGCCAAAAGAAGCGTAACCTTTGACATTAGGCAACACTTTTTAAATGTCGCCATCTTTGGCTACACTTATAAAGCGTAGCCAAAGAGGTATAAGGCAACACTTTTTTGTGATGCATTAGCAACACTTTTTGTTTGATTATACTACACTTAAAAGTGTGGCCTTTGCTTTGTTATTGGTCACATTTAAAAAGTGTTGTCTTTTATATCTCATTTAAAGCAACGCTTATAAAGCGTGACAATGTTGCGTAGAATTTTTGTAGCCACAATTTTTCATCTATAACAATAATAATTTTTATTTGCATATAATAAATAATCATATAATTAAATATATAAGTGATCTAAACCACAAAATTAGCTAATAAATAAATCGAAACTATATATTTTGAATTATCTTTGAAAACATGTCTTGTACAACCAATACATAGAAAGTGATGTGCATAAAGATCTCTACTATCAATATATACCAGAAAATCAAAGGCATTCAAACAAATATGACAATAGTAAAAAATTCTTCATCGTTCAATACAATAGATCGAATTTACTTCTCAGCACTAATCAAAATTCAATTACCGACACTTTCCTGCACATTTAAAATAAAATTATAAGTTAGTGAAATACATCAGGCATTTAATATGCTCAATACTAGTCATTTTTAACAATTAGGAGATTTTGTCATGAATTGCATTCTCTGCAGATAGGGTTCCTTAGTCCTTTGTGGAGGATGACATTGAGAACATGCAGTTGTTGTTTCAAAGAAAAATTAACATAATGACGGAGGGAAGTTTTTTTTATTTTCACGGACATAAAGCTGTTGATATATGGTTGTCGCCATAATCTTGATGCTTAGATTTGCAAGAGATAGCATTGAATTTACTGTCTATATAATTGCACAGAATAACATATGAAAGAGGAACATTCATATGCTTCTACCAAGCTTTTTATTGGAGTATCTACCTTTGTTTCTTTTCCAGTGTCATTTTGTTTGGCTGGCAAAACCTCTTTCTTCTTCTCTTGATTGGAATTAGAGTTGCTACTTGCTACTTGCTACTAGGAATATTTTGTGTACTTGAGATGGAATTACTCCCATCTAGAAACTTTCTGCTTCTCAGGCTTGGCTTCTAAAACCTTTTTAGTAAAACTTGCTGCCTGTAGACCAGTAAATATCTTAGTTTGGCTCCTTGAATATTCGAACACAAAAAAGTATCAAGATGTAAAGAATACTCCTGATTAACTAGGAGAAAAAGTACTAGGGAGAAGACATGGAAAGAAAATGTGTCTAAAGTAAGAATGTAAAATAAAACTTAGTTTAAATTAGTTAAGCAATACATAGAAGATATAAATGGTTATACAACTACTGTACATATATGTCGTTTTTGGGGGATAAGTTTTATGTGTCCTAACTGTCGCAAATCACAACACATCCTCTATGCTAGCAAAGATATAATCCGACGGGTTAAATCATCAAATCAATCTTTTTAATAACTATATGTGTAAATGAGATTCCACAGACATCAATTATCAATTCTCGTCACAATTCAATATTATTATGCAGAGTATTAAAGAAGAAACAAACAAAAAGGATATCTTGAATGCTTGAAATGCACGTTTTTGAGTTCGTCGTAGAAGGCGTTCAACATCCTCCTCGGCTCCCATCTGCTCCTTGAGGTAAAGCAAGTCATCGCAGTCAAGGGCTACAATATACAACTTAAACAAGGTTCAAGAAACTATTCCATATTTCCATTATATGGACAAACTAATGTACCAAAAGGAAAAAAAAAGAGGAAGCAATTATTGTGAGAAAGAATTTATACCGCCTCTTCCATGAAGGTAACCTCCACGTTCCTAGCATTCTCTTGCATCTGTACATGTCAAGAACCCAGTAGGAAAAACCAGGATCACTGTAAGGGCATGTTATCAGAAATTGGGGCATGTTGTAATGAATATTTTATAACATAATCTAACCCTGAAATGACTTTAAATTACATGTTTAGTTCAGGCAGCAAAGGATCAGTACATCAACGCCAACTCCAAGTCCACTTCAGGCCAAAGAACAGGGGCAGAAAGAGAGTAATCCGAAGATACTCTAATGCAAACATGTGAATCAGGATATCAATGGCACAAAACAAAGCATCAAAAAGAGAGGGAACTCAACACAAAAAAACATCAAACTGTATGCTTTATTATCGCAGATTACAGCATCTATATAAGAGGAATTGATTATTGCATATTGCAGCAGCTGACTTAAGTGCAAGCTATAACCTACTCTATGTAATGTAAACTGATTTTATAACATGTACACTGATTCAATAAACTGCAGACACAAGACACAAGCTTACATCATTCTTCCTCTCCTACAACCCTTTCTGTGAGTGCTATCAATTGGAATTGAAGTCACGTCCTCTGCAAGATAATTTACAAAGTTATATGATCCATCAACAATTTCACTCCGCATATGTGTTTTTCACAAGGGTCTTAATAACAGAACGAACAGATAATTCTCAATTTTGATAACAAAAGCTAAACATTACATATAAAACCAATTTTCATTCCAGAACGAGCAAGAACTCTTAGAGCTGACAGAGCACCAGGTCCAGGTGTTTTGGTCTTGTTTCTACTAGTGGCTCGAAGCTTGATGTGAAGCAAACATAGCATCATATGGGGAAGATTCATCCCTATCGTCTTTGACCTTCATCCCATCTATTTGAAACAGGTTGCAACAGATATTCATTACAACACTTCTAAAAAATAACAAGACAATGGAAAAGAGAAGAAATATTGACAAGCTTTGGAATTGTTAAAACATCAAATGAAAATCTAGCAACCTTTATAGTTTGATAATTGTTGCACCAGTACGACAAATAGATAGAAAAGGACTCTAGGTCGTAGTTGTTTTTTGGGACTCTAGGTCGTAGTTGTATTACTACACAATATGAAAACCCTAAGTTGAAATTTGGAATTTCAAACATACACAAGTATATCAGAACCCTAAACCTAGAATTTACACTTTTAAAAATAGAATTTCTTACCTTATAAACTCCATTCCAACAACCCTAAAAATTTATAACATGAGGCAAGTTCATCTATAAAGCATTTTGTTGAATTTTCAACAAGATATCTGATGGAACAACTCTTCAACAAGGAATCTGTGAGGAAATTGTGTTCTTCATCTTCAACCGTCAACAAGGAATCTGTGAGAGGAAAATCGTGTTCTTCAGTTCTTCTTGAGAATAATCTTATTGTTCTTCAGTTCTTCAGCTGGAAATTGTGTTATTCAGGTAAAGTTTAACGGAAATTTGTGAGGGAAATCGTACGTGTTCTTCAGTTCTTCTTGAGAGAAAGCCAATTTCCTCATCTACTCAGCTGAAAATCGCATATTTCACTGAATTTTTAGAGGATTGGAAACGTTAGCTGAAGTTTGAGGGAAATGGAAACGTTAGGTGAGGTTTTTTCTTTTAGCTGAAAATAAGTTTTAATGTTTTATTATTTTTGCCCAATAAAAATGGGAGGGAACAAGTTTTAATGTTAAAAATGTTGGAGGGAATATGAAATTTTAGTGAAATAATAAGGCCACATTTATATGTGTTGTTTTTGTAATTATAAAAATATAACACTTTAAAAGTGTGGTCATTTATATAAATAGTTGTTGCCAATTATAACAACACTTATAAAGTGTAGCTTATGACATTAAAGATTACACTTTAGAAGTGTTGCTAATATTATTGTAGCTAAAAGTTAAAAATTTGGGCTACACTTTAAAAGCGTCCCCAAAAGTATTTTAGGCAACACTTTACAAGTGTTGTCCAGATTTAGTGTGGCTGTAGGCCTAAAATGGTGTAGTGAGTGCAACTCTTTAAGCAGCTCCTTCTTCTCATCATCAATATGTGAAACGCTGCCCATGCTTAGTCTGCTCAATGCATCGGCCACCACATTGGCTTTCCTGGGTGATAGTACACACTCATGTCATAATCCTTGAGAAGTTCTAGCCATCTCATTTGACGAAGATTCAACTCCCTCTTCGTGAATACATACTGAAGACTCTTATGGTCAGTATACACATAAACATGTACACCATATAAATAATGTCTCCACATCTTCAACGCAAAGACAACCGCGGCTAGTTCAAGATCATGAGTAAGGTAGTTATTTTCGTGGATTTTCAATTGTCTTGATGCGTATGCAATCACCTTACAATTCTGCATGAGAACACATCCCAAACCTACTCGGGAAGTATCACAATATACCACATACCCCTCACCACTTCTCAGCAACGTCAATACTGGGGCCGAAGTGAGTCGGTTCTTGAGTTCTTGAAAACTCTTTTCACATTTCTCGGACCACTCAAACTCCGCCTTCTTCTTTGTCAATGTGGTCAATGGTGCAACAATAGTGGAAAACCCTTCCACAAACCTGCGATAATAATTGGCTAAACCAGAAAACTTCGAATATCTGTAGGCGTAAGGGGTCTCGGCAAATTCTTCACCGCCTCAACCTTCTTAGGATCAACTTCAACACCTTGGTCAGACAAAACATGAACAAGAAAAGTCACTGATCTCAAACAGAATTCACATTTGCTGAACTTTGCATACAACTGATGTTCTCTAAGTACTTGCAATGTCTTTCTTATGTGTACCTCATGCTCTTCTTTAGACTTAGAGTATATGAGAATTTCATCTATGAATACTATGACGAAGGAATCAAGGTACTCACGGAAGACCCTATTCATAAGGTCCATAAACACGGCTGGTGCGTTAGTGAGACCAAATGACATGACCAGAAACTCATATTGCCCATATCTAGTACGAAAAGCCATCTTAGGGACGTCTTCTCACCTCACTCTAAGATGATGGTAGCCTGACCGAAGGTATATCTTGGAAAAGAAACTTGAACATTGGATTTGGTCAAACAGATCGTCGATTTTGGCAAGAGGGTACTTATTCTTTATAGTGACTTTGTAGAGTTGCCGATAATCAACGCACATTCTAAGGGTTCCATCATTTTTTTTACGAGCAACACTGAAGCACCGTATGGGGATATGCTCGGCTGGATGAAGCCCTTAACAAGTAGATCTTTTAACTGCAACTTCAACTCTTTGAGTTCAGCTAGTGCCATCCTATACGGGGGAATAGAAATTGTCTTGGTTTTGGGATCTAAATCAACACCAAAGTCAATCTCACGTTCAGGAGGGACTCCTGGTAAATCCTCCAGAAAGACATTTGGGAACTCATTCACTTTTGGCACAGAATCTATAGAAGGGACTTCTTGATCTAAGTCATTGACTCTAACTAAGTGGTATAAATACCACTTAGCTATCACCTTATTGTCCTCTAAGTTTGAAACAATTTGGCCAACTAGAATTGAACCACACCCTTCCCATTCCAGTTCTAACTCATTTTGAAACTGAAACCTCACTACCATTTTTCGACAGTCTATTGTGGCATAACACTTGTGAAGCCAATCCATACCCAAGATTATATGAAAATTGAGCATGGCTAACTCTACCAGATCAGCGTGAGTGACTATATCAAGGACATGAATTGGGCACTTTTTGTACACTTTCTCATCTCTAATGTCGTCCCCTATGGGGGTACTAACTAAAATTGGATCATGCAAGATTTCAGGAAGCACATCAAATATACTAGTTATCAATGGAGTGACACATGATAGAGTGGATCCTGGATCTAACAATGCATACACAGGGAAAGTAAAGACATGCAACGTACCTGTGACTACATCAGCTGACTTCTCTTGCTCTTCTCTACCTTTTAGCGCATAGAACCTGTTCCTCATGGGAGTTTCGGCTGCAGCATTTGCATTCGGCCGAGGCTGAGCATTTACCTTGGCTTATTACTCACTTGAGGATAGTCTCGGACCATGTGTCCACTATTGCCGCACCCGAAACAGGTGTTAGTACCTACCAAACATTCACCTGCATGGGAACGCCCACACTTACCACAAGGCCTGTTGGTTCACTGGATGTTACAGTCAACTAGGGCATAGCCCTACAATAATAAAAGTAAGCCACATATAGGCTTTATACAACTTGTTCTCAAATAAAAGATAGAGTAAACATAAGTGTCTTAATATCTAAGAAAATCCGTAGCTAGAATATTGACATCGTCCTCGCCCAAATGAGGACCTACCACTTTGATGAGAGAGAAAATCTAAGCCTCTTTTAGATCGCCTCGAACGAAACCTCAACGACCGGAACATAAAATGTTTGGGAAAAAGTGAGAAAATGAGGTTAGTACGCCACATGTACTAAGTATGAGACCATATGCACATATAACAACCAAACATGCTAAAAAGGGACATTTAGTTAAATCATGCCATTTTACCTCTTTAAGGACTTATGCACAATCAACAAACTATACCAATCATTTAGATATGTTCAACAAATCAAATAAGAAATATGCACACCAACATACTTGAACCCATAATCTCATTTAACTCTTTCACCAAGTAATAACATCACATTCATGAATAAGAGATCATCATATAACTAGTAAAGCAAGACACCTAGTCATAATCCTCATAAAGTCAACAAGTTCAACAATCAAGCAAGCCCCATAACCTTACTCAATCAAGTAACCCAATAAAAACCATAAATAGTAACTCACTTCACCTAACATAGCCTTCAAGTACACATAAGTTCATACTTTAGCAAAAAAGACCATTTACATGTTCATAATCATCATAATCATCATATAAGATCAATCACATTTATCATCCTTTACATACATAATATTAACCTCCTAAAGCTCCTATCAAGGCAAACTAGTAGAAGGCATAGGTAGAGTCCCACACCCCTACCTAAGCTAAGTCAAACCCCTCAAGTCACTTTAGTTAGTCTATACATCATTACTTCATTTTAGTTTAGGGAACACTTGCCTTAACCGACATAGATCACATGAGGTAATGTGGAATCCGCTGTCGTAAAACCTTATACCGATGGAATGTTTTTTACCGGCCAAGACAGAACCTAACATGAAACATAGCATCTAGGTGGATCTACTAGCTAGTATTCCTATGGTGGCAACATAGTTATGGAACTTGGGGAAACTTTGGAAACATCACTCTACACCCTATTTGGGTCATGAGCCTATCCACCCCGTGAGAACCGTAGTGAACCCTACTTTCCCTATGTGGGAAAGTGTCACCCTCTCACATACAAGATGACTCGGTGCTAAGCTAAGTCCCTTATTGAAATTTATTTAAACTTTATTTATCAATCATAACTTAGTTTACGTAGTAGGGTCTAGCCCTTGTATAATCATCATCATAATAGCTCAATAAGAATTGCATGAGTATAATCGTTTCATCACAATCCACACAATTAAGTTTAATACATTACATACCCTTTCATAATAAGGAACATTGGTAATCACCATCATCCTTATAACTTTACATCTTAATCAACCTCACAACCATAAGCAAGACATTTCAATTCAATATCATACCACCCTATCAATCCTAAAGAAGGCATACTCCAACACAATCATCATGACTTATTCACAATTAATCATAATTGAAGCAAATTATAGGGATCACAAGACTTACCAAGTCTCCTTCACTATTCATCATCAAGGTGTTACCATCCACCCTTGGTTATATTCAATTAGGTCATCAAGTCACCATAATTAATTAACCAATATAATCACAAGGCTAAAAGAATAACTACATCACAATTCGATAATAGATCAAAGCTTAGGATTAAGTAAATTCATCATACCCTAGATTACTTATCAAGAAACTAGTATGAAAGACTATACATCAGCCTAATTCATTCATAATTAGCATAACAACATCATCTAGTAGTAATTCAACCCTTAACCACGTCTATTGAATGAACAAGATACAATATAAGTAAAGATCACAACCTAGGGTTAGGGAATTAGGATCATATTCTTCAATTTAGGCAAGACCAAAAACAATTACCATAATCAAGTTAAAATAAATGTTAATATATTCAATATAACCTAAAGAAAACATTAACAACTCAATTCATAACTTCAAATTTGTAATTGAATGAAACCCAATTGAAAACTCTAGATTTGAAAACACTTTGAATGAACCCTTTGAGGAAAGAGGTCTAAAAGGTGAAGAGATCCCATACCTCAAAATTTTGACAAAGATTTGAAGATGAATTCGTCCCTTTCCATCCCCCTGAGCCCTTCCTTAGCTTAGTCTTCAATGGAGTCTCCCAATAGAGAGAGAAAGAAGAGAGAAGATAGAGTAATTGTTTTTTTTGGAGTTCTAATTAGATTAATGGGGTTGGGGACTTTATATGGGTGACTATCTAACTTAATTAAACCCCCTTAATCCTTTAATTAACCGCCTAACCCCCTATCTAATTAATGGAACTTAAATTAAAAACATGCAGGAAAATATAAACCCTCATAGACGGAACCCCGTCGACGGGCTGTCTGTGAGTCGATGAACCTACCCCCCTCACGTCATGCACATCCGTCGATGATTTCAAAGACATGTGCAGGCGAGGGATTCCTCCAGTTGGTTAAGTTGGGGACGACGGTGGCATCGATGCCCCATCGATCCACACATGATGCGTCCCTTGGCTCTCGTGGTTTGCAACACTGCCTAGGCTGTTTGACAACAACATGCAAGGGTCCTCCTCAAGGCCCTTGGTTGGTCCTTCGGAGTCGTACCCAGAAATTTTGATCATGAAACAACTTAGACACCTATTATCTACCCTCGTACCACTTTTAATGAATTTCCGACTCCTAAAAGCTAGTTAAATAGGCTAAGGCACAATAGCACCTATTTGAACCAACTTTTGAATGTCATGGACGTTCTTGGACGTTTTGATTTCTACACTTCCTAAATGACCTATATTCATTAAACTAACCTTAAAAACAGTTTCTTGACCTCATGACACCAATGCTAGGCTTAACGACATGTCTTGTATTTTGTAAGTGTTACAGATAAGCAGGAAGTTCAACCTTCTCAGTAGTACTCACCCCATATGAAACAAAATCTTGTAGACCTCATCAAGTAAAACTTACGGGTATTCTTGAACTTTTTATCCAAAGAACATGGGAGGATTCAGCCTCGTAAAATCTCTCAAACAGCTAGCAATAGTACTAGCATGTTTGTTCTCTCGAGGAACGTCCTCGAGCTTGGGTGGTGATGGCTTGGGCAATTTGGAACAAGGCTGCCCTCACCTCACCATCCTTCAGAGCTGGAGGATTCACTGGAACATGATCATTTGCAGCAGCTGGCATTTGAGAAGGAAATTGATTGCCTTGGGGAGAAGTTGCCACATTCGCAACCTATTCTACTACTCTTCCCGCGGATTTCCTTCTTGTTCTCATCGCCTATAACCACAAGAAATGAATTATATGCTAAAGGACACATATTGAAAAACTCTAAAGGCACAACATAGGATTACAAAGAGAACACTTCACAGCTGTGAACAAGACACTAGGTAATGTGTTTTTGTGAGCCATTGATCCTAAGTATATTTAACTTCATGCTCTGATACTAAGTTTTTCACAACCGGAGACCATACCCCGGATGAGACCGGCATCTTCGTCCTCTCAGAGGACTCAGACAAGCCCTTAACATTCGTCATAACTTGTGATCACGAAAAATTGCGGAAAATTTATATCTTTTGCATTCTATTTGAAGTATACTTAGACTTCATACTTAAAATTCATAATAACATGCGATAGTCTAAAAAAACATGTCTCACATATATAAAACCACCTAAAGAGTACGAATAAATACTTAGCCAATAAATAGTCAATATGTCAGAAAGGCCTTAATACAAAAGAATCCAAAAGAACATAAATGGATGTAGAATATTCTTAAAACTACTAAGTCTTCATAAGATGGTATATGAAAGTTAGCATCCCCAGACATAAGGACCTACCAAGACTTGGAGAAAGAGTTCCAAGCTTCTTCAAATCGACCTCCTTAAACTTTAGTGGCTGGAACCTACAGTGGTAGTAATATAAAGAAATGGGGTTAGTACGCCACATGTACGAAGAATGGGTATATACACATAATATTTAAGGACATAAATGAAAAAGTACCATTTATCATTTTTTTTAAAAACAGGCTAAGTCATGTAAATGTCTTCAATGCACATACCATAACACATATACAAGTTAAGGATTCCATCACTATAAGGCATGATCATAAGAAAAGACATATTATCATAGAGTAATATTAACATTTCAAATTTAAAGGATCATAGAACATAACATTCAAAACACTTACCAATGATCCCATCCCCAACCTACAAGTGCAATGGTCATGTGAAGCCCCATAATTCCACACAACCAAGTATGTAAGATAAGAGACCATGAGGAAAGTTCTTCTTCATATAACTTGTAACATAAGTAGTCATCACTTCATATAATAATATAACCCAATAACATATTCATCATAATGACCAAAATCATATAAGAGTAACATCATGTATCATAAACATATATCTTTCATGTTAACATATTACATAAGAACAATCTCCTAGGACTTCCCTTAGAGTCAACTTGTGCAATGTCTAGGTAGAGTCCCATACCCCAACCTATACAAAGTAGACTGTTCAAGTCACCCTAGTAAATGTCCATTTACATGTCTTTTATTTTACATGAGGGAACATTTGCCTTAACCGACATAGTCCATGTGAGCTAAACATGGAATCTGGTGTCACAAAATCCCACACCGAAAGAAGGTGATCTATCGGCCAAAGTAGAACCAAACATGACATAGCATTATAGGTGGATCATCTAGCTAGTATCATATGATGGCAACATAGTTCAAGAACTAGAATATGCGTTCGATACCCATAGTTCCACATTACATGGAAGCCTCAATCTCATGAGAGTCATTGTGACCTACTTTCCAACTAGGGAAGGGACACCTGTCATATCTAGTTCATTGGTGCTTAGCTTAAGTCCCTTTCTTGAATAACCTTTAAGTTGTCTTTTATCATAAACTTATCATAGGTCATAGGAGGTTAAATCCTTGTATAAACATGATCATGAGCTCTTTATTATTATATGAGAATTTCATTTCATCATAACCCTTCGTATGCGAGATTAACATAAAATAATCACCTTGTGTAAAGTATACAAGAGGATATCATAAACTTGCATTTTAATATTTTTATCATGATCTCACATTTAACATGGTTGTAGCACAACATGTATATACATCGCAACATCATACATATTTCCATAGCATAGCATCATTATTTATAGACTAACATAACCATCTAGAGTAATCACAACATTAGATGACTTACCTCTTTCTTCCAAGAACCTTATTGAAGAAATGACGTTCAACTTACAACATTCATAACCATAATATAGTGAAATACTCAATATCATAACCAATAACAACTCTTCAAATCATATACAAGGTCAATTCATAATGTAGGATAACGGAAAGGCTCATTAAAGAGTCCATTCAAGTCTTAGTTCCAATCCCAACGTTTATATGTTGTCAAGTAGTAGGTACAACCATACTTAACCATAATCTAGATAAGACCATGCTTCACACGAAATTCAAACATTACTAACCACATACTCATCAATTTGTGTGAAATCGGCCATAGAAAATAATTACTTTTCATCGAAAATCACGAATCTAGAGTTAGGAAGAAAATCCATTTTTATAGAGTAAAACCCTATAATTGAATGTCTTGAAACTTATCTTTGAAAGGACATCTTTGTGAAAGGAATCCCAAGAGTTAAAAACCCATACCTTATAGATGAAGAATCGATGAAAATTTGGATTAAAAGCTTGAAGTCTCCGTCTTCTTTCTTTATCTCTTCCTGTTATTCAATGGGGTTTGGAAAAGAGAGCGCTCTTGAGAGAGATGAGAAAAAACTTGTTTGATATGATTTGGAACGTGCAAAAGTGGTCTAAAACTAACCTAATATTCATATGTAGTTGTCCTATAAGTTACCTAAAAGTCCCTCTAGTTAAATGGGTCTTTTGAAGTTAAATTACAAAAAATATGTCTTTAACGAATCTATGAAGCGGCTACGCCTCGCGGGGCCAAATCTTGTCATTTTTCATAAATTTTGGGTTGAGGCAGTGAGGTGCGTGTCAGCCTCGCGTTGTAAGGTTTCCCATCAAATCTTGAGGAAGTAGCATGCGTTCTACTGGTGTGTCGTGCAACTTTCCTCCAATTCTACCTGTTCGCATGATGCGAGGCAGCCTGTCCACCCCTGTTTGGGTCCTCCCCAAGGATCCTTCGGGTGGTTCTTGGGGTGTCGTTACCGTACATTTGGACCCTTTGTACTACATACTACGTATCGATGTCTCTTTACAAATTTTGGACCTCATTTAACACATTTGAACATTCACCAAACTTAGGGCATCAACTACTTCAAATTAGCTAGTTTGCAGACGTAAAGGTCTTTCTTTGTCGTTTTTATTCTATAATTTTCCAAATTAGTCTATTATATTAATATAGGTCTGGAAACATCATTTTAAACATCATTTAATAGATTAAGCTCTAGTGTAAATCATGGCATTTTCCAGAGTGTTACAAAGGCTATATTTTCCCTAAAGTAAAATAGACAATGAAAGTATGTAAAGGACCTATCTAGGATAACCTAAGGGAAGTTTCTTAGTGTAGGTGATGGTATGGGACATTACCTATGCATTGCACAAGTATCTCTTGAGGTGAGTTCTAGAAAGGTGTTCTATATGTATATCTATAAGTATATGTCTCGTATGCATGACATTATGGTATTAACCTATGTGTCATGATATTAGGCATAGTATGAGTCGTATGGTGTATATTTAATGGTGTCTCATCTTATATGCATAATGTAGGTATTACTGACTATATGAAGAAAGTCTTACTTATCATGTATGTAGTTGACTATACTTGTCATGTTGTTGTATGAAGTAAATGATGTTTCTTGTGGTCTCTTTGTAGGTTTACTTAGTATGTGTGAGGTTTTTGGGCTTCACATGTACATTGCACTAGTAGTCTTAGATTGGTATTATGAGTAAAGTCTTATGATGTTTTTATGAAATGATATCCAAGTATGCATTCGTTGACTATTGTCTTATTATGATATTATTGGTAGTGCTGACTTGTATGTTGTCTTGGAATAAGTCTCATATGTTGTTCATGAAGTATGATGGGTTACCTGTGAAGTATGTGTCTCATGATATGATATGCTTCTATGATTGTATATGTTGACTTAATGAAGGTTGTATGAATGTTCACCTTGGTGACCTTAAGGTGATTCTTGAGTGTGGATTGTGGAATGGGACACTATTCATGCATAGCACAAAGTATCACTAAAGGGTTACTTAGGGGCTAATGAGTTACGGTAAAGGAAGATAATGTTATGAACATGGTTGATGTGCTTTAAAAGCAATGTATGTAACTTGGTGTGTTGACATTGATAGTGTCTATGAATATATGAAGTATGTGAATTATATTGTGTCACTGTGTCAATGTTTAAGAGGAATCTTTCAAAAGGCATATTGCATGATTTTAAAGAAAAATATCCTCTTTAAATGCATGTTTTTGCATGGTTGTCATACATAGTGCATTCTTGTACTAACACCATTCTTCTTCATATTTTTACACAAGGTGTAGGTGGTGGTGACTAGATGATGTCTCTTAAAGTGAAGGTCTTTGATAGCTTCCCCAAGTTCAAGAAAGGGATGCTTATGTTTCAAGGATTTCCTATATTATGTTTCATTCAAAGTACATGTAATATCTTAGATATTATGTTATAATGATAAGAGTTGTGTCCCTATTCTATACTATTGATGTTGAGTCTAAGATGGCAAAAGAGACTTAGAGTCTGTTACTATGTATTATGATATTTTATTTATATATATTGGAAGTGAAGTTCTAGCATGTGATGTGCTATGGAAGTTTTAAATTTTCCGCTAAATTACCTATGTCAATGCGATGAGTGATAACTATGGGCTTGTATAAAAACTCGGAGAGGTCAAGTACGTCATGTTACTTCTAAGAAGTTCTCCCCAATTGTGACAAACGTGGTATTAGAGAATGCGGTTTATGAAAGTGGTTTAAGTTCCAAAAACTCATATTGCCACGTCTAGTAGAGTATCGATCATCGGTGGTGAGTCGCGACACATCTATGAGCGAGAGGCTATAGGATAATAGAGTTTCCCTTCTTCAAAATTCTCATGTCGTGCCACAGAACATAACTCTATAACATCTTTCTCTTATGTTTTCTTGTCTGGTGGTCTTTTAGATATGATTGCTTGGATGAGATGGTATGTCACATCTGGGGAGAACCCCCTAGAAGTAACATGGCGTACTTGACCTCTCAGAGGTCTTATACAAGCTCATAGTTATCATTTACCGCATTGTCATAGTAAATTGAGAGGAAAATTTAAAACTTTTTATAGCACATCGTATGCTAGAAAATTCACTCCATATATATAAAATATCATAAGTACATATTTAGACTCTAGTCTCTTTTTGCTATCCTACTCAACATCATGAGAGTACCTCAGGGACAAGACCCTTACAACATAATACATAAGTACAATATTTAAAATCATTACAGTAAACTAAACATTTGGACATCCTTGGACTTAAGGATTTCTTTACTTGAGCCTGGGAATCACATATCAAGCTCCTCAATTATACAGACATCCTTTAAGAATCCATAACCTACACTTGGTGTAAAAAATAGAGAAGAATGGAATTAGTAGAAGAATGCACTAAGTATGGCAACCATGCAAAAACATGCATTTAAAAGGGATATTTTACTTGAAATCATACTTCATGCCTTTTTGTGAAAACTTCATAAGACCTTGTTACAATAGCATTTATACCATTCACATACTTCATATAGACATATTTAAAGGCTAAACATCATATAAAATCACATATAGATTTTAAGCCTTATTTGGGGTTACTTTATAGTGAGCTCCTTTCACTTTACAGTGATTAATTCCCTTTTACAGTGAACATCTTTTCTTTCAACTCCTTAACCCCCCAAGTAACCCTCTAGTGATACTTAGTGCAATGAATCAACTAAGGGACACATAGAAAGCATACATACAACCTACATAAGCCAACACATATCATGATAGAAGTATCAAGCATCATAGATACACTTAAATCAAGACTTTAATGACTTTACAGTAAGTTACATCAACTTGCACACCCATTTACTTAACTTGACATAAATCATTATAAGACCTTACCCATGACCACAATCTAAGTCTACTAGTGCAATGTACATATGAAGCCCCATAACCTCATACATACGTACTTAACCTATCATGAGACCACAAGCCTTAATACTCTATTTCATACACCAACAAGTAAGCGAAGATAACTTCATTCATGTCAAGCAAGACCTTCATCATATAGTCATTAAGACCAATATTAAGCATGTACATCAAGACTACATCATCTAGGCTCATACCATGCATTTAATCATAACAAGTAGACAAATACTACAAAGTCATGTATAAGAAACATATACATAGAGACATACATTAGAAAACCTTCCTAGGACTCCCTTAGATAGCTACTTGTGCAATGTCTAGGTGGGTTCACTATTTCCACCTATCCTAAGTATCTTCCCTTAGGTTATCCTAGTTAGGATCATTTACTTCACATTACTGCCATTGTCCATTTTACCTTAGGGAAGCTATAGCCTTAACCGACAATAATACCATGGGTGCTAAACCTGGAATTTGGTGTTGTAGAGTCTTACACCAATGGAAGGTGTTCCACTTAGCCAAAGTAGAACCTTAACATATATCCTAGCATACTAGTAAATTCACTTGCTAGATCCTATGTGTCAAGCATATTTTGTGGAGCTAAGAGATATACATAACCCTGTACATGCTCATTGACATGGGAGCCTCATCTCATAAGAAAAAATTGGTGAACCTTCCTCAACACTCGATAAGGAACACATGGTGCATCTTCCTCCAAGGAAAGACAACACCTCTCATTATCAAGTTCACTCGGTGTGAAGCTATGTTCCTTTTTTTATTAAATGCCTTTAGTAACATTACTTTAAAACATAGGCTTAGGATATTTATTCCTAATATGCTTATAGCATATTAAAGCACCTATCTAGCTTTAGAGTACTCTTGAGCATACCTCTCAAGAGACTCTACTATTAACTAGATCATCATTCATGTGTGTGTATACATATATGTGAGCACTCCTTTAACACACACATTAAGACCACACATGACCATACATCCATATTCATGCACATAAAGAACCAAACATAGGAATTATCCTATCAAGGCACATATGTGCAATGCATAGGCAAGGTCCCATACCCTTGCCCATACTAGTACACCTATTAAGTCATACTAGTTAAGGAAACAAATATCATACTTTCATAGACATAAACTTAACATGCATAGTAGTAGACACTAGTGAATATGAGGACAACCTTTCATTAGACACGATGATCCTATACTACTTGTAAGCATGCATGTAGAGTGCGGGTCTGTGTACATTGGTCAATATGATCACATCATGGCTGGAAGCCACCCTCTTAGGATCACAATACACTTTCAAGCATAGACTACACAACACACAATAGCATAGGAGACAAGCCAACTTCATATTACACTTACGAATCCTAACTTTTACTATTAATGCATTCACATAGGGGTATATAGGTAGGCGTCATCATTCCATAATACTTCATTAATAGCACCACCTACACATAACCCTAACATAATCATTCATATGCTCATAACAATAGTAACATAACCTAGATTCACAACTAGAGTAGAAGACTAGGCACAAGTTACACATAAGGTGATCATCATAACCACACACTCATATATTCATCAATTTGCCTTCAAGGCCATATTAAACACATATATATTTATAATAAAGTAAACACCGCCACCATAAGTGGACCATACCACACAAGTCCATACAAGGCTTCATCAACTACAACAATATAGAAAAGTAGAGGGGAAGAGCCATTCTTACCAATTCATCAACCTTTGATCATCATTGATCAATACTCCTTTTTCATCATCAGTAAATTATAGGGCACTAGCTAAATATACATTAATCATGAAAGAAACCATGTACAAGTCTCTACAAGATCATACGACAATCTAATAGAATACATTACATATATACTAGAAAGTAGAGAGTTATAGATCATCAACTAATTTCCCTAGTCTTGTTCATCAATCATATTGTATCAATAATATAAATTTAGGTCTGTAGCTAAAGATATAGAACATCATAGCGAAATCATGTTTCATCCACCCTAGAATATAGATCACAACATATACATTACTCTATCAAGTCTATAGGCTAAAAAAATCTACATTCCTCTTTACCAATTCAAATATTATCAATTTACATTGGAACAATTATACATAATTATCATAAAATTACACATATAGGTTGTAGCTAAGACTATTCACCATAATCGAATCTCATAACAACTATCTTAACGTCAAGATCACAAGTTACTACATGATAGACTAGAAGAACCTAGATCAATTCATACCAAGCCTTCTTTATTATGATCATACAAGATTTATACTCATAACTAAAACACGATATTAACCTAAGTCAGTAGCTACAAGCATATTATCATAATCAAATTCCACTTTTATACAATTAAAGATCAATGTTACAGTGATCACTACGAGGCGTAGGCTAGTCATGTTCATAACTTCATACATTTATATGCATGGATCATTCAACAACAATTCACCATCAATATAAATAAATAATAGTATATATGAGAAATTCAACGTAATAGAATCACAAATCAACCAATAACAAGCCACGATCACAATGCCCATGCAAGGGCTAAATCGAGTTTGGCAAGGGACATGGGTTCAAAATGCAATTGGATTATAATACACATTAAAACCTATACATTATCCTCAATTCATCATGATTAAGCCATTAAAAACGTTTTTATGAAGAATCCATGGCTAGATTGAAGAAAGAGAAGTATTATCATGAGATCTCTTTTGAAAACTTTGAGATTAACACTCTATTTAGAAGGATACCTGTAACAACCCTAAAAATGGATATGATAAGTAATGCTTAATGTGTCTAGAATGCCTACGAATAGACCGGGTTCACACGGATTGATGCGCGTAGAACCAGACCTCTGAACCCTTGCTACAGCCAAGCCAACTAACTTGGGGAGTTAGTGGAGCTAGGAAATGTTGGGTCCAGCCATGTAGGGCTCTCGAATACGAAGATTTACTCGAAGGAGTCTTTACCAGACTTAAAAAGGGAAAATCTTAGGTTTGGAGGGTTTAGGGGTAAAATGGTCTTTTTCCAGGATAAGGGTAGTATCGTAATTACCCTAAATATATAATTAATTATTTAATTAATAAGGTGGAGGGGTATTTTGGGGAGAGAGGGCCGAAAATTGGCTCTTAGAGTGAAGTCTTGCTCCACCAGGGTTCGAACCTAGGTGGAAGCAACGAATTAAATTTGTTTTTATTTAAGTTGGTAAATTAATGTAATTAATTAATATTTATTATTTATTGGCTGATTAAAAGAAAAGGGAAATCAGATTTTTTTTAGTATTTAACTAAACCTTATTTGACTAAGTCCTAAACTAGACTCTTAAGCCTAAGATAACTCTGTCCTCTCACGTCTATCTCTCAACACACGTTCAATCTCTCTTCTTATTCACGTTCTCTGTGCAAAATAACGTGCAAGAACAGCAGATAAAACAAAGTTATTCACACTTGAAGAACTCACAACTATAATTATAAACAAACAAATAATCAAACACGTTAGGGAAAGAGAGGGTTTTTCCGTCGAGTTGGTGTTGAAGCTCTTGGATTTGGACGTGTGTTTGGAGAAGCTTTGGGCAGCAAGTTCAAGGTTTGAACGTCAAAATAAGGTATTGGTTTTCTTAGACTTGGTCCCTTTCCCAAGACCCCTTAAGGTGCAGTATATTCTAATCCGAAAACTAGGGTTGTTCCCCGTTGCATGTCCCTGTCACTAGCTCCCAATGATTTGTAGGTTCGGTAAGTTTGCTGGTAGATATTAGGCGTGTATTGTGTTTTCGTGAAAGTATATGTTCATGAATCTGTGTTAAAAATTATATGAATGACAACCTATGTGTTCCGAAACTATGTGCATGTGTGTGCAAAAATGTGACCGTGACTAGGTGTTCTCGGGTTAAGGCTCAAAAATTGTGATGTTATGGTTTTTATCTTACGTGCATAAATTTATGTAAATCATTATGTTCATATGCGATAAAATGTGGCTGATTTGAGTGATAATCTCTTGGCTAAACGAATCCATGAAAATGCACCTAAAACGTTCTAAATGCACTATGAAATTTCCCTAAGAACTAATGTGTAACTTGATGAAAAGATGCTGAAAAATTACAAAATTTCCAGCTTCAAGTGATGAATTTCGGTCAAGATAAGAGGGTTCAAAATGTTGTGAAAAATGAATTAAAACAAGTGAGGTCATGGAGGATTGAACCCGCGACCTCATCATGTTAAAAACCATGAAAACAAAGAAGTAAAAAAAAATGTGGTGAAGGGGATTCGAACCATGGTCCTTGCTGGAAAATGATGTATGAAAATAAGAAATGAGAGCAGTGGGATTCAAACCCACAACCTCTCGGTCAAGCATAAGGAAAAATTAAAAGAAAAGAAATGTGAGGCATGGCAATCGAACCCACGACCTCTAGGCAGTAAAGAATAATTAAAAGAAAAGTAAAGTGAGGTTGTGGGGGTTCGATCCCACAACCTCATGGTCAACTCAGAAAAAGTCAAGGAATAAGAAATAAATAAAAAAAGGGCTGTGGGGGTTCGATCCCACAACCCCTCGGCCAAGGAAGAGAAACTTCAAAGGAAAGAAATAAAAAGGAAAGGTTGATGTTGGGGCTCGATCTAGGGTCCCAATGTCATGTGGACCGAAAATAAATAAAAAGAAAAATGTAAGTGTTGTCCAAGGGATTCGAACCGGGTTCCCTTGCGCAATTTCCGTATTGATAGATAAGTCATACGTGAATTAAATATTCAAGAATAATGCTGCCTACTTAGATCAAAATCGTGATGTTGGCATACATACAAGATGCATAATTCTTGTACCACATAATCATAGAAAGATATGAATCACTTAAACGAACTATGAATGAAGCCTCATGGCTTGTACGTATAGACCCATAAGTCTAACATACATTTAAAAATAACTGAACCTAAGATGTATGTAATGAAATGATGAAACTCTAGAAGGGTTAAGAAAGAATGTGAAACACACTAAATGGCCAAGTGCATTGGTATATGATGAAATGAACATCCACGTAATAAGAGGTGAGTAATTATGAAGAGCAATGTGCTAAATTTAATGAATGTGGTGACAACATGATAAGAGGCTAATGTAAAAGATGAGAGCAATCTCAAATGAGCCTAAGTAAATGTTACCAAAATGTACTCACCTATGAGAGTGTAAAGTTAATGAAGATACCAGTCTCTATGAACACTCTAACGAAAGTATTGATAATTGTAACATTTTGATATCCCATGTCACGTGGTAAGACTTAACCAGGCTCCTTAAGGTCTAAATCATTGTTCCTAGACAAATTATGTGTATATAGAGTGGTTAAAGTGTTTTAGAACCAAAATGTTCAAGAACGTCCATAACGTCCAGAAAGTTGGTTCATGAAAGGGCTAGAGTGTTGTTTTAGTTTGACCAAGTTAAAGCATCAGAATGGAGTGAATGTTTGTAGTAATAGGTATAACACATAGTGAGGGAGGTTTTAATGATGGTAAAGTAAGGTTACGACTCCCTAAGGACCAACCAAGGGACCTCGAGGAGGACCCTCGTGGCAGAAAGGTGCAACACTGCCTGGCAGTGTGCCTCAACAGATGGCACGACGGGGCATCACGGGCACGACGGGGCATCAAGGCCTCCGTTGTCCCACCCTTAGTCACCTCCTCAAGAAGCCTCGCCATCACAGTCTCTGACCGAGACAACGGAAGTGCAGGACGGATGAAGGGTCATCCGTCACGCCCCGACGGACCGTCGACAGGGTTCCGTCGGTGGGGGACCTGTTATGGTTCGGTGAACTTAAGATATATTTCATTTAATATGTTAAGTGTCTTAGGGGTAATTGTGGATTAAGGGAAGACTAATTAAGTTGACTTAGCCCCACTATAAATACACCCAATCCTCATTAGCCTAATCACAATTCTCAAAATAAACTCTCTTCCTTCTCTCTACTTTCTCTCTCTATTGGATGACTCCATTGGAAATAGCTTGGGAGGTTCATTTGGGGATGGTTTAGCACTAAATCACCATAAAAACGTCATCAAATCTTAAGGTATGGGATGTAATTCACCTTTGAGACTTCTTTCCTCAAAGGGCTCCTTCAAAGATTTTCCAAAAGTTGAGTTTCATATGGGTTTCATTCAATTTCGAATTTGATGTTATGAATTGAGTTGTTCATGTATTCTTTGGGTTATAATGAGTAGATTATCATGTATTCTAACTTGATTATGATGAATTGATGTGGTTTGGTTTAGGTTGTAGATGATGACCCTTAAACCTTAACCCTAGGAATAAAATTGATATGAATTAGGTTGGGTTTGATGTAATTGATCTTATTATTGGTTAAATCATCTTTAACGATTGTTATTGCATTGATCATGAATCTATTGTGATGAATTGAAGCCTTTCATGATAATTCTTGTGTATTTAATCTAGGCTAAGAAGATAGAGTTAGATATGATGTTATCAAGATTTGATTTAGTATTGAATTATAATGTAATGACTCTTCTAAATTAGTTATTCTGTGGATTGTTGAATTACATTGGTGTGATGACCCAAATAGGGTTGGTCTATGGGTTGATGGTAATGCCCTATTATTGGTGAACTATGGAGAAATATTGGTAAGTCTTGATTTTTCCTACTTCTTACTTCAATTGTGATTAATTGTCATCAAGTTATGATGTTGTGTTGAAGTATACCTTCTTTAAGGTGATAGATTGGTATGATAATTGAATTGGAATGTTTTAGGTTTGGTTGTGAGGTTTCTTAGGAGTATATGTTATAGCGAGGTTGTTGTGTAAAGATGTGCCCTATTATGATGAGATGTGCAAGGGTTAACTTCACCTAAATGAATTGTGAATGAAAGGACTATTTCCTATACAATTCTTCTTTGAGCTATGATGATGAATATACAAGGGCTTGACCCTATTATCTAACCAGGTTGAGATGATTACTAAGTTTAATGACTTTTCTATAATGGGGACTTAGCTTAGCACCAAGTGAACTTGACAATGGGAGGTGATGTCTTTCCTTAGAGGAAGTGTTACTCTATAGTTCTATATTTGATGTTGACTCCCCTTTGAGGGATACTCACCTAATGATTCCCATGAGATGTGGCCCCGATTAACAAAAGGTATGTAGAGGGAATACCTATCTCTTAGTTCTTGAACTATGTTGCCACCATAGGATACTAGCTAGTGGATCCACCTAGATAGCTACGTTTATTTTAGGTTCTACTTTGTCCGGTAGACCACCTTCCATCGGTGTAAGGTTTTATGAGACCGGATTCCACATTTTCTCATGTGGTCTATGTCGGTTAAGGCAAGAGTTCCCTAAAATAAAATGAATTAATAAGATGTAGACTAATCGAAGTGACTTGAGGGGTTTGACTTTAGCTTGGGAAGGGGTATGGGACTCTACCTACGCCTTGCACTAGTTTGCCTTGATAGGAGTTTTGAGAAGACAATATTATGTATGTATATGGTGATATAATGTAATTTACTTTCTAAATTGAATAACATGCTTATGAGTATTAGGTTGATGTCCTTTGTTGAAGAAAAATACTACATGAAGATTATAGTTAGTATGATTTGCTTTGGTATGCTTTACTCTTACCCATGTTTTATAATTATATTTCTTGATGATAGGATCTTATGAGATCAAGGGCTTAAATGTGATGGTATGCATGTGGTATAGTTAGTTGCTTTGTATACTCAAGTAATTGGTCTAAAGAGCATGATTTTTCTTAAATGTCCCTTTCTAAGCATACTTGATTGGTAATTGTGCATATGGTTTCATACTTAGTACATGTGGAGTACTAACGCCATTTCCTTCCCTTTTCCCAAACATTTTAGGTTCCGGTCGTTAACTTGGCTCGAGGTGCTTGGGAGGAAGACTAGGATATATTATCATCCAAGTTGTAGGTCCTCATTCTCCCGAGGGCGATGCCGACATTCTACTAGCATGCTACTTAGTTACTATAATTATGTATTGACTCTATTACTCATTTGAGACGATGTTTTATATAGCCTATATGTGGTTTCTTTTATTTATGTAGGGCTATGCCCAAGATTTATTGTGTTTGTTAGATTGTTTATGAGATGAGACAACTTTTATGACTATTATTTCTTTACTATATAAATGGGTGAAATAAAAGTAGAAGACTATGTAAATATTCGTATATGAACAAGTCTATGTATACTTGATATAAATACGATTATGTGTATGTAGAGGTCTATGTAAACCTCCGAGTAGATATCAATAAAAAGTTTTAAAATCTTTCACATTTTAATCGATGAATGCTATGATGTAAGACTAAGAGGCTTGTCTTAGTCCTCAAAGAGGACGACGACGCCGGTTACGTCTAGGGGGTAAACCCGGATTTGACAATAACAATGTATACTTAATACTAATGATGAGATGAGAAATCATCTATTGAGCTATGATGTCCTCATACTAGAAGCCAACTTCCATGACGTATGAGTTGAATGAAATGGAACTTTATAATGAGCACCGATAGATTAGCTATGAGCGGTGATGCCTTCTTTCGGAAAGGGCGTAGGTTCACGTAACTCTCATAAGATGTGACTGTCCGGCATGCCGAGTATGGGTCTCCTTATATCTCCTAGTCTTCGAACCTATACTGCCAATATAGGGATCTTGCGGGGTTCAATTCCCATGTACTCTAGCATGTTTTGGGTCACTTTGGTCAGTGATTCCACCTCTTTTCGGTGTGGGGGAGACACAGTATTTCATGATGCTCACATGATCTATGTCGGTTAAAGTTAAAGTTCCCAATGAATGAATGAGGACCGCCTAAAATGATACACATAATGAAATGAACGATACCAAAGGTGTTAGGATAGGATAATCAAGAGGTGAGCTACAATCAAGTAATAACACTAGGTTATTCTTGATCATTGCACATCAAACCAGATAAGAGTCTTAAACTACATCCTAGGTATAGCTGGTGTTTACACTAGCTTATGAATGAATGAAATGAAGTACGTATGAATGAATGAAGTAGACTCTGTGTTTGCTAAAGAAGGATCCCTAGTTGAGGTCCCATATGTTGAGCCCTCATTTTGGAAGTCTTGATGTTAAGTCCATGATTCCAAGGTCTCATGGCATATGAATTAATGATATGAAAGATGTTATATGCTATATGCAATATGATATGTGCTATGTGTAAGATGTTATGTGATGTGTGCAATACGATAAGTATGATGATGCATGTTACACTCATGGCATGACTTTCCTAATCCAAACTTGGAAAGCTCACTAACTTTCCTAATCCAAATTTGGAAAGCTCACTAACTTTGCTAATCCAAATTTGTAAACCTCACTAACTTACCTAATCCCAATTTGGCAAGTCCACTGACTTGACTTTCCATAATCATGTTGTTAGGAAAGAGCTATTCTTACTCATGCATGTCCTTGGTGTGTTCTTGCATATACCCATACTTAGTAAAAGTGTGTACTAATCTCATACAACTCTATATTTTTAGGTGCACGCACAGGTGGACGCTAGATCTTACAGGTTGACGTTGCAGCTATCCGGACGTGGAGCTTTCATCCGGACTTGGTAGGCCCTCATGTTTTCGAGGATGTCTACCGTTACTTTCTAGCTTAGATGCAGTCTTTAGCTAGTGGAGTATGTTCCACTAGTGTTTCTTTTCGTTTTTATTTCAGACATTGTATTTGTGCCATTTTGGCAATTATACATTTAATGCAGTATTGAACTATTTATTTAAGTTGATAATCTTAATGTTAGATGGTTGATTGTGAACATTATGAATGTAAGTAGAATGACCTTTATGCATGTTAAGAAACAAAAAGTTTTAAATTTTCTGCTAAAATTAACCTAGATGAAGTAAGAATGACGTATGTAGGCTTGTCTGCGACCTCCAAGAGGTCAACGACGCCGGTCTCGTCTAGGGTCTACACTCTGGTCGTGATAAAGTTGGTATCAGAGCACAGAGCACTAGGTTAAATTCCGAGAATAATAAGTTCACATTAACCACATTGAGAAGTTTCTAAGTCATGGTAGTCAAGTGCACCAATATCCTGAATTAGAGACTGCATGATGCGTAGGAAAATTTCCCTTCTTCTGATCTTATCGTGCTTTTCCTAATGTCTAATTTCTTGGTGTTATTAGCGTGTCTAACATCAATTTTTATTGTTTTTAGAGAATGAATACTAGCAGGAATTTTGGTCAGAGGAGAGGAGGAGCAGCTTCTGGGGGAAATCAGGCTCCAGCTGAAGGAGTGGCTATGCCGATTAACCCAGTTGGTTTACTGATGCGGAGGTGCGGGCATCTCTGGCCCAGATGGCACAATCCATCACTATGCAGTCCAAGGCCATGACTGCCCAGGTCAACCGTCAGAATGTTCATAGGGAGAATCCACCGGTTCGTAGCATGACTGACAGGCTGAGAGACTTCACGAGGATGAATCCTCCTATTTTCACAGGGTCTAATACTTCAGAGGATCCCCAGGAGTTTGTAGACGAGGTGCATAAGATTTTGGTGGCTATGGGGGCCACATATACTGAGAAGGCTGCGCTGGCTTCCTATCAGCTCAAGGATGTAGCACAAACTTGGTGCAAGATGTGGCAGAATAGCCGAGCATTAGGCGGAATTCCGGTCACTTCGGAGCTGTTTAAGACAGCCTTCCTGGAGATATTCTTTCCCAGGGAGATGAGGGAGGCAAAGGTTGAGGAGTTTATCAAACTTAATTAGGGATCAATGACAGTCACGGAGTATTCCTTGAAGTTTGTTAAACTATTCAGGTATGCTACTTTCCCTTGTATCTAACAACAAGGAGGAGATGAGTACAGAAGTTTGTTAAACTATCCAGGTATGCTACTTACCTTGTATCTAACAGCAGGGATGAGATGAGCAGGTTCCTCAAAGGAATCAACGGAGATCTGGAGGAGGAGTGTTGGTTTGCGATGCTCCATGATAACATGGACCTCTCCAGGTTGATGGTGCATGTCCAGCAGGTAGAGGACAGCCGCAATAAGAGGGGCATTCGTGATGCTAGGAGGCCTAAGCCTCAAGATCAGGCAGGTCGTAGCCATGGAGGCCATAGAAACAATGTTAGCGTCCGTGAGCAGTCCAGGTTCAAAAAGGGGCAATAGAGTTCTGGGAACTCTAATTCTCAGAGGAGTACAACACCTAGAAGAGGCAGACTTGAGCTAAAGAAGGGAAATGATGGTGAGATGCAGCGTCCCAAAAAGGACTGTGCTAAGTGTGGCCGTGCTCACAGTGGAGAGTGCAGACAGGGCACTAATAGCTTTTTTTGTTGCGGTAAGAGTGGGTACATGGTTAGAGACTGCCCACAGAGCAGAGGTCAGGCTGGAGGTAATGCTCAGCCTAGGCCTAATCCACAGGGTGCAGCAGCAGCCGAGCCTCCTAAGAGGAACAGGTTCTATGCCCTGAAGGGCAGGGAGGAGCAGGAGAAGTCCGTCGATGTGGTCACAGGTATGCTGCAAGAATTCTCAACTTCTTTTTATGCTTTACTTGATCCAGGGTCTACGCTTTCCTTTGTAACTCCTTTGCTTGCTCTCACTTTTGAGATATTGCCTGAAGTTTTGCATGATCCTATAGTGGTTTGTACACCTTTATGAAAAAATGTAAGAGCTGATAGAGTGTACAAGGATTGCCCAATAGTTGTATGTGGTAGGACTATGTGTGCAGACTTAGTTGAGTAACCTATGAACGATTTTGACATTATTCTTGGCGTGGAATGGATTCATAGTTGCTATGCTTGTATGGATTACCGTAGTAGGGCTGTGAGATTTTGTTTCCCTAATGAGGTAGAGCTGGTGTGGGAGGGGTAAAACTGGAGTCGTCCTAATCCCTTGATTTCGAACCTTAAGGCCAATAAAATGATGTCCAAGGGGTTATTGTGTCATCTTGTGAGTGCTAATGATTTAGATAATGAAATTTCTTCCATAGACTCACTGCTTGTAGTGAATGAGTTCCTAGATGTATTTCCTGATGATTTGTCTAGAGTCCCTCCCCCTCGAGAGATTGACTTTGGTATTGACTTAGAAACCGATACTAAACCAATTTTAGTTACTCCATACAGAATGACTCCAGCTGAACTCAAAGAGTTGAAGCTGCAGTTAAAAGATCTCACCGATAAGGGTTTCATTCAGCTGAGCATATCCCCTTGGGGCGCTCCAATGTTGTTTGTGAATAAGAAGGATGGAACCCTTAGAATGTGTATCAATTATCGGCAGCTCAACAAAGTCACTATAAAGAATAAGTATCCACTTTCCAGAATAGATGATTTGTTCGATCAGCTCCAAGGGTCTAGTTTCTTCTCTAAGATTGATCTTCGTTCAGGGTATCATCAGCTTAGGGTTAGGGATGGAGATATCCCAAAGAGAGCCTTTCATACCCTTTATGGTCATTATGAGTTCTTAGTTATGTCATTTGGTCTTACGAATGCACCTGCTGTATTTATGGATCTCATGAACAGGGTCTTCCGTGAATACCTTGATTCTTTTGTCATAGTATTCATTGATGACATTCTCATCTACTCTAGGAACAAGGAAGAGCATGAACAACATTTGAGACTAACCTTGCAGGTACAGACAATCAGTTGTATGCCAAATTCAGCAAGTGTGAATTCTGGCTTAGATCAGTGACCTTCCTGGGTCATGTTGTGTCCGATCAGGCGTAGGATGGATCCCAGGAAGACTGAGGCTTGAAGAACTGGCCAAAACCTCTTACTCCCACTGACATCCGTAGCTTTCTGGGATTGGCTGGTTACTACCGCAGGTTCGTGGAGGGCTTTTCTTCCATTGCTGCCCCTGACAGCTTTGACTAAGAAGAAGGCCAAGTTTGAATGGACGGAGACTTGTGAGAAGAGTTTCCAGGAGCTCAAGGACAGACTCACTTNCACCAAGATGTATCATGATCTTAAGCAGATTTATTTGTGGGATGGCATGAAGAAGGATATTGCAGAATATGTGGCCAAGTGTCCTAATTGTTAGCAGGTTAAGGAAGAACATCTTAAGCATGGCGGTCTTACTCAGATTATTTAGGTTCCGACTTGGAAGTGGGAGGCCATTAATATGGACTTCGAGGTTGGTCTTCCGAGGACTAGGAGATAGCATTGACTCCATATGGGTTATTGTGGACAGGTTGACTAAGTCTGCCCACTTTATCCCTGTGAAGTCTACTTAAAGAGCTGAGGATTATGCGAGACTCTACATTGATGAGATTTTAGATGGCATGGTATTTTTTTGTCTATCATTTCACTTGGAGATCCTTCCAGAAGAGCTTAGGCACGCAGGTAAAGCTTAGTACTGCCTTTCACCCTCAGACTGATGGGCAGGCAGAGCGCACCATTCAGACATTGGAGGACATGTTGAGAGCGTGTGTGATTGACTTCTGGGGTAGCTGGGATGACCATCTGCCTTTGATAGAGTTCTTGTATAATAATAGCTATCACTCCAGCATTGGGATGGCACCGTTTGAGGCACTTTATGGTAGGAGGTGTAGATCTCCAGTTGGGTAGTTCGAGGTTGGAGAGTCATCCATTTTGGGTCCAGAGATCATTCATGAGGCCTTAGAGAAGGTCAGGGTGATTAGGGACAGGTTGGCTACTGCTTACAGTCGGCAGAAGTCATATGCAGATAACACAAAATGGCCCTTGGAGTTTGATGTTGGTGACCAGGTCTATTTGAAGATATCACCTATGAAGGGGGTGATGAGGTTTGGCAGGAAGGGAAGTTGACTCCGAGGTAAGTTGGGCCATATGAGATCCTACAGCATATGGGTGAGGTGGCCTATGAGTTGGCATTGCCTGCAGAGCTAGATTCTGTCCAGTCTTTCATGTATCCATTTTAAAGAAGTGACTAGGTGATCCAGCATCGATTCTACCTGTGGAAGGTTTGGGGGTCGATGAAGACTTATCCTATGAGGAGGTACCTATTGACATCTTAGACAGACAGGTCAAGCGGCTGAGGAACAAGGAGATTGCCACAGTGAAGATATTATAGAGGAATCATCTTGTTGAGGGTGCAACGTGGGAGGCTGAGGCCGATATGATATCCCGCTACCCTCATCTTTTCAACTCTTGAGGTTAGACTTCCTACTCTTAAGTCTTAGTTTCCTTATCTCTCCATTCTTTATTGTTATTGCTTGACTGTGCATAGTGATTGTGTTATGTTATGACGGGCATTGTGCTAGATAGTTAGTAGTATCATTTGGGGACAAATGTTCCTAAGGAGGGCGGGATAATGTAACAACCCTAAAAATGAATATTATAAGTAATGCTAAATGTTTCTAGAATGCCTACGATTAGACTGGGTTCACACGGATTGATGCGCGTAAAACCAGACCTCTGAACCCTTGGTACAGCCAAGCCAACTAACTTGGGAGTTAGTGGAGCTAGGAAATGTTGGGTCCAGCCAGGTAGGGCTCTCGAATACGAAGATTTACTCGAAGGAGTCTTTACCGGACTTAAAAAGGGGAAATCTTAGGTTTGGACGGTTTAGGGGTAAAATGGCCTTTTTCCAGGCTAAGGGTACTATCGTAATTACCCTAAATATGTAATTAATTATTTAATTAATAAGGGGGAGGGGTATTTTGGGGAGAGAGGGCCAAAAATTGGCTCTTAGAGTGAAGTGTTGCTCCACCCGGGTTCGAACCTAGGTGGAAGCATTGAATTAAATTTGTTTTTATTTAAGTTGGTAAATTAATGTAATTAATTAATATTTATTATTTATTGGCTGATTTTAAAAAAAAGGAAATCAGATTTTTTTTAATATTTAACTAAACCTTATTTGACTAAGTCCTAAACTAGACTCCTAAGCCTAAGATAACTCTCTCCTCTCACGTCTATCTCTCAACACACGTTCAATCTCTCTTCTTATTCACGTTCTCTCTGCCAAATAACGTGCAAGAACAGTAGATAAACCAAAGTTCTTCACACTTGAAGAACTCACAACAAAAATTATAAACAAACAACTAATCAAACACGTTAGGCAAAGAGAGGGTTTTTTCGTCGAGTTGGTGTTGAAGCTCTTGGATTTGGACGTGTGTTTGGAGAACCTTTGGGCAGCAAGTTCAAGGGTTGAACGTCAAAATAAGGTATGGTTTTCTTACTCTTGGTCTCTTTCCCAAGAGACCCCTTAAGGTGCAGTATATTCTAATCCGAAAACTAGGGTTGTTCCCCGTTGCATGTCCCTGTCACTAGCACCCAATGATTTGTAGTATGTTTGCTGGTAGATATTAGGCGTGTATTGTGTTTTAGCGAAAGAATATGTTCCTTAATGTGTGTTAAAAATTGTATGAATGACAACCTATGTGTTCCGAAACTATGTGCATATGTGTGCAAAAATGTGACCGTGACTAGGTGTTCTCGGGTTAAGGCTCAAAAATTGTGATGTTATGGTTGTTATCTTACCTGCATAAATTTATGTAAATCGTGATGTTCATATGAGATAAAATGTGGCTGATTTGAGTGGTAATCTCTTGGCTAAACGAATCCATGAAAATACACCTAAAACGTTCTAAATGCACTATGAAATTTCCCTAAGAACTAATGTGTAACTTGATGAAAAGATGCTGAAAAATTACAAAATTTCCAGCTTCAAGTGATGAATTTCGGTCAAGATAAGAGGGTTCAAAATGTTGTGAAAAATGAATTAAAACAAGTGAGGTCATGGAGGATTAAACCCTTGACCTCACAATGTTAAAAATCATGAAAATAAAAAGTAAAAAGGAATGTGGTGAAGGGGATTCGAACCATGGTCTTGGATGGAAAATGATGTATGAAAATAAGAAATGAGAGGAGTGGGATTCGAACCCACAACCTCTAGGTCAACTTAAGAAAAAATGAAAAGAAAAGAAATGTGAGGTGTGGGAATCGAACGCACGACCTCTAGGCAGGAAAGAATAGTTAAAAGAAAAGTAAAGTGAGGCTGTGGGGGTTCGATCCCACAACCTCATGGTCAACTCGGAAAAAGTCAAGGAATAAGGAATAAAAACAAAGGGTTTGTGGGGGTTCGATCCCACAACCCCTCGGCCAAGGAAGAGAAATTTCAAACGAAAGAAATAAAAAGAAAACGTTGATGTTGGGGATCGATCTAGGGTCCCAATGTCATATGGACCGAAAATAAATAAAAAGAAAAATGTAAGTGTTGTCTAAGGGATTCGAAACAGGGTTCCCTTGCCCAATTTCCGTATTGATACATAAGTCATACATGAATTAAATATTCAAGAATAATGCTGCCTACTTAGATCGAAATCGAGATCTTGGCATACATACAACATGCATAAGTCTTGTACCACATAATCTTAGGAAGATATGAATCACTTAAACGAACTATGAATGAAGCCTCATTGCTTGTATGTATAGACCCATAAGTCTAACATACGTTTAAAAATATGTGAACATAAGATGTATGTTATGAAATGATGAAACCCTAGAACGGTTTAGAAAGAGTGTCAAACACACTAAATGGCCAAGTGCATTGGCATATGATGAAATGAACATTCACGTAATAAGGGGTGAGTAATGATGAAGAGCAATGTGCTAAAAAGTTAATGAATGTGGTGACAACATGATAAGAGGCTAATGTAAAAGATGAGAGCAATCTCAAATGAGCATAAGTAAATGTTACCAAAACGTACTCACCTATGAGAGTGTAAAGTTATGAAGAGACTAGTATCTATGGACACTCTAATGAAAGTATTGAGAATAATGTATACTTAATACTAATGATGAGATGAGAAATCATCTATTGAGCTATGATGTCCTCATACTAGAAGCCAACTTCCATGACGTATGAGTTGAATGAAATGGAACTTTATAGTGAGCACCGATAGACTAGATATGAGCTGTGATGCCTTCTTTCGGGAAGGGCGGAGGTTCACGTAACTCTCATGAGATGAGACTGTCCGTCATGCCGGGTATGGGTCTCCTTATATCTCCTAGTCTTCGAACCTATACTGCAAATATAAGGATCTGGCGGGGTTCAATTCCCTTGTACGCTAGCATGTTTTGGGTCACTTTGGTCGGTGATTCCATCTTTTTTCGGTGTGGGGGATACACTGTATTTCATGATGCTCACATGATCTATGTTGGTTAAAGTTAAAGTTCCCAATGAATGAATGAGGCCAGCCTCAAATGATACACATAATGAAATGAACGATACCAAAGGTGTTAGGATAGGATAATCAAGAGGTGAGGTAGACTCAAGTAATAACACTACGTTATTCTTGATCATTGCACAGCAAACCCGATGAGAGTCTTAAACTACTTCCTAGGTATAGCTGGTGTTTACACTATCTTATGAATGAATGAAATGAAGTACGTATGAATGAATGAAGCAGACTCTGTGTTTTCTAAAGAAGGCTCCCTAGTTGAGGTCCCATATGTTGAGCCATCATTTTGGGAAGTCTTGATGTTAAGTCCATGATTCCAATGTCTCATGGCATATTAATGAATGATATGAAAGATGTTATGTGCTATATGCAATATGATATGTGCTATGTGTAAGATGTTATGTGCTGTGTGCAATATGATAAGTATGATGATGCATTTTACTCTCATGGCATGACTTTCCTAATCCAAAATTGGAAGCTCACTAACTTTCCTAATCCAAATTAGGAAAGCTCACTAACTTACCTAATCCAAATTTAGAAAGCTCACTAACTTTCCTAATCTCAATTTGGCAAGTCCACTAACTTGACTTTCCATAATCATGTTGCTAGGAAAGAGCTATTATTACTCATGCATGTACTTGGTGTGTTCTTGCATATACCCATACTTATTACAAGTGTGTGCTAATCCGGTACAACTCTATATTTTTATGTGCAGGGACAGGTGGACGCTAGAGTTTATAGGTTGACGTTGCAGCTATCCGGATGTGGAGCTTTCATCCGGACTTGGTAGGCCCTCATGCTTTCGAGGATGTCTACCGTTACTATATATCTTAGATGCAGGCTTTAGATAGTGGAGTATGTTCCACTAGTGTTTCTTTCCATTTTTATTTCAAACATTGTATTGGTGCCTTTTTGGCAATTATACATTTAATGTAGTGTTGAACTATTTCTTTCAGTTTATAATCTTAATGTTAGATGGTTGATTGTGAACATATGAATGTAAGTAGAATGACCTTTATGCATGTTAAGAAACAAAAAGTTTTAAATTTTCCGCTAAAATTAACCTAGTTGAAGTAAGAATGACATAAGTAGGCTTGTCGTCGACCTCCGAGAGGTCAACGACGCCGGTCTCGTCTGGGGTCTACACTCCAATCGTGACAATACCTAGAGATAAAGGATCACCATACCTTTATTATATGAAGAACCCACTAAAAATTTGTGAATAACCCATGGGAATCAAATCTATAAGTTGACCTTGAACTTCACCTTCAATGGAGGTTTCTAGAGAGGATATGTTGGGAGAGGGATGTTTTGAATTTTTATTTGAGGATGGGTAAGGGCTATTCACGGTTTAGATCATGTGTATATACTTAAAAATTGGTGAATATACCACCTAGGGTTTGTTTAGCACATGGGATGAATTTCCCATTCACTTCATAAATGACAGCGTGTATGGCAGAACTGAAGGCCTGCATCGACGGACCCAACTACTGGGTGTTGGTCCATTGACTTAACGTCCTGTGCCTTCCGTTGTTTGGGTGTGAGGCTGTCATGTGGCTAAGACTTATCCAGGATAAGTGCCCATCGACGCCTCCCCATCGACGGGGCGTCATTTTACTAACGAGGCGTTGTTTGGTTCATCGATTGACAATGGCAAGGCAGTGTCTTGACAGCCTTAGGGTCCTTTTGAGGGCCTCTTGCGGGGCCCTTGGGAAGTCGTACCTGGACATTTTAAACATAAATATGCACCTTAATATTTTGAAGACCTTCCATGCAAGTTTTACCCAAAATTAACACGTAAAAAACATCCTAACAGGTAAGGCACTGTCAAGATACACATGAACGTCTCAAGTGCTAACTTTTGAACGTCTTAAACGTTCTTGGACGTTTTACCTCCAAACTTCATGAAACTCAATACACCGCTTATAAACATCATTGTTACTCATTTAAGTACCTCATAAGCTCATGACAGACACATAAGCCCATAAAAACACATAAGGCCCCTTAGGTGGATAGTCGTCAAATGTCGTGGTCGTCCATTGACGTGTGACTTCCAAATGACATCAAATAAACCAAGACTAATTTAAACCACTTAATTAACATTTTAACCGGATTATAGGAACAAGTTTGGCTCTAGACAACCTAACTCATTTTGGGGGTCTTACATGTTATCTTTATGCTTGAGGGAGAAAAGGTGAGTTGTGATTCTTATCTTGGTTTTATCGTTATATGAGTATGTGTGAAGGAGAACCTTGATATATGTTGATGTTATTCCATTTATGTCTATATATGTGATTTAGGCAAAATGACATTCTATGTGAAGATTTATGTTATCATTTGGTTATAGCTTGTTAAAGAAGTTGTTATAGTTAAATTGAGCTTCCTTTGGGATTGGTATCTTTCTATATGATTTTGAATGATGATATTATAATATTTTGTGTTAGGATGAAATGTTTTGAAGACGTGTGATTGATAGTTAAAGAATGCATGTTGCATTTATATGGGTGTAAGAATTAAAATGTAGCCCTTATATTTGTGCAAATGTTTCATTATTGCTTTTATATATGTTAGGTTCTTCATAATTGCCTTGTATGGATTGGAGTCTCTTGTATAGACTTGATCCTAGAAGAGAGGGTAGTGTATTTACCATGTAGGGTGATGATGTGGGTTGGATTGACCTAGAAGTTACCCTGACCTATTGTGAAAGAAAAAAAAGATGACTTATGGCTAAGTCTCCTCTATTGTTTCCCCTAAGGTTTTATGACCCTTAGTATTCATGTTATAGTTGGTACCTTATGTGGTTGAGTTAGTAGACTCCTTAATGTGAGATCATGAGTGAAAACCCTCAATTATGTTAAATCTTCTTGTGTGAAGAGTATATAGGTTGGTTCTTGACTTGCCTTGACCTTGGTGATTATGGGCATGAAGTGATTAGGCCTTCCCCAAATATGGGATAATGTGCCTTGATTGTAAGGTTTTGTATTCCCTTTATGTTCCTATTTTGAGTTCCTTTGAACTTCTTTATGTTTGAAATCACTTTTGGGGGATATCGATGGAGGGAGTGCATAAGCCTAGATCCCAAGAGTAGGGTGATGTTCTTATTAGCTAAGGTTATTAACCCAAGGTTCTCCTAAGGTTGAGTTAATTTTCTCTTAAATGGGTTCATCATAAGTGGGGGAATGAGTTGAGTAGTAAGGTTGTAGATATCTCTATTTTTTCCTTCTATTCTAACTTGAACTTGAGACCAAGGAGTTCCTAGAAGCTTGTTCATGATAGGAGTCTTGCATAAAGTATGAGTTGCATATTATCCATATGTAATGTATGTATTGATTGATAATATATTAAGCATGTTTTGAAGATTCTAAATTAAATGAAAAGGGATTTTTGATCAAATTCATGTTCTCTCATGCTTGTTGTGCATATTGATGTGTAAATTGTACATTAGACTTCATGAGATAAGTTAAGAAGCATGTTTAGTGTCACTCTAAATGTGTGGTTTTTAGCCTCATAATGAGGAATTGAGTCTTCTTAAAATGAAAAATGATTAGTCTCTTGCAAATTATGTGGTTTTTTATAATTTGAGAAGTATGAATGCAGGCTCACTCTTAAAAAAATGAAGCCATCTCTAGCTAGTGTCCTTATGTATGCTTATAAATTATGAGATTTCCCAAATTGATTCTTGTTTATGAAAACTATTGTCATGCTAGAAATTGAAATTTTGTGAAATAACTTCCAATTGTTGTGATGTGTTTGGTGTTAAATACCATGTTAACTTCATTAAGAAAGAAAATATGAGCATGCTTTGGTTAAAACTTGAGATATTCTCATTTAAAATGAATTGACCTTTGTGCATTGTTTTTGTAAGAACTCATGAGAAATGTAAGTGTGAGGTGGAGAAGGACATTCCTCCTTAAACATAACTAAGCATGGTATGGTTGAGTATGAAACTCATGGAATCATGACTAAATGATAAGTATCCTAGTTGATTTAATTGACTCAAGTTTATGTGCATTGAATATGAGTGCTTATTTGCTTCTTGAAGTGATATTGAACTTGTCGATGTGTGACTTAATGGTGTTTGCATAATGATCTCCTAATGAACTGAAATATAAATACCATGTTATGATTAGGAGAAGGACGTTCCTCCTATGAACATGACATGAGTCTGGGTGTTTGATGCATTTTGAAAGTGAGTGAATAGAGGTTTTGCTTGCTTGTGTTGCATTAAGTGCAAAATGGTTTGAAGTTTTGTGCATTGAATTCTATGTGATGTTATTGTGAATGTTTTGATCAGTTATATGCGTCCTTCATGTCCTTAATGTATTTGAAATGTTCCAAGTGTCATTCGAGGACGAATGTTTTCAAATTGGAGATATTGTAAGATCCCGAATATGAATTATGGTGCTTAGAGCATCACATGTGCCTAAAAAGTTTTAAAATATCTTGACTAAGTGTTATATAGTATGTATATACTTGATTTGAAGTCATTTGGAGGTCAAGCATCCAAGAACGGCCAAGACGTTCGAAAGTTGGTCTTTAGACGTGCTAGTGTGTCCTTGTATGTTTTCCTTGTTTTTACGTGTTGTTTGAAGTACAAAAACAGTAGGCGTGACCCGAGAATATTAATAGAAATTTTAAGGGTCAAAACATCTGGGTACGACTCCCCGAGTACCACCCTAAGCGCCCCCAAGGAGGACCCAAACATCTGACAAGGAGGCTGCCCAAGAAAGCATTCAGCAGTATGATTGGGGACCAGCCTCGCATCGCGCGCCTGGCACTATGTGTTTCTGTACGACATGCGCCCAGCATGACGCTCACTACCTCAAAAATGATTTTGTAGCAGAATCAGAGGCCACTCCGTGACGCACAGCCACTTCTGCGATACAGTTGCGTCTTTTTAAAGTCAAGTTTGACATGTCTAAAAGTACCAATAAGTATGGGTGTGTTTTGATAACTTGGGGAGATGGTTATAAACTGTTTTTATGACTTATTTAACCCCTTTCCCAAGCCAAAACCCCAACACCCTATAAGAAAATCAAAATCCAAAATCTTTGTTCTCTTCCAAATTCTCTCAAACCTCCATTGGAGGGAAAACTTAAGTTCAAGCTAGAGGTTGGATTTTCATGGTTTCTTCTCAAATTTCTCATGGTTCTTCAATTAATAAGGTATGGTGATACTTCATGCTTAGTTATCCATTCATCTAAGGAGTTCCTTCAAATGTTTTTCAAAGAGAATTCATGATCAAAATTACTATCTTTCAATCTAGCCATGGGTTTATTGTCAAATTGATTTCAAAAGTATTCTAATGATGAATTTATCATTAATCAATTATTTTAAGATGAATTTTAATCCAATTCCATAAAGAACCCATGATCTCCATAATTTCTCAAATTAGCTTATAATGTGGGTCTTGTGATCTTTACTCTATGTTGATTGAATTATGCTTCAATTATGTTGAATTCCCTATTATTGTTGTTATTAATGTGAATTGAATGTGAATTGTTGATGAGTGATCAATGATGATCAAGGTTCAGGTATTGGGTAAATTGATCTATACTCCTCTACTTTCTATAGAGTTGATGAAGTAGTGTACCTAATGTGATATTGAAGCCATGATGTTTGAAGTATGATTTCATTTATTTAATGGTACCTTTAGCTACTGTTTTATACATGTATTGATGTTGAAGAATGGGAATTTATCAATGATAATCAAAGTTTGGAGGAATTGTAAGTTGGCCCTATTCTCTCTACTCTTCTATAGAATTGCTAGATATTTGACCATGTATAGAATTATGTGGTATGGTCCACTTATGGTGGAAGATTTTACCTTATTATCATTCAATAAGTGATGTGATCATGGACTTGAAGGAAATTGTATATTGAAAGTTTAGGTACGATGATCGCACATGTGAAGTGTTATGCCTTGTCTCCAATTCTAGTTCATGATCTAGGTTATATTGATGATGCTTTCTGTATGTGAATGAAGATGTTATGGTTAGGGGTCAATAGTTTAACATTGTTGAGGTCTATTGATGATTGGTTACTCTTGTGTAGCATAACCCCTACATGTGAACCTCTACATGAATGTGTGGTCTTAAGCATTATTAGGAGACTTAGATTCAAGTAACGAAGATGTTTTGTCTCCTATGTTATAATGTGGTTGTGTGTGGTCTATAGTTCCTATTATTCTATATGTGAGTTGTCTATCGTTTAAGGGTCTTTAATTTGCATTGTGCTCTAAGAGGGTGTGTGCTTCAATGTGATGTTGATAGACATTATGTGATCATGTTGACCAATGTACACACACTTACACCTCATGCATGCTTATAAGTAGTATGGGTTCACGGTGTCTAATGAAGGGATATTTCTCATATGAACTTATTTCTACTACAATGCATGTAAAGTATATGTCCATGAGGCATGAAATGTATCTTAACTAGGTTGACTTGATAGGTGTACTAGTGTAGGAAATTGTATGGGACTTTGCCTAGACATTGCACATGTCTACCTTGATAGAATAACTCCTAGGGTGATTACTATATGTACATGAAAATATGTCCATTATGAATGTATGATGATCTAGTCAATAGAGGGGCTCTTGAAAGGTGTTCTCAAGTGTATCCTAAACTAGATGGTTCTTTAGTATGCTATGTCCACGTGAAAGGATTTTTCACATGAATTAGGTTTATTAAATGAATTCTCTCATTTATGACATATGAGTTAAGCATAAAGAGGGTTTCCATATATGCCTCCAAGTTGCATAAACTATGCTTGCCCCATAGGATGTAGAAAGTGATATCACCTAAGATGCTAGCATGATGTTACTGTTCTACTTTGACAAGGTAGAGCACCTTTCCTTGGTGTAAGGTTCTACAACACCAAATTCCATGCTTAGTACTCATGGTCTTAGTTTCGGTTAAGGCTATAGTTTCCCTATAGTAAAATGGACAATGGAAATAAGTAAGGACCCTATCTAGGATAATCTAAGGGAAGTTGTTTAGTGTAGTTGAGGGTATGTGACTTTACCTATGCATTGCACAAGTAGCTCTTAAGGGGAGTTCTAGGAAGGTGTTCTATACGTATATGTATATGTATATGTCTCTTATGCATGGCATTATGGTATTAACTTATTTGTTATGATAAATGCATAGTATGAGTCCTATAATGTATATTTAATGTGGTCCCATCTTATATGCATAATGTTTTTGTTATTGACTATATGAAGAAAGTCTTACTTGTCATGTTTGTAGTTGTCATGTTGATGTACGAAGTAAATAATGTAGGTTGTGGTCGATTTTTAGGTTTACCTAGTATGTGTGAGGTTATGTGGCTTCACATGTACATTGCACTAGTAGTTAGATTGGGATTATGAGTAAAGTCTTATGATGTTTTTATGAAATGATATCCAAGTATGTGTTAGTTGACAATTACAATATTAATGATGTTATTGGTAATGATGAATTTTATGTTGTCTTGGAATAAGTCCCATGTGTGGTTCATGAAGTATGATTGGTTACATGTGAAGTATGTGGCTCATGATATGATATGCTTCTATGAATGTATATGTTGACTTAATGAAGGTTGTATGAATGGTCACCTTTGTGAACTTAAGGTTATGCTTGAGTGTGGATGGTGGAAAGGGACACTATTCATGCATTGCACCAAGTATCACTAAAGGGTTACTTAGGGGTTAATGAGTTAAGGTAAATACAGATAATGTTATGAACATGGTTGATGTACTTTAAAAGCAATGTATGTAACTTGGTGTGCTTATATGTATAGTGTCTATGCCTATATGAAGTATGTGAATTATATGTGTAACTGTGTCAATTTTTATGAAGAATTTTTCAAAAGGCATATTGCATGATTTCAAAGAAAAATGTCCTCTTCAAATGCATGTTTTTGCATGGTTGCCATACTTTGTGCATTCTTGTACTAACACCATTCTTTTTCATCTTTTTACACAAAGTGTAGGTGGTGGTAACTAGAGGATGTCTCTTAAAGTGAAGGACTAGGATAGCTTCCCCAAGTTCAAGAAAGGGTATCCTTCTGTTCAAGGATTTCCTATATTATGTTTAATTCAAAGTATATGTAATAGCTTTGATATTATGATATAATAATATGGGTCGTGTCCCTATTCTATTCTATTGATGTTGAGTATATGATGGAAAAAGAGACTTAGAGTCTTTAGCTATTTATTATGATATTTCATGTATATATATTGGAAGTGAAGAAGTTCTAGCATTTGATGTGCTATGAAAGTTTTAAAATTTTTACTAAATTTACCTATGTCAATACGATGAATGATAACTATGCGCTTGTATAAGACATCGGAGAGGTCAAGTACGCCATGTTACTTCTAGGGTGTGGTCCTTGGTCGTTAAAATAGGTTGGCTCGTTTGGGTGTTAGATTGGAAGATTCCCCAAATTGTGGTTTTATGGTCCATCATAACTGTGAATCGTCTTTGGTGGTTGAGTTGAAGTCCAAGAAAAACCTTGATCAATCATTGTTAATGTTGAAGGAATCGGTTCTTGCTAAGTGTAATGAGTCATTCTCCTTGGGGGGATGGTGTTTTTAGGTATGAGGAAAGGTTGTGTGTGCTCAATGTAGATGACTTGAGAAACAAGATTCTTGAAGAAGAGCTTCTCGTTATTCTATTCATTCGGGCTATACTAAGATGTATAATGACCGCAGGGAAGTTTTTTGTTGGTGTGTATTCACAGGGGAATAGCAGAATTTGTTGCAAGGAGTCCAAATTTCTAACAAGTTAAAGCCGATAACCAAAAGTTAGTGGCTTACTTCAAGAAATCCAAGTTCCCACTTCTGGAAAGACATTAATATGGACTTCGTGGTAGGTGTGTGTAAGATCCCAAAAATGACATAGGTTAACTAGAGCCTAACATTGTTGTCAAGGTGGTGTAAGGTCCTAAAGGTCTATTAAAGGGTATTGAGGCAGTTTCTAAAGTAATAGGTGCATCGGAAGTCAAACGTCAAGGGACGACCCAGACGTTCGACAACTAAGTCACCTAAGTGGCTCATATGTGGTTCTATGTGTTTATGTGTGATTAATGAGGTTGTAAGGTCCTTAAATGAGTTATTATGGTATATATAGGAAGTGTGTAAATTTTCGAGAAGTTTGGAGGTCAAACATCCAAGAACGTCCATGACGTTCGAAAGATGTGCCTTGAAATGACCTTGTGTGTCTAGGCATGTTTCGTTGAGTTTAACATATTTTTTTTTGGATGAAACTCATGTGGTAGGTCCTAAACTCTTATACGGTAATTTTTGGTTTGGAAACATGCGGGAAAATATCCACAAGGAAAATCCAAAGGTCCTTGAGGAAGGACCCAAAACTTGGTGTCAAGACGGTCCAAGGCAGCCCCAAACGACGGAGGCATCGACGGCTCGTGGGCCAATCGATGCCCCGTAGATGGGTGCCATTGGTAAGGACTTAGTATGGGTAAATAAGGGAACCATGTTGAGTCTCTTAACTCAATGACGGAAGGACAGGACAGTTCGTTTGTTGACAAATGGTCAGTCGACTGCCCAACCGTCGATGGTGTTGTTTCCTGCGCAGTTCACTACCAAGTCAAGGGGTGAACTTGTAATTTCACCCCACTTCAAAATAAAGAGTTTGACGGTTCCTTAAGGGTTTATTGTGTATTTTATACATGTATATAAGTATTTAACACTTAGAAGATTTCATTATTCAAAATCAAAACCCCAAAATCCCTTAGAAATTCCCCAAGACTCCATTAAAGCTAAAACTCAAGGAAGAGCTTGGATTGGTGATTTGAGTGAATATTATTCATCAAACTGATGGATTAACATTGTTAAGTTATGGTTTTTGATCCTTGAAACTCGTTTCATCAAGGATCCCAACTTTCAAAGATGTTTTCTAAAGTTTTTTAAAGTTGAATTGACCTATTTCATGATCTACCATGGTTTATTACATTAATGATTTCTAATCATTGTTTAGTGATTGAATTGTTGTTATTAAGGTGATTTTAACTCAATTAACCTATGTACCCATGTAAATGATGAACCCTAGTTTTTGACTAATTTATGGGTTACTTGATGGTGGTCTAATGATTATGAACTAATGTGTAGTTTCTTATCGGCTTTCTAATGATATAAGAATTGTATTCAATTGATGTCCAATTTGTCTTATATTGTTGAATATATATTGAATTGTCTTAGATTTCATTGAGTACTATAGTTTATGTATTGAATAGATGTTCATGGCCATGGGTAAGGGCCTTATGATATTGAATTGGATGATTTGGCATTGGCTTGAAGTGTTGATGAGGAAGTGGTGGTACGCTGCCCTATTTTACTTTAATTAATGTTAATTAGACTTCAATTATGTTGTGATTGGTTTGGTCCACTTATGGTAGTGGTGTTATGTGAATTGATGTGGCCTTGTCGGCGTTATTTTAAGTATATTGATGATCATGGCCTTGTCGGCGTTATTTTAAGTATATTGATGATCATCGCCTTGTCAGAACTACTTGAAGTTATATGGATATTTGTGTAGTTGATTAGGTTATGTATGATCATATCTACTTACGTGAGAAAGTATGTCTTAGTCTATCCATGCTATATAGGAAATCATGTTATGCTATAACTATGTGTTAAGTGTGTAGTCTTAGATTTGACATATGATTGTTCCTAACTTGGTTATATGAGTCTATAATGGTTATGCATATAATGTTAAGGTAATTAATAGATTGAGTAAATGATGTTAAGGGTCATTATTAAGTGTCTAATGAATTTCTGTTATGTGTGCTAAAGTGAAGTATATGATGTCTTGAATTAGAAAGCTAAAGTGTCTTAGTCTTGAATGAATGAATGATAGGTGAGACCTTGAATGATGATAAGAGGGTCCTTTATGTGAAACCTTGAACCAAGTGGTAAGGTTATGAAACTTGAAGTCGAAAGTCGTAATGGTATCCTTCATGTAATGAATGATGGACTTAAGGTTGATTGGCTGGAACGACATCATATCAATGCTTAGGAAAGTCATGATGAGCTTCTTGTCGCCATAGTGAGATAGCCCTAGTGGACCTTGCTTTGGTAGGGTAAATGTAATTTGGTCATGAACATGATATGGGAACCATTTGTATGAACCTTAGTTTGATTTAATCTATGAGAACGAAGGCTAGAACCGAGTGAGTATGGTAAGGGAAGTAGTTCTAGTTAAAGAATGAGACTAGATTACGAAGAATTCCCTTCATATTCCTTAACCATGTGCCTACATGGGATGTGTCTAAGTTCTACCACTGGCAAGTAGAACAACCTCATTGGAGTAGGATAGAACTCCAGATTCAATGTTTTGCTACCATGGTCTATGTCGGTTATTGCCTATTCTCATCATATGGGATACATATTAGCATTAGAGAAGTTCTATAAGGTTTACGTAGTGTTATGGGACGCTATCTAGACATTGCAAAATAGGCTTTGAAGATGTTAGTAAGAGTCCCTAGGTCTTGTCCAAGACCATTATTTTAATGTCCTTTATGTGATGTATGTCTCTTAAATGAACTAATGAACTAATGACTTAATGATATAAAATATGTAAGTAGATAAGTAACTAATCTAAAGCTACTTAAGGATTCCTTAGTTAAAGTGTGAAGAGGGCATAAAGGATGATCTCTTCATGTCTTATCTATGGAAGTCTTGAGAATAACTCTAGTTAGGGAAATTGGTTGATATGTTAGACATGATTTAAGCTTAGGAAGTCTTAAGGATTATTTAGGTAGCCTTGAAGAGGGTGTATGGGCGTTCTCTTCTAGGAATACTTATGTAAGTCTTTTGAAAGCCTTGGTAGGGGATATTTTCATATTATGTATGTTTTGTATGTTGGTGTATTGTATGTTTGTATGTGTCTCATCATGAGTAATCTTAAGGATCGGTTAGGCACATCTAGAGAGGGTGTATGGGAGGCATCTCTTTGTGTGAGTTAAGTAAATCTTAGGATAGCTTTAGTGAAGAACTTCACTGTACAGTGAAGTGAGGTTACTGTTAAGTGATCTCTAAAATGTGTTAATTGGTTTTAATGTTTTCTTATGCGATTCTAAGTTGATAAATGTTGGTCTTATGATGATATTATGATATTTAAATGAAATGATGCATATTTCCAATAAATGTCCGTTTTCATGATTTTTATGCGTAAGACATACTTAGTACATGTGGTTGTACTAATTTCATACTTTTATCTATTTATATAGTTCTTGGTAGGTGAAGAGATTTTGGGAAGAAGACTTGGATTTAGAAGACCGTTCAAGAGAAGTTGAAGTATGTCCTCACTTGACTCGAGGGCATATATGTCTTTTATGTTTCGTAATGAAGTATTGTAATAGACTTAGTAGTACTATGTTTTCTATTTCGTATGGGCTGTGTCCCAAGTACTCTTGTGTCTTAAGATGATGAGATTGATACTTTGTATTTCCTATTACTTCGATATGAAAGAGTTTTTAAAGACTATGATACTGTTTTATGAAAAGTTTTAATTCCGCACTACTTTTCATTATGTATATGCGATGGATGATATGAAAGACTTGTATGAGACCTCCGAGAGGTCAAGTACGCCGTGCCACAATCCGATATTGTGGCCTAACTTCTAGGGTGGGGTTTCGGGCTGTGACAATGTGCCTCAGACTCAAAGGAAAAATGACTCTATATGGGTGGTTGTGGATAGGTTGACCAAATAAGTTCATTTTATTCCCGTCAAGTCCACTTACTCGGCGGAGGATTATGCAAGATCTTCATAGATGAGATTGTGTGTCGTCATGGTATTCTTTTATCCATCATATTGGATAGGGGTGCACAATTGACATCTAGTTTTGGAGGTCATTCCAAAAAGGGTAACGTTCAAAGATTAAGTTAACCACCGTTTTTCATCCCCCAACGGATGGTCAAGCGGAGCGTACTATTCACACCCTTGAAGATATGCTTAGAGCTTCTGTAATTGATTTCAAGGGAAATTGGGATAAACACTTGCCATTGCTTGTGTTTTCTTATACCAATAGTTACCATTCAACTATATCGATGGCTCTTTTTGAGGCCTTTTATGGTAGGAGATATAGATATCCGATTGGATGGTTTGAAGTGCGCGAGTCTTTAACTTTTTGGTCCCGAATTGATTTATAAAACATTGAATAAAGTTCATATGATAAGGAACCAATTTAAAACAGATTATAGCCGGCAAAAGTCTTATGCCTACCATAGGACGAGGAACTTAGAATTTGAAGAAGGTGATAAGGTGTATCTAAAAATTTCACTCATGAAAAGGGTGGTGAGATTTGGCAAGAAAGGGAAGTGAGTCCTCGGTATGTGGGTCCCCATGAAATTTTGCAAAAGGTTGGCAAATTTACATACAATTTGAGACTACCTAGTGAACTAGCTTCGGTTCATCCAGTGTTCTATGTCTCCATGGTCAAGAAGTGCATCGGTGATCCCGAGTCCATTCTTCCTATTGAGGGTCTAGGTGTGGATGAGAACCTCTCTTATGAAGAGGTTGTGTTGGAAATCCTTGATCGTCAAGTGAAGAAATTTAGGAACAATGAGGTGGCCTTCATAGAAGTTTAATGGAGAAACAACCTGCTCGAGGGAGCAACATGGGAGGCCGAGGCCGACATGAAGTCATGTTACCCTGATCTCTTTGTTGATTAATGTAATTTGTCCTATTAATAATAAAAATAATGAGTAAATTTAATTTGGTTTGTTTTTCAAAGATGTGCATATTCATAATAAAGTCTTTTGCTAAAATGAAATTTCATGGAAAAATCCTCCTTTGCTTGTTTTGCACTTATTATGTATTGGGTATGATATTGCCTTTATGAATAATATCGAGCATGTTGATAGGTTGAATTTTTGACATAAGTGACTCTTTAATGATATAATGATCTCATGTTGTTGTCTGAAGGAAATTCATCATGTTGTGATTTTGAGCTCTTATTTGTAGTAATTGAAGTTTTGACTTGTTATGTGTAAATGTCATGTAGTTGTGTCGATTTGAGTTGTATATTGTGTGTGTTTTTGGTTGGTCTTCTAGTATTGAGTCTATCCTTTCCTTTAAAAAGATGTTAGTGTCATTCGGGGACGAATGTTCCTAGGGGGGATAATGTAACTCTCTGAAAGTCCAAAACCTAATCTAGAGACTCACATGAGTGTCTAAGGTTCGTAACACTCTTTTAAGGTCAATAATAGTGTATAAAAGTCATTTCAGAAGTATTAGAGTGAAAACGTCAAGGAACGTCCATGACGTCCGGAGACTAGTCAAAAAGTTGCTAGTGTGCTTTAGCCTATTTCACGAGGTTTTAAGAGTCGAAAATGGATGAAATTTTGTGGAAAGGTGTTTAAAACATATTATTGTAGGTTTAGAAACGTCTGGGTACGACTCCCCAAGGACCACCCTAAGGGTCCTTGAGTAGGACCCTTTCAGTTTTACCGAAACCTGCCAAATAAGGCAGTCCAAGAAGTAGCCATCGACGATTGCAGGTGACGAGGCATGGCCTAATCGACGGGGAGTAAATGCCTCTATCGATGGTCACTTAACCATTTTACCAAAAAGGCCAATTTGGCAACTCTCTGTCGCAAACGACGGAGTTGCAGGATTGTTGGGTGGCATGGGCATCGACTGACCTATGGACCGTAGCTCGGAGTCTCCTAGGTCAGTTCTGAAATTTTCTGCTGAGTTTTTAATTGGTTCATTAAATTAATTAGTTAGTTAGGGTTTTAATTAGTGATAAGGGGTGGTTAATTTGGTCAGATAATTAAAAATATAACCTACCCTAAGCCTAAAAACAACTTAACACCCCCAAATTGCTCTTCTTTCTTGTACTTTCTCTGTCCCAAGCAAACTCCATAGAAGACCAAAGTCTAAGGTTTCTAAGGCAGCAATAAGGGTTCTTTTGTCCATCAATCTTCAAATATTAAAAAGGTATGTGAACTCTTCATCTTTGGGATTCCTTTCCCTAAAGGGTTCTTCCAAAATTGGTTTTCAAAAAGATGATTTCATACGGGTTTCTTCCTTGCACGAATTTGATCCTCTAAATTGTATTGGCTATGGTTTATTTTGATTATTATTCTTATATTATGATGTATTATTATTCAATTATGCTATTTCTTGATGAGTTAACCTAGTATGAGGAATAGATCTTGAATTTACCCAATTCCCTAACCCTAGGTTATGAACTAGTGTTGAATTGACTTGTAATGATGCAATTGACTTGGTTATTGGGTTAATACTATTGAATTATTTTATTACAACTATAAAAGGACGGAATTGGTTTGTTGATGGTAAGACCGTGATGATGGCTTAGGAAGAAGATTGGGTAAGTCTTTATTGTCCTAAACCTTTGTTTCAATTATAATGCCTTGTACTTGGTGATGAAGTTCAATTGAATTATGTCTTGTAATTGGGTTGAGTAGGTGTGGTATGATGATGTAATTGAAATGTCTTGATTATGTGATTGTAAGATTATATTTAAGATGTAATGATATAAGGTTGGTTATGAAGTACCTATATTCCTTACTATGATACAATGATGTTAATGTGCTAATCTATCATGTGAGGGTTGTATTAAATGGTTTTCTAATGCAATTCCTATTGAGATAATGAATATTACTATACAAGGATCTATTCTCCTATGACCTAAACTAAGTTATGATTGTTAAATAAAGACATTTCAAAAGGGACTCTAGCTTAGCACCGAGTGAACTAGTAGTGAGGAGTGTACCTTTCAAAATAGAGAAGGTAGGTTCACTATTATACTCAAGAGATTGTAGAATGTAATGCATGTAGCATAAAGAATGTCCTAAGTACTTCTCCTAGTTCTTAAACTATGTTGCCCCTATTTGGAATACTAGCTAGTGGATCCACCTACATTCTATGTTCATGTGTTGGTGCTACTTTTACAAGTATTTCACCTTCTTTCGGTGTAGGGTTCCATGAACACGAATTCCACATTAGCTCATGTGGTCTATGTCAGTTAAGGCAAGATGTTCCCAAAAGTAAAATGAAGTAATAAAATAAACTTAACTAGGAGGACTGAAGGGGTTTGACTTAGTCTAGGTAGGGGTATGAGACTCTACCTATACATTGCACTAGTCGGCCTTAATGGAAATCCTAGAAAGTGATTCTTATTTTCTCATGCTCTTTTGAAATGAATGTTATGTTTATGTTCATTCTTCATGTTAATGGTCTACATTTCTAAATGTGATGATAAATACTCGCAAAAATATGTTATGTAAAGTTAAACATTATTCATGATCCTTTAGTTAGTTTGCTTGGTTGAGTGGAGTTATGGGGCTTCACTTAACCATTGCACTAGTAGGCTTGGTAAGGGGTTATGAGTAAGGGTTTTACTTAAGTTATAATGTTAGGAACTCATGAGCATGATTTGTTGTTATAACATGATATTAGAGTTTATTTATCTATGGTTCTACTATACTATACACATGTTGACATGTCTTAATTTTAGTTTGTTGGTCTTGTGTTGAATATTCTAGTATCATAAAGAATTTATGATTATCGTTTCATATGTGTTCTTAGGTTATGCATATGGATTTTCAAAGTAACTTGGCATGGTTTTATCAAATGTCCCTTTTTAGCATTATTTCTATGTTTTGTGTGCATATGTTTCCATACTTAGTACAAGCAATGTGCTAACCCCTATTTATCCCTTTTTCCAAAACATTTTAGGTTCCAATGGTTGAATGGTTCTTGACCACTTTGCAAGGAAGACTTGGATCATTTCTCCAAGTGTGGGTATGTCCTCAAGATCTGAGGATGACCTTTTTTCCTCATTGTACCTATGTGACTTGCTATAGTGTAATGACATTCGTTTAACTCTTATTGGTCAATACATTGTTGTAAGCCCAAAGTCGCAATTATACATTTGTGTAAGGGCTATGGCCAAATGTACTATTCCGACTTAGATGGTTCTATATGAGACATATCTATTAGACTCTATATTGTGTATATTGTATGTGTGACATAAAAGTAGAAGATTATGCAAACTTCTTATTGCGAGGAGTCTATGTAAACTCCCTTTGTACATATTATGTGTAAGCGAGAGGTTTAAGTAAACCTCATGAAGTAGATGTAGATGATTTTTTTTTATTTCTGCACTTTTTAACCTATGATATGTAATGACGAATGATAAGAGGCTAGTCTTAGTCCTCTCGAAGTACGACGATGTCGATTACTTCTAGGGGGTGCTCCTCCAATGTGATATTCGATAAAACTCAGGGTAATCACACACTAACATCTTCAAAGCTTAATTGTGTAATGTCTAGATAGCATCTCATTCCACTATCTAAAATTCATAGTACTTATCCAACACTAGCATGTATCCCATATGATGAGAATAGGAAATAACCAACATAGACCATACTATCTAAGCATGGAATCTTGAGTCATAACCTACTCTAATAAAGTTGTTCTACTTTCCAATGGTAAAACTAGGATACATCCCATATAGGCATATGTTTAAGGAATATCGAGGGTTTCTTTGTTCTCTAATGTAATCTTAGTTAGAGCAACTTCCTAAGCATACTCACTCAGTGCTAGTCTCTGTTCTCATAAAGTATTTCAATAAAGGAGCATATAAAAAGGTACCATAACATTTTCATAACTCAATCACATTACACCTTACCAAAGAGGGTCCACTAAGGCTGCCTACAATGGTTAAGAGGATAGCTCAATGACTTTCCTATGGATGATTTCATGTCGTTCCATCCAACCAACCCTAAGTCACCATTCCCACAAGAAGGATACTTACAGTTAAACTTCAAGGACATCATAACCTTCCATCTAGGTTGAAGGTTCCACATAAAGGACCTTCTTAACTATGTTCAAGGTCACATGTCAATCACACATACAATACTAAGGAGCTTTAGCATACTAAGTGAAGAATCCATATTCACATGGTACATGCATCAAGTGAGGGCCACAAGTATACCAACACAAGACACACACATACTTCAACATATTATATATAGCATAACATTCAAGAAGCACCTGGAACAACCAATGTCAACTATAGGTCTCCCTATGCACTACTATGATATCATCAATCTAAGTTATCAAAAATCTCATATAATCCATCAATAATCATCTTACTTCAACATCAAGTAATACACATAATGACTTCACTATAGCCTACTAGAGAGACATATCATCAACTAGAAGAACTCATGCTTTGAATTCACATATGCACATAAGTCATCAATACCTTCACAATAATCACATATTCAAGTTATAACATGATAAACCATAATTCATAAAGTAATGTTGACGAGGCCACATTGTTTAACAATTCAAAAAGTAATGTCGACGCCGCCACATTATTGACAAGTATAACACATAAACACCGCCACTATAAGTGGACCATAACAATCATCATCATAGTTCAAGACCTATACTACAAAACATAGAGAAGTTTAGGTCATCATACTACCAATCCAACCTCATAACTCCAATCTATAGTCAATTCAACCAACTCACTATTCAAAGGCTCCTACCAATAGCCATAGTCACAAATTCAACCGAATAATCACAATATACAATGAATGTAAGATAATAAAATATGAATTTATCAAATTAGGACAGCCTACTTAAAATTATATCCTTATTCTTTCATAGTTGAATATCCCTAATAACTACACAAGAATTCAATAGCATAGAGACATGATCAAATCATCCATGAAATAGTCAAAACTAGGGTTTCATGATTTGTATTGGTTCATAGATTTTTTAGTCTAAAATCATAAAATTAACATCAATTCAATCATATTAAATTGATTCAAAAAGTTTTATGCAAGAACCCATGCCTAGATTACAATTTAGAAGTTCATCTTTTGAGAAGTCTTTGAAAAGCCACTTTGAACATTGGCTCCTTGAAGAAAAGAGATTCAAGTATGAAAGCAATACATTAATTGATTCTAAGACACAAAAATTGAGAATATTTGATGGAGAAATCACCCTCCAAGATCCAAGATCCCTTCAATCTTCAATGGTATTATACAGAGTTCTTTAGGGGTTTTGAGTTTTGATTTTGAAATAATGAATTCATCAAAGTGTTTAAGACTCATAAACCCACTTAAAATACCCAAACTACTATTAATAAGTCATCCAACTAATTTTAGAAATGCTAGTTGAATGACCCAAATACCCCTAGCCTTGGTCGAGACCCTGTAGAAAACTGCAAGTCTCAAACGACGGCCATATTTGATGCCTCGTCGACCCACCAACGCACTATCCTGCTGGTCCGTGGTTTGGACAGAGACTGGCCAAATGAGAGCTTCATCTCCCTAGCCTAAGTTTCAAACTACTCCACAAACGATGGGGCGTCGACTGACCTACTGGGCATCGATTGCCCCTCGTTGGTTGGACTGTTGTTGACAGCTTTTTGCTAGAAGTTGGGTCCTCCTCAAGGACCCTTTGGTTGGTTATTTGGGAGTTTTGTGTAACACTACGGAAATGCCATGACTTAGACTAGTGATTAATCTATTATATAATGTTTAAAATGATATTTCCAGACCTGTATTAATGTAATAAAATCATTTGGAAAAGGTTAGAGCCAAAACGACTAAGAAAGACCCTGACGTCCGGAAACTAGCTAATTTGAACTAGTTGGCGTCCCTATGTTTGGTGAAGGTTTAGAAGTGTAAGAATGAAGTATAAAACTTGTAAAGAGATAATGGATAGGTAGTATGGAGTACAAAGGGTCAAAAGGTCCGGTAACGACACCCCAAGGACCACCCGAAAGATCCAAACCCCAAGGACCACCCGAAGGATCCACACCTGTCGCGCAGGTTTCTACCTCAACATTTGAGAGGCATCCTCGCGATACGAGGCTGACACACACCTCACTGCCTCAACTCAAAATTCAATAAAAATGATGGGATTTGTCCCTGCGACGTGCAGCTACTTCCCAGAATCGTTAAAGTCGTATTTTTTGTAATTTCACTTCATAAAAAGACCAATTTAAGTGGAGGGTCTTTTGGGTAATTCATAGGACAACTATATATGTATATTAGGTCAATTTTATGCCACTTTTACACGTCCAAATCAGATTAAAACAAGTTTCTCTCATCTCTCTAAAGAACGTTCTCTTTTCCAAACTCCATTGAAGAACAAGAAGAGCTTAAGGAAGAAGACGAAGACTTCAAGCTTTTCATCCAATTTTTGTGGATTCTTCATCTATAAAATATGAATTTTTCACTCTTTTTATTCCTTTACCCAAGAGGTCCTTTAAAGATAAGTTTTCAAGAACTTCAAATACTAGGGTTTTAACTCAACAAAATGGATTTTATTCGGAACCCTAGATTTATGATTTTTGATGAAAAGTAAGTGTTTTCTATGGTCTATTTCACACGAATGGATGAGTGTGTGTTAGTCATATTTGAATTTCGTTGGAAGCATGTTCTTATCTAGATGATCGTTCCGTATAATTGTTTCTACTACTTGATAAAATGAAAATGTAAGTGTTGGAACTAAGACTAGAATGAACTCTTAAATCACCCTTTCCCTCATCCTACATAATACATTAATCTTGTATATGATTTTACGAGTTGTTCTTCATTATGCTATTGAGTATTTCACTATGTTATGATTATGAATGTGGTAAGTTGAACGTACATTCTTGAATAAGGTTCTTGGAAGCAAGAGGTAAGTCTTCTAAAGTTGTGATTACTCTACAGTGTTTATGTTAGACTAAAAATCATGATGTTATTTTATGGAAGTATGAACAATGTTGCTATGTGTATATGTTGGGATATGAACATGTTACTTGTGAGATCATGATAAGAACACGAAAAATGCAAGTTGCGATATTCTCTTGTATGTTTTACACAAGACAACTATGTTATGTTAATCTCACTACGAAGGGTTATGATGAAAGGAAATTCTCATCAAATCCTAAAGAGAGCATGATCATGTTTATACAAGAAGTTAATCTCCTATGATCTATGATAAGCTTATTATAAAAGACAACTTAAATGTTATTCAAGAAAAGTACTCAAGCTAAGCACCGATGGACTAGATATGAGAGGTTTCCCTTCCCTAGTTGGAAGGTAGGTTCACAATGACACTCATGAGATAGAGTCTTCCATTTAATGTGGAACTATGGGTCTCTAATTATATCGTTGTGCTTGAACTATGTTGCCACAATAGGATACTAGCTAGTGGATCCACCTGGAAAGCTATGTCGTGTTTGGTTCTACTTTGGCCGGTAGGCCACCTTCTTTCGGTGTGGGTTTTTATGACACTGGATTCCATGTTTAGCTCACATGGTCTATGTCGGTTAAGGCGAATGTTCCTTCATGTAAAATGAAAGACAAGTAAATGGATGTTGACTAGAGTGACTTGAGGAGTTTGCTTAGTATAGGTATGGGTATGTGACTCTACCTAGACATTGCATAAGTTGACTCTAAAGAAAGTCCTAGGATATTGTTCTCATGTAACATGATAATATGAAAGATATATGTTTATGATACATGATGTTACTCTTATATGAATGTTGGTAATTATGATGAATATGTTATTGGGTATATTGTTATATGAAGTGATGAAAACTTTGTTACAAGTTACATGAAGCAAAGCTTTACTTATGGTCCCCTATCTTATCTACTTGGTTGTGTGGGGTTATGGGGCTTCACATGACCATTTCACTTGTAGGTTGGGGATGGGATCGTTGGGAAGTGTTTTGTATGTTATGAATATATTATCAATTGAATATGAAATGTTAACATGACTCTTTGATAATATGTCTTTGATTATAATCATACTTTAAACTGATGGAATGCTTAACTTGTATAGGTCATATGGTATGTGGATTGAAGACTTTCATATGACTTAGCATATTTTTCTAAATATATGATAAATGATCCTTTTTTATGCATGTCCTTAAATGTTACGTGCATATAGACATACTTAGTACATGTGGCATACTAACCCATTACTTTATATTACTATCATTGTAGGTTCCGGCCATTGAAGTTTAAGGAGGTCGATTTGAAGAAGCTTGGAACTCTTTCTCCAAGTCTTGGTAGGTCCTCAAGTTCGGGGATGCTATCTTTTATATTCCAGTTTATGAAGACTTCGTAGTTTTAAGAATATCCTATTTCGATTATGTTCTTTGGATTCTTTTGTACTAAGGCCTATATGGCATAACTACTATATATTGGCTAAGTCTAGATTTGCATTCTTTAGATGGTTTTATATATGTGAGACAAATTTTAGAATATCGTATGGTTTATGAATGTTAAGTATAAAGTCTAAGTATACTTCATGTTGAATGTAAAAGTTTTATTTTTCCGCAATTTTTACTGATCACATGTTATGACGAATGCTAAGGGCTTGTCTGAGTCCTCTGAGAGGATGACGATGCCGGTCTTATATGGGATATACTCTTCGGGTGTGACAAACTTGGTATAAGAGCATGAAGTCAAATATCCTTAGGATCAATGTCTCACTAAACCACATTACCTAGTGTCTTGTTCATGATTCTGAAACGCTCCATAATTATAGATAAGAGGCTATGTGATGACTAGGAAACTTCTCTTTTCTTGAAAATCCTATGTCTTGCCTTTAGAGTTTTACACTATGTGTCGTTTAACATCTAATCCCTTTATTGTGGTTATAGGCGATTAACACAAGAAAGACAACCGCTAGGAGAGTAGGAGATGAGATTGTTAATGGGGGATCTACTCCCCAAGGAAATCAAAATGCTCCTCAAGTGCAAGATGATGTAAATGATAAAGTTACGGTGAATCCTCCGGCTATTATCAATGGTGAGGTGAGGGCAGCCCTATTCCTAATGGCCCAAGCCATCACAAGCCAAGCTGAGGCCATTACGGCATAAGCTAACAGGGAGGTTATTCCTCGAGAGAACCAACATGCTAGTACTATAGCTATCCGTTTGAGAGATTTTACGAGAATGAATCCTCCCATGTTCTTTGGATCGAAAGTGGATGAAGACCCCCAAGATTTCCTTGATTAGGTATACAAGATATTGTTTGTTATGGGGGTGAGTAATACTGAGAAGGCTGATCTTGGTGCCTATCAACTGAAGGATGTGACTCTGACATGGTACAACCAGTGGAAGGATAAGAGATGGTCTCGTGACTTGGGAGATCTTTAAAAGGGACTTTCTTGATAGATTCTTCCCAAGGTAGCAAAGAGAAGATAAGGTAGAGGAATACATCAAGCTTCATCAGGGAGGTATGTGTGTTAATGAATACTCCTTGAAGTTCTTTAAGTTGTCCAAATATGCTTCTTCTTTGATTTCCAATGCTAGGGATGAAATGAGCCGTTATGTAACGGGCATGTCTATAGAACTTGAAGAATAATGTCGTGAAGCAATGCTTAATGACGATATGGATCTTTCTAGGTTGATGGTTCATGCTGAACAGGTTGAGGAAAGTCATCTAAGGATGAGGAATAGGGAATCTAAGAGAGCAAAGTCTTTTGAAAGTGGTTCTTCTAAGAGTAGGCTTGATGTTCAAGACAAGCCTAAGTTTAAGAAGAGGTTTTCAAACCAGGTTCCTTCATATTTCTCCAAGAATTGCAATGATAGAGGTTCTAATACTAAACCTTAAAAACGGAGAAATGTTGATAGACAAGGAGAAAGACCAACTTGTGGTAAGTATGGTAAGAAACATGTGGGTGAATGCCTTGTTAGAACTAATAGTTGTTATGGTTGTGGAAAAAGTGGCCATATGGTGAAGGATTGTCCTAATTGAGAAGTCAAGTGAAGGGGAATATCCAAGCTCAATTAAACAGTCCTAGTTCTAAAGCTCCAAAAATGAACCGTTTCTATGCACTCAAGGATAGGGGTGAACAAGAAAGCTCTCCCGACGTTGTGACGGGTATGTTACAAGTTTTCTCTATTAATGTTTATGCTTTTTTTGACCCAGGTGCTACCCTTTATTTTGTTACACCTTTGGTAGCTAGGAAATTTGATGTACTTCCCGATGTTTTGATTGAACTCTTTTCAATTTTCCCCAATGGGTGACTCTGTAATTTCAAAAAGAGTCTATATGAAATGTCTTGTGATGCTACCCAATAAAGTTACTCTTGTTGATTTTGTAGAACTTGACATGTTTGATTTTTATATCATTTTGGGTATAGATTGGCTTGATGAATGTTTTGCTTCCATAGATTGTAGAACAAGGATAGTGAAATTTCAATTCCCTAATGAGCCAATTTTAGAGTGGAAGCGGGAAAATTCTATGCCAAGGGGTAAAATTATTTCTTGTTTGAAGGCTTGTAAGATGATAGCTAAGGGTTGTTTGTACTATATGGTGAGAGTTAAAAACCGAGAATGTGAAATTCCTTCTATTGAGTTATAGTCCTTGTAGTGAGAGAATTCCCAGAGGTTTTTGCTAATGACCTTCCGGGAGTTCCTCTTGAACGGGAAATTAACTTTGGCATTGATTTATTTCGGATACGAATACTATTTTAATTCCTTAGTATAGGATGCCACCGGCTGAATTGAAAGAGTTGAAGCTCAAATTCAAAGATTTACTAGACAAGGGTTTCATTCAACCTAGTATTTCTCCATGGGGTGCTCCGGCCTTGTATGTTAAGAAGAAAGATATGCCCCTTAGAATGTGCATTGATTATAGCCAACTCAATAAGCTGACCAGAAAGAACAAGTATCCTCTCCCTAGGATTGATGATTTATTGATCAACTCCAAGGTGCTAGTTACTTTTCCAAGATGAACTTAAGGTCAGTATATCACCAACTTAGGGTGAGAGGAGAAGATATTCCCAAAACAGCTGCCCAAACTATATATGGTACCTATGAATATCTAGTTATGTCTTTTGGGTTAACGAATACCCCGACGGCATTTATGGACCTAATGAATAGAGTTTTTCGAGATTACCTCGACTCATTTGTGATTGTGTATATTGATAATATTTTGATACACTCCAAGAATGAAAATGAGCATGAGAGTCAGTTGAGGTTGTCCTTGCAAGTCCTCAAATAACACCAACTTTATGCCAAATTTAGCAAGTGTGAATTTTGGTTGAGGTCATTTACTTTTCTTGGCCATATTATCTTTGGTGATGGTGTAGAGGTTGATCTAAAAAAGATGGATGCAGTCAGAAATTGGCCTAGAACTTTGACTCCCACAGACATATGGAGTTTGTTGGGTCTAACCGGCTACTATAGAAGATTTATTGATGGATTTTCATCCATTGATTCTCCTTTGACAACTTAGACCCAAAAGTAGGTGAAGTTTTAGTTTCGAAGCTTTTGAGAAAGGTTTTCAAAAGTTGAAAGATATACTTACCTCCCCTCCGTTGTTACCCCTTACCGGAGGGTAATGATGGCTTTGTTGTGTATTGTGATGCTTCCCGAGTGGTCTTGTGATGTCTCCTCATGCAGCATGGTAAGGTGATAGCTTATGCTTCTAGGAAACTCAAGGTTCATGCGAATAATTACCCAACTCATGATCTTGAGTTAGCTGTTGTATTTTTTGCCTTGAAAATATGGAGGCATTATTTGTATGGTGTGCATGTTGATGTGTTTACTGACCATAACAATCTTCAATACGTGTTTACACAAAAGGAGTTGAACCTCCGACAGAGAGGTTAGAATTGTTGAAGGATTATGACATGAGTGTCCTTTACCACCCTAGCAAGGCCAATGTGGTTGCAGATGCTTTGAGTCGTATGACTATGGGTAGTGTGTCTCATGTGGAAGAAGAGAAGAAAGAATTTGTAAAAGATGTTCTAGGTTGGCTCTCTTAGGTGTGTGGTAGAAGATTCTCCAAATGGTGGTTTCATGGTCCATCATAACTCCGACGCATCATTAGTGGTGAAGGTGAAATGTAAGCATTATCTTGATCCATAATTGATGGAGTTGAAGGAATATGTACTTGGTAAATCAATGAGTCATTCTCCCAAGGGGGGGATTATGTTCATAGGTACCAAGGAAGATTATGTGTACCCGATGTTGAGGATTTGAGAAATAAAATTCTAGAAGAAGCTCATGGTTCTCGCTATTCTATACATCTGGGTGCCACCAAAGTGTAACATGATCTTAGAGAGATCTATTGGTGGGATGTCTTAAAGAGGGACATAGCAGAGTTTGTTGCTAAGTATCCAAACTGCCAACAAATTAAAGCTGAGCATCTTAAACCGGGTGGTTTAACCCAAATCATGGATGTTCGTACTTGGAAGTGGGAAGCCATAAATATGGACTTTATTGTTGGGTTGCCTCGAACACGAAAGCAAAATGATTCTATATGGGTTAGTTTGGATAGGTTGACCAAATCTTCCCACTTTATTCCTATTAATTCTACTTACACGGCTGAAGACTATGCAAGGATCTTCATTAATGAGATTTTGAGTCTTCATGGGATTCCTTTGTCCATTATTTCGGATAGAGGTGTCCAATTCACTTCTCGTTTTTGTAAGGCTTTTCAAAGGGGTTTAGGTACTCAAGTGAAACTTATTACCGCTTTTCATCCTCACACGGATGGTCAAGCGGAAGTACCATTCAAACCCTTGAGGACATGTTAAGAGCCTGTGTTGGGAAGTTGGTATGATCACTTGCCTTTGATCGAGTTCTCTTATAATAATATCTATCATTCGAGCACTTCCATGGCACCTTTTAAAGCTCTTTATGGTAGAAGGTGTAGATCTCCGGTTTGATGGTTTGAGGTTGGTGAGTCATCACTTCTTGGTCCAGAGATTATCTATGAAGCCATAGTGAAGGTTCGAATCATAAGAGATTGATTGAAGACAGCCTATAGTCGGCAAAAGTCTTATGCCGACAATAGAAGAAGATATCTTGAGTTTGAATTTGGTGATCATGTCTACTTGAAGATTTCACCTATTAAAGGGGTGATGCGATTCGGTAGAAAGGGGAAGTTGAGTCCCTGGTATGTTGGTCTTTAGGATGTTTTACAACAAATTGGAAAGGTTCCTTATGAGTTGAAACTACCTAGTGAACTAGCTTCGGTTCATCCGGTGTTTCATGTGTGTATGCTCAAGAAATGCATAGGTGACCCAGTGTCTATTCTACCTATTGAAGGTTTAGGTGTGGATGAGAATCTCTCTTATGAAGAGATTCTTGTTGAGATCCTAGATTGCCAAGTCAAAAAGTTGAGAAACAAGGAGGTTGCCTCTATAAAATTTCTATAGAGGGACCATCTTGTTGAGGGTGCAACATGGGAGGCTGAAGCCGACATGAAGTCTCGTTACACTCAAATTTTTACTCCTTAAGGTTATACATTCCTCTTAGTAAAGAAATTAATGAATAATCATGAAATTAACTTGTTTTCTAAATAGCTGCATGTTTGGTAAAAGTTGTACCAACTAGAGTCTTAAGAAAATGCCTTCATACTCTATTCTTGAACTTATGTGAAATATGTATGCATGTGTCTTCTTGATATTTTGTTGTTTTGTTGTTTTCTTGATAAGAATGATAGAATGATAAATCTTTGATGCATTTTGAGCTGATGATAAGGTTGAGAAGGAAATTCCTAACTATGTGTTATGAATATAGAAGCTTTTATATGTTTGTGCATCATGAATTGAGTACTATGTGTAATGATATGGTATGTGTTGTAAGGAGTTATGATATACTCATATGAGTTGTGAATCATTATGATTTTATGTTGTGTATTGGTTGGGCTGCTAGTATTGAGTCTATTCTTACCCTCCAAAAGATAATAGTGTCATTCGGGGACAAATGTTCCTAAGGGGGGATAATGTAACACTGCGAAAATGTCATGACTTAGACTAAAGCTCAATCTATTAAATAATGTTTAAAATGATGTTTCCAGACCTATATTAATGTAATAAACTCATTTGGAAAAGGTTAGAGCCAAAATGACTAAGAAAGACCTTGACGTCCGGAAACTAGCTAATTTTAACTAGCTGTCGTCCCTATGTTTGGTGAAGGTTTCAAAGTTTCAAATGAAGTCCAAAACATGTCAAGAGACCTTTTATAGGTATTATGTAGTACAAAGGGTCCAAAAGTCCGGTAACGACACCCCAAGGTCCACCCGAAGGATCTTTCGAGAGGACCAAAACATGGGTGGGCAGGCTGCCTGGCAGCCTGCGAGCAGGCAGAATTGGAGGCAAGGCGTGCGACGCGAGCCTGTCACACAGGTTTCTTGCCTCAAGATTTGAGAGGCAGCCTCGAGACGCGAGTCTGACATGCACCTTAGTGCCTAAACTCAAAATTCAATAAAAATGACATGATTTGGCCACGCGATGCGCAACTACTTCCCAGAATGGTTAAAGTCGTATTTTTTGTAATTTCACTTCATAAAAAGACCCATTTAAGTGGAGGGTCTTTTGGGTAATTCATAGGATGACTATATATGTATATTAGGTCAGTCTTAGAACAATTTTGCACGTACAAATCAAATTAAAACAAGTTTTCTCTCGTCTCTCTCTACAACGCTCTCTTTTCCAAACTCCATTGAAGAACAAGAAGAGCTTAAGGAAGAAGATAAAGACTTCAAGCTTTTCATCCAATTTTCGTGGATTCTTTATCTATAAGGTATGGATTTTTCACTATTGAGATTCCTTTCCCCAAGAGGTCCTTTCAAGATAAGTTTTGAAGAACTTCAAATACTAGGATTTTTACTCTACAAAATAGATTTTCTTCCGAACCCTAGATTTATTATTTTTGATGAAAAGTAAGTGTTTTCTATGGTCTATGTCACATCCCGAAACCACACCCTAGAAGTTAGGGTGCAATCTTGGATTGCGACTGGCGTCGTTCACCTCTCGGAGGTCTAAGACAAGCCCTTTCGTACCATTCATTGCATACATGTATGAAAAGTAGTGCGGAATTAAAACTTTTCACACAAAATAAAAATACTTCAAAATATCTCTTTTATAAGAAAACATAACCAAAGGATAAGTCTCAAAGTCGCCATCTTATACATAGGAATATATTGGGACACGGCCCATACTTCAACATATAGAAAATAGCTAAGTCTATTACAATACTTTTCAATAAGGAAAACTAAACATCAAGATGTCCTCGAATCTAGTGAGGACATACCAACTCTCTACTTGAATGAACACTAGTCCAAGCTTCAACTTTGACACTGCTCTCAAACGCCACCTACACATTTTAAATACACAAAATGTACGGAATTAGTACAAACACTTGTACTAAGTATGGCGTAATGCATACAAATCATGATAAATAAACATTTATATAAAACATGCTCTTTTTGATTAAAACATCATAGCATAAGCATAAGAACAACATTTAACACCTTAGAAACATATAAGATATCACATAAGCATTTAATCAAATATTGAAGAACATTACAGTGAACTAAGTTCCACTTCACAGTAACCCCTTTTAGCTTACATCCTTCTCACCAAAAGTTATCGTAAGACTCACATAAGTGAGACTAAGAGAGACCTCCCATACACCCTCTCTAAGCACACCTGAATGATACTTAAGACTACCTAAGATAAGATTGTTCCATTTTCCTTTCATTAACTCCCCACCTAAGGTTACTCTAAGATTCACCTAAGTAGGACAAGAAGAGACCGCCCATACACCCTTTTCAAGCTTACCAAAGAAACCCTCAACGATACCCTAGATAGAGCACATTCTATTCATCATACCTTAGCTAAAGTCGTGATCGTTCATTAATTCAATTACAAGACATTTAATTCATTATAGACTTCACATAATGGTCTTGGAAAGACCTAGAGACTCATATACTAATATCTTCAAAGTCTAGTTGTGCAATGTCTAGATAGCCTCCCATTCCACTGTCTAAACTTCCTAGAACTTATCCAACACTAGCATGTATCCCACATAATGAGAATAGGCAATAACCGACATAGACCATACTAGATAGGCATGGAATCCGCAGTCATAAACCTACTCCGATGGAGGGTGTTCTACATTCCAAGGGTAGAACTAAGACACATCCCATGTAGGCACATGGTTAAGGAATATCAATGTCTTTTATGTACTCTAGTCTCATTCTCAAGTAGAGGTACATTGTTCTCTAGTCTCCTTCTTAAGTAGAGCTACAAACCATAACATATTCACTCGGTGCTAGCCTTTGTTCTCATAGAGTAAGTTCAATATAAGGGACATATGAAAAGGTACCATCTCTTAGTCATTGCCTGGTCATAATGCAACTACCAAAGATGGGTCCACTAGGGTTGCCATTCAATGGTCTATAAGGATAGGTCATTCTTAACCTTCTTTCTATATAGAAGATTCCACATATTAGTCATGCTTAGAAGGGCACCATGTTAGGTCTACCGATCCTAGACTTTCATTAAACATTCATCCATACACATACAAGACAAATGTGCCTAAGCCTACTAAGTCAAGATGTTCATATTAATCATATACATGTATCAACTAAGTGACATAATCTACCAAAACAAGACACATCATTAATTCACATTAGCATATATAACATATCATTCTTTGAAGAACTTAGGAATGACCCTTATCATGTTTATGTCACCCTATACGTTACTATAACCATCATATACTCATATAGTCAAGTGGGAATAATCATGTATCAACTTTAAGACTACACACATAAACACATAGTCATAATCCAACATGATCACCTAATATCCATAGAAAAACACATACTTTCACATTACTAGCATGTAGATATATATAATCATACTTCACATAATCAATTACACAAATCATCATAATACTTCAAGTAGTGCCGACAAGGCCATGATAATCAATATACTTAAAATAATGCCGACAAGGCCACATCAATCACATAACACCGCCACCATTAGTGGACCATATCAATCACAACATAATTGAAGTCTAATTAACATAAAATAAAGAGAATTAGTGCAGCGTACCAACAATCCATTCTCACCACTTCAATCCATGTCTAAATCATCCAATTCAATACCATAAGGACCTTACCCATGGCCATGAACATAAATTCAAAGTATAAATCATAATACTAGATGAAACTAGGTCAATTAAATATATATTTAACAACCCAAGACAATTATACATCAATTGAATACAATTCTTACATCATTAGAAAGCCCTTAAGAAACTACACATTAATTTATAAACATTAGACCAATATCAAGTAACCCATAAGTTAGTCAAAATCTAGGGTTCATCAATTTCGTGGGTTCATAGGTTAATTGACTTAAAATAACATTAATAACCACAATTCAATCACTAAACAATGATTAAAAACCTTTAATTCAAGAACCCATGGTAGATCATGAAAAAGGTCAATTCATCTTTTGAAAACTTTAGAAAACATCTTTGAAAGTTGGGCTCCTTGATGAAACAAGTTTGAAGGATCAAAAGCCATACCTTTATTGGATAAAATTCACGAAATTTGGTGAAGAAACCAATGAAGAACTTCGATACTAGCTTCAACATTACCCTTATTTAAAGAATCTTGACAAATCTAGAATTTTCTTGAATGGAGTCTTCTACTTTGATTTTTTCTTGATGTTTTGCCCTAAGGTTTGAGAGAGAAGAGCATGATGAATTTAAAGATGGAATTAGGATTATGTAAGGCTTGATAGGACTTGTGAAACCCGTTTTATTTAGGTTTTCACTAAAATGGTCATAACCTTTTACTCGGAAATTAGATTGATGCGAAATTCGTGGCGTTGGAAAGACGATTCAAATACTTTTAATTTGATAGGTCATGGCTCACGTAACTCTAAATATTCTAAGATATATGGTTGTTTGAAGTTTACCCAAATAAAATGTTATGGCTAAACTTAATTGGTAAGGAAACATTCAACTCTACGTTGTGCAAGGTTTTTCTAATGACCTTCATTGATATTGAAAATCATTCGCACACTAAGAAATTTACCTTAAAACCCAAGAAAATTAAGAGTCACTCAGTATGACCTTATACGAAAATTTAAGAATTGCTAGGGCTTAGCGTAGAAAATTTCGGGATCTTACAGTCTATTTCATATGAATGGATGAGTATGTGGTTATTTATGTTTGGATTTCATTGGAAGCATGTTCTTCTCTAGATGATGGTTCCGTATGATTGTTTCTATTACTTTATAATATGAAAATGTAAGTGTTGAAACTATGACTAGAAGGAACTCGTAAATGATCCTTTCTCTCATCCTACATTATGCATTGATCTTGTATATGATTTCAAGAGTTGTTATTGATTATGTTATTGAGTATTTAACTATGATATGATTATGAATGTGGTAAGCTGAATGTAAGTTCTCTAATAAGGTTCTTATAAGCAAGAGGTAAGTCTTCTAAAGTTGTGATTATTCTACAATGTTTATGTTAGCCTATAAATCATGATGCTATGTTATGGAATTATGTATGATGTTGCTGTGTTTATATGTAGGGCTATGAGCAAGTTACTTGTGAGATCATGACAAGAAAACGAAAAATGCAAATTACGAAATTTTATTTTATGCTTTACACAAGAGGACTATGTTATGTTAATGTCACATACAAAGGGTTATGATGAAAGGAAATTCTCATCTAATGCTAAATAGCTCATGATCATGTTTATACAACGAGTTAATCTCCTACGACCTATGATAAGTTTACGATAAAATACTACTTAAAGGTTATTCAAGAAAGGGACTTAAGCTAAGCATCGATGGACTAGATATGAGAGGTTTCCTTTCCCTAGTTGGAAGGTAGGTTCACAATGACACTCATGAGATAGAGTCTGCCATGTAATGTGGAACTATGACTCTCTAATATATCTCCTAGTGCTTGAACTATGTTGCCACCATAGGATACTAGCTAGTGGATCCACCTAGAAAGCTATGTCATGTTTGGTTCTACTTTGGCCGGTGGGCCACCTTCTTTTGGTGTGGGGTTTTATGACAAAGTATTCCATGTTTATCTCACATGGTCAATGTCGGTTAAGGCGAATTTTCCCTCATGTAAAATTAAAGACAAGTAAATGGACGTTGACTAGGGTGACTTGAGGAGTTTTCTTAGTATACATAGGGATATGGGACTCTACCTAGACATTGCACTAGTAGACTCTAAAGAAAGTCCTAGAAGATTGTCTTATGTAATATGATAACATGAAAGATATATGTTTATCATACATGATGTTACTCTTATATGAATGTTGGTGATTATGTTGAATATGTTATTGGGTTATATTATTATATGAAGTGATGACTACTTAAGTTACAAGTTACATGAAGCAAAGCTTTAATTATGATCCCAATCATGTCTACTTGGTTGTGAGGGGTTATGGGGCTTCACATGACCATTGCACTTGTAGATTGGGGATGGGATCATTGGTAAGTGTTTTGTATGTTATGATTATCTGATCTATTGAATATGAACTGTTAACATGACTCTTTGATAATATGTTTTTGATTATGATCATACTTTAAGCTGATGGAATCCTTAACTTATATATGTTATATGGTATGTGGATTGAAGACTTTTATATGACTTAGCATTTTTTCCTAAAGAGATGATAAATGATCCTTATACATGCAAATCTTATGTGCATATACCCATACGTGTACATGTCGTCACATACGGGTTTACCCCTAGACGTAACTGGCGTCGTCTTCCTCTTTGAGGACTAAGACCAGCCCCCTAGCCTCGTCATAGCATTCATCGATTAAAAATGTGCAGGAATTTAGAAATTTTTATCTATAACTACTCGGAAGTTTACATAGACCTCCACATACACATAATCGTATTTATATCAAGTATACATAGACTTTTTCATATACGAAGATTACATAGTCTTCTACTTTTATTTCACCCATTTATATAGTAAAGAATAATAGTCATAAAAGCCGTCTCATCTCATAAACTATCTATCAAAGACAATAAATCTTGGGCATAGGCCTACATCAATTCAAGAAACCACATATAGGCTATATACAACATCGTCTCAAACGAATAATAGATTCAATACAGAATTAGAGTAGCTAAGTAACATAGGAGTAAGATGTCGGCAACGCCCTCGGGAGAGTGAGGACATACCACTTGGATGGTAAGAGATCCAAGTCTTCCTTTCTAGAAATTCGGAGCAAGTTCAACGACCCGAACCTAAAATGTTCTGGAAAAAGGGAAAGAAATGGGGTTAGTACTCCACATGTACTAAGTATGGAACCATATATAAAATTACCAATCAAATATACATAAAAGGACATTTAAGGCAAAACATGACAAAACATATATATGAGGGAAGTATAGCAAAGCAAAGCATACTAACTATAACCTTCATAAAGTCACAAGTGTAATGATCAAGTAAATTCCCATGACTCTTACTTAATCAAGTAACCTATCAAGACCACAATTAGCAATTATCCTTACCTAGCATACTCTCCCATTTCATGAAAACATTTTTCATCAACCAAAAGCAACAACCTTATACTCCTAAGCATGTTATTCAATGTACAAAGTCATTTACATTATATCACTACTTTACATACATAATATTGATCTCTCAAAGCTCCTATCAAGTCAAAGTAGTGCAAGGCGTAGTTAGATTCCCATACCCCTACCTAAGCTATAGTCAAACGCTTCAAGTTACTTCGATTAGTCTATATCTTATTCATTCATTTTAGTTTAGGGAAACCTTGCCTTAACCGACATAGACCACATGAGCAAATGTGGAATCCGGTGTCATGAAACCTTACACCGATGAAGGGGGGTCTACCGGCTAAGGACCTAACGTAAACGTAGCTATCTAGGTGGATCCACTAGCTAGTATCCTATGGTGGCAACATAGTACAAGAACTAAGAGGTAGATATCCCTATTCATACCATTAGTTAAAGTGGGTCGCTCCTCATGGGAATCCCTTAAATCACATGTCCCATAAACAAAGGAGTTATCATCACATGGGCAACTTTAGGATGAATCTTTCCTTCTATGGATAAGTCATCACCTCCCATTGTCAAGTTCACTCGGTGCTAAGCTAAGTCCCCATTTAGAGAAGTCATTAATACTTTATTAATCTTCTCAATTAGTTTAGATAATAGGGTCTAGCCCTAGTATATTCATCATCATAGCTCAATAAGAATTGTATGAGTGATAGTCCTTTTATTAACAATTCGAATAGGTGAAGTTAACCATTGTACCTCTCATCATAGTAGGGCAAATCTTTACACAACGACTTCCCTATATCATATACTCCTAGGCAGCCTCACAACCAACCTAAACATTTTAATTCAATCATCATACCAACCTATTACCTTAAGCAAGGTATACTTCACACAACATTATCACTTGATGACAATTAATCACAATTTGAAGTAAGGATTAGGATAGTCAAGACTTACCAATACTTCTCCATAGTTCACCAATAAGGGCCTTACCATCAACCCATAGATAAACTCAATTCGGGTCATCATCCCAATGTAATTCAATAGCCAACATAAGAAATAATTTAAGAGAAGCGCTATACCACAATGCAATACTAAATCAAAGCTTGGTAGCATGGTATCAAAGTTATCTTCTTACCCTAGATTCAATACTCAAGGAATAGGCATGAAGAACTTAAATTCACCACAATAGACTCATGATCGATGCAATAATAATCATTTAAGATGATTTAAACAATAACTAGATCAATTACTTCAATCCAACCCAAATTCATAGCAATCTCTTACCTAGGGTTAAGGGTTAGGGTCATCTCCCACAATCTAGACCAAACTACATCAATTCATCATAATCAAGTTACAATACATTTAATCTATTCATTATAACCCAAAGAATACATAAACAACTCAATTCATATAATGAAATTCGAAATTAGATGAAACCCATATGAAACTCAACTTTTGGAAAACCTTTGGAGGAGCCCTTTGAGGAAATAATCTCAAAGGTAAATTAGATCTCATACCTTATGATTTGATGAAGTTTTGATGGTGATTTCGTGCTAAAACCAGAGCCCAATGATCCTCCCAGGCTATCCTCAAATGGAGTCTTCCAATAGAGAGAGAAAGTAGAGAGAAGGAAGAGAGTTTTGTTTTGAGAATAATCATTAGGCTAATGAGGGATGGGGTATTTATAGTGGGGTCTTAAGTCACATAATTAGTTTTCCCTTAATACCCTAATTACCCCTAAGGCACTTAATAAAATAACTAACTAAAACTTAAATCCCTGAAAACACTACAGGCCCTCCACGACCGCTCCCCGACGACGGGCCGTCGTGGGCGTGACGGACAGGATCCCTCCGTCCTGCACGTCCATCGCACTAGGCAGAGACTGTGCAGGCAGAGGCTTTCTTCCCAGCAGCTAAGGCTGGCATGATGGTGGCGTCGATGCCCCGTCGTGCCTGTGATGCCCCGTCATGGGGTCCGTCGTGGCCTACTGTCTCAAGGGTCCTCCTCGAGGGCCCTTAGTTGATCCTCGGGGAGTCGTACCCTGACTTTTCCAACATCAAACCATCCCACACTATGTGTTACACCTATTGTTACAAACTTTTACCAAATTCCGACTCTTTAACTTGGTTAAACTAAATGGACACTCTAGCCCTCTTATGAACTAACTTACCGAACGTTATGAACGTTTTGGTTCCAAAACACTTCAACGACTCCATATACGCCTAATTTGGCTAGTAACAATGGTTTAGACCTTAAAGAGCCTATTTAAGTCTTATAACATGACTTAAGGATTTTGAAATGTCACATTATCCCCCCCTTAGGAACATTCGTCCCCGAATGACACTAAACGCTCTTTAAACGAGGAGTAGACTCAAGACTAGCAACTCAAGCAATTCACAATATTTAATTAACATGAATCATATCATTTCAATAAAACACATCAAAACATCACTTTATCATACACAAGCTCAAAGTTTCCTCATGAGATACTTTCTACTCACAACACACATAAGCTCAATCATTTGATATACAAGTCACTTAGCACAAAGTTCATCTTATCAATATGCTTAATATAACATCCATGAGGATTCACTATATCACAATACACAACTTGACTCAAATATGCAAGAAGCAAGAAAATTCAAATTTAATTAAGGTCACCCTTCAGTGACTTCATTGTGAAGTCTCAAAAACTAGGACTTTTGAAGAAACTTCACCAAAACATCAAGGATACACAATGTCTATCATATTTATATCATTAGAGAAAAAGACTAACCTTAATCATCAAAAAGATGAGGATAACGGGTTTTCATGTCGGCCTCGGCCTCCCATGTTGCACCCTCAACTAGGTGGTTCTTCCATAACACTTTTACGGAAACCACCTGTTTGTTCCTTAACCTTTCACTTGCCTATCAAGGATTTGAACCGGAACCTCCTCATAAGAGATCTTATCCTTGAATCCAAGACCTTCAACAGGAAGAATTGACTCGGAATCCCCGACACACTTCTTTAACATAGAGACATGGAAAACCGGAAGAACCGAAGCTAAATCGTTAGGTAGATTCAAGCAATAGGCAACTTTACCAACCCTTTCCAAAATATCATAAGGACCCACGTAACGAGGGCTCAACTTCCCTTTCTTGCCAAATCTTACCACCCCTTTCATAGGTGAGATTTTTAAATACACCTTGTCACCCTCTTCAAACTCCAAATCTCTTCTCCTATTGTCCGCGTACGACTTTTGTGGACTATAGGCTATTTGCAACCTATTCCTTATGATATGCACATTCTCCAATGTATTATGAACAAAGTCGGGACCCGAAGATCGATTATTCACCAACTTCAAACCATCCTATAGGAGACCTACACCTCCTATCATACAAGGCTTCATAGGGAGCCATGGAGGTAGACGAATGAAAACTATTATTATACGCAAACTCCACCAAAGGCAAGTGCTTATCCCAACTTCCTTTAAAATCAATAATGCAAGCTCTAAGCATATCTTCAAGAGTTTGAATTGTGCATTCCGCTTGACCATCCGTTTGAGGATGAAAGGCAGTACTCAATTTCACCTTAGTACCCAAACCGTTTTGGAAATACTTCCAAAACCTAGAAGTGAATTGTGCACCCCGATCCGAAATGATGAATAACGGGATACCATGGCGACATAAAATCTCATCTATGAAGATCTTCGCATAATCCTCCGCCGAATACGTAGATTTGACGGGAATAAAATGACGGACTTAGTCAATCTATAACAATCACCCATATAGAATCATATAACTTTTGAGTCCGAGGCAATCCTACCACAAAGTCCATATTAATGTCTTCCCACTTCCAAGTAGGAATTTGTATCTCTTGTAGTAAGCCACCCGGCTTTTGATGTTCCGCCTTCACTTGTTGGCAATTTGGACACTTAGCAAAAAATTCCGCTATGTCCTTCTTCAAACCTTCCCACCAATATATTTCTCGAAGGTCATGATACATCTTAGTAGAACCCGGATAGATGGAATAGTGGGATCCATGGGCTTCATCAAGCATCCGATCCCTCAATCTATCAACATCAGGAACACATAACCTCCCTTGGTACCTCAACACACCATCTCCTCCTAAGGAGAAGGACTCATTCATCATTCCAAGAATAGATTCCTTCACCTCCATTAATAGTTGATCAAGGTGTTGTTTGGATTTCACCTCAACCACCAATGATGATTCAGAGCTATGATGAACCGTGGCTCCTCCATTTAGAGATTTTTCCAACCGAACTCCTAATTTGGCCAAATTTTGAACATCCTTCACTAGATCTTTCTTGTCTCCATCTATATGAGAAACACTACCCATAGTCATACGGCTTAGAGCATCCGCCACCACATTGGCCTTGCCGGGATGATATAGGACACTCATATCATAATCTTTCAACAATTCTAACCACCTTCTTTGTCGCAGATTCAACTCTTTTTGAGTAACATATATTGAAGACTCTTATAATCGGTGAAAAAATCTACATGAACACCATACAAGTAATGTCTCCATATTTTCAAAGCGAACACCACGGCCGCTAACTCAAGGTGATGGGTAGGGTAATTTTTCTCATGCACCTTAAGTTGCCGTGAAGCATAGGCAATCACCTTCCCATTTTGCATAAGCACACCCCCCAAACCTATGCGGGATGCATCACAATAAACCACAAACCCTTTAGAACCTTCCGATAAGGTTAACACCAGAGCGGAAGTAAGCCTGTCTTTCAATAATTGGAAACTCTTCTCGCAGGCCCCCGACCACTCAAACTTTTTACCCTTTTGAGTTAATGAAGTCAATGGAGATGCAATGGATGAAAAATCTTCTACAAACCTTCGATAATAGCCCACTAGAACCAAGAAACTCCTAATGTCAGTTGGGGTCAAGGGTCTAGGCCAGTTTCTTATTGCATCAGTTTTCCTTGGGTCTACCTCAACTTCCTCACTAGAGATGATGTGCCCAAGAAACGCCACCGACCTCAACCAAAACTCACACTTGCTATACTTGTCGACAATTTATGCTCTTTAAGGATTTGCAATACCACCCTTACATGATTCGTGTGATCGACCTCATTTTTTGAAAACACCAAGATATCATCGATAAATACAATAACGAATGCATCAAGGTAACTTCGAAACACTCTATTCATTAGGTCCATAAATGTCGCCGGAGCATTTGTGAGACCGAAGTACATAACCAGGAACTCATAATGCCCGTACCGAGTACGAAAAGCCATCTTTGGAATATCTTCATTCCTCACCCTAAGCTGATGATACCTTGACCTCAAGTCAATTTTGGAGAAGTAACTCGCCCCTTAGAGTTGATCAAATAAATCATCAATACGAGGAAGGGGATATTTGTTCTTGATAGTAACCTTGTTGAGTTGACGGTAATCAATATACATTCTCAAGGACCCATCCTTCTTTTTCACAAACCAGACTGAAGCACCCCACGGAGAAATGCTAGGCCTTATAAAGCCCTTGTCTAGAAAATCTTTAAGTTGTGCCTTCAACTCCTTTAGTTCGGCCGGAGCAATTCTACAAGGAGGAATAGAGATAGGGTTTGTTTGCAGTAGCAAATCAATACCAAAATTGATTTCCCATTCGAGAGGAATGCCAGGAAGGTCATCCGGAAAGACCTCCATCAATTCACTGACCACTAGGAACGACTCAATAGAAGGAACTTCAGAATCAACTTCTTGAACTCTCACAATATGATAAAGACATCTCTTTGAGATCATTTTACACGCTTTTAGACATGATATGAAACGACCTCTAGGAAGAGAATTTCCACCCTTCCACTCGATAACGGGTTCATTTGGGAAACTAAACCTCAAAACTCTAATTCTACAATCAATAGAAGCGAAACTAGCATGCAACCAATCCATATCTAAAATGACATCAAAATCAAGAATGTCTAGTTCAACTATATCAACATGAGAAACTCTATGGGGTATAGAAATAGGACTATTTCGATATACTCTTTTTGGTACAATTGACTCACCCACCGTAGTAGACACTATAATAGGTTCATGCAAAACATCGGGTAAAGTACTAAACTTCTTAGCTACTAAGGGAGTAACAAAAGACAAAGTAGCGCCCGGATCAACTAATGCACACACATCAATAGCAAAGATTTGCAACATACCGGTCACCACATCGGGAGAGGCCTCTTGGTCATCTCTCGAACGAAGATCATAAAAATGGTTCTTCTTAGGAGCCTCACTTGCTTGCTTTTGCACATTCCTTTCTCGGTTCCTTATGTTAGGGCGGTCCCTAGCTTTGTGATCACTCTTTCCGAAACTAAAGCAATTCCCCGTTCCGATCAAGCATTCACCATAATGTTCCTTTCCACACTTAGCACAAGTAGGCTTCTCATTAGATGAGTTTCCACCCTTTTCCTTTGCAACTTTTGGTCTAGGGGCTTTAGAATCCCTAGTCTTGGGATAATTTGGATGGAACTTGATTTGAGAACCTCTTCTAAAATCTAGGCTTGTCTTGAATTCCAAACCTATCTTTAGTAGTTCCACTCTCAAAAGACCTTGTCCTTCTTAAGTCCTTATCCTTATCCTTCATTTTTGCTCTAGCCTCCTCAATCCTTTTTGCATGCACCATGAGATGACCAATATTCATGTTATCATGAAGCATAGCCGATTGACATTCTTCTTGCAAATCATCTGACACACCTGTCACGAATCGACTCATCTCGTCTCTAGGATCAGAGACCAAGGAAGGAGCATACTTACCTAATTGAATGAACTTCAAAGAGTACTCATGAACACTCATTTCTCCTTGTTGGAGATTGATGAACTCCACCACCTTAGTTTCTCTCATATCTCTAGGGAAGAACCGATCAAGGAAAGCCCTTTTGAACAACTACCAAGTCACTGGCCCACTTTGAAGTGGCCTATTGTCCGTCCATTGCACATGCCATATCTGAGCCACATCCTTGAGTTGGTATGAGGTCAACTCGGCATTCTCACTAGAAGACAACCCCATAGCACACAAAATCTTATAAACCTCATCAATGAATTCTTGAGGGTCTTCATCAACCTTAGACCCATAGAAGATAGGAGGATTCATTTGGGTGAAGTCTCTAAGTCGGGAAGCCATACTTTTCTCCCGAACTCTAGGTGCAATATCCCTATTAGTTTGGGCAGTCATGGCTTGGGCTTGCACCATTGCAGCTTGAGCTTGAGTAGTCATGGCTTGAGCCATTTAAGCAAGAATATCCCTCATCTGAGCCTCTGCCATAGGTGGAGGATCAACGGGAACCTGATCATCAACAACAATCTCTTCAAGAGGAGGAACTGGATCATCACGGAAGGTATTCCCGCAGCAGCAATCTCCTCCTCAAGTCTTCTGGCTGCATTCGTTCTAGTATTCATCTCCTATAACCAAAACACAAGGTTTAGGCTAAAGCATATTCGACGTACACTCTAGAGGCACGATATGGATTTCCAATAATGAGAATGATTCCTAAGCATCAAATAAGTTCCTATCCATAAGTGTGGCGCGCTTCACAATTATGAATACAAACCTATATAACGTGGTTGAGAGAGACGTTAACATCAAGGATATTCAACCTCATTCTTTGTTACCAAGTTTGTCACATCCGAGTTTACCCCATAGACGTAACTGGCGTAGTCGTCCTCTTTGAGGACTAAGACCAGCCCCCTAGCCTCGTCATAGCATTCATCGATTAAAAATGTGAAGGAATTTAAAACTTTTTATCTATAACTACTCGGAGGTTTACATAGACCTCTACATACACATAATCGTATTTATATCAAGTATACATAGACTTGTTCATATACGAAGATTACATAGTCTTCTACTTTTATTTCACCCATTTATATAGTAAAGAATAATAGTCATAAAAGTCGTCTCATCTCATAAACCATCTATCAAAGACAATAAATCTTGGGCATAGCCCTATATCAATTCAAGAAGCCACATATAGGATATATACAACATCGTCTCAAACGAATAATAGATTCAATACAAAATTAGAGTAGCTAAGTAACATAGGAGTAAGATGTCGGCAACGCCCTCGGGAGAGTTAGGACTTACCACTTGGATGGTAAGAGATCCAAGTCTTCCTTTCCAGCAATTTGGAGCAAGTTCAATGACCCGAACCTAAAATGTTTGGGAAAAGGGAAAGAAATGGGGTTAGTACTCCACATGTACTAAGTATGGAACCATATATACAATTACCAATCAAATATACATAAAAGGGACATTTAAGGCAAAACAAGATAAAACATATATATGAGTGAAGTACAGCAAAGCAAAGCATACTAACTATAACCTTCATAAAGTCGCAAGTGTAATGATCAAGTAAATTCCCATGACTCTTACTTAATCAAGTAACCTATCAAGACTACAATTAGCAATTATCCTTACCTAGCATACTCTCCCATTTCATGAAAACATTCTTCATCAACCAAAAGCAACAACCTTATACTCATAAGCATGTTATTGAATGTACAAAGTCATTTACATTATATCACTACTTTACATACATAATATTGTTCTCTCAAAGCTCCTATCAAGTCAAACTAGTGCAAGACGTAGGTAGATTCCCATACCCCTACCTAAGCTATAGCCAAACGCTTCAAGTTACTTCGATTAGTCTATATCTTATTCATTCATTTTAGTTTAGGGAAACCTTGCCTTAACCGACATAGACCACATGAGCAAATGTGGAATCCGGTGTCATGAAACCTTACACCGATGAAGGGGGGTCTACCGGCCAAGGTAGAACCTAACGTAAACGTAGCTATCTAGGTGGATCCACTAGCTAGTATCCTATGGTGGCAACATAGTTCAAGAACTAAGAGGTAGATATCCCTATTCATACCATTAGGTAAAGTGGGCCGCTCCTCATGGGAATCCCTTAAATGAAATGTCCCATAAACAATGGAGTTAACATCACATGGGCAACTTTAGGATGAATCTTTCCTTCTATGGATAAGTCATCACCTCCCATTGTCAAGTTCACTCGGTGCTAAGCTAAGTCCCCATTTAGAGAAGTCTTTAATACTTTATTAATCTTCTCAATTAGTTTAGATAATAGGGTCTAGCCCTAGTATTTTCATCATCATAGCTCAATAAGAATTGTATGAGAGATAGTCCTTTTATTAACAATTCGAATAGGTGAAGTTAACCATTGTACCTCTCATCATAGTAGGGAAAATCTTTACACAACGACTTCCCTATATCATGTACTCCTAGGCAGCCTCACAACCAACCTAAACATTTCAATTCAATCATCATACCAACCTATCACCTTAAGCAAGGTATACTTCACATAACATTATCAGTTGATGACAATTAATCACAGTATGAAGTAAGGATTAGGATAGTCAAGATTTACCAATACTTCTCCATAGTTCACCAATAAAGGCCTTACCATCAACCCATAGATCAACCCAATTCGGGTCATCATCCCAATGTAATTCAATAGCCAACATAAGAACTAATTTAAGAGAAGCGCTATACCACAATGCAATACTAAATCAAAGCTTGGTAGCATGGTATCAAAGTCTATCTTCTTACCCTAGATTCAATACTCAAGGAATAGGCATGAAGAACTTAAATTCACCACAATAGTTTCATGATCGATGCAATAATAAGCATTTAAGATGATTTAAACAATAACTAGATTAATTACTTCAATTTAACCCAAATTCATAGCAATCTCTTAGCTAGGGTTAAGGGTTAGGGTCATCTCCCAAAATCTAGACTAAACTACATCAATTCATCATAATCAAGTTACAATACATTATAATGTATTCATTATAACTCAAAGAATACATAAACAACTCAATTCATATAATCAAATTCGAAATTAGATGAAACCCATATGAAACTCAACATTTAGAAAACCTTTGAAGAAGCCCTTTGAGGAAAGAATCTCAAAGGTGAATTAGATCCCATACCTTATGATTTGATGACGTTTTGATGGTGATTTCGTGCTAAAACCAGATCCCAATGATCCTCCCAAGCTATCCTCAAATGGAGTCTTCCAATACAGAGAGAAAGTAGAGAGAAGGAAGAGAGTTTTGTTTTGAGAATAATCATTAGGCTAATGAGGGTTGGGGTATTTATAGTGGGGTCTTAAGTCACATAATTAGTCTTCACTTAATCCCCTAATTACCCCTAAGGCACTTAATAAAATAACTAACTAAAACTTAAATCCCTGAAAACACTACAGGCCCTCCCGACAGCTCCCCGACGATGGGCCGTCGTGGGCGTGACGGACAGGATCCCTCCGTCCTGCACGTCCGTCGCGCTAGTCAAAGACTGCGCAGGCGGAGGCTTTCTTCCCAGCAGCTAAGGCTGCCACGACGGTGGCCTCGATGCCCCGTCGCGCCTGTGACGCCCCGTCATGGGGTCCGTCGTGGCCTACTGTCTCAAGGGTCCTCCTCGAGGGCCCTTAGTTGATCTTCGGGGAGTCGTACCCTGTCTTTTCCAACATCAAACCATCCCACACTATGTGTTACACCTATTGTTACTAAATTCCGACTCTTTAACTTGGTTAAACTAAAAGGACACTCTAGCCCTCTTATGAACCAACTTACCGGACGTTATGAACGTTTTGGTTCCAAAACACTTCAACGACTCCATATACGCCTAATTTGGCTTGTAACAATGGTTTAGACCTTAAAGAGCCTATTTAAGTCTTATAACATGACTTTGGATTTTGAAATGTCACATTATCCCCCCCTTAGGAACATTCATCCCCGAATGACACTAAACACTCTTTAAACGAGGGAATAGACTCAAGACTAGCAGCTCAAGCAATTCACAATATTCAGTTAACATGAATCATATCATTTCAATAAAACACTTCAAAACATCACTTTATCATACACAAGCTCAAAGTTTCCTCATGAGATACTTTGTACTCACAACACACATAAGCTCAATCATTTGATATACAAGTCACTTAGCACAAAGTTCATCTTATCAATATGCTTAATATAACATCCACGAGGATTCACTATATCACAATACACAACTTGACTCAAATATGCAAGAAGCAAGAAAATTCAAATTTAATTAAGGTCACCCTTCAGTGACTTCATTGTGAAGTCTCAAAAACTAGGACTTTTAAAGAAACTTCACCAAAACATCAAGGATACACAATGACTATCATATTTATATCATTAGAGAAAAATACTAACGTTAATCATAAAAAATATGAGGATAACGGGTTTTCATGTTGGCCTCGGCCTCCCATGTTACACCCTCAACTAGGTGGTTCTTCCATAACACTTTTACGGAAACCACCTCTTTGTTCCTCAACCTTTTCACTTGCCTATCAAGTATTTGAACCGAAACCTCCTCATAAGAGAGCTTATCCTTGAATCCAAGACCTTCAACAGGAAGAATTGACTCGGAATGCCCGACACACTTCTTTAACATAGAGAAATGGAAAACCGGATGAACCAAAGCTAAATCGTTAGGTAGATTCAAGCGATAGGCAACTTTACCAACCCTTTCCAAAATATCATAAGGACCTACGTAACGAGGGCTCAACTTCCCTTTCTTGCCAAATCTTACCACCCCTTTCATAGGTGAGATTTTTAAATACACCTTGTCACCCTCTTCAAACTCCAAATCTCTTCTCCTATTGTCCGCATAGGACTTTTGTCGACTATAGGCTGTTTGCAACCTATTCCTTATGATATGCAAATTCTCCAATGTCTTATGAACCAAGTCGGGACCGAATATCGATGATTCACCAACTTCAAACCATCCTATAGGAGACCTACACCTCCTACCATACAGGGCTTCATAGGAAGCCATGGAGATAGACGAATGAAAACTATTATTATTCGCAAACTCCACCAAAGGAAAGTGCTTATCCCAACTTCCTTTAAAATCAATAATGCAAGCTCTAAGCATATCTTCAAGAGTTTGAATTGTGCATTCCGCTTGACCATCCGTTTGAGGATGAAAGGCGGTACTCAATTTCACCTTAGTACCCAAACCTTTTCGGAAAGACTTCCAAAACCTAGAAGTGAATTGTGCACCCCGATCCGAAATGATGGATAACGGGATACCATGGCGACACACAATCACATCTATGAAGATCTTCGCATAATCTTCCGCCGAATACGTAGATTTGACGGGAATAAAATTACGGACTTAATCAATCTATCAACAATCACCTCCATTTAGAGATTTTTCCAACCGAACTCCTAATTTGGCCAAATTCTGAACATCCTTCACTAGATCTTTCTTGTCTCCATCTATATGAGAAACACTACCCATAGTCATACGGCTTAGAGCATCCGCCACCACATTGGCCTTGCCGGGATGATATAGGACACTCATATCATAATCTTTCAACAATTCTAACCACCTTCTTTGTCGGAGATTCAACTCTTTTTGAGTAAACATATATTGAAGACTCTTATGATCGGTGAAAACATCTACATGAACACCATACAGGTAATGTCTCCATATTTTCTAAGCGAACACCACGACCGCTAAGTCAAGGTCATGGGTAGGGTAATTTTTCTCATGCACCTTAAGTTGCCGTGAAACATAGGCAATCACCTTCCCATTTTGCATAAGCACACACCCCAAACCTATGCGGTATGCATCACAATAAACCACGAACCCTTTAGAACCCTCTGGTAAGGTTAACACCAGAGCGGAAGTAAGCCTGTCTTTCAATAATTGGAAACTCTTCTCGCAGGCCCCCGACCACTCAAACTTTTTACCCTTTTGAGTTAATGAAGTCAATGCACATGCAATGGATGAAAAACCTTCTACAAACCTTCGATAATAGGCAGTTAGACCCAAGAAACTCCTAATGTCAGTTGGGGTCAAGGGTCTAAGCCAGTTTCTTACTGCATCAGTTTTCCTTGGGTCTACCTCAACTTCCTCACTAGAGATGATGTGCCCAAGAACGCCACCGACCTCAAACAAAACTCACACTTGCTATACTTGGCGACAATTTATTCTCTTTAAGGGTTTGCAATACCACCCTTAGATGACTCGTGTGATCGACCTCATTTTTTGAATACACCAAGATATCATCGATAAATACAATAACGAATGCATCAAGGTAACTTTGAAACACTCTATTCATTAGGTCCATAAATGCCGCCGGAGCATTTGTGAGACCGAAGGACATAACCACGAACTCATAATGCCCGTACCGAGTACGAAAAGTCATCTTTGGAATATCTTCATTCCTCACCCTAAGCTGGTGATACCTGACCTCAAGTCAATTTTGGAGAAATAACTCGCCCCTTGGAGTTGATCAAATAAATCATCAAAACGAGGAAGGGGATATTTGTTCTTGACAGTAACCTTGTTGAGTTGACGGTAATCAATACACATTCTCAAGGACCCATCCTTCTTTTTCACAAACAAGACTGGAGCACCCCACGGAGAAATGCTAGGCCTTATAAAGCCCTTGTCTAGAAAATCTTTAAGTTGTGCCTTCAACTCCTTTAGTTCCGCCGGAGCCATTCTATAAGGAGGAATAGAGATAGGGTTTGTTTCCGGTAGCAAATCAATACCAAAATCAATTTCCCGTTCGGGAGGAATGCCAAGAAGGTCATCCGGAAAGGCCACCATAAATTCACTCACCACTAGGACCGACTCAATAGAAGAACTTCAGAATCAACTTCTTGAACTCTCACAATATGATAAAGACATCCCTTTGAGATCATTTTACACGCTTTTACACATGATATGAAACGACCTCTAGGAAGAGAATTTCCACCCTTCCACTCGATAACGGGTTCATTTGGGAAACTAAACCTCACAACTCTGATGTTATGTTATGTGAAGTTAGACATTATTTATAATTCTTTTGTTGGTTTACTTGGTTGAGTGGGGTTATGGGGCTTCACTTGGCCATTGCACTAGTAATCTTGGTAAGGGGTTATGATTAAGGGTTTTGCTTGTGTTTTAATGTTATGAACTCTTGTATATGTTTTTTTGTTATAACATGATGTTGGAGTTGCTTTGGGTATGGTTCTAATATGCTATACACATGTTGACTTGACTTAATTTGATGATGTTTGTCTTGTGTTAAATATGCTATTGTCATAGGGAGTATATGATTATTGTCTTATATAGGTTCTTGGTTGTTCATAAGACTTTTGAAGTAACTTGGCATGGTTTTGAATAAATATCCCCTTTAGCATGATTTGTAAGTTGTGTTTGCATACGTTTCCATACTTAGTACAAGTGATGTGCTAACCCCTATTTCTCCCTTTTTCCCAAACATTTTAGGTTCTGGTCGTTGAAGGTTTTGTGACCAATTTGCAAGGAAGACTTAGATCACTTCTCCAAGTGTGGGTATGTCCTCAAGATCCGAGGATGATTCCTTTTCTCATTATACCTATGTGACTTTCTATATTCTAAAGACATTCGTTCACTTTTATTATTCAAGACATTGTTGTAATCCTTAAGTGGCAATTATACAATTGTGCAAGGGCTATGCCCGAATTGTCCTATTTCGACTTAGATGGTTTTATATGAGACATCTCTATTAGACTCTATATTGTGTATATTGTATATGTTGCATAAAAGTAGAAGCTTATGTAAGTTTTCTATGCGAGGAGTCTAAGTAAACTCCCTATGAATACGTCTTAGAAGTGCTCCCCGGGTGTGACAATTTCATGTTGTTCCAGCCAACCAACCCTAAGTCCACCGTTCACAGGAGAAGGATACCATTATGGCTTTCAACTTCAAGGATATCATAACATTCCATCTAGGTTGAAGCTTCCACATAAAACAATTTCTTAACTATATTCAAGTTCCCATCTCAATCAGACATAGAAGAGTAAGGAGCTTTAGTATACTAAGTCAAGAATCCATATTCACATCTTTCATGTATCAAGTTAGGGATACAAGTCTACCAGAAATAGACAGAAACATAATTCACCATATCACATATAGAATATCATTCAAGAAGAACCTATGAACAATTAATTAAAATTATAGGTCTCCCTATTCACTACTATGGTATAATCAATCTAAGTTATCACAAATCTCATATAATCAATCAAGAATCATCCTACTTCAACATCAAGTAATGCACATAATTACTTAACTATAGCCTACTAGAGACACATTTCATCAACTCGAAGAAATCATGCTTTAAATTCACATATACATATAAGTCATCAAGACCTTCAAAATACTCACATATTCAAGTTATAACATGATAAAGCCATAATTCATAACATAATACAGACGAGGCCACATTGTTACACAATTCATAAAGTAATGCCGACGAGGCTACCGTATTCACATGTATAACACATAAACACAGCCACCATAATTGGACCATACCAATCATCATCATAGTTAAAGACCTATAATAAACAACATAGAGAAAGTTAGGTCAACATACCACCAATCAACTAGAAAAACTCCAATCCATAGACAATTCAACCAACTTAATATTTAGGCTCTTACCAATAGCCACACTCACCAACTCAACCCAATAATCACAATATACAATGAATACAAGATAATACAATATGAATTTACCAAATTTGGAAAGCCTACTTAAAATTCTAGCATGATTCTTTCATAATTTAATAGCCCTAATGAAACTACATAAGAATTCAATAGCATAGAGACATGACCAAATAATTCATAATATAGTCAAAACTAGGATTTCATGATTTGCATGGGTTCATAGAGTTTTTAGTCTTAAATCATAAAATTAACATAAATTCAATTATAATACATTTATTCATGAACGATCCCATGGCTAAATTAGAATTTAGAAGTTCATCTTTTGAGAAGTCTTTGAAAAACCACATTGAAGATTGGCTCTTTGAAGACAAGAGATTAAAGGATGAAATCCACACTTTAATTGATGCTAATCCACGAAAACTGAAAAGACTTGATAGAGAAATCACCCTCCAAGATCAAAGATCCAAGATCCCTTCAAGCTTCCTTGGTGTTTTAGAGAGTTCTTTAGGGTTTTTGAGTTTTGAATTTGAAATTATGAATTCATCTATGTGTTTAAGACTTATAAACCCACTTAAAATACCCAAAATACCCTTATGAAGTCGTCCAACTAATTTTAGGAATGCTAGGTGAATGACCCAAATGCCCCTAGCCTAGGTCGTGACCCTGCAGAAAACTGCAGGTCTCAAACGACTGCCACCATTGACGCCTCGTCGAACCACTAACGGACCATCCTGCTGGTCCATGGTTTGGTCCATAGGCTGTCCAAATGGGAGCTTAGCATAGCCTAAGTGTCAACCTACGTCCCAAACGATGGGGCGTCACTGACCTACTGGGCGTCGATTGTCCCTCGTTGGTTGGGCTGGTTTTGACCGCTTTTGGCTAGAAGTTGGGTCCTCCTCAATGACCATTTGGTTAGTCCTTGGGGAGTTTTTCCTGGATGTTTCAAACCCAAATACTCTTGTACACATGTTAAGGAACTCTCACATCAATTCTAACCATATCGAACACGTAAAATATGACGAAACACACTAAGTAACACAAGCACGTTTCAAGGCAAACCTTTCGAATGTCATGGACGTTCTTAGACGTTTGACCTCTAAACTTCACAAAACTTTAGAAACTTCCAATAAACATCAGTATAAACCATTTTAAGACTTTATAACCTCATTACACACGTGTTAGGATCTAGTTTCACCTAAGTCATTTTAGAGGTGTTACATTCTCCTCCACTTGGACAACATTCATCCTCGAATGTCACTTTCTTCATTTTAGGAAAAATTCAAGAGGTAAGAAACTCAAGACTAGCAGCAACTATCCATATCATACAATACAAAACTCATATATAGGAGGAACACAAATTTCACATAACCAAGAGACTCAAAACACAACAAGAAGATAGAAACTAATCTATGATTCATTATGCAATAACACTCACATTCTTCATTTCAAATAGGAGGAACTCCTTCCCTACACATTACTATGCTCTTATGCATAAATTCTATACACATTACAACCATTTTCAATAAAAGAAATTTTTAGTCATTTTTGCAAAAACTTCACAGTGAACTGCAAAGATTTAGAGTGAAACATGCTCAAATATTTCAAAAATGCAACTCTTAAGCAATTTATGATGAAAGCATGAAAATATGAGAGACAAAATTATATAAACATATGTTACAATAAATTCATGAGGTGCACAATGCAAGAAATCAATGAAATTCAGTTTCAACCAGAATACTAAACACAATGCAACATGAAAAATGCTACTATGACTCTCTATCTCTCAAGCTTGAATAGAATAGAATAGAAGAGACGACAAATCACAACTCCACTAATCACCATACTCCCCAACATAAAACGAACTCATAACAACTAAAGGTAGAAACTATAACTTACCAACATCATCTTCATTCGATTTTGATCCCTTAGCCTGGAGGGCATAAAAGTGATTTTTCTTTGGAACATCATCACCCAGAACACTTGGATGAACTTCCTATCCCTCTTTTCCTCTTGACGCATTAGTAGGACAATCCCTCACCTTATGACCATCCTTACCACAAACAAAGCAATTTCCGGTACCAACTAGACATTTCCCATAGTTCTTCTTCCCACAAGTATCTCAAGTAGGCTTGACACCTTGAGAACCACTACCCTACTCAAGTTTGACCTTAGGATCCCTAGGTTCATCTTTAATTGGATCCTTTTTCTTCAACCTAGGTTGGTTTTGCTCACTTAATCCACTCCTCTTCAAATTTCTACAAATCCTACTAAGCTTGGACTCCTCAATGGATTGAGCATACACCATAACCCTATACAAGTTCATGTCATTGTGGAGCATGGTCGAACAACACCCTTCTTTCACAAGGTCAGCAACACCCGTCACAAACCTACTCATCTCATCCCTAGAGCTAGACACCACGGATGGAGCATACCTAGAAAACATGGTAAACTTCAAGGAATACTCTTCCACACTCATGTTACCTTGCTTAAGGTTAATGAACTCTTCTACCTTCACCTCCATTCTCTCATGGGGAAAGTACTTTCCTAAGAAATCCTTCTTAAACTCCTCCCACTCTATAGCACCCATATCAATCGGTGTTTTCTTTTCCATTGAGTGTACCACACTTGAGCAACCTCCCTCAATTGGTATGAATCTAACTTTGCCTTCTCCCTAAAAGTAACCCCCATGGAATTCAACACCTTATACACACCATCAAGAAACTCTTGGGGATCGTCCCCCACATTAGAGCCAAGAAAGATAGGAGGATTCATTCTCAAAAAATCTCTCAATCTAGAGGTCAAATTACTCTCCATAACATTCACTCTAGGTTCAATACCCCTACTCACATGAGTTGTCATGGCTCGGGCTAAAGCAAGTGGATCCTCTCTAATCTCCCCATTTGTCATGTCCGGGGGAACCACTGGAACCTCATTACCTTTGCCTCCAATAAGAACTTGAGCACCTTGAGGAACTTGAGCACCTTGTGGAACTTGTGCATCTATGAGAACTTGTTCCACTTGAGGAGGAATTTATTCATTCACCCTCCCTTCTTCAATCCTCCTAGCAGCCATCCTTTTAGTAGTATCATCCAATAAACACAAATAAAATCATTAAGAATGACACTCATAACTTTTAACTCTACGGCTCGACACAAGAGTAGAGAAGAAAGGGAAACTCTATTGTCCTATAGCCTCCCGCTCATAAATATATCACGACTCACACCGATGAAAAAGACTCTACTAGACGTGGCTTTATTAGACTTTTCAATTCATAAGTACTTCTTGATAACATATGCTCTGATACAAAGCTTTCACGACCCGATAGAACACCCTACAAGATATGGCATTTCCTCAAATCGTGGCACAACGTACTTGACCTCTCGGATGTATAGTACAAGCCCTTAGGCATCATTCATTGCATACATGTATGAAAAGTAATGCGGAATGAAAACTTTTCAAACGAGTAATGTCTAAAAACGTCTTTCATATAAAATGATAGAAAATACTAAGACTTAACATACGCCAAACTTATACTCAAGAATACTTGGAATATGGCCCATGAAATCGAAATATAAAAATACGTAGTCTATTACAATTGTTTAAATGAATGGAATTTAAAGATAGTAATGTCTTCGAATCAAGTGAGGACGTACCCCAACTTTGCTTGAAAGAGTCCTAGTTCCCATGTTTTTCTTTGAGACGCCTCTCACTTTCCACCTACAACTTTAGATATATACAAAATGTATGGAATTAGTACAATGCATGTACTAAGTATAACATAATACATAAAATCATGATAAAGGGGACATTTGTATAAAATATGCTCTTTTTGAGTAAAACATCTTATCATAATATAGAAGAACCACATGTCATGCATACTTCACATATAAATCACATATCACAGATAGCATCAATAACACATAAAAACACATAAAAGTGAGACCCTCCTACAAAAGGTGATTCAAAGGCTCACTTGAGTGAGTTATGAAGTGACCGCCTATACAATACCTTCACAAACAGTAAAGAGATCCTTAGACTACCTAAGATAAGATTATTCCCAATTTCATTAATCAACTTTACTATCTAAATTTACTCTTACGACTCCCCTAAGTAAGACATGAAGAGACTATTCATATGCCCCCTCCACACCATAACTAGGCAATCCTTTAAGCTACTCTAAATAAGTACTTATTCATTAACATACTTTCTAACTTATGTCATTATCTTCATTAGTTTGTATAAGAGACATTCAACAAGCAAGGATATTCACATAATGGCCTTGGAGAAGATCTAGGGAACTCACACACTAACATCTTCAAAGCCTTATTCTGCAATGTCTAGATAGCGTCCCATTCCACTACCTAAACTTCATAGTACTTATCCAACACTAGAATGTATCCCATATGATAAGAATAAGACATAAATGACATAGACCATGCTAGATAGGCATGGAATCCAGAGTCATAACCTACTCTGATAAGGGTGTTCTACTTGCCAATGGTAGAACTAGGATACAGCCCATGTAGGCACATGGTTAAGGAATATCGATGGTTTCTTTGTTCTCTAATGTCATCTTAATTAGAGAAACTTCCCAAGCATACTCACTCGGTGCTAGAAATTTTTCTCATAGAGTATTTCAATAAAGGAGAATATGAAGAGGTACCATAACATGTTCATAACCCAATCACATTACAACTTACCAAAGAGGGTCCACTAAGGCTACCTACAGTGGTTAAGAGGATAGCTCAATGACTTTCCTAAGGATGATTTCATGTTGTTCCACCCAACCAAACCTCAAACCACCATTCACACGAGACGGATACCATAACTAACTTTAACTTCAAGGATATCATAACCTTCCAACTAGGTTGAAGGTTCCACATAAAGGACCTTCTTAACTATGTTCAAGGTCACATATCAATCGCACATACAAGACTAAAGAGATGTAGCATACTAAGTCAAGAATCTATATTCACATCTTACATGCATCAATTAAGGGACACAAGTATACAAAAACAAGACACGCACGCACATACTTCACCATATCACATATATCATATCATTCAAGAAGCACCAAGGAACAACCAATGTCAACTATAGGTCTCCCTATTAACTACTATGGTATCATGAATCTAAGTTATCACAAGTCTCATATAATTCATCAAGACTCATCCTACCTCAACATTAAGTAATACACATAATGACTTCACTATAGCCTACTAGAGACACATATCATCAACTAGAAAAACTCATGCTTTGACTGCACATATACACATAAGTCATCAAGACCTTCACAATACTCACATATTCAAGTTATAACATGATAAAGATATAATTCATAAATTAATGTCGACGAGGCCACATTATTTCACAATTCATAAAGTAATACCGACGAGGCCACATTATTCACAATCATAACACCTAAGCACCACAACCGTAGGTGGACCACTTTAATCTCATCATTGTTCAGGAACTATACTACACAATATAGAGAAGGTTACGTCAACATACCACCAATCCATCCTCACAACTCGAACCCATAGCCAATTCAACCAACTCAATATTCAAAGGCTCTTACGATTAGCCATAGTCACTAATTCAACCCAATTATCACAATATAAAACGAATTTAAGATAATACAATATGACTTTATCAAATAAGGACAACCTACTGACAATTCTAGCATGATTCTTTCGTAGTTGAATAGCCCTAATCAAACTACACATAATTAAATAGCATAGAGACATGATCAAATTATCCATAAAATAGTCAAAACTAGGGTTTCATGATTTGCATGGTTTCATAGAGTTTTTAGTATAAAATCATCAAATTAACATCAATTCAATCATAATACATTGATTCAAAACGTTTTATGCAAGAACCCATAGCTAGATAACAATTTAGAAGTTCATTGACACACCAAGACCACACCCTAGAAGCTAGGGCACAATCTTGGATTGCAACCGGCGTACTAGACCTCTAGGCGGTCTTATACAAGCCCTTTCATATCATTCATGTCATATACATAGTGAAAAATAATGCGGAATTAAAAACTTTTCATAAAACATATCATCTTCTTTAAAAACTCTTTCATATAAAAGTAATAGGAAATACTAAGTCTTAATCTCATCAATCTTAGAAACAAGAGTACTTGCGACACGGCCCATACGAGTTAGAAAATATAGTACTACTAAGTCTATTACAATACTTCATAAAAGAAACATAAAAGACATATATGCCCTCAAGTCAAATGAGGACATACTTCAACTTCACTTGACCGATCTTCTAATCCACGTCTTGCTTTCAAAAAAATGCCCCTCACCTACCAAGCACTATAGAGATAGATAAAATCATTGAATTTGTACAACCACATGTACTAAGTATCGCATTATGCATAAAAATCATGAAAACGGATATTTATTAGAAATGTACATCTTTTCATTTAAATATAGTTATATAATCATAAGAACAAAATTTAATAACTTAGAAACACAGTAGATAACATTTAAACCAATTAACACATTTTAAAGGTTACTTTACATTAACCTCACTCATAAGAACAACATTTAACAACTTACAAACACATGAGATAACATTTAAACCAATTAACACATATTAAAGGTCTCTTTACTGTAACCTCACTTCACTGTTATAGTGAAGTCCTTCACTGTTACATTGAAGTCTCTCCTCTTCATTTTTAAACACTTTATAGCATATAGTCTTCTCACTAAAGCTATACGAAGTCTCACTTAAGTCACACAAAGAGAGACCGCCCATACACCCTCTCTATGTGTGCCTAAACGATCCTCAAGATTAGGCGTAATGAGACACATACACACATACAATACACCAAGATACATAACATACAAAATATGACAATCTCCCCTACCACGGCCATCAAAAGACATACCTAAGTAATCCTAGAAGAGAAAGCCCATACACCCTCTTTAAGGTTACCTAAATAATCCTTAAGACTTCCTAAGTTTTGATCATGTCAAACATAACAACCAACTTCCCTAACTAGAGTCATTCTGAAGACTCCCATAGATAAGACATGAAGAGATCATCCCATATGCCCTCTAACACTTTAACTAAGGAATCCTTAAGTCACTTTAGATTAGGTACTCATTCATTTACATACTGACTTTACTTAAATCATTACATTACTTAGTTAATTTAATAGACATAAACACATAAAGTACATTCAAGTAATGGTCTTGGAGAAGACCTAGGGACTCTTACTAACACCTTCAAAGCCTATTGTCCAATGTCTAAATAGCCTTCCATACCACCTCCTAAATTTCATAGAACTTCTCTAATGCTAATAGGTATCCCATATAATGAGAATAGGAAATAACCGACATAGACCATGGTAGCAAAACATGGAATCCGGAGTTCTATCCTACTCCGATGAGGTTGTTTTACTTGACAATGGTACAACATGGACACATCCCATGTGGGCACATGGTTAAGGAATATGAACGACTTCTTTGTATTCTAGCCTCATACTTTTACTAGAACTAAATCCCTTGCCATACTCACTCGGTGTTAGCCTTTGTTCTCATAGAGTACATCACATTAAGGTTCATACATAGGGTCTTACATCATATTCATAATCCAATCACATTTACCCTACCAAAGAGGTCTTCTAGGGATACCTTCCAATGGCGACAAGAAACTCATCACGACTTTCCTAAGGATTGATATGATGTTGTTCAATCCAATCAACCTTAAGCCCATCATTACATTACATAAAGGATACCATTACGACTTTAGACTTCAAGTTTTTTGACCTTATCTTCTAGGTTCAAGGTTTCACATAAGGGACTGTCTTATCGTCATTCAAGGTATCACATGATTCATTCTTTCAAGACTAAGAGGCTTTAGCATCCTAAGTCAAGACATCACATATTTACATTCATACAAGCATAAAGTAAGGGACACAAGTCTACCTAAACAAGACACAACATTACTTCACTTTAGCACATATTACATGTTATTCAACAAGCACATAGGAACAAGCATTATCATCTTAAAGTCAACCTATACACTACTATACCATCATCAATCTAGTCTTCATAGACTCATATAGCCAATTAGGAACAATCATGCATTCAACTCTAAGACTACACACAACACATAGTCATTAGTCTAACATAATTACCTAAATAACATCAATAGAATAGCACATACATTCACATTACTTCACATATAAGTAGATATGATCATACATCACATAATCAACTAAACAATTCATCATAATATTTCAAGTAGTGCCGACAAGGCCATGATCATGAATATAATTAAAATAACGTCGACAAGGCCACATCAATTAACATAACACTGCCACCATAAGTGCACCAAACAAAACTGTTTTGTCCTGCCGTAGAGTAAGAAGTTATGAGTGTCTTTCTTAATGTTTTTCTCTGTGTTTTAAGGAAGATGAATACTAGAAGGATGGACGCTAGAAGGTTGGAAGAGGGAAGGATGAATGAGGAGATTCTTCGTCAAGTTCAGCAAGTTATTCAATGTTCTCAAGGTCACAACATAATTGAAGTCTAATTAACATTAAATAAAAGGAAATAGGGCAGTGTACCACCACTTCATCCTCAACACTTCAATCCAATGCTAAATCATCCACTTCAATATCATAAGGACCTTACCCATGGCCATGAACATCAATTCAACACATAAACTATAATAATCAATGAAATATAAGTCAATTCAATATAGATTTATCAATCTAAGACAAAATATATAACAATTGAATACAATTCTTACATCATTAGAAATCCCATAAGAAACTACAGATTAATTCATAAACAATAGACCAATACCAAGTAACCCATAAAATGGTCAAAAACTAGGGTTCATCAGTTACATGGGTTCATAGGTTAATTAAGATAAAATACTAATAATAACAACAATGCAATCACTAAACAACGATTAAAAACCATTAACGCAAGAACCCATGGTAGATCATGAAATAGGTAAATTTATCTCTTTGAAAGTTGGGATCCTTGATGAAACGAGTTTCAAGGATCAAAGGTCATACCTCAATGAAGATGATCCTCCAATTTGATGAAGAAACTCCACTCAAATCACCAATCCAAGCTCTTCCTTGAGTTTTAGCTTTAATGGAATCTTAAGGAATTTCTAAGGGATTTTGGGGGATTTATTTTGAAGAATGAAATCTTCCAAGTGTTTAACGCTTATAAATACATTTAAAATACCCAAAAAACCTTTAGGGAACCTCCAATACTATTATTTGGAAGTGGGGTGAAATTACAACATCACCCCTCACTTAACAGTGAAGCTGCGCAGGACAACATCACTATCAACGGTTGGTTTAGAGGCTTGAAATTGGTCTCTTATCTCCAGGCTAAGTCTCAATTGACGTAGCACCACCCACTGGGCGTCGACTGACCCATTGGGCGTCGATTGCCTTCCGTGGAATGGGTAGCCTTGGCACCAACTTTCGTCCTTCCTCAAGGACCCTTGGATGGTCCTTGGGGATATTTACCCAAAAGTTTCAAACCCAACATGACCGTATACGGGTTTATTACCACTCACATGAATTTCACCCAAAACGAACACGTAAAACTAAACGAAACATGCCTAGACACATAAGGTCATTTCAAGGCACATCTTTTGAACGTCATGGACGTTCTTGAGCATTTGACCTCCAAACTTCTTGAAACTTTACACACTGCCTATAAACATCACAATAACTCATTTAAGGACATTAAAACCTCATGAATAACACATAAACACATAGAACCACATATGAGGCACTTAAGTGACTTAGTCGTCGAATGTTTTGGTCGTCCCTTGACGTTTGACTTCCAATGCACCTAAACTCTTAGGTACTGCCTCTATTCAATATAATAGATTTATTAAGGACCTTATACCATCATTACAACAATTTTAGGATCTATTTCACCTAAGTCATTTTAGAGATCTTACATTCTCTCCCACTTAGACAACATTCGTCCTCGAATGACACTTGCCACTCTCCGAACACTTCCAAGAATAGAGAATCAACTAGCATCACATAACCAAAAAATTCAACACATTGTCAAGGAGAAAATGCCAATTTCCACATAATCAAGAGATTCGCAACACAAAAATAAACTAGAATAAATTCTATAACTCATTATGCTACAAAACTCACTTCCTTCATTCCAAATAGCGAAAACTCATTTTATATTCATTATTATACTCATAGACATCAGTTCTAACCATATTACAACAATTTTTGAACAAAGTATCAATTAGTCATATTTTCGAAAATCTAAGAGTGAGCAGATTAGGCAAATTTTCTAAAAATGCAAGTTTTAGGCAATTCATGATTGATACATGCTAATATGCAAGGTAGCATCATATAAAAAACTTTTACAAAATGTTCATATCTCAACAAAATACACAATGCAAGAAGTTAATGAAATTAAATTTCAACTAAACTCCTAAACACCTTGCACATGCAACAAACTAGCACATCTATCTAGCCATACTTCCCCACTAAGAAGGAACCCATATCAATACAAGAGAAATAAGACTTACCAACATCATCATCACTCTCATCCGGCTTCTCTCCTCTAGTCCGGAGTGCATAGAAACACCTCTTTTTTGGAGCATCATCCTTTGGGACACTAGGAGCAGCCTTCTTACCATCTATATTAGGACAATCTCTAAATTTATGTCCATCTTTTCCACATACAAAGCAACTATCGGTACCCCTAAGACACTCACCATAATGTTTCTTGCCACAAGTGCACATGTAGGTTTGCCATTTTTAGAACTACCTCCTTTCTCAATCTTGAACTTAGCACTCCTAGATTATTCTTGAGTTTGAGCCCTCTTTTTAATCCTAGGTTGCACTTGATCACAAGCACCACTTCTTTTAAAGTTTCTAGCAATTCTACCAATTTTGGACGCTTCAATAGATTGTGCATAAACCATGAGTCTAGCAAAGGTCATATCATGATGTAGCATAGCTGTACGACATTCTTCACTAACTAGGTCGGCTACCCCGGTCACAAAGCGATTCATTTCATCCCTTGGATTAGACACTAGGGATGGTGCATATCTAGACAATGTTGAGAATGTCAAAGAGTACTCCTCAACACTCATATCACCTTGCTTGAGATTGATAAACTCCTCCACCCTAAGCTCTCTCCTCTCTCGTAGAAACTACTTACCAAGAAAATCTTTCTTAAATTCTTCCCATTCAATAGGATCCGACTCCACCGGCCTATTATCCTTCCATTGAGTGTATCAAATTTGAGATACATTCCTCAATTGATACGAAGCCAGCTCCACCTTCTCCCTAGATGTGACCCACATAGCACTAAATACCTTTTACACACCATCACGGAACTCTTGGGGATCTTCATCAACCTTAGAGCCAAGAAAGATAGGAGGATTCATCCTCACAAAGTTTCTCAACCTAGAGGGCATAGTGCTCTCTACAACATTCACCCTAGGCACCATACTCAAATTTATTTGAGTAGTCATGACTTTGGCTAATGTAACCAAAGCCTCTCTTATCTCTTGATTAGTCAATTCCGGGGGAACCACCGGAACCTCATTACCTCCTCCCACATTAGGGACATGATCACCTTGAGGGGGAACTTGAGCACCTTGACCACCTTGGAATCCTTGCCCATATTGATAAACTTGCCCAATTTGCTCAACTTGAGGAGGAACTTCCTCATTCACCCTTTCGTCTTCCAACCTTCTAGCGGCCATCCTCCTAGTATTCATCTCCTAGAAACACAAGGAAACACATTTAGAAGGATAGTCATAACATTTACTCCTCCTCGCGACATAGGAGTAAAAAAGAAGGAAAAATCTATTTTCTTATAGCCTCTCGCACATATATGTGTCGCGACTCACACCGATTGTCAAGACTATACTAGACGTGACTTGATGAGACTTTTTGATTCCTAAGATTACTTTCACCAACCTATACTTTGATACTAAGCTTGTCACATCCCAATACCACAACCTAGAATCTAGGGTACAATCTTGGATTGCAACCGGCGTACTCTACCTCTCAGAGGTCTTATTCAAGCCCTTTCATATTATTCATCGCATATACATAGTGAAAAGTAGTGCGGAATTAAAAACTTTTCACAAAACATATCATAGTCTATAAAAACTTTTTCATATAAAAGTAATAGGAAATACTAAGTCTCAATCTCATCAACCATTGACACAAGAGTACTTGGGACAAGGCCAACACAAATTAGAAAATACAGTACTAATAAGTCTATTACAATACTTCATAAAAGAAACATAAAAGATATATATTCCCTCGAGTCAAATGAGGACATACTTCAACTTCACTTGAACGATCTTCTAATCCACCTCTTGCTTCCCAAAAAATGCTTCTCACCTACCAAGCACTATAGAGATAGATAAAAGCATGGGATTAGTACAACTACATGTACTAAGTATGGAATTATGCATAAAAATCATGAAAACGGATATATATTGGAAATATGAATGTTTTCTTTTAAGTATAGTAATATAATCATAAGAACAACATTTAACAACTTAGAAACACATGAGATAACATTAAAACCAATTAACACATTTCAAACGTCACTATACAGTGAAGTCCTTCACCTTCACTGTTACAGTGAAGTCCTTCACTGTTACAGTGAAGTCTCTCCTCTTCATTTTTAAACACTTAATAGCATATAGTCTTCTCACTAAAGATTTACTAAGCCTCACCTAAGTAACACAAAGAGAGATTGCCCATACACCCTCTCTATGTGTGCCTAAACGATCCTCAAGATTACTCATAATGAGACACATACACACCTACAATACACCAACATACAAAACATACATAATATAACAATTATCCCTACCAAGGCCATCAAAAGACTTACTTAAGTACTCCTAGAAGAGAACGCCCATACACCCTCTTCAAGGTTACCTAAATAATCCTTAAGACTTCCTAAGTTTAGATCATGTCAAACATAACAACCAACATCCCTAACTAGAGTAATTCTCAAGACTTCCATAGATAAGATATGAAGATATCATCCCATATGCCCTCTTCACACTTTAACTAAGGAATCCTTAAGTCACTATAGATTAGGTACTCATTCATTTACATACTTACTTTACTTAAGTCATTACATTACTTAGTTCATTTAATAGACATAAACACATAAAGGACATTCAAGTGATGGTCTTGGAGAAGACCTAGGGACTCTTACTAACACCTTCAAAGCCTATTGTCTAATGTCTAAATAGCCTCCCATACCACCTCCTAAACTTCATAGAACTTCTCTAATGCTAATAGGTATCCCATATTATGAGAATAGGAAATAACCGCATAGACCATGGTAGCAAAACATGGAATCCGGAGTTCTATCCTACTCCGATGAGGTTGTTTTACTTGCCAATGGTAGAACATGGACACATCCCATGTGGGCACATGGTTAAGGAATATGAAGGACTTCTTTGTATTCTAGCCTCATACTTTAACTAGAGATAAATCCCTTGCCATACTCACTCGGTGTTAGCCTTTGTTCTCATAGAGTACATCACATTAAGGTTCATACATAGGGTCTTACATCATATTCATAACCCAATCACATTTACCCTACCAAAGAGGTCTTCTAGGGATACCTTCCAATGGCGACAAGAAACTCATCATGACTTTTCTAAGGATTGATATGATGTTGTTCAATCCAATCAACCTTAAGCCCAATTATTACATTACATAAAGGATACCATTACGACTTTCGACTTCAAGTTTTTTGACCTTATCTTCTAGGTCCAAGGTTTCATATAAGGGACTCTCTTATCGTCAGTCAAGGTATCACATGATTCATTCTTTCAAGACTAAGAGGCTTTAGCATCCTAAGTCAAGACATCACATATTTACATTCATACAAGCATCAAGTAAGGGACACAAGTCTACCTAAACAAGACACAACATTACTTCACTTTAACACATATTACATGTTATTCAACAAGCACATAGGAACAAGCATTATCATCTTAAAGTCAACCTATACACTACTATACCATCATCAATCTAGTCTTCATAGACTCATATAGCCAATTATTAACAATCATGCATTCAACTCTAAGACTACACACAACACATAGTCATTAGTCTAACATAATTACCTAAATAACATCAATAGAATAGCACATACATTCACATTACTTCACATATAAGTAGATATGATCATACATCACATAATCAACTAAACAAATCATCATAATATTTCAAGTAGTGCCGACAAGGGCATGATCATGAATATAATTAAAATAACGCCGACAAGGCTACATCAATTAACATAACACTGCCACCATAAGTGCACCAAACAAAACTGTTGTGTCGTGCCATAGAGAAAGAAGTTATGAGTGTCTTTCTTAATGTTTTTCTTTGTGTTATAAGAAAGATGAATACTAGAAGGATGGACGCTAGAAGATTGGAAGAGGGAAGGATGAATGAGGAGATTCTTCCTCAAGTTTAGCAAGTTATTCAATGTTCTCCAGGTGACAACATAATTAAAGTGTATTTAACATTAAATAAAAGGAAATAGGGAAGTGTGCCACCACTTCATCCTCAACACTTCAATCCATTGCTAAATCATCCACTTCAATATCATAAGGCCCTTAACCATGGCCATGAACATCAATTCAATACATAAACTATAATAATAAATGAAATCTAAGTCAATTCAATATAGATTTATCAATCTAAGACCAAATATATAACAATTGAATACAATTCTTACATCATTAGAAACCCATAAGAAACTACAGATTAATTTATAAACATTAGACCAATATCAAGTAACCCATAAAATGGTCAAAAACTAGGGTTCATCAGTTACATGGGTTCATAGGTTAATTAAGTTAAAATACTAATAATAACAACAATGCAATCACTAAAAAATGATTAAAAACCATTAATGCAAGAACCCATGGTAGATCATGAAATAGGTAAATTTATCTCTTTGAAAGTTGGGATCCTTGATGAAACGAGTTTCAAGGATCAAAGTTCATACCTCAATGAAGATGATCCTCCAATTTTATGAAGAAACTCCACTCAAATCACCAATCCAAGCTCTTCCTTGAGTTTTTGCTTTAATGGAGTCTTAAGGAATTTTAAGGGAATTTGGGGTTTTTATTTTGAAGAATGAAATCTTCTAAGTGTTTAAGGCTTATAAACACATTTAAAATACCCAAAAAACCTTTAGGTAACCTCCAATACTATTGTTTGGAAGTGGGGTGAAATTACAACATCACCCCTCACTTAACAGTGAAGCTGCGCAGGACAACATCACTATCAACGGTTGGTTTAGAGGCTTGAAATTGGTCTCTTATCTCCAGGCTAAGTCTCAATTGACGTAGCACCACCCACTGGGCGTCGACTGACCCATTGGGCGTCGATTGCCTTCCGTGGAATGGGTAGCCTTGGCACCAACTTTCGTCCTTCCTCAAGGACCCTTGGATGGTCCTTGGGGATATTTACCCAAAAGTTTCCAACCCAACATGACCGTATACGGTTTATTACCACTCACATGAATTTCACCCAAAACGAACACGTAAAACTAAACGAAACATGCCTAGACACATAAGGTCATTTCAAGGCACATCTTGAACGTCATGGACGTTCTTGAGTTTGACCTCCAAACTTCTTGAAACTTTACACACTGCCTATAAACATCACAATAACTCATTTAAGGACATTAAAACCTCATGAATCACACATAAACACATAGAACCACATATGAGGAACTTAAGTGACTTAGTCGTCGAACGTCTTGGTCGTCCCTTGACGTTTGACTTCCAATGCACCTAAAATCTTAGGTACTGCCTCTATACAATATAATAGATTTATTAACTAATTTATACCATCATTACAACAATTTTAGGATCTATTTCACCTAAGTCATTTTCGAGATGTTACATTCTCCCCCACTTAGACAACATTCGTCCTCGAATGACACTTGCCACTCTCCGAACACTTCCAAGAATAGAGAATCAACTAGCAGCACATAACCAAAAAATTCAACACATTGTCAAGGAGAAAACACCAATTTCCACATAATCAAGATATTCGCAACACAAAAATAAACTAGAATAAATTCTACAACTCATTATGCTACAAAACTCACATCCTTCATTCCAAATAGCGAAAACTCATTTTATATTCATTATTATACTCATAGACATCAGTTCTAACCATATTACAATAATTTTTTAACAAAGTATCAATTAGTCATATTTTGAAAAATCTAACAGTGAGCAGTCCAGTGTTAAAGTGAATTAGGCAAATTTTCAAAAAATGCAAGTTTTAGGCAATTCATGATTGATACATGCTAATATGCAAGGTAACATCATATAAACACATTTACAACATGTTTATAGCTCAATAAAATACACAACGCAAGAAGTTAATGAAATTTAATTTTAACTAAACTCCTAAACACCTTGCACATGCAACAAACTAGCACATCTATCTAGCCATACTCCCCCACTAAGAAGGAACCCATATCAATACAAGAGAAATAATACTTACTAACATCATCATCACTCTCATCCGGCTTCTCTACTCTAGTTCGGAGTGCATAGAAACACCTCTTTTTTGGAGCATCATCCTTTGGGACACTAGGAGCAGCCTTCTTACCATCTATATTAGGACAATCCTAAGACACCTCCATAATACCGGTTATCACATAATGTTTCTTGCCACAAGTGGCACATGTAGGTTTGCCATTTTTAGAACTACCTCCTTTCTCAATCTTGAACTTAGCACTCCTAGATCATTCTTGAGTTTGAGCCCACTTTTTAATCCTAGGTTGCACTTGATCACAAGCACCACTTCTTTTCAAGTTTATAGCAATTCTACCAATTTTAGATGCTTCAATAGATTGTGCATAAACCATGAGTCTAGAAAAAGTCATATCATCATGTAGCATAGCCGTACGACATTCTTCACTAACTAAGTCGGCTACCCCTGTCACAAAGCGATTCATTTCATCCTTTGGATTAGACACTAGGGATGGTGCATATCTTGACAATGTTGAGAACGTCAAAGAGTACTTCTCAACACTCATATCATCTTGCTTGAGATTGATAAACTCCTCCACCTTAACCTCTCTCCTCTCTCGGAGAAACTACTTACCAAGAAAATCTTCCCTAAATTCTTCCCATTCAATAGGATCCGACTCCACCGGCCTATTATCCTTCCATTGAGTGTACCAAATTTGAGATACATTCCTCACTCCACCTTCTCCCTATATGTGACCCACATAGCACTAAATACCTTTTACACACCATCACGGAACTCTTGGGGATCTTCATCAACCTTAGAGCCAAGAAAGATAGGAGGATTCATCCTCACAAAGTCTCTCAACCTAGAGGGCATAGTGCTCTCTACAACATTCACCCTAGGCATCATACTCAAATTTATTTGAGTATTTACGGCTTTGGCTAATGTAACCAAAGCCTCTCTTATCTCTTGATTAGTCAATTCCGGGGGAACCACCGGAACCTCCTTACCTCCTTCCACATTAGGGACATGATCACCTTGAGGGGGAACTTGAGCACCTTGACCACCTTCGAATCCTTGCCCATCTTGAGGAACTTGCTCAATTTGCTCAACTTGAGGAGGAACTTCCTCATTCACCCTTTCCTCTTCCAACCTTCTAGCGGCCATCCTCCTAGTATTCATCTCCTAGAAACACAAGGAAACACATTTAGAAGGATAGTCATAACATTTACTCCTCCGCACCACATAGGAGTAGAAAAGTAGGAAAACTCTATTGTCTTATAGCCTCTCGCCCATATATGTGTCGCGACTCACACCGATCGTCAAGACTCTACTAGACGTGACTTGATGAGACTTTTTGATTCCTAAGACTACTTTCACCAACCTATACTTTGATACCAAGCTTGTCACATCCCAATACCACACCCTAGAATCTAGGGTACAATCTTGGATTGCAACCGGCGTACTCTACCTCTTAGAGGTCTTATACAAGCCCTTTCAGTGCGGAATTAAAAAACTTTTCACAAAACATATCATAGTTTGTAAAAACTATTTCATATAAAAGTAATAGGAAATACTAAGTCTCAATCTCATCAACCATTGACACAAGAGTACTTGGGTGTCACGACTAGAATCTAGACCCCAGACGAGACCGGCGTCGTTGAACTCTCATAGGTCGTAGACAAGCCTACTTAGTCATTCATACTTCACCTAGGTTAATTTTAGCGGAAAATTTGAAACTTTTTGTTTCCGTAACATACTTGTTAAACATTCTTATCATTTCATAATTGTTCATCAATAAGTATTAAGTGTATAATTGCCAAAATGGCACCAATACAAAGTCTGAATAAGAACAGGAAAGAAACGCTAGTGGAACATGCTCCACTAGCTCAACTCTAAAACTAAGCTAGAATGTAAAACAGTAGCATCCTCTAAAGCATGAGGACCTACCAAACTCCGGATGAATGCTGACGTCCGGATAGCTGCAACAATGATCCTGTAGCTCTATCGCCCACCTGTGCCTGCACCTAAAATAGTATAGATGTATAGGGTTAGTACACACTTGTACTAAGTATGGGTATATGCAAGCACACACCACGGACTTGCATGAGAAAGAATAACTATTTACTAACAACATGATTTTTGGAGGTCAAGTCAGTGGACTTGCAAAATTGAGATAAGGAAAGTCATGCCATGAGAGTAACATGCATCATCATAAATTTCATATTGCACACAGCACGTAACATCTTCATATAGCACATATCATAACACATAACATATAATGCATAGCTTCTTTCATATCATTCATTCATATGCCATGAGACCTTGGAATCATGGACTTGACATTTAGACTTTCCAAAATGAGGGCTCAACATATGGTACCTCAACTAGGGAGTCTTCATTAGCAAACACATAGTCTGCTTCATTCATTCATACGTACTTCATTTTATTTCATTCATAGGCCAGTGTGAACACCAGCTATACCTAGGATGTAGTTTAAGACTTTCATCGGGTTTGCTGTGCAATGATCAGGAATAACCTAATGTTATTACCTGAGTGTAGCTCACCTCTTGATTATCCTATCCTAACACCTTCGGTACCATTCATTTCTTTATGTGCTTCATTTGAGGCTGGCCTCATTTGTTCATTGGGAACTTTAAGTTTAACCGACATAGATCATGTGAGCATCATGAAATCCAGTGTCTCCCCCACACCAAAAGAGGTGGAATCACCGGCCAAAGTGACCCAGTAACATGCTAGCGTACATGGGAATTTAACCCCGTCAGATCCCTATATTGGCAGTATAGGTTCGAAGACTAGGAGATGTATGGAGACCCTTACCGGCAAGCCGGACAGTCTCATCTCATGAGAGTTACGTGAACCTTCGCCCTTCTCGAAAGAAGGCCTCACCGCTCATAGCTAGTATATCGGTGCTCAGTATAAAGTTCCATTACATTCATCTCATACGTCATGGAAGCTCGCTTCTAGTATGAGGACATCATAGCTCATTAGATGATTTCTCATCTCATCATTAGTATTAAGTGTGTTAAGCTCAATACTTTCATTAGAGTGTTCATAGAGACTGATCTCTTTATTATCTTACACTCTCATAGGTGTGTACGTATTGGTAACATTTACTTAGGCTCATTTGAGATTGATCTCATCATTTACATTAGCCTCATATCATGTTGTCACCACATTCTTCATCATTAGCACCTTTGCTTTTCTTAATTACTCACCTCTTATTATGTGAATGTTCATTTCATCATTTCATAGTTCATCTCATCATATGCCAATGTACTTGGTCACTTAGTGTATCTTACACTCATACTTACTCTCCTAGGGTTCATCATTTCATTACATACATCTTAGGTTCACTTATTTTTGAATGTATGTTAGACTTATGTGTCTATACGTACAAGCCATGGGCTTCATTCATAGTTCGCTAAGTGATTCTTACTTTCCTAAGATAATGTAGTACACGACTTATGTATCTTGTATGTATGCCAAGATCTTGACTTTTGATCTAAGTAGATGGCATTATTCTTGGATGTTTTACTCACGTATGACTTATATATCAATACGGAAGTTTGGGCAAGGGAACCCAAATCTTGAATCAGTTGGATATCATTTATATTTTTCATTGATTTTATTTCTAATATTCATAACATTAGAACTCTAAATTAAATCTCAACATTTACATTGAAGAATTAAATTTTCTATTTTAATTTTACTCTTATTTAACCGAAGGGTTGGGGGTTCAAACCCCCACAATCCCTATTTAATTTTTGTTAGTCTTTTGTTGCCCATTCTTGCCTAAACCAAGAGGTTGTGGGATCAAACCCCCACAGCCTCTTTGATTTTTAGTATTAAATTCGCTGAGATAGGGAGGTTGTGGGTTCGAACCCCCACAGCCCCCCCCCCTTTATTTTTGTTTTAATTTCGCTGAGGAGGCTGTGAGGTGGTGGGTTCGAACCACCACATCCTCTCTATCTTTATTTTAATTAATTGGGCGAGTGGCAGTGAGGTTGTGGGATCGAACCCCCCACATCCTCACTTCATTTCTTAATTAATTTCGCCTCTATCTTCAGCCTTGAGGTCGTGGGTTCGATTCCCACGCCTCGCATTTTCTTTTTCCTTATTTTCTCTTCTTTCGCGCGTACCCTGAGGTCGTGGGTTCGAATCCCACGCCTCCCATTTATTTGTTTAATTAATTTTCTCCTTCTTCTCCCCACAGATCGCGAGTTCGATTCCCCCCAGCACCATTTCCCTCTTTGTTTTCGCGAAAACAGTAGCTGGGATCGAATCCCCTTAGCCCCCTTTTCCCTTTTCCTTTGTCTCGCAAACCAGTAGCTAAGGGGTTCGATTCCCCTTAGCTCTTCACGATTTTTTTTTCTTTCTTTTTCAGCTTCTTTGACATGTGAGGTCTTGGGTTCAATTCCCATTGACCTCACTTATTTTATTTTACTTTAAAAACCCAGAATTTGACATTCTTGAAGGGTACAAAAATCTGGAAAATGTTAGTCCTCCTTCAACTCATTTTTAGGAGTATTTTTCATAAGTTTAGTTGGCTAACAGATGGTTATTTCAATCCACTATATTTTATGGTAATGAACATCACATTGTACACACCTTGCACACATAAAATACACAAGAAATACATGAATTATACAACCCCAAACCAGTGTCCAAAGCCACTTCCCACGAGCACACACACACACCAACTTTTTGTTCACACTTTGAATATCATTTACGTAATTTCCCTCACATAAACATGTTCACATTTAATATAAACACATCAATCATGCCTAAATCTAGCAGCACAACATACCCATCCTACGAATTCATTTGGGAGCTAAGGACAAGGACATACAAAGGGAACAACCTTAGTTTTGAAGACCTTGAGAATCGTTCGAAGGGAAATACTCTTGGAGAAAGAATTCCAAGAGAGAAACCCATACCTTTTGACGTTGTTCAAACTTGAAGCTGCTGCCCAAATTTGTCTCCAAAACCACACCCCAACTCACCTAAAGTTCCACCACCAACTCGACGGAAATCTCCCTTGCCTTAACGTTTTTGATAAACTTGTTTTTCTTAAAACTTTTCGTGTGTTCTTCAAGTGTGAAGATTTTTTTCCAAGTTCCTGTTCCTCACGTTTATTTGGCAGAGAGAACAAGAGAGTTTCTCTTTTGAACGTGGAGAGGTTGTGTTAGACGTTTTAGGAGAGTTTATGCATAGTTTTAGGAGTCTTAATTTAAGACTTAGTCAAAATAGGATTTAGTTAAGTTAATACAAATCTGATTTATTTTAATTAATATGTGAAAGGACCATTTTACCTTAATGAATAGATTTTAATTGATGATTAAATCATCAACTCCGTGCTGCTAGTGGGGCTCGAACCCGAGTGGCACCCCATTTGCGAAATGGGTCACTCCGGGTCGCCCCAATCCGAATTGCTCTTTTAATTAAATTAATTAATTAATTTATTAATTCCTCAGGGTAATTAGAATATTACCCTTGGCCTGGAAAAGACCATTTTACCCCTGGACCCTCCAACTATCTCCGCTGACATAGATTCAACTCCCTCTGAGTGAACACATACTGGAGACTCTTGTAGTCTGTGAATACATCCACATGCACTCCATACAAGTAGTGCCTCTACAACTTTAGTGCTAACACCACAGCTGCCAACTCCAGGTCATGAGTGGGATAATTCTTCTCATGAACCTTGAGCTGTCTGGACGCATAGGCTATCACCTTACCAACCTGTATAAGAACACAACCCAAACCAACCCTAGATTCATCACAGTAAACAGTGTAATTCTCACCACACTTAGGCAAAGTAAGCACCGGGGCTGAAGTGAGTCTGTCCTTGAGCTCCTGGAAACTCTTCTCACAAGCCTCCGTCCATTCAAACTTGGATTTCTTCTTAGTCAAAGTTGTCAATGGGGCAGCAATGGAAGAAAAGCCCTCCACAAACCTGCGGTAGTAACCAGCCAATCCCAAAATGCTACGGATGTCAGTGGGAGTAAGAGGCTTTCGCCAGTTCTTACCTCAGTCTTCCTGGGATCCACCTTCACGCCCTGATCGGACACCACATGACCCAGGAAGGTCACTGATCTCAGCCAGAATTCACATTTGCTGAATTTCGCATACAACATATGCTGTCTAAGTACCTGCAAGGTTAGTCTCAAATGCTGTTCATGCTCTTCCTTGGTCTTAGAGTAGATGAGAATGTCATCAATGAACACTATGATGAAAGAGTCAAGGTATTCACGGAAGACCCTGTTCATAAGATCCATAAATGCAGCAGGTGCATCCGTGAGACCAAATGACATGACTAGAAACTGATAGTGACCATAACGGGTACGAAAGACTGTCTTTGGGATATCTCCATTCCTAACCTTAAGCTGATGGTACCTTGAACGAAGATCAATTTTTGAAAATAAACTAGACCCTTGGAGCTGATCAAACAAATCATTTATTCTGGGAAGTGGATACTTATTCTTTATAGTGACTTTGTTGAGCTGCCGATAATAGATACACATTATAAGGTTTCCATCTTTCTTTTTCACAAACAACACTGGAGCGCCCCAAGGGGATATGCTCGGCTGAATGAAACCCTTATCAGTGAGATCTTTTAACTGCAGCTTCAAGTCTTTGAGTTCAGCTGGAGCCATTTTGTAAGAAGGAATTGAAATTGGTTGAGTATCGGGTTCTAAGTCGATACCAAAATCAATCTCTCGAGGGGGAGGGACTCCAGGCAAATCATCAGGAAATACATCTAGGAACTCACTCACTATAGGCACTGAGTCTATGGAAGAAATGTCATGATCCAGATTATTAACACTCACAAGATGACATAAACATCATTTTATTGGCCTTAATGTTCGAAATTAAGGCGTTAGGTCGACTCAAGTTGTACCCCTCCCAGACTAGCTCCTCTTCATTAGGGAAACAAAATCTCACCACTCTACTACGACAGTCCAAGCAAGCATAACAACTGTGAAGCCAGTCCATGCCAAGAATAACATCAAAATCATGCATGGGTAACAACCAAGTTTGCACACATAGTTTTACCACTTACAACTATTGGGCATTCCTTGTATACTCTATCACTTCTTAAATTTTGCCCTAAAGGTGTACTAAACACTATAGGATCATGCAGAACTTCGGGCAATATCTCAAAAGTGAGAGCAAGAAAAGGAGTTGCAAAGGAAAGCGTAGACCCTGGATCAAGTAAAGCATAAACAGAAGTTGAGAATACTTGCAGCATACCTGTGACCACATGAGCGGACTTATCCTTCTCCTCCCTGCACTTCAGGGCATAGAATCTGTTCCTCTTAGGAGGCTCGGCTGCTGCTGCACCCTGTGGATTCGGCCTAGGCTGAGCATTACGTCCAGCCTGACCTCTGTTCTGTGAGCAGTCTCTAACCATGTGTCCACTCTTACCGCAACCAAAACAGGCATTAGTGCCCTGTCTGCACTCTCCACTGTGATCTAGGCCACACTTAGCACAATTCTTTTTAGGACGCTGCATCTCACCTCCATTGCCCTTCTTGGGCTCAGGTCTGCCTCCTCTAGGTGTTGTACTCCTCTGAAAGTTTGAGTTCCCAGAACTCTGTTGCCCCTTCTTGAACCTGGGCTGCTCACTGATGCCAAAATTGTTTCTGTGGCCTCCATGGCTGGGACCTGCCTGATCTTGAGGCTTAGGCCTCCTAGCATCACAAACACCCCTGTTTTACGGCTGTCCTCTACCTGCTGGACATGCACCATCAACCTAGAGAGGTCCATATTATCATGAAGCATCGCAGACCGACACTCCTCCTCTAGATCTCCATTGATTCCTATGAGGAACCTGCTCATCTCATCCCTGCTGTTAGACACAAGGGAAGTAGCATACCTAGATAATTTCAACAAAGCTCAGTATTCTCCTCATTCTTGCTATTAAATACTAGAGAAAGTAACATACCTTGATAGCTTAACAAACTTCAGGAATACTCCATAACTGTCATAGAGCCTTGTTTAAGGTTGATGAACTCCTCAACCTTGGCTTTCCTCATCTCTCTGGGAAGAATCTCTCCAGAAATATTGTCTTGAACAGCTCCCAAGTAACTGGCACTCCACCCAAAACTCGGCTATCTTGCCACATCTTGCACCAAGTATGTGCAACATCCTTGAGCTGATAGGAAGCCAGCTCAGCCTTCTCAGAATCTGTGGCCCCATAGCCACCAGAATCTTATGTAACTCATCCATAAAATCCAAGGATCCTCCGCAGTCCTAGACCCTGTGAAAATAGGAGGATTCATCATCGTGAAATCCCTCAGCCTGTCAGCCATACTACGAACCGGTGGGTTCTGCCTCTGAACATCCTGCCGGTTGACCTGGGAAGTCATAGCCTGGGCTGCATAGTAATGGCCTGTGCCATCTGGGCCAGAGATGCCCTCACCTCAGCATCAGTCAACCCAGCTCGGTTAACTGGCATAGCCACTCCTTCAGCTGGAGACTGGGGTGGATCATGATTGCCCCCAGCAGTTACACCTCCTCTCCTCTGACCAATAGCCCTCCTAGTATTCATTCTCTGAAAACAACAAAGATTGATTTTAGACACGCTCATAACACCAAGAATTTAAACTTTAGGAAAAGCACGATAAGATCAGAAAAAGGGAAGTTATCCTACGCATCATGCAGTCTCTAATCCAGGATAGTGGTGCACTTCACTACCATGACTTAGAAACTAATCAATGTGGTTGATGTGAACTTATTATTATCGGAATTTAACCTAGTGCTCTGATACCAACTTTGTCACGACTGGAATCTAGACCGCAGACGAGACCGGCATCGTTGACCTCTCAGAGGTCGCAGACAAGCCTACTTAGTCATTCATACTTCACCTAGGTTAATTTTAGCGGAAAATTTGAAACTTTTTGTTTCCTTAACATACGTTTTAAACATTCTTATCATTTCATAATTGTTCACCATCAATCATCTAACAACATGATTTTTCTAACAACATGATTTTTCTAACAACATGATTCTTAACATACTTTTTAAACATTCTTATCATTTCATAATATGAAACATGCATGAGAAAGAATAGCTCTTTCCTAACAACATGATTTTTGGGGGTCAAGTCAATGGACTTGCCAAATTGAGATTAGGAAAGTCATTCCATGAGAGTAACATGCATCATCATAAATTTCATATTGCACACAGCACATAACATCTTCATATAGCACATATCATAACACATAACATTTAACACATAGATTTTTTCATATCATTCATTCATATGTCATGAGACCTTGGAATCATGGACTTGACATTAAGACTTTCCAAAATGAGGTCTCAACATACGGGACCTCAACTAGGGAGTCTTCATTAGCAAACACAGAGTCTTCTTCATTCATTCATACGTAATTCATTTCATTTCATTCATAGGCCAGTGTGAACACCAGCTATACCTACGATGTAGTTTAAGACTTTCATCGGGTTTTCTGTGCAATGATCAGGAATAACCTAATGTCATTACCTGATTCTAGCTCACCTCTTGATTATCCTATCCTAACACCTTCGGTATCATTCATTTCTTTATGTCCTTCATTTGAGGCTGGCCTCATTCGTTCATTGGGAACTTTAAGTTTAACCGACATAGATCATGTGAGCATCATGAAATCCAGTTTCTCTCCTACACCGAAAAGAGGTGGAATCACCGGCCAAAGTGACCAATAGCATGCTAGCGTACCTTGGAATTTAACCCTACCAGATCCCTATATTGGCAGTATAGGTTCGAAGACTAGGAGATGTATGGAGACCCATACCCGGCAAGACGGACAGTCTCATCTCATGAGAGTTACGTGAACCTTCGCCCTTCCCGAAAGAAGGCATCACCGCTAATAGCTAGTCTATCGGTGCTCACTATAAAGTTCCATTACATTCATCTCATACGTCATGGAAACTCGCTTCTAGTATGAGGACATCATAGATCATTAGATGATTTCTCATGTCATCATTAGTATTAAGTGTGTTAAGCTCAATACTTTCATTAGAGTGTTCATAGAGACTGGTCTCTTCATTATCTTACACTCTCATATGTGAGTACGTATTGGTAACATTTACTTAGGCTCATTTGAGATTGCTCTCATCATTTACATTAGCCTCATATCATGTTTTCACCACATTCTTCATCATTAGCACCTTTGCTTTTCTTAGTTCACCTCTTATTATGTGAATGTTCATTTCATCATTTCATAGTTCATCTCATCATATGCCAATGTACTTGGTCACTTAGTGTATCTTACACTCATACTTACTCTCCTAAGGTTCATCATTTCATTACATACATCTTAGGTTCACTTATTTTTGAATGTATGTTAGACTTATGTGTCTATACGTACAAGCCATGGGGCTTCATTCATAGTTCGCTAAGTGATTCTTAATTTCCTAAGATTATGTAGTACAAGACTTATGTATCTTGTATGTATGCCAAGATCTTGACTTTTGATCTAAGTAGATGGCATTATTCTTGGATGTTTTACTCACGTATGACTTATATATCAATACGAAGTTTGGGCAAGGGAACCCAAATCTTGAATCACTTGGATATCATTTATATTTTTCATTGACTTTATTTCTAATATTCATAACATTAGAACTCTAAATTAAATCTCAACATTTACATTGAAGAATTAAATTTTCTATTTTAATTTTACTCTTATTTAACCGAAGGGTTGGGGGTTCGAACCCCCACAATCCCTTTTTAATTTTTGTTAGTCTTTTGTTGCCCATTCTTGCCTAAACCAAGAGGTTGTGGGATCAAACCCCCACAGCCTCTTTGATTTTTAGTATTAAATTCGCTGAGATAGGGAGGTTATGGGTTCGAACCCCCACAGCCCCCCCCCCTTTATTTTTGTTTTAATTTCGCTGAGGAGGCTGTGAGGTGGTGGGTTCGAACCCTCACATCCTCTCTATCTTTATTTTTATTAATTGGGCGAGTGGCAGTGAGGTTGTGGGATCGAACCCCCCACACCTCACTTCATTTCTTAATTAATTTTGCCTCTATCTTCAGCCTTGAGGTCGTGGGTTCGATTCCCACGCCTCGCATTTTCTTTTTCCTTATTTTCTCTTCTTTCACGCGTACCTTGAGGTCATGGGTTCGAATCCCACGCCTCCCATTTATTTGTTTAATTAATTTTCTCCTTCTTCTCCCCACAGATCGCGAGTTTGATTCCCCCCAGCCCCATTTCCCTCTTTTTTTTCGCGAAAACAGTAGCTGGGATCGAATCCCCTTAGCCCCCCTCTCCCTTTTCCATTGTCTCCAAACCAGTAGCTAAGGGGTTCGATTCCCCTTAGCTCTTCACGTTTTTTTTTCTTTCTTTTTCAGCTTCTTTGACATGTGAGGTCTTGGGTTCAATTCCTATTGACCTCACTTATTTTATTTTATTTTAAAAACCCAGAATTTGACATTCTTTAAGGGTACAAAAATCTTGAAAATGTTAGTCCTCCTTCAACTCATTTTTAGGAGTATTTTTCATAAGTTTAGTTGGCTAACAGATGGTTATTTCAATCAACTCTATTTTATGGTAATGAACATAACATTGTACTCACCTTGCACACATAAAATACACAAGAAATACATGAATTATACAACCCCAAACCAGTGGCCAAAGCCACGCCCACGAGCACACACACACACCAACTTTTCGTTCACACTTTGAATATCGTTTTCGTAATTTCCCTCACATAAACATGTTCACATTTAATATAAACACATCAATCATGCCTAAATCTAGCAGCACAACATACCCATCCTACGAATTCATTTGGGAGCTAAGGACAAGGACATACAAAGGGAACAACCTTAGTTTTCAAGACCTTGAGAATCGTTCGAAGGGAAATACTCTTGGAGAAAGAATTCCAGGAGAGAAACCCATACCTATTGACGTTGTTCAAACTTGAAGTTGCTGCCCAAATTTGTCTCCAAAACCATACACCAACTCACCTAAAGTTCCACCACCAACTCAACGGAAATCTCCCTTGCCTTAACGTTTTTGATAAACTTGTTTTTCTTAAAACTTTTCGTGTGTTCTTCAAGTGTGAAGATTTTTTTCCAAGTTTCTGTTCCTCACGTTTATTTGGCAGAGAGAACAAGAGAGTTTCTCTTTTGAACGTGGAGAGGTTGTGTTAGACGTTTTACGAGAGTGTATGCATAGTTTTAGGAGTCTTAATTTAAGACTTAGTCAAAATAGGATTTAGTTAAGTTAATACAAATCTGATTTATTTTAATTAATACGTGAAAGGACCATTTTACCCTTAATGAATAGATTTTAATTGATGATTAAATCATCAACTCCTTGCTGCTAGTGGGGCTCGAACCCGAGTGGCACCCCATTTGCGAAATGGGTCACTCCGGGTCGCCCCAATACGAATTGCTCTTTTAATTAAATTAATTAAGTAATTTGTTAATTCCTCACGGTAATTAGAATATTACCCTTGGCCTGGAAAAGACCATTTTACCCCTGGACCCTCAAAACTCAAAATTTATTGTTTTAAGTCCGATAAAGACTCCTTCGATTAAATCTTTATTTTCGAGAGGCTCACATGGTTGGTTCCAACCTTTTCAAGTTCAATAAACTCCCCAAGTTAGTTGGCCTGGTCGTAGTAGGGGTTCTAAGGCCTGGTTCTACGCGTATCAATCCGTGTGGACCTTGGTCCAATCGCAAGCATTCTTGACACCTTAAGTAATTATCTTATTCATTTTTAGGGTTGTTACAGTATCCCCCTTTAGGAACATTCATCCCCGAATGACACTACCAATACACACCGTAATGCCAGTCAGATCATAACAAAATCACTATGCACAGTCAAGCAATAGCAAAAAAATACGGAGAGATAAGGAAACATAGACTTAAGAGTAGGAAGTCTAACCTCAAGAGCTGAATAGTTGAGTGTAGAGGGATCTCATGTCGGACTCAGCCTCCCACGTAGCACCCTCAACAAGATCATTTCTCCACAATACCTTCACTGTGGCAATCTCCTTGTTCCTCAGCCGCTTGACATGTCTGTCTAAGATCTCAACAGGTACCTCCTCATAAGACAAGTCTTCACCAACCACCAAACCTTCAATAGGTAGGATTGATGCTGGATCACCTAGGCACTTCTTCAACATAGAGACATGAAAGACTGGATGAACAGAAGCTAGCTCCGCAGGCAATGCTAACTCATAGGCCACCTCACCCACACGCTGTAGGATCTCATATGGCCCAACATACCTCGGACTCAGCTTCTCTTTTCTACCAAATCTCATCACCCCTTTCATAGGTGATATCTTCAAGTAAACCTGGTCACCAACATCAAACTCTAGGGCCGCTTTCTGTTATCTGCATATGACTTTTGCCGACTGTAAGCAGTAGCCAACCTGTCCCTAATCACTCTGACCTTCTCTAAGGCCTCATGAATGATCTCTGGACCCAAAATGGATGACTCTCCAACCTCGAACCACCCAACTGGAGATCTACACCTCCTACCATACAGTGCCTCAAACGGTGCCATCCCAATGCTGGAGTGATAGCTATTATTATACGAGAACTCTATCAAAGGCAGATGGTCATCCCAGTTACCTCTGAAGTCAATCACACACGCTCTCAACATGTTCTCCAATGTCTGAATGGTGCGCTCTGCCTGCCCATCTCTGTTGAGGATAAAAGGCAGTTAAGCTTTACCTGCGTGCCCAAGCTCTTCTGGAAAGATCTCCAAAATGTGAAGTAAACTGAGCTCCTCTATCTGAAATAATAGACAAAGGAATCCCATGCCATCTCACAATCTCATCAATGTAGAGTCTCGCATAATCCTCGGCTCTGTAAGTAGACTTCACAGGGATAAAGTGGGGACTTAGTCAATCTGTCCACAATAACCCATATGGAGTCATGCTGCCTCCTAGTCCTCGGAAGACCAACCACGAAGTCCATATTAATGGCCTCCCACTTCCAAGTCGGAACCTCAATAATCTGAGTCAGACCGCCAGGCTTAAGATGCTCTGCCTTGACCTGCTGACAATTAGGACACTTGGCCACATATTCTGCAATGTCCTTCTTCATGCCATCCACCAATAAATCTGCTTAAGATCATGATACATCTTGGTGGAACCTGGATGTATGGAATATCTGGAACCATGGGCCTCTGCAAACAATCCTGGTCCGCAAATCATCACATCTGGTACACACAGCCTGTCCTGATACCTAAGTATGCCATCACCTCCCAAAGCGAAAGACTCATTCATCTTCATCAGCACTGAGTCCTTCAGCTCCATCAACAGGATCTAGATGCTGACCCTGCTTGACTTCAACTACCAAGGATGATTCAGAACTAGGATGAACTGAAACATCCCCACTAGTAGAGTCAACCAATCGCACACCCAGTCTGGCCAGTCTGTGTACATCTTTCACCACTCCTTTCTTCTCATCCTCAACGTGACCTGTACTTCCCATGCTCATCCTGCTCAAAGCATCAGCTACAACATTAGCCTTACCTGGATGGTAGTGCACATTCATGTCATAATCCTTCAACAGCTCCAACCATCTCCGCTGACGTAGATTCAACTCCCTCTGAGTGAACACATACTGGAGACTCTTATGGTCTGTGAATACATCCACATGCACTCCATACAAGTAGTGCCTCCACAGCTTCAGTGCAAATACCACAGCTGCCAACTCCAGGTCATGAGTGGGATAATTCTTCTCATGAACCTTGAGCTGTCTGGACGCATAGGCTATCACCTTACCAACCTGCATAAGAACACAACCCAACCAACCCTAGATGCATCACATAAACAGTGTAATTCTCACCACACTTAGGCAAAGTAAGCACCGGGGCTGAAGTGAGTCTGTCCTTGAGCTCCTGGAAACTCTTCTCACAAGTCTCCGTCCATTCAAACTTGGATTTCTTTTTAGTCAAAGTCAATGCAATGGGCAGCAATGGAAGAAAACCCTCCACAAACCTCCCCGCGTAGTAACCAGCCAATTCCAAAAAGCTACGGATGTCCAGTAGGAGTAAGAGGCTTTCGCCAGTTCTTCAAACACCTCAATCTTCCTGGGATCCACCTTCACGCCCTTATCGGACACCACATGACCCAGGAGGTCACTGATCTCAGCCAGAATTCACATTTGCTGGAATTTGGCATACAACTGATGTTGTCTAAG